>JAWMAG010000054.1:12310000-12415000 GCA_037013455.1 Ceratitis rosa
TATAGTTCGTGGACCACTACGCTGGTAAACGGCAGCTGAAATATCTATTTGAATAAAGTCAGCAGCAGTATCAGTGACACAAAGAGGCAGAGAGAGAGAGGGAGAGAGGGGAGACAATTTCACCATATGAGCCATATTTTGACTATAGCTTATGAAGCAAATATCTATGTATATATATGAATCTCTTTGTCATTTCTCATGCGCTATTTTAGTTGCTGCATTTGCGGCACACACACATCAAATAAGTGGTCAGTGCATATTCTGCTTTGAAAAATTGCATTTTCATTAGTTATATGCAGAAAATTTTAGCATCAAAAATATGTACAAAGACAGTTACATCCTAAATGTAGACAATATTTTAGTTCTGATATTCACAGCTAAGATGAATTCGTTGCCTACATTTAGGCATATTATATAACGTGGAAACTAAAATTATGTGAAAAACGTAAATGGAAACTCTTTGATTTTTGTATACATAAAAAATTTTTTTTAAAGTTATGATTAAAAATGCTATGTTTTCAATCATAAATAAATTTGTCAAAAAAGCTGCAGTTTTTGCTTAAATTTTATTGTAAGATAAAAGCCTAGCTTTTCACTGTTGAAGAAATCGTTGTGAAGTAAGTTTATCATCATCATCCCTTATTAGTTAACAAAAATGTAAACAAGCAATTACTTTTGACATTTTCCGGACGAAACATTGCCTTAAGGCATTTAACATTTAATTTTGAATACAAAAAGGGTTTTTAGGGCTTTCGTCTAAATACAGTTAACCAAATTACTAGAGTAATGAATGCCACTGCGAAGGTAAAGGCAGAGAGAAATAAAAACGACCGAAAAAGCTGGGCCGATGACCGAAATGTTGTTGGCTGTCTTTAAGATTGATGTATGAACTAATTTGTCAACCTACATCAATATCAATTTTGGGTGCTGATACAACATGGCTCAGTTATTAATGGTTTAAAAATGTTTGGTCGTAGTACTTTCTTCTTCTTATTATTATTATTATTCTAATAATTCTAGTAAAATCAATTCCTTGTTGAATTATTATTGTCAAATATGCACTGTTTTTGCAATTTTGGAGGCAATGCTATTATGGCTCTCTCATAGAAACCCTTGCACCTATTGGAAAAATGTTTAGAGCAACAGGCTTCTATTGAGATCGATTCTTCACCAGGAAAATTATTCGCTGTAGACAGGAATAGGTGATAATAACTTGATACGAGGCACGGACTATAATGTAAATAGATGCACAAGAACCTTCCAATCAAGCTCTCGGAGCCTATCGATGTGTGTGGTCTGGCAACGTCGTGTTGAAAAACAATATCTCTTCTGTTGCACGGTTGAATTGCTGACAGTACTGGTCTAAATTAAGAGTTTGGCTGTAGGGCAGCAGCTCACAGTGGGTGATTCCTTGCTAATCCCATAAAACATACAACAAACCTTTCCTGACGGACAATCTTGGCTTGGAAACAGTTTGCGTCGACTAACTGCTCTATGTACATGATCCACTTCTCATCACCAGTTAACAGCCGCTTTAGAAGTGGGTCGATTTTGTTATTATTCAGCAGTGATTCGCAGATGGAAATTCCATCCTTGAGATTCTTTTTTCATCAACTCATGTAGCATCCAAACATCGAGTTTCTTTGTATATCCAGCCTTTATGGTTCTGAGCAGTTCTTTGAGCAGTGCTGAGCTCCTAGCTGTTACGTCACACTTCAGTTAAGTTCGACCTGACTAAGTCGTCCTGTAGAACTATTTCATCAAGTACTTTGAACTGTCAAGCTGCTACGTATCTAAGACGTGTTCTGGATAAAGCTGGATGGAAGCAGAGAAGATGTTCCAGCGTCTCACTCATGTCTTCTTGCCTGCACATCTTGCATGCCAACGTTAATGATGTCCACTCGGCTCGCATGTGATACCAGTAAATTATGACCTGCCATTGAGCCAACAACCGCCCTGGAAGCATTTCGAGACTTCTGAGCTTTTGTGCATGATCTTTGTGATCCAGTTCGTTGTATTATTTGTACTGGCTTGGATGCCACTTATTGTCTTAATTGCTACTTAGCTAATGACGTATATGGTATATTGCTATTTTTATGTGGTTGGCTGTGCAGTTAGCTCTTTCGGTAACCACGAAGACTTCCGACTGGAAGATACTGCTGAAATTTTGAAGCCTTAAGGGTTGCCTGAGACTTAGTTTCGCGTAATAGATTCCCGCGTTCATTGCGTTATTTACTCTGCTATGTCTGAATTTAGTATCCCCGCAAAACTTATACGGCTGTGTAAGCTGACGTCATGCAGCATCAAAAGCTTCGCCAGATTCGGTAAAGACCTCCCCGAGCAGTTCGATACCAAATGAGTTTTGATCCCCTATCATGTGACTTCCTTAAGCTATTGCTGCAGAGCTGAGTATGAAAAGGCAATCTTCTATAAAAGCTTTACGTGAATACCTGCCGACGTCGGCCTAACCTCACGGTGCTCAAAAACACAACGGATCAAATCAATGCGTTTTATGGTACCAATTGGCAGTGTGGAGTGGACACATTATACACCTTGGTAGGGTTCGAGGCCTATCTAAAACCTCTGCCATACTATGGGTCCGGCACCCAGTTGCAATGCAACTCCATATTGAGCTGACACAAGATCAACTTTTCCCGCAGTTGGGTTTAACCCACAGTTACCACGATACTTCCCGAGGAGGCCTATCCGCGTGATTAGGTCGGAGTAAGCTCAGAGGGCTCCTGTTCCCCGTGGTACCAGACTTAGGTTTCCGGTCGAACCCCGTAGCCGAAGCTACTACCAGTTGAGCTTCCATACAGCTCCGGACTGGTGACATGGGGTTGGGCTTCATTTTCCTCGTACCGACTCAAACGTGTTCATTCATACTCGTAACCTAATGGTCAGTTAAATCTCAGATGCCTTCGCCGTCTAAACACTTCACATGAGAGAACATCACCCTATACCGTCCTTCTGTCCTTACTACTTCCATACCCCCTAAATCCCTAATATCCTCTCGCTCTATACCACACTCACAGCTCGCCGTTCCGCTCAAGTGCCTCCCATGCAGAAAGGCATTGAGAGGCCCATGACCGGTTAGCAGAAAACCTATACTCAGATAAAATCTGAAGTCTGGATTTTCCACCACAAACGAGACATCCCGAATGTACTCAAATATCACGCGACCATTGGAGCTATTCTCCCAACGGTTTTGCCACTTCCTAAACACACATGCACTTAGAAGCCTACGGCATTCTAAGTACCCACACTCTAAGTCCCTATCAGATAACCAACCAAAAGTCCTAAGTGCGCTCGATCAAAGGATCCCGTGTTTGGGCAGCCTAACTAACTAACTACCTAAGCAGCTGGAACAATTTTGAAATAATTTTTTTTAATTCCTCATTCAATTTTCTATAGACTTCGGAGTACCGTTAACTTTGAAAAATGGTATGCCATTAAATATTATTTCTGAATTACGCATCCTCAAATTATCAAAGTTGTAAATTTTCATTAAAATCCAACCAAAACTCTATTTTTGCCCATATCTTATCTGGGAGTGAGACACTGTGCGTTGGTACATTTGTTTTGTTCAACGAAAAAATGCCAAACTTTTAATCAGCTTAACTTTTTTTTGGCAATTAACTTTACTTTCCACTATCCTTTTACTTTTGCGCTTCACTTTGACTACTTTTTCCATTTAAACACTTGAACTCGACCGTCAAATCAATCTGGACTTGTTGGATAAACATTTTGTTGCGCTTTAAACATTTTAACTTTTAAATTAACATTTGTAGTGCTTACTAATTTGGCAATAATTAAGTTGGCCTTGCGGTATTCTGTGACATTTAATCGAAAAAACATTCAGCCATTATTTCGGTGACACTTTAAGTGAGAAATGCCATTTCTATTTTCGGAATTCACATTGTTCTCGACCTAAATGAAAGTGAAAGAGAATTCAATTGCCTGTAGTTGTGACAAAATGAATAAATTTAAGAGAAGTGCTGCAGCTTTATGAAGCGTGTGGCGCGAAATTACACAGCGTTGGTCTTTTAGCAAGAAATAAGAGCTGTCTTTATACCTTTCATGACCATATAAAATGTATGGTTTTTCATTTTAGGCTTAAATGTTAATTCTCTTAACCGAAAAATTGCCTCTATGGTAGTTAAGTGATTTTGTCCTCCGATTTCAATGATTTTTAGTGTCAATATTTATTTGAAGTCTCCTTTGTAAAATACCAAATTTTACGCTCTACGAAGTTTTTTTGACCCAAAACGTCATTTCAGAAAAAAAATGGAAAATTGGTTGTATGGGGCCATATGATGTGGCTTTCCAGTTTTGATCATTTTCGGTGACAATGTTTTGTTGTAATAAATACTTTGTAACCGCTGAAGTGATTTTCGGCAGAGCTCCTTTTCCAATTTGTGGTGTTGCGTCTTGATGTTTTTCCAACAAATGGCGGTCAAGTAAAAAGTACGTTCGGGTTTTTTTTATTGATTTTTCCAATTTAATTCAAATATGCGCCGTTTTGTTCGCAAACTTGTTGCCAACGGGATGTAAACTTCATTATAGCCCTCTCTTGGAAGGTTTCGTCCCCATTGGAAAAAAACTCGGAAAGCCAATTTTCACAGGCTTCTCTTGAGGCCAACTCCTAACCATTAAGCGGGTTCGCCATGGACAGGAAAAAATGGTAATCACTTGGTGCCAGGTCCGGACTATAAAGTGGGTGCATTAGGACCTCTCATCCGAGCTCCTGGAGCTTCTGGCGCGTCACCAAAGACGTGTGTGGCCTGGCGTTGTCCAGATGGAACACAATTCGGCCTCTGTTGATCAAATATGGCCTCTTCTGGATGAGTGCTGCCTTCAAGCGGTCCAGTTGTTGGCAGCAGGGGGCCGAATTGAGCGTTTGGCCATAGGGGTGCAGCTCGTAGTAGATGCTTCCTTGCCAATCCCACCAAACACACAGCAAAACCTTCTTGGCCGTCAATCCTTGCTTGGCCACCGTTTGCGCCGACTCACCGCGTTTCGACCACGACCGATTTTATTTCAAGTTGTCGTAAGTGATCCTTTTATCGCCAGTCACCAAACGCATCAGAAATTGGTTGATTTTGTTGCGATTTAGCAGCGATTCGCAGTTGGAAATTCGGTCCATCATGTTTTTTTGCGTGAATTCGTGTGGCACCAAAACATCGAGCTTCTTTTTGAATCCAAGGTTATGCAAATGGTTCCAAACGATTTTCTGGCTTATCGTTAGTTCTGCAGCAAATAAATAAGTGCTCACGTGACGGTCTGTTTCCACTATTTCCATGATTTTATCGCAATTTTCGACGACAGGCCTCCCGACGCGTGGTGCATCTTTGACATCGAAATTACCGGATCGGAACCTGGCAAACTACTTTTGTGCTACACGTTCGTTTGCAGTATCGGCCCATAAACTAAATTAATTTTTTTTCATCCGCTTTGGCTGCTTTTTCGCCTTCATCGAAGAAAAATTATAAAATATAGCGAACTTTCTCTTTGCTGGTGACCATCCTTGACGAGCGCTCACAACGTACTGAGTCAATCAATCGAAAAACTGTCAAGGACAAACTTTTAGCGTGAGTAAACACATTTTCAGCGCCGTATAGTATGACATGATGCGACACGTACACTAGAACTATTGACAGTAACGCCATCTCTTAGATAAAAACCGAACAAACTTTTGACCTAATACTACCAGGTGTGTTAGTTGAAATTTGCCGGTTTTTTCGATAAAGAAAACACTTCATTTTCAGAGGAATCTCAAAATTTTTTTATTCAAAGTATTGACCATTGGTTTCTACACATTTCGCCCATCTCTCAGGTAAATTATGGATACCATTCCAAAAAAAACTTTTTCTCTTTCAAGCCAAACCATTCCATGAGCCATTTTTCGACTTCATCACAATTAGCGAAGCACTGCTCTGCAAGGGAGTGTCCCATCGATGCGAAAAGGTGATAGTCGGACTGGGCGAGGTCTGGAGAGTACGGCGAGTGCGATAATATTTCCCAATTAAGTGTTTTTAATGTGTCTTTCACCAGTTTAGCGGTATGAGATGGCGCGTTGTCATGTTGCAGGATAACTTTGCCATGTCTTCGGGTCCATTCCGACCGTTTTTCGATCAACGCATGATTCAAATTGATCATTTGTTGTCGGTAGCGATCCGTGTTCACCGTTTCACCAAGATTTAACAACTCGTAGTACACCACACCACACCACACTGGTCCCACCAAACACAGAGTATTGTCTTACGGCCAAAGCGATTTGGATTTGTCTTTGTCGTGGGCTTTAATCTTTCACACAATTCGCTCCAAGGACCAAGGACCTAGGTTGGATAGTTGAAAAGGGAAGCTGTGGACTTGATCGCAAGGCATAGAGTGGGCACATTGTGCTCCCCCGAACACTTTGCTCGGTTTAATAAACTGACTTAGTTTCTTGCAAACATCTGAGTGCCCAGGATTGGATCTGTGGGCACCGTGGGGGTGATATCTCAAGGCTAGATGTCCCGTTAATACACCAAAAAGAACACAAAGTTCTCGTTTGCTCAAAGATAGTAAAAGTTTGGTTTGTCTACAATCCACACTGCGCCACAATAACTTTGGTCGTTCGTCCTACGATGGAAGTGTTCTTCATAACCCACTGCTTAAGATAACATTTAAAAAAGCAACATCTTTTGCTAAGACAGCGTTAATTCACCTGGTTATTATTTCATCATGGATGCAAAAATCTATTGAGAAAAAAAAAATAAATAAAAATACTGAAATTGTGATCTTCGTATATTTGCATTAAAAGAATAAATCTTTCGAATATCAAAAAAAAAAAATATTTGAGAACATGAAAAAATAATTAAATGAAAAATCTACAAAATTTCAGGAAAAAATGAAAACAGCAAAAACTGGCGGGAAAATTCTCTGCTGAATGTGTACAATTACTTGGGGGGACAGCGACTCACACCACTGCCAAAGGTAACTTTTTCCCCACTCAACTCTATTGCAAATTTTCTCTGCTATAGTGCAGTTGGACTGTGAACACGAAATGCAACTCACACAAGTTGTGCTACAAATAAACTCAATACCAGATTCTAGTGTCCTCGCTATTGCGTTGAGTGTGAGGTTGAGGTGAAAGGAGGAAATATTGAGTTCCTACGCAAAGTGCAAGTGTAACTTTTGTGGCCGAGTTGGGCAACTAAGGTTTTTGTATGCTTGTTGTTGCTTGTTATATGTACCTATGTTGAAATTCAATTTCATTTCTGAATCTTTTAGCACCAAATAATGGTATATTTCCAATTTATTGCTAGGAAATAGCCAATGAACTTGAAGCAATCGCAGGCACACAGCGACAGGCGGCAAATAATATCTGCGTACTCGTATAAATGAAGTAAATTCAGCTTCCGTTTAAATTAAAAGCATATTTCCGTATTCAATTTGCAGAAAAAGAACGTTATCGCTCATGAACTGTGCATATTTTGAATTGATTATTTTCCCTCACGGCAAAATTTTCGGTGAAAAGGTAACAAACAAAAACAAACAATTTTAAAAATAGACAAAATATTAAAGAGAGCCAATAGGAAGCCAGAGAGGTAAAAAAACACTACAGATGCTCAATACTGATAGTTAAGATTTATGTTTAATACCAGAACACCATACCGATCATATTTCTCAGTTACCTAAATGTCAGTAGTTGTATTACTTAGGGATAGAGCTTGAAAAAGATTTAAGGTGAATATGAATAAACTGTGATTGATCCGTATATTTAACCGTTTATTTAAATTAAAAAAAAGCTTTATTAAATCAGTTTTTAATGAATTTATTTCGAAGTGG
The DNA here is from genome assembly GCA_037013455.1 of Ceratitis rosa. Lineage (NCBI taxonomy): Eukaryota > Metazoa > Arthropoda > Insecta > Diptera > Tephritidae > Ceratitis > Ceratitis rosa. Next base: position 12,317,834 of record JAWMAG010000054.1, read on the forward strand.
ACAACGGTCATGAGATGGCTCTAAAAAACAAGCTCATAATTTTTTGAGCAATGTTGCCAATTTTCTACGAATTTTTTGTTTGCATTTTTTATAAAATCAATTTCAATTATAATCGCGTAAGCGGCTTTAACGCCAATAAAGAAGAGGAAGGGGCGGTATTAGGAAGTGACGTTACAGTATTCTTTACTATGTTGCCAATTTTCTCTACCTCAGGAAAATAAATGAAAAAAAGCAAGTGAAATTTATTTCGAAATATTAATTTGTCCCATCATAACTCGATAACTCTTGCGAACATTAAAATACTGGTCAAGTAAAAAGTTATCTATTCTGTTGGGCAGCTGTAGCAAAAAAAATTATAAGAGTTAGATTTATCCGATTTAAATAAAATATGTTAAGTATTGCTCCATAACTCGTATGCCATTTTGAAGGTAATGCCATTATGACTCACTCATAGAAACCTTTTCTCCTGTTGGCAATAATTGGGACCATCGTTTTTCATAGGCTTTTCTTGGGGCCGATTCTTCACCAGCCAAATCATTCGGCATATACATAAACAGATGGTAATCACTTGGTGTGAGTTCCGGACTATAAGGTAGATGCAAAAGAACCCACCAACCATGCTCTCGCAGTTTGCGACGAGTCACTATCGATGTGTGTAGTCTGGCAATGTCGTGTTAAAGAACAATATTCGATTGCTTCTTTCAGATGGTCCAATACAGGACAAAATTGAGAGTTTGGTGTGGATGATTCCTCCCCAATACCATCAAGCACACAATAAAACCTTCCTGGCCGTTAATCCTTGCTTGGAGACCATTTGCGCTAACTCAAAGCCCTTTGGCTGTGAGTGTTTTTACCTGACATTGTTGTAAATGATTCACTTTTCGTTACCGGTCGCAATTCGCTTCAGAAATTGATCGATTTTGTTATGGTTCAGCAGCAATTTGCAGATGGAAAATCTGTCTTTGGGGGGCTTTCACGTGAACTCATGTATATGCAGTCTTTGGAAGTGGTTCCAAACTATTTTTTGAGCAAAGTTTAGCTTATGGGCAATCGAAACAATGCTCGCATGATGGTCAGATTCGCCATTGTACAAAATTATTTATTTTTCTCTTTATTTTCTTCGTTGAAGGTAAGGTTGAACTGTCAATCGCCCGATAGCGCATCAGCTTCTGACTAGTTAAATACTAGTCAATTTTCACATACCGAATTTCCACTTTACACATAACCTATGTTATAAATATTATCTTATTATTACTAGTCCCTTAACTGCTGCACAAATAACTAACTTTGTAACAGCGCCTTGGGATATTTCTCTACAAAGGCTGCCATAGTCCGGTGTCACTAAGCTTTGGTTGTCAAATTACAGTCTAAACCGACTGGTAAAAATTTCATTCTGGGACCGTGACGTGATATATTTTAGTCGACTTTTTACACTGCGTCCATCCATTGATAAAATGAAGCGACTTAAATTGAAAAAAAACGAAATGAGAATTCTCGAGGGAAGAAGTTCAAAGTATATCGAGAGGCCTCCGAAGCCAACAAATCTATCGACCTCGACGCAGCAGAATTTTTCATCAAAGTCCTAAATTTGTCTTTGCCCATTCTGACAATACCCGATATGAGGTAGTTTTCACCATACTAAAAAAAAAGGAGATTCATATTGGCCGACATCGTTCCTTTCCGCTGTAACGAGAACCATGGAAACCTTGGTGCTTCCATCTTTTACTCACCACATGTGCCTAGCAGTTTCCGCAAAGTGCACAGCACCGCCACAATATTTAAAGTCGTAAAGACCCAATGACGTCATGACCTTAACCAAAATTATACCTGAGCCCGAGCTGTCGTCGTTACTATCGAACATTGATGGGTTGAAAGGGTTGGATCGTATCTACCTGACTGGTCGAAGGTCAAAGGTAGAGTTTCGAATTCGAGATTCAAAACTCCAAAAAACTATGCCGTGTATGGTACTATAGAGGTGGGATTTAAGAAGATAGAAACTTGTCAAAACACCGCCCTGAGGTTCGTGACGGGAAACCCCCTTATCTTTTCCATAAATCTCTTACACTGTGAAACAGCTTTGCTCCCAGTTAAGGAGCAGAATATTATGTTGTATAAGCAATACCTGCTGGGGTATATAAGGAAGCAAAACCGCCACCTGTACGCATCAGAAAGCGAGTGTTCGACTTCTGTATACTGTACTCGACGCAACTTCTACTTATGCAGACTTTACCCCGACATATCTGTACCCCTCTCTTTTTATGCCCTCTTAAACCTGTTCATGTAGTCCGAGCCCTCAGCTCAAGCACACATGTTTTGGTACGTTCTGTCCGCACAATATTATCACTGCGACGGCGGAGTCAACGAAAGTTTTGCAATCGCTCTGAATTCGAATGATGGCTCGAACACAATTCACACAAGCTTACAGCATATGTATTAAAGTTTGATAACAACAACAACGTAAATATTTAATTTGATTGTCAATAAGTTTTTCGTGCAACTGAGACACCAAATCAAAATAAAGAATACTCGCAATGAAATCGAATAAAAAATGTTACTCATACGCCACCGCCAACATCACTGACAAACGTCTAACCAATGTAAGCTCATAACAGTTCCTTTTGCTGTTGTTAGGATTGCGCACTTTCGTCTCGCACAATGTAATGCTTGTGCAAAAGCTTGTTGTGAAAACGCTGATGGTGTGCCTGAACTCTTTTGCTTTTGCTTCCTTTTTGGCGTTTTATCGAAAACCTAAAAGGACGCAAATATGTGCAGCCTTGGTTTATTTGATTATGCAGACAACTAAGCGCTGCCTATGTACCACGCTACTTTGACAGCGTGGCCTCCGTGGCGTGGTCCGCTTTGATGTTCGCATGTCCGTGGAGACTCGCTATGCCGTTGATGTTGCTGCTGATTTGCGTGTGCAATTATTGGTTCGGTGTTTTTGTTGGTTAGTTCACGTGCGTGTGTGTGTCCACTGCTTCGTATTTTGCAGTTTTGTGCATCAACCACGATCGATATTGCAGCGCATAATGGCCAACATACGTAACAACAGTACTACACTACAAATGCTGATATACATGTGCATATGTGTGTATGTAGTTATGTACAATCTATCTTTCGGAATTAATACGAAAAGCATTTCGCTGGAATTTTCATTCATTCGCAATGCCTTTGCTTAGTTTGCCATTTTGGACTACTTTGCTTGTGATTTTCATGCAGTAAAGCATGTTACGTAGCCATTATACGAACAGCAATGCATGCGTGTGCCAATATTTTGTACATACTCACATTACATACACTCATTTGTATTGATATTTTGTATTTCATTGATTTTAGTCGAAAATGTTCTTACTCATTGCTCGCTTTGGGTTTTGTAGTTTCGAAATAATATTCGAAACTCGAATTAACTTTTTATTAACATGATGCAACTTCAGACATCACAGACATTAATTTCTGACAAGTTTCAATAGTATTTTTTCATTTTATTTGCTTTTAACTATTTTTATTTTCTAATTAAAACTTTATTTTATTTTTTACTTTATTTATTATTAATATTACTTAATTTTTAATGTTATTTAATTTCGTTATATTTTATTTAAATTTGCTATATTTTATTTAAATATATTTGATTTTCATTTATAAGATTAAACTTAATGATTACGTATTGGAGTTTGTTAAAATTTGGTTTAATTTATTTTATATATTTACAAACAATTTTTTTAAACTTTTTTATTTGTGTTTTATCTTATTTCAAAATTAGTTCTTTTTTAACTTTATTTTGTTTTAATTTAGTTGTTTCAAGTTATCTTATATTTTTTATTTTATTTTACTTTTATTAACTTTATTTGATTTAATTTCACTGTATAATATCTTATTATCTTTTATCTAATTTTTCCTCATGTATTATAATATAATTTAATATTTCTTTATTTTTGTTTATGGTTTGTTATTTTTAGTACATTTTATTTGATTTAAATTTATTTAATTTAATTTAATTTTATTTTACTTTATTTATTTTAAACATTTCTTTTTATTTTGTTTAATTTTATTCACTTCAACTTAATCATATTTATATTTTAAATGTTTGTTTTAAATAAATTTAATATTATGTTTCTATTTTGGTTTGCATTTATTTATTTAATTTTATTTTATTTTCAATTATTTCTTTTTATTTTATTTTATTTTATTTTATTTTAATCTATTTAATTTAATTTAATTTAATTTAATTTTGTTTTATTTTATTTTATTTTATTTAATTTAATTTTATTTTATTTTATTTTATTTCATTTCATTTTTTTTATTTCGTCTTATTTTATTTTATTATTTTATTTTGCTTTTTTTCATTTTATTTTATGAATTTTATTTTATTTTATTTTATTTTAGTTTAGTTTATTTTATTTTATTTTATTTTGCTTTAATTTATTTTATTTTATTTTTATTAACTTTATTTGAATTTATTTGACTGTATATTATCTTATTATCTTTTATTTAATTTTATTTCATGTATTATAATTTAATTTAATATTTCTTTATTTTTGTTTATGGTTTGTTATTTTTAGTACATTTTAATTGATTTAAATTTATTAAATTTAATTTAATTTTATTTTACTTTATTTATTTTAAACATTTATTTTTATTTTGTTTAATTCTATTCACTTTAACTTAATCTTGTTAATATTTTAAATATTTATTTTAATTAAATTTAATGTTATTTTTCTATTTTGGTTTGCATTTATTTGTTTTATTTTATTTTCAATCATTATTTTTCATTTGATTTAATTTTATTTTATTTTAGTTTCCTTTATTTTATTTTAATTTATTTAATTTAATTTACTATTATATTTTTTAACTTCATTTTGTTTTATTTTATTTTATTTTATTTCAATTTATATTATTTTATTTTATTTTACTTTATATTATTTTATTTTATTTTACTTTATTTTATTTTTTTTTTTTTGTATTTTTATTTTATTTTATCTTATTTCATTCAATTCTTTGTTTGTTTTAATATATTTTATTTGATTTTGTTTTATTTCATCTTATAATATTTTATTTTATTATATATAAATTTAATTTAATTTAATTTTGTTTTATTTTATTTTATTTTTTTTATTTTATTTTATTTTATTTTTTTTTATTTTATTTTATTTTATTTTATTTTATTTTATTTTATTTTATTTTATTTTATTTTATTTTATTTTATTTTATTTTATTTTATTTTATTTTATTTTATTTTATTTTATTTTATTTTACTTTATTTTATTTCATGTTATTTCATGTTATTTTATTGTATTTTATTTTATTTTATTTTATTTTATTTTATTTTATTTTATTTTATTTTTTTTTATTTTATTTTATTTTATTTTATTTTATTTTATTTTATGTTATTTAATTTAATTTTATTTTGTTTTACTTTATTTTATATTATTTTATTTTAACTTATTTTGCTCAATTTTCTTGTTTGTTTTAATGTATTTTGTTTTATTTTATCTTAATTTATTTTATTTTATCATATATAATTTTAATTTATTTTATTTTATTTTCTTTTATTTTATCTTTTTTATTTTACGATCTTTTATTAAATATTTTTATTTTATTTTATCTTATTTTATTTTATTTTATTTTATTTTATTTTATTTTATTTTATTTTATTTTATTTTATTTTATTTTATTTTATTTTAATTTATTTTATTTTATTTTATTTTATTTTATTTTATTTTAGTTTATTTAATTTTTTTATGTTATTTGTATTTTTTTATTTTACTTTGTTTAATTTTATCTTTTTTAATAAATTTTTAATTATTTTAGTTTATTTTATTTTATTTTATTTTATTTTATTTTATATTACAATAATTTATTTTATTTTATTTTATTTTATTTTATTTTATTTTATTTTATTTTATTTTATTTTATTTTATTTTATTTTATTTTATTTTATATTATTTTATTTTATTTTATTTTATTTTATTTTATTTTTTTATTTTATTTTATTTTGTTTTATTTTATTTTATTTTATTTTATTTCATTTTATATTATTTTATTTTATTTTATTTTATTATATTTTATTTCCTTTCTTTTTATTTTATTTTATTTTATATTATTTTATTTTAGTTGACTTTTATTATTCTAATTCTCTACCTGTAGTTCCTATCTATGACTCTGCAAATATTTTGCTGAAATCTCTCTTAAAGCGAGAATCTATTTTATTTTATTTTCCCTATTATTTTGCTGCTCCTTTGTTCACACTCTCTGAAAAAATAAATCACTCTCTGCCATTTGTGTATACAGTCTTTGATTTCACCGAAGGGCTCCCACTCATCGATAGAGAATTCAGCAGATGCCAAAATGATTCCGGATTCATTTTTCAAATTTCACTTATTGAAAAGAATATTCGTTTCGTCTGTTTGCATTACGCGGATATTTTTTGATTTTTTTCGCAAGTACTATCTGAGATAAATATTTGCGTAACTTCTGTCGCAAAAAAAAAAGATAAAATGCAAATAATAAATGTAAAGAATTCGCTGACTTTTCGCAATGTAATGATTTTGTCAGATATTTCAACGAAAGGGCGTTGCATTGATGAAATGTAGCAGATGAGGAAAGCAAAGTAGTAAAACTGTTGAGATTATGCTATTCGTTTGATGGATTGGTGGTTTTTGGGTGAAATTTTTTAGTTTAGTTTTGAGAAATCATTTTTCTAATCAATACCTATTGTGGTTTACCCACATTTTTCTTGAATTTTCAAGCATTGGTTTAAACACCTAGAAAAAATAGTTTGTAATTATTCCTATTTTAAATATTTAAATTTGTTTTATATAAAACTACTTAAAAAATGCACACAATGTTTGCTGTGTTTATTTTTGTCATTTAAATTATTTTTTATTTTATTTTACAGTTTTCAATATAAATTTTTCCCATTTTCTCTCAATTAACTGCCTCAGTGAGTAAAAGTGAGGTTAACGCGTTTGGTATTAGTTAATTTAGCTTTGCAACCACGGCAACTCATTTTTGTGGCCGCTAAGCATTTTTATGTTTTCAGGCCACAAAATTTAACCACAAAATTTTACGCTTGAACACGTTTTTAAATATTTTTTTTTTTATTTCAATTTGTTTTCATTTGGCGCGCAGTGTTAATGCGCGGCATCAATGCGACTGTCAGTATTTTGTTGGCGTAGAAGTGTTGAAATATTTTGTGCAGCAGTGTTTGTTTGTGAATTGAGAAATATCTGTATGTGTGAGTGCTTTATTTCGTAATTTATTTGGTAGTAAATTTGAAAATTTCAATTGAAGTAAAGCGTCATAATGTTATTGTTAGTTTTTGTAATAGTGGAAATTAAAAATCATCAGTTAGGTTACCTATTTTTTTGGCTTCTTTGTTAAATTATAAAGGGTGGTTAAATTTTCAAGGGCCGATGTTGATTTTGAATAAAACACAAACTATTTAGGATATTATTGAAATTTTATTTTATTATGATATATTGGTATTACTCAATTATGTATGTAACAAAATATCGGCCAAATGAGCGCCGCGACCTCGGCGGCACACCTCCATACGATGGTCCAAATTTTCGATGACGCTGAGGCATAATGGAGTTTCTATGCCGTTAATGTGCCGAATTATCTCATCCTTTAGCTCTTGAATTGTTGCTGGCTTATCGACGTACACCTTTTCTTTCAAATAATCCCAGAGAAAAAAGTCCAACGGTGTCAAATCACATGATCTTGGGGGCCAATTGACATCGCCATTACGTGAGATAACACGGCCATTGAATTTGTTGCGCAAAAGAGCCATTGTATCGTTAGCTGTGTGGCAAGTGGCACCGTCCTGCTGAAACCACATATCGTCCACATCCATATCTTCCAATTGTGGCCAAAAAAAATTCGTTATCATCTCACTATAGCGAACACCATTCACAGTAACTGCCTGACCGGCCTCATTTTGGAAAAAATACGGCCCGATGATGCCGCCAGCCCATAAACCGCACCAAACAGTCACTCTTTGTGGGTGCATTGGTTTTTCGACAATCACTCTTGGATTCTCATTCGCCCAAATGCGGCAATTCTGTTTATTGACTAATCCACTGAGGTGAAAATGTGCCTCATCACTGAAGATGATTTTCTTCGAAAATTTTCATAATAAGTCTGGATAACTTTAACACGTTGTTGGATTGTGTATCTCTCCATGGTTCAAATTGAGTAAGTCTGAAATAGAGAAATGTCAAATTAAATTCGGAAAAAAACTTGGCGTTTAGGTGTGGTTCACATTCAACATCGGCCCTTACAATTTAACCACCCTTTATATAAATATAAAATCAGCAAAGAGCTATTATTATTAAAAAAAAAACATTCTATTTAATAATTTTTTTAAAGAACCATTTAGTTTTTTTTTTTCATTTGATTATTCCTATAGAGAGCTACAACGATTTACAATTCTTACAAAATTATTTAGTTTCTTTTAATGAAAATGTAAACTTATTTTTACTAAATATCCTACTTCGCAGCCTTACTCTGTTTATCTCGTTATCTTTGCTCAAGGCTTCTACTAAGTTCCTCACTTTTATTTAAGTCATTTTAGTAGTCAGTCAACATTCAAAACTCTTGCGGTCATATTAACTATTTGCAACATCCCTTTTGTGGTTGTCTCGTCTATAAGCTTTCACTTTCACAATGGTAGTGTAGATATTTCATAATCAATGTTTGTGTAGAAAGAAAAATCGAAGTAAGCAAAATTATATGAAATCCCCGACGGCATCAAAACTGGTCCGGCTGTTAAGGCGGCACCACTGCGTATGAGTGACATTCGAAACTGATATTTTTAATTTTATAATATAAATAAATAAATATTTTATTGCTTTTGTAGCTGATACAGGTTTATCCGTTTTGTGGTTTTAAAAATTAATTACGTTAAGAAAATGTATTTAAAATAATTTCCGTAATGAAGTTTTTTTCTATCTATAAAAGTTTAATCTTGACATTTATGTGAAATACTACATTCAAATGACGATCCGTCTCACGAATATTGACCAAGAGCGCTCAAAAGTTAAAGATTTATCCTGATAATCACGATCTTTCGCGTAGGCCCACAAAAAAGTCCAACGGTGTCTTATAGCAGCATCTCGGTGGCCAATTGACATCTAGAGGCCGGCATATTTCTCTTGCAATAAATCCATATTGGCTCATGATGTGTGGCATATTGTCCAGGTCTTGTTCTTCAATTAAAGGCCCAAAAAGTAGGTTATCATATGACCATAATCCGCCGAATTGACAGCGAAAGTGTCGCTGTTATCGTTTTCATAGAAGTAAGGTCAAATCACACCGCCGGACCAAAGAGCGCATCAGACTGGCTTCAGTTGTTTTGTGAGCTATATTTAATATGCACCTGCATAAATAAGATACATTTGAGTTTTCACCTAAACTTTCACTTACAGCAGCGATATTTGACAGGGAATGTGACAAAAGATGATGTACAGGCTTTACAATATCTGTAACTGATCCAGTTTCTTCAGGTTTCTTTAAAACTTTACCAATTGGTTGAGTAATTGGACGATTATATGTACCATAATTTCCTCTCAAAGCGTGTTCTAGACAGCACTGTACTTTTGAAAGAAACTCTAGTTTCATCGTATGTGTCAATATATGTATGTTTATTTGCTGTTTGCTGTGTTGTTGCTGTTCATGTCAATATTTCGTTCTACACTATGCTTTCTTGAATTCAGTTGGCAATGATTTCAACTAAATTACTTTGTTAGTTATAAGTGATTTGTATGTATATACATACGAGTATGTAGTAAACGCAGGAAGACGCCAAGTTTCGCATTTGGCATATGGAGGAAGTACAACGTTGGTGCATACATTTATACATACATTCATATGTACATATGTTACGTCTGTGCATACAAATATTTGCTGGTTTTACTATTTTTTCCTTTTTTTCAATTGTGGATGACATGTTTGAGTTTATTGCAGTTAATTATGTTGACAATGCGGAAATTAGTCTGTCAGTGCAAATATATAAAATGCAGGGTTATTTAATTATTTAACACTAAACCCAATTAAGGAAGACTTTTAAGAAATTTCAGATTACAATTTAAATTTTCTGTGTAGATGTGAGCATAAAATGCTTCAAAAATATTAATAATATTTTATTTACCAGAAAATGTAACGCCCAGCACGAGTGTTATACATATAATATTGGCGAGTAAATACACCAACAAAAACTTAATTAAATTAGAGGCCGAAAATCCCTTCAGCCACTTATATATATACACACACTTACACATGGATGTATGCACTAATTCGTGCGGTTTTTTTTTTTGAAAATTAAGACTTTATTGTGAAAAAATTGTTATATATTGAATCTTCAAAGTATTGCCCATCGGAAGGTACGATATTTGCCCATATTCCTGGCAGTTTGTGGATCCCATCTCAAAAGAACTTCTTGAAGGTCAAGAAAGAATCGAGCCAATTTCTGATACCCTGTTCTGAAGTGAAGCGTACTCCGGTGAGGGCATTCTGCATTGATCTGAACAAGTGATAATCGGAAGGTGCTATGTCTGGGCTATAAGGCGGATGAGGTAGAACTTCCCACCCACAGTTTTCCAACTAGTTTTTAACTGGCCTTGCAACATGTGGCCGAGTGTTGTCATGATGAAAAATTATTGATTAGTGTATGGTCGCATATTCTGGTCGTATTTCCGCGATGGCCTTTTCCAAACGAATCAATTGTTTTCGATAGAGGTCCCCATTGATCGTCTAAGCCGATTTCAATAGCTCATAATAGAGCACACCCTTTTGGTCCCACCAAAAACATAGCATAACCTTGGCACCATGTATATTCGGCTTTGCCGTGGATGTCGATGGTTGGCCGGGCTTCACAAACGATCTCTTGCGCCTTGGGTTATCACAATTAATCCATTTTTCATGGCCAGTGACAATCCGATGCAAAACCGACTTCTTTTGGTGGCGTTGAAGCAACATTTCCGATATGCAGAATCGACTTTCGACGTCTCTTGGCTTTAATTCATAAGGCACCGAATTTCCAAGCTTCTGGATGAATCCTAATGGTTTTAATCGCCCGGAAAGGGTTGCTTGATCAACTCCTAATACTTTTGCAAGTTCTTCTTGCGTCTGGCATGCATCTGCGTCGAGCAATGTCTCCAATTCTTCGTCTTGAAATTTTTTTGGCTGTCCGGGTCGTTCTCCGTCATCTAAGTCGAAATTGCCACTTTTAAACCGTGCAAACTAATTTTGGCACTTTCATTCGGCTAAAGCATGGTCACCATAAACTCCAGTAAAATACGATGGCTTTCGGTAGCACTATTCTTCATGTTAAAGTAATGAAGAAGAACTCCCCGCAAAAACACTTTTTCTGGTACAAATTTCGACATTTTCAAATGAATGAAAAAAATTGTTGTTCACGCTAAAACAAATGACATCTACTGAAAACGACGCGAAATGACAGTACCTTTGAAATGAATATAGCCACCGATGAACACGACGCCAAATAATACTAATAGAGCCCTCTCTTAGAAAACCGCACGAATTAATGCATACACCTAATTTATGGAATGTCTATAAAGGGTAGATATGCCCAGGGTTCCCTCAATACATTGGGCTACAGCAGCAATATTCTCAGTACTTTTTGAGCGACCTCCACACGTATCATTCATCAATACTAATTTGTTCTAACAGCTCCATATTTTGCACCCATTTCAGTATTGCGGTTCGACGAGGTGTTTCCTGAGGACCGAAAAAGTTTTTAGTTTTACGAACCGTCTCTGCCAGATTTTCATAATTTTTATAGAGATTTTTAATAATTTCAATATAATACTGAGGCGTGTATCGCTCCATTTTTATTACTGGCATAGTTTTTACTTACTCTCTCGACGAACGCAGATCAAACTCTTCATCCTTCCGACCTACTATATGGTGCGGAAGCATGTAGGATGAAAGAATCTGCTGAGTCGGCGTTAGGAACTTTCGAGAGAAAGTTTTTGCGTAAGATGTATGATCCTCTACGAGTTGGGATCGGCGAATATACAGCGACATTGTCCTTAGTTCAGCGAAAAAATCGTACGATATTTGAAGCGGATGGTGACTGGCTGGTAATGAAACGTGGATCACCAACAACAAAGTTAAGCGAAAATAAGCGATGTTGAAGAGAAGTGAGCCGGAACAAATGGTGTCGAAGCCAGGATTGACGACCAGGAAGCTTTAATTGTGTGTTTTGTGTGCCTGGTTGGGTTGGCAAGGATTTGTCCACTATAAGCATCTTCTCTGCGACCAAACTTTTAACTCAGACTTGTACTGTTGGCTATAGAACTGTTTAAATGAAGCTATGGTCCAGAAGCACTCACCTTTGGCCACCAGGGGGGAATTGTTTTTCATCAGTACAACGTCCAAGCCACACACATAGATAGTGACTCGCTAGAAACTTCGAGAGCCTAGTTGCGAGGTCCTTATGTCCACCTTATGGTTGGGACCTCACACAGTGATTACCATCTGTACTCTTCTGTGGTGAGTAATTTAGCTGGTGAAGAATTGCCCTCAAGAGATACCAGTGAAAACCGATTGACTAAATTTTTTGCCAAAAGGCACAAGGGTTTCTTTGAGGGAACCAGAAAAACTTTCAAAATGGCATAAAGTTCTCGAGCAAAACGGTAAATATTTGATTTAAAACGTAATAATGGTTTATTTTTTACTAGACCTAGTACAACGAGATCTCTTGGCAAACTATTTTCCCACTTGTCTTATTTCAAGCCTCATAGGCTAAGCTACTGCAGTTGAAATTTCGGGTTTCATGTTGCTCCCAGCATTACGGGGCGGCATGTACAATCTTCAACAAATTCACATTGAAATAAGTCTGCCTAAAGTAAATATATGTATATGACTTAACACAACACCCTGTATTTGTAGAACTCATTGTGTGATTTTCTAAAACCGAATATCCCAAGCATGTGAAATTATCATCAGCTCATAAACAAGAATGGAAAGTAAAAGTTTCATCTTAATGAAATGAAAATGAGGCAAAGCTCAGATGTGCAATAGAAAGAGTAATAGGAACAAAGAGAGTGGTGAGAAAGTGAAGCGAGTAAAACTCCGAACAGCTGTAGTTGAACAAACTTGTGTTGTTGTTGTCATTGTTACAATGTTGCGATGTTGTTGTGAAAACTTTGCGAATTTCGTGTGAAAAGTTGCGCACAATAACAGCCATCATAATAGTCAACAAGAGAGCGATTTTCCTTTCGTTTACTTCGCTTACCTCTTCTAGTCGCCACATAGCGTTGCTATAGTTGCTGCAGACACTGTTTGCTTGGTTAACAATATTGTTGGTATTTCGATTTCTATTCCTAGAGAAGCTCATTTAAGTGTAGGAATAAGCATTCCTATGTTGCCCCGTGTAATCTCAATGTCTATGGAGCATAATCTTACAGCCTCTTTTGTTGTAATCGAAATTTGCAACTTGGCCACATAGGCGCTTGTATAGATATATTTATATATACACGCATATATATATATGGACGCTTACATGTATTTGGGTCATGTTGTACCCCTTTATTTAGGCGTAGTGCAGTTAATTACATTCGAAAGCTAAGTTATTAGCGTGAGTAGGGTAGGAAATGTATTGCAACCGCATTGCGACATTGAGTGTTTAGAACAGCAGCAACAACCGCAAAGAGAACAATAGCAATTGTTGCCGAATTCTCACTGCTCCTATATACCATATATCATTTTCTTCTGGTACTCACATACTCTGTACACAAGTTAATATATTTACTATTTTACGTACATGAAAAGTATAAAAATTTACTTAACAGAGAGATGGACTTACCACATAATACCATATATTAGACCAGGGAGTTCAAGTTAAGAAGTGGTTAGTTTCATTCAGGTACGAATTACTGCCAGATCGAGACCTGATAGAGGCCATTTTTTATCATTTTTAACCTGGAGTTGTGACCTATCGATCCATCGATGGCTCTCGAACATTTAGGTACTTCATAGTCCGCTTTCTCTACCTCGAAGGTAATGGGGATCCCTCAATAGCGTACCTTACCAAAGACTTTTGCCAAGTTCAGTGCTATGAACCTCTCTTCTGGAGAAAGAAAGCATGTCGCTTGTCGCGGATGCAATTTCAACCCGATTATTTTATTAGTTAGTTAGAGTTACTCATGTGCTAGATTGAAAATAACAATAAAATAAAATGAAATTAAATAAAATAAAATAATTTAAAATAAAATAAATTAAAATAGTATAAAATAAAATAAAACAAAATAAAATAAAAAAAAATAAAATAAAATAAAATAAAATAAAACAAAATAAAATAAAACAAAATAAAATAAAATAAAATAAAATAAAATAAAATAAAATAAAATAAAATAAAATAAAATAAAATAAAATAAAATAAAATAAAATAAAATAAAATAAAATAAAATAAAATAAAATAAAATAAAATAAAATAAAATAAAATAAAATAAAATAAAATAAAATAAAATAAAATAAATTAAAATAAAATAAAATAAAATAAAATAAAATAAAATAAAAATAAAATAAAATAAAATAAAATAAAATAAAATAAAATAAAATAAAATAAAATAAAATAAAATAAAATACAATAAAATAAAATAAAATAAAATAAAATAAAATAAAATAAAATAAAATAAAATAAAATAAAATAAAATAAAATAAAATAAAATAAAATAAAATAAAATAAAATAAAATAAAATAAAATAAAATGAAATAAAATGAAATAAAATAAAATAAAATAAAATAAAATAAAATAAAATAAAATAAAATAAAATAAAATAAAATAAAATAAAATAAAATAAAATAAAATAAAATAAAATAAAATAAAATAAAATAAAATAAAATAAAATAAAATAAAATAAAATAAAATAAAATAAAATAAAATAAAATAAAATAAAATAAAATAAAATAAAATAAAATAAAATAAAATAAAACCAAATGAAATAAAATAAAATAAATTAAAAAAAATGAAATAAAATAAAATTAATTAAAGTAAAGTAAAATAAAATATAATATACAATTAAATAAATTCAGAATGTGAACTGCGTCAGCAAAACTTTCAGCGCGTTCCAGCAAGCCGTTTGTTAACAACGAAAGCGGGGCTTAAAGAGTGCAACATTGCATACTCACATAGGTATACTTAGTTAAAAGTTTTACGCACAACATATGTATGTACATAGGTGTAGTGTTTGCTTGTCTGGGCGCGTTACACCGCCGCATGACAGCTGAGCATTGTACAGCAGCAATAATTGTAACATTGTTAAAGTATAAAATCCTTGTTGCTACAAAGGAGGAATATCCTGTTCGCAAAAACTTTTTGTAACACACGACGCGGTAAATCCTTTCATACATTTTAAAATACCGTACGGTGCCCGTATGGCCCAGTATGAGAGAGGGATCAGTTAGTTATGTAAGTATTGTGTATGTAAGTTGGCTTATAGGAAATCGTGTTATGTTGAACCAAAGAGATGTGTTAATAATATTGCTGGAAATTATTTATTTTTGAACTGTAAAATTTTTACTTCCGATCACTGGTGAGGTGAAAGTGAAGTGAGGCTGGGAACTATATTGTTTTGTAAAGTTCACCTTGCTTAGTGACATTCCAAATTTTCAGGGTTTAAATCCTTATCCGGTCAACATCCTAATTTATATTGTAATAATTTTTCTAATTGTGGTCGCCACCCGACAGGGTGTACTTCTAACATGAAATAAGGCTCGTTATAAAATTTACTTAGTACCAGAGCACTATCGCATTTAACGTTTAAAGGAGTACCGGATCAAACCAAATATTGAAGTCGACCACGGAAAACTTCCAACAATAAGTAACCAGAAGCTACTTTGAGCCACATTCTTTAGACTTCAGCAAAGCCTTAAACCAAAAATATCGGAGTGGTTCCACTGATGCTTCCTCCCTTCTATCCTTGGCCTAGGGATCCACGCGGGTTGGTTACAGCATCTTGCACAATCATAGTCACGTTTCCATGGTGCGCGTCGTGGATGCAAGAGTTGGAATTGAGTACAGCTCCCCGACTGTAACTGCATACCCAGAAGCTTTGACTACTCCGCATTACAAATTTTGTTGTCTACTTAAATAAAAATGGAATCTTTACAGTTTTGTCTGAAAAAATACGAAAAATTTAAGAGCAATGAAATGAAGGTTTTATGTTTTATGAATGTGTGCTTAAGGATAAAGGAATTATGTAGGGTCGCCTAGTCAAGCGTGCGCCCCACTCGTGGGTAGTAAAAGTGAAGTAGCCAGTCTGCGATTATCTACCACTTCATGTACATGTATTTGCGGAGAGCCAGTGCGGTTGAATGTTTTACGAAATAACAGCAAATAAACGGCTGCAGAAGGTACTATCCAAAGTAAGGAAATGTGCTTAAAAGAAAAGCACACAGCTGTGGAATATTAGCAAAAATATTCATTTTATTACATTTTTATGAAAAGGTCGGCATTTAATGCTTTTAACTTTAATTAACACTCACTGCGACCCTTCTACACATATGAGGGTTGCCTTTTATATTTTGGGATTTGGCGTCCTGTCATTTAAGGCCTAAAGCTAGATAATATACTAAGCACATTGTGACATACGAGCGCTATTTGTGTTGTTTACAGACACCTAAAATACACATCCCTCCCCACTTTTGTTCTACTTTTATGTCTCGAAGTTTCCGGTTACACCAGAGCGCATTTCAGTGATTTCCTAAGCCGATGATTGCTTGATATTGGCGTCTGGTTGGGATACTGAAGACTTGTATTCGAAAATAAACTGCTTTAACGCCGACATTCTCACTTCACCGACCTTCGCCGACCTTCACTGTACGACAATTATTGCTACAACCTGAGACTTCCTCGGCTACGCTTTTCACCAGCTAGACGAAAGAGTATCGGATCGAACTCGAGGTGAAAGTCGGTGGCGTGAAAATTTCGACAATAAACAACCCAAAGTTCCTAAAAGTCACAATCAACAGCCTGCACTGCTCCATTCCAGCATCGACTGCAATTGCCATACATTTACTGAGCCGCAGCAGTCTTTAAAGCTCTAGCTGACAGCCCTTAGGGGAAAGACAAAGAAATAATACAAGTCAATTGGCTGACTGCTCGTAAATGATGCTACACCCATCTGGACACCGGTGGCTAGTGAGACACAGATGAAAGTTCTACAAGCCTTCCTTAATAGGAGACCTCTTGGTATCGTCGGAGCACCACTTACATAGCGAAGCATCTATGCTATGCAAGCAATATTTACTGGGATGCTACGGCAGGGAGCTCCCTAACAGGTATTTACTTGAAGACGCGTCACCAACTAGGCAAATCATGACGGGAGTAAGTACTTGATTTCAAAGGCTGGATTCAGCCCAACGTTCAAGAATAGTTGAACAGAACCAACAGGCTTTAAACGTCATTCACTGAGAGTCCGTTAACACCTTCTTGAGGTCTCTTCCGGCGTTCTTGGAGTCAAAACATCACCCTTTGCAGATATGAAGAGGTCGAGCTCGAGCTCGAGAGTCCCGATTTATACTGGCACAATGAAGTCAATAAAGAAGAAGAAGAAAAATTAAGCTCTGAATGGTGTAGTCGACTAAACTCCTACTTACCCACACTTAACTCCTACATACACAGCGAATGTTCTGGGACCACGTACGACCCGTGACCCTTAAAATCCACTCATCTAACCCAACTTTCCTTTCGGTACTAACACGTCGAAACAGCTAATTTACGGGATCTCCCTATGGATGACCTCGGTGACTTAGACTGATCGTGCCTGTTCCTAATCGTGGTTAGAATACCTCCAGCAACGCGTGACAGTCACAATATCCAGCCTACAGAGTGCCAGTGAAACTCCAGTCGATAACGATGGGAAAGACGTTCCATTACCTGGTTACGAAAAGGTTCGAATGGCGGTTGCCCGCCTAAAGAACCACAAAGCGTTTGGAGATGGAGAGCATATAAGATCCTTACCTCCGTATTGTGTGAAAGACGCCGAAGATATTGACATTATTGGCCTCACAAAACGCGCCGAGAGTTCTGCTTTCGCCAGACTTGATAAAGAAGCAAAGCGAATGGGTCTGGTAGTGAACGAGGACAAGACGAAATATCTCCTGTCTTCAAACAAACAGTCATCACATTCACGACTCGGCTCCCACGTCACGGTTGACAGTCATAACTTCGAGGTCGTAGATAATTTCGTCTATCTAAGGACCAGTATTAACACCAATAATAATGTAAGCCTGGAAATCCAACGCAGAATCACTCTTGCCAAAAGGTGCTGCTTTGAACTAAGTGGGCTGTCCCCTCTCTATGAATAAAGGTCAAACTCTACAAGTCGCCCGTCCTGCTATATGGTGAGGTAGCACGGACGATGACAACATATGATGAGTCGGCGTTGGGAGTTTTTCGAGAGAAAGATTTATGGACCTATACGAGTTGGGAACTGCGAATACCGCAACCGATGGGACGAAGAGCTGTGTCAGACACACGGCGACATCGACATAGTTCATCGAATCAAGAAACAGCGGCTACGCTGGCTAGGTCATGTGGTCCGGTTGGATAAGAATGCACCAGCCTTGAAAGTTTTCGATGCAGTACACCTCGATGGAAGCAATGGAATCGGAAGACTAGTACCTGGCTGTACTTAATAACGACAATTGGTGCCAAATAGCGACAAGAATAATAAATGTAATAAATTCGGCTTTAATCGCGTCACGAGTGTGTACTCCAGTGAGCCGTTTGTCCTTCAAGAAATCAGGAAAACCAACCACCGAAGGCGGATGACTCTTCACCACGGCGAGTTCTCATACAACGATTGAAACAACTGCATTTTGGAGCAATCAAAACATCGATTTGATGAATCATCCACCGTTTAGTACTGACTCGGCACTAAATGGCTTCTTTTTATTCCTGTAAGTGGAAAATAAACTAAGAGGTCATCGTTTTTCGACAACCTGAAGAAGAAAGGCTCAATCAGAGTGGCAAAAGTGCTTCAGCAATTGTTTAAAAATACAATAAAGTGATTTCCGATTATAATTTTTTTTTTAACAATTTAATTAATTAATTAATTTGTTTCTAATGCCGAAATACAGCAGGCTACTCTGTGTTAGCACAATACCAACATGTGCGAGTGTGTGTGTTTCTGTTCCACAAACTGTCGAGGGATGAAAGGTGTGAAGTAGAAGTGACATATGGGTCGAAATAGACAATAAATATATAACAATTTGTAACTTTAGTACTTATATATTGTATATGTCGCTGTGGTACTAATCTATCTTGTTCTTAGTGCATATAACACAATTTCGTAATTAATTTTACATTTGTCTGAGTATGTAAGTAACTATTGTGGCTTTCGTAATATGCGGATAAGTCCATGAAAGTGCTGATAAATATATATGAAATTAATTTCTAATTGAAAATGTGTATTTAATTCACTCGACAGAGCCAAGTAAGGCATAAGCACACCCTCGCAGACATACATATCAGCATAAGCAGGATTAATTGAAATTTGTCATAGACACAAAATGGATATATATTTTAATAATACTAAGATGTATTTTATTGAAAATGTTAATAAGACAAATTGAGTTCATTACTCACCACTGATAATAAATAATTTACTCGTTAATGATGTGTTTGCTAAAATTTGCTATAACTGAAATATCGACAAAGTTATTGTGGAGTGATAATTATATCACCGCAAGACGTGTGCAGTGGGATAGGTTAGGTTAGGTTGCAATGGCTGCCGATCTATTAAGTCGGATTCACTTAGGCCTGACTTAGACCCACCCATGGGGATACTACAAAAAACTTAAACCATCAGGTTTCATCCTCCATCCATTTTGATTCTCTAATGAACCTCAGTAGTAGGATCCCAAAATTACGAAACCTCGCCCTGCTCAAAGCAGGACAGTCGCATAAGAGATGGGTGATTGTCTCCTCCTCTTCATCCTCCTTGCAGCTTCTGCAGCTTCTTCTATAGGGAGCCCCTAGTCTTTCAGGTCAGAACTCCTATAACTTTGGACATGTCGCCTCTGTTTAAGGAGTACATATCTCTTATCCCATTTCGGCTATGTGTGCCTGATTTTTTACGGCAGGTAGTGATGTCATTCCACCTTGTAGCGACTTGTTGAATATATGAATTCCTTGAGAAGCAGTTTGTATGTAGTAAAACACATACCAATGCGTTCTTTATCGAGAAGAATCTGCTTGATCGTACCTCGCCTAGCAAACTGATCCGCCTTACAGTTTCCCTCGATGTCCCTGTGACCAGGTACCCATGTGAGGTACAGTCTGTTCTGTTTAGGCATCTCCTGCAGAGTTTAGCGACGGTTCAGCACTAATTTGGAGTTAAGCGTAAGCGAGCCTCCGCCAACTCTCCCCTCAAGCTTTGACCCGTCCGTGTATATTTCCAGGCTATCCCTTGGAGATTGTAATTATCTGTCTATTCTTCCCTGCTGAGAATTCGTATTCTAAAGTGGTTAACAGTTACTACTACTGGACCACATCTATCCGTATAATTTGGTATGAAGTCGTATTTACCCAATATTGTCGAGTGTCCCCAAATATGGGTAGACCATTGATTTGACTCTCTTAGACGAAGTGCAGCCATTGCTGCCGACTGAAGTACCACTGTGGGGTGGGATAGAAAACATGAATTGTAGGAATAGAATACGTGTTTGTAGACAGAAAAAAAGAGAAAATGAAATGCGTGAGCAAAAAGAGATTAAGAAGCTAGCCGAAAGAGGTAAAACGTGAAAATTTTATAAAAAAGATACGGCGACTTACAGAAGGTTTCAAGACCGGAGCGAACTTTTGCAGGACGCCGGGAAATGCTCTGGTAACTGATGACAAGAGTATATTGAATTTATCGGTTGAACACTTATTCAACTTGCTAAGTGGCAGTGAAAATGGAACACTCGGAGATCGTGAACCCGAAACGGCAATCGATGACAATGTAAAAGACGTTGTTTCGAATAGCGATTGCGCGCCTGAAGAACAACAAAACGGCGGGAGCCGATGAATTATTTAAATATAATAGCGAGGATTTGATAAGTGGCATGCATCAGATTCTTTGCAGACTAAGTTTGTTGTCCCCAATCCATAAAAAAGTGTGTGTGTAGTGTGAAAAAGTAAAGCTCAAGCATCCAAATTTCTTATAAAATAAAACGAATTTGTGTATATAACACAAAATTTTATTTAATTTAATTTTATGATTTAATATTCCAATTACTTTATTTTATATCTAAATTAGCAACACTTTTTCAATACAGTTTTTTTTTATTTGGTTTGATTTGTTTGAAATTTGTTTTTAATTTTATTTTAATTTATTATTTTTTATTTCTTTTCTTTTTATTTTATTTGATTTTATAAAATTTAATTAAATTAAAAATTTTTATTTTTTCTTGTAGATAATTTTTTTGTTTTAATTTTTTTTATAATATTTTATTTTGTTGTCTAATAAGTTATATAATTTTATTTTAATTATTTTATTTTACTTTTTTATCTTTTTATTCCATTCGATATTTCTTAAATTTAATTCATTTTACTTTATTATTTTATTGTGTTTTAGTTTTGTAAATTCTTTATTTAATTTTATTTGGTTTTATCTTATTTTATTTTGCTTTAAGTTATATAATTTTATTTTAATTCTTTTATTTTTTATCCATATGATATTTCTTAAATATAATTAATATTGCTTTATTATTTTATATGTTTTATTTTAGTAACTTTTATTATAATTTATAATTTTTTTACTATTTATTACTTATTTTATTTTTTTCATTGCTTTTTTCTTATTATATTTTAATTTACATTACTTTTTTTTTGTTTGTTTGTTATATTTCATTATTTTTAATTATTTTTAGCTGATTTAATGTTTTTTCATTTGATTTTCATTTATTAATTTATTGTTTGATTCTATATTTTATATTTTATTTTTTATAATTTATATTTTATATTTTATATTTTATATTTTATATTTTATATTTTATATTTTATATTTTATATTTTATGTTTTATATTTTATATTTTATATTTTATATTTTATATTTTATATTTTATATTTTATATTTTATATTTTAAATTTTATATTTTATATTTTATATTTTATATTTTATATTTTATATTTTATATTTTATATTTTATATTTTATATTTTATATTTTATATTTTATATTTTATATTTTATATTTTATATTTTATATTTTATATTTTATATTTTATATTTTATATTTTATATTTTATATTTTATATTTTATATTTTATATTTTATATTTTATATTTTATATTTTATATTTTATATTTTATATTTTATATTTTATATTTTATACTTTATATTTTATATTTTATATTTTATATTTCATATTTTATATTTTATATTTTATATTTTATATTTTATATTTTATTTTTATATTTTATATTTTATATTTTATATTTTATATTTGATATTTTATATTTTATATTTTATATTTTATATTTTATATTTTATATTTTATATTTTATATTTTATATTTATATTTTATATTTTATATTTTATATTATATTTTATTTATATTTATATTATTGTTTTTCTTATTTGCTTTCTTAATTTATTTTTAAATATATTCTGCTCTTGTCATCTTTCATTTTGACGATGCTTCAGTTTTCTTTATAAGTAGAAAAAAAAACTCATTTCCTTCATGTGATTGCTTTTATAATGGCAAATATTTTCTAGCTCAGCCGGAAGAACCTCAACTGCTTTTACATATATTTCTTGGCCACTTTCTAATTTCCACACTTCATTTGCATAAAGTTTTCACTCTCTCTGCCATTTTATGTACTTTGGTCATAAGCACTTTGCTTGTCACTTGTTGCTTAACTTCATATTTATGAATGTTCTTTAAATTGTTTTTGGTAGAGACTTTTGCCTTAAACATTTCTGCAGCGTTATTTGTGGTGAGAAAAGAAATTTGAATGTTAGTTGCAAGTTTTCTTTTTGGTTTTTATTTTATATATAATAGGGAATGAAAATAGTTTCAAAGAGGTCGTGAAAGAGAGTTGAGCAGGTGTGGTAAGAAGTAATCAGTTGACTGTGGTCCCTCAAAAGCAAATATAAGCGAAAAATTAAAATATTTATTTAACTCTTTAAAAATAGTAAGTTATTTACTTTTAGCATGCATTAGCAAGTTAAATACACAAATATAAATAAGGAAATAAATAAATTGAAAACAAAACTTAGTTAGAAGAAAGAAGATATGTGATATTAGTTGCCGAGTCCTATTAAATTCATATTTTCATAACGATGGGCAAATAGTATCTCACACGTGTATATTCAATGAAAGGAAAGTTTTACATTTTTTTTCTAATTTAATTCATTTTATGTTTATATTTTTTTTAACAAACACGTTTGACGCACAAATAATTCATAATCAAGCAAAAATGTTACGTATACGCCACGGTGTATCTGAAATAATGCATGGAACATTGATTATGAACTTCAACGGGCGACCAAGATTTAAGCGCTTAAAGTTAATTGACAATAATTGTAGACATATATATGAACACACTGCAAATCACAATGAAGCTATTGTGGGTAGAAAGTGTAGGAATACTAGCACAGTCAGCTGCAGTTTTTAGTTCTATGTTGAGTTCTTACCTTGATGGTTCTTGCCCATGACATGCTTGTTTCTTGTCACTTTTATGGTGAAAATTGCAAAAGTAAAAAAAATAAAATAAAAAAATATCTCTATGTAGATGGCTTTCCATATTACCATACTACAGAGGTTTCCAACAATCAATTGTACGGTAGCTGACATAAATTGTCCTTGAACTTTAAAAGGAACGGAAAGGAAAGGAAAGGAAAGGAGAAGGTTAAAAATGTGCAAAATATTTGTTATTTTATTACTCAAAATAAATCAATAAGGTTAAAAAATTTCGACTCGATTGAAGTTTCGTTACATTTCTAGAACGCTTCGACTGTGATGTCCGCGCTGAGGACGACTGATTTTATCAGCTGCAAAGAAACTGGTTGAAAAATCGCGCTAATTTTTGGCATAGTCATTAAGAACAGTGCTACCAACTAAACAAAAAATTAAGTGATGAAAAATACTCAGCGTCTTAATGTATTAAAAGCATTCGACGCCAAAAGACAATGCCCTGTTAACTGTCCACTCTGCTTTTTTAGAAGCTTAGATCCTCATAGCAGTTCTTTAAGCTACTAGTTTTGCTTGTGGAATACTTAGAATCATATTTAGCGCTGTTTTAAGTGTCTCTGATGCTGATCAGTGAAAATCTGAAGACACTTTCCAGCCTATCCGAATATGTTATCTTCTCCATAGTCTTCTGCCTTATAAAATCTTGGTAGAAAAGTATTGGCAGGGAACATTATTTTACGAGAAGCGGGAGAAAGCCTCCCAGATCCGAGGGCTGCCAAATGCTTCCCGCCTACTTTGACAGAAATATCGTCCACATAGGCTGAGTTTGGAACTCGCCATATAGAAACCAGCACCAAAATTTATACCCTCCTTACGATGCCGCCCTCTGCGAATGTTTGAAGGATCATGATTTGAGGGCATGTCGAGTCCCTTAATTGGGAAGGTGCCGCTGCCCAGCTGGTTGATGCCTTCGTAATACAAATTGTATGTATACATTTTGTAGATTTTGCACGTTCCTCAAGTATTCTTACGCTCCATTGCTTGCTGCTTTAAGAGCTGTCACACGCTCGAGTATGTTGTATTGTGGAATGGTCAACACTTACTTTAAGTAACAACAAACAGAGTCAACCACAAGAAAAGTCTTAAAAAGGCGATTTAAGCAAAACAGAACGAAGACAAAGGAGGAAAAAGAAAGTAAAATATAAAAAGAGAAGAACGCAAAGAAAAGAAAAGAAAACTATGAAACAAAGTTGCTGTTATTTGTTGTATACCACACCTTTGACGCGCACCACAGGACAATAAAATTTACTGTAGAGAAGAAAATAGATAACCGTACATGTGTGGCAACTTCAACTTGTGCACGAAAGAATGTAGACAAACTGCGGTGAGCTTGCTCATAAAAGTATTTCACAAATCAAAGTTTGAGTAATACAAAATAATTTTTCGAAAGTCCAGTAAGGAATAATGGAATTCCAAACATATAAAAGGCTTTTTCGTTTTCGTAAATTGAGTGTGTCTCTTAAACCAAGTAAAATGGTAGAGATGACAGCAATATCGTGGATGACCAGCTTTTTAAATAAAATTTTGTGTTATTTTCGAGGTTTCCAAATTCATGGACAGCTTCAAGATTTTAGTATTTGCTTACAGCTTCTCTTTAGCTTCAGTAGTTTCAATTAATCTGAACTTCGGAAGCGTTGAATGCGCTTAATTGAACGACTGAGAGACTTTTATGCGTAGTTTTTCTTTCGTGCAAGATATACGAGTATACTCAGGGGTCTAGACAATTCCTACCCAGGGACAAATGCCATCAACATTTTTAAAGTTCAGGTTTCTCCAAAAAAACAGGTATTTTTCTCAAACAAATTTTATTTAATTAAAAAAAATATTTATAAATCAAAGTTTTCGTAGATAAATAGATGTTTAAAAATATTATATTAACTGAAACAATTTATTTTTTTTAAATGGCGGCTTTCAAAATAGCTTCTTTTTTGTTCACGAGTGACACGATAACTATAAAACGAATCAGGTGAAAGGAAAAATCAACACAATGAAACATTAAAAAAAAAATGGCGGACCGTTTAATTTTTTACACTTTTTTCAATTTCAATTGTTTATAAATTTTTTAAATAACAATGAATATTTTTGGTTGTAGTACCGGTCACAAAGAGACATTTTGGAGTAAATTTCCGTTCTAAATAAGAGTGTCACCCAGTTGAAAGAACGTGGTTTCGTGAAAAAGACGATTCAAGTATGTACTTGAGCGGCCGTATTTACCGCTATCCTTTCTTCTATACTTACTTCTTGGTCTTGCGGACCTTCGATACTAATTCTTTATTATTGCTAAGAGTATTTTCTAGCAATTTACAGGAAAGAAAAATTTAATTTTTTTAAATTTTTTTTAGGAACTTCACCTTAATGTATTTATTGAAATGGTTTGACTTGAATTCGACCATTCGGCCGCTGCTGCCACTAGACAATAGTGAAAAGAGTGAATGGAATGATTTGTAACGAGCTCTGAATCAAAATCATTTCGAGAAGTCTCCGATGACGGTATACGTAGCTGAATGTTGGTTTCATGTCTGACATTTTTCCCTTCTTTTAGGCAGTAATTGCGTGGCGGTATATTTTTTCCAATTTCCAATTAGTCTCACGGTGGGCTTGCTTATTACACCTATGTTCCATTATGCACCTCATTACTTCTTCACCGCCGTATTTGAATAGCTCGGCCAGTAAGCCATCGGCTCTGCTGTTTTGAGGCATTTCAAGTAGGCGATTGCTATTTGGACTTCTTCATGGTAAGGTTTATTTATTTATTTATTTATTTTTTTTTTTAATTAGTTTATTTAACAATTAAATTATTATAAATAAACTTAATACTAGATACTAGCAGCTAATAGGCTATCGACCTGCTAAAATATTTATATAATTATATTATACCTTAAATACTTTACAAAATATTACTAATTCTTAAAATGGTCATTATATTATATACATTTTGTTTAGTGAAGTTATTAAGTAGAGCTGGTATACTGGGAAGACTGAGTTCTTCTCTTGCTTCTTGAATTATTCGGCATTTTTCTATGATGTGTTGAATGGAAAGGAAATGTTCCATCGTGCTTGATTGGGGTATCGGGTTCACTATCTTTTGATGTTCCATTTTCATTAAAATTTAACAGGTTGGAGAAGTGTTTAATCCATTAAATTCAGGATACTCAGTGCATTCTTTCTTCTTTTCAATTTTGTGGTATCCAAAGAGAGCAAATCGAGTAGAAAATCGTACGGCTATCTGTTGCTATGCTTACAGATCATCGAGGTTTAACCTTCCTTATGTTTGTTGACGGACCTTCTTTGCTGCATGGAGGCGGGTGAGCATCTTTGTTGCTACAAGATAGTGATCCAAGTCGATGTTAGGTCTTCGGAACGTACGCATGTCTATACTGAAAACATGCCTTCTATCTATCATAATATGAATGATCTGGTTGTGAGTTTTGCTATCTAAAATCTTGTACTACAGACAACCATACTTCAGGCTCAACGTATTTGGGGTTGTTTTGACGGAAAGGCTAAATTATGTAGGTTAATTTTAAAGCTCTCTGTGCAAATTTCTTAATTTGAAATATGACTTCTTTTATAGAATTTGCAAACAATTTTCATGAGAAAAATTTGAAATAAGAATTTAAGTTTAAAAATGAGAAATGGCGAGGTCCAGCTGCTTGACAGTAATAAAATTCGAGTATAAAGGTTTACAATTTTCATTTATTTATTTTATTTTTTTTGAAAATTTAGCAACGAGCAAATTCCACTTAAACCGCCTTTGGAAGCAGTGTGAGATATTTTGATTTTATAATCGACTTTTCTCGGCTGTATGCAGTGAACATTTGATATAAGCAACTTAAGAATATTAAAGCAATTTGGCGCATAAATTTTTCTTTAATTTTTCAATGGGTTCTTCCACTGTCAACTATTAAGTACACTATAGTTCTGAACTGTATTACTTCTTCGATTTTATCCCTCCTGATATTTTTTTAACATACTGCCTTTGCTACGGATTCGTTAACAAAAGAGCACATAACTTCACCTGAAAGTACTCCTAGGTCGGAGAAATAGTTTATGGAAATATCAAATTGACCTGCAAGGATCTAACAACCTTTACCATTGGCATGCAATGTGGTCTGTTTCTGTATCCTACCATTGCTATTAATTAAAACACTACAGACGCTTTTGATGACTCGTACTTTCGCTTGTAAGATGCTAACTGAGTTTAGTAGACGAAAGAAAAAGAGAGTTATCAAGATCCACCTTCCGCGGTATAGATTGAAATGGTATCATCTACCATTACTGAAGCTCTACTCAATATAGGCTATAGTCTGAGTAATTTAAGAGAGTTTTCAGCTGTTTGAGTATAACACCCTATCCTTAATGCTTTTAATTTTGAAATTAATTCTGATAGCGATAGATTAATGCGTTGCCCATTGTTGTTTTCTTCACAAAGCCTTTCTCATCTTAATCTTTTGTATAGTGGAAGGTGTGTTGAGTTGAAGTAGGATTTCAACACCGTCCTTAGAAGCGAGAAAAAAATAACTCTTTGATGATTATATACAAAGGGATTAACAAAAGTTCTGTAAGATGACCAGAAAAAAGAAACAAAACAAAAACAAACGTCGTTTTGCATTTATTCGTAATCTTTCTCCTTTTTTATCTTCTCTACATAAACGCAATTGATTTCAATGCATTTCTTAAGCCTAGAGATCCACTTCTGAAAACAGTCTTCAAAATCTTGTCTTTTAAGCTTATCAAGAATCATTAACCGCATTAATTATCTCCTCGTTGCTATTAAATACCTTTCCTTTTCAACTTTCTTTTATTTGTGAAAATAACCAAAAATCACAAGCTGCTATATCCGGGGAATATGTTGCTGGAAGTATTTCTTCGACCCCAGAGATCGCAATAAAATTACTCGTTATTTCAGCAGTGTTGGATAGCGCGTTGTCATGATGTAAAAAGTAGCGCCGCAAATCCTCCTTCTTCCTGTTTTCCAGCAAAGTTTTGAAAAATTTTGGTAAGCATTCTTCGGTGTACGATTTTGCCGTTACCGCCTTACACTTTTCCAGTGGAATAACAGCTACGATTTTAGATCGGGTGAAGTAAACTGACATCACTACCTTTGCTGCTGATTTTTGTTGCTTACATTTTAAGGGTGGGCTTGCTCCTGTTGGGCTCCATTCCATAGACTCCTGTTTGGTTTCTGGATCGTACTTGTAGAACCAGGATTCGTCGCCATTAGCTCCTTTACTAAAGTTGCTAAACTGACCATATTCGAATTTGTTTAGGGAAAAATTATTAAAATGGACTCGAGACCCTTTTTGGGACTCCTTTAAAATTCGTGGTACCCAATTCATTAGCAATCATTTCAATTGTCGTGTCGATCGTGGGTCTTCGTCAATTTTGAACATCACCAGAGCTACAGCGACGTCATTAGTAGAAGATTTTGGCCGACCTTCTCGAGGCGCGCCCTTTACGGAAAAATGTCCCTTCTGCAATCTTTGGATCCACTTATAAATAGTTTTTAAAGACGGAGCAATCGTTCCATATCCATTTTGTCATTCACTAAATATTTGTATTGGCTGTAAATTACTAAGAATCCCGAAGACAATCGTATAGCGAATTTCTGTTTGTGTTTTTTTGGTGGAATTTCGTCTGACCTATCCTCAGCTATATTGTGTTTTCTCACCACCAGTTTAGCCGATCGTTCTAAAATTTGAAAGGAACACCAATAAAGTAACTGCAAAGGATTTGGTAATTTTAGATTTAACAAACACAAATTGAAAGTCACCGACTGACTGAACTTTTTTTAATCCCCACGTATATATATTATTTTATTTTATTTTATTTTTCTTAAAGACTGCCTCTACGTCTAGAAAGGCCACCAATATGTGGTGTTAAGGTTGTAAGGGTTTATTCTATTAAATTTATCGTATCATAAAGGTCACTTTCTGTGTATCGTCTCTTAGTCCTTACACTTGTCGCTTGCTCCTCTACAAGGTTTTGGTAGAATAACCAACTTGACTTACCAGTTTATTGGCATATTTCTCTTTATTTGGGAAAGTTAACTGTTTTTTTAATTTTTCATATTTTGTTTTATTCACATTTTACTTTAATTTCCATTTTTCATTTCACTTCGAACGCTTTAGAAACTTTCAATTCAAAACCACTTTTGAGGTGTCAATTATTATTAAGTGTTTTACAATAAGTTTATGTTTTATGTTGTGTTTTTGTTTGCCGTTGTTACAAAGTTTACAATTTCCGTTGGAACAAGTTTTTAAAGGCAACAACAACCACAACAGCTACTAAGCGTCACTCGCTTTTGTTACTTGCAACACTTGCATTCGTTGGCCTCCACAAAGACAACTTTCCATGGCATATTGGCGGTATGGAGGAACAAGTTCGTTAGTTGAGTTTACTAAACTATAATTTGTTATAGTTACTCAACATAAAATCAATCAATCAATTTATGATGATCTATAATAACTTATCGCTACAACTTATGCCGGATACGTATATATGTATTTGTATGATATTTGAATTGTTGTTGGTTGATTCGTTATTATTGTGGGAAAGTTTGTTGACATTGCTGGAAAATGTTGTTGAAATTGCCAAAGGAAAAGTAAAATATATTTATTTATAATAAATTATATGATGACTACGTTCGTTTGTTCAACTGAACTGAGATTTGTTGCAACACATTTTGGGTTAAATATATTAATCAAATAAATTAATAGTTTTAAATGTTGTAATCAGCGACCGCAATAGCCGTGTGGTTAGCAAGGCGCATTAGTATATGATAGATCAGGCTTCGCGTTCTGGTCCAACCAACATCGAAAATTAAAAAAAAATATTTTTTCTAAATTTTGGGGGCTCCTCGGCAGGAAATGTCAAACTTTCTGATATGAAAGAAAGGCTCCTCATAAAAAGTCTTCAGCCATTCGGAGGCGGCTTAGTATAAACTGTAGGACCCTCCATTTATTGGAAAAACATGAAGACGCTTTTAATTTAAGATCCCGACGGCAGGTCGTTCCATACATCACTCCGAGTTGCTGCGAACGGCGCCGAATCGACTCTCCACGGTCTTCGTGTACACTCTCAGCTGCTGCTGCTATATTCATGATTCACTGCTTGCTAGACGTGGTATATTCGGTCGAATATTATCCAACAATGAATTCTGGGTCTGAAGATGGGATGGAGTTGCGAATAGTACGCTCAGTAGACCGATTATATTGACCATAAGTTGAATGAAGCGCGCGTAACATATTCTTTACTGGACATGAATTTTCGTAATAAAGTTGAATGGTTTATAAACGTTCTTCAGGCGTAAGCTTTGACACGACTCACGCGTGATCTGTCAAAAAAAGGCTATTGAAAAAAGTACCTCTACTTGGATCATCCGCTACTATGACCTAA
This sequence comes from Ceratitis rosa, assembly GCA_037013455.1. Lineage (NCBI taxonomy): Eukaryota > Metazoa > Arthropoda > Insecta > Diptera > Tephritidae > Ceratitis > Ceratitis rosa. Next base: position 12,348,943 of record JAWMAG010000054.1, read on the forward strand.
AGGAGAATATTGTCCGTCCTTTCTAGAAAATGATTTAATGCTGATTGAAACTTCATTTTGGATCTAAGGATTATGAAAAATGTTTTAACTCTACATTAAATTGGAAGACATAAAAAATTTTAATAAAAAAATTTTTAAATAATTTTATTTTATAATTATTATTTCTGAGTCTCAATATTATTAATTGGCGATGCTATTGTTGTAATTCAATAGCATTATTGTCACTTCCAGCAAACGGTTACATATCATATCACTAAGTATGTACAGTGATATAAGCCAAGGTAGCACTTAAAACAAAACCACAAAGTGCACTAATTAGGATATTGCTATTAAATAATAAAATAGTAATTAAAACAGAAATTTGTTACATATACTCAAAAAATGGCAGCCACTTACCTGCACAATGATTTAATATAATATTTGGTCTAGTAAAAAGTAATACATTATTTTTGCGATGGATGGTTTTAGTGATTTGTCAGGGGTTTCAAGGAGAGAGACATAATGACATCATCTTCAAAATAGCAAATATTTATCGAGCAAATCAATGCATAATCGATATATATCGAGTAATTGTAAATATCAGTTCAATGCCAAAATAATGGATTACTTTTTACTAGGCCTATAATACATCAATATGTTTTAAGCATACTTTGGTAATGTAAAAACATCTTTTTATTACATATATAATTTTTTATTTTTTTATTGCAAATAAATAAATTTTTTTATTTTTTTAATCGTAAATTTTTTTCGCTAACTTAACCTGCTAATTGCATTTTTGCTTGCAACGTATGTTTTTGGTCTATTCTTTTTATAAATTTTCCAATTTATTTTCTCATATTTTTTGTGGTTTTCGTTTTTAGTCAATTTGGCTTTTAATTTACCCTCTAATTGCATTTACTGCTACAGTTTAAAGTCGTTTAATTAAAATATTTTGCGTTGATTCAATTATCGTATACGGATTAAATACTAAAAAATTGAATTCGCACAAAAACAATAGCTAAATGCACTGCTTAGTTTTTTATGGAATCAGCATAGCTTTGAGCGATGACGGAGAATGGATAAGAGATTATAAATGAAGTTATACAAAAAATAATTTGAACTGGTTTTATTAGGGGAAATAGTAGGTTTTCATATAAATTAAAGTACATAAATTCGGTGTAAACTCATAACAGTTAAATATTCTGCATTTTTTGGCTTAGAAATTAACCTTTTTTCAATGTTCTGCATTTAAAATTTTTAATCTCTTTGTAAATTTAATTTTTTGTTTCTTGTTTTTTTGGGTTTCGGCCCTTAGAAGGGCCATTAGTAAGCAAATAGTAACCTGGTTCAAGCTAGTTTGTTAATATAAAATCCTTCACATCTTCGGCTGAAAGTCATGATATGATCCAGAATGTAAAGCCTGCTTTCTGAAAATAAAATAATATATTATTCGAAAATATTTATATACAAAAAAATCGATGACAAAAATTTGTATAAATACTAAATTATCAGCATTTGTGGGAAACTTGAGGAATTCGTTTTATTTTAATTTGTTGTTTTATTAAATTTTTTTTTATTTTTTTATTAATTAATATATTTAAATTTTTTTAAATGTTATTAGTTAATTTGTTTTAATTTATGCTACTATTTTAGTTCTATTTTATTTAATTTATTCTTTTTATATGATTTTCCCTTATTATTATTATTAAATTTTTTTTATTTTTTATTTAATTCAATTAATTTAATCCAATTATATTATTTTCATTTACTTTATGCTATTTAGTTTAATATTTTAATATTATTTGATTTTCTTTTATTATTTTATATAGTTTCCGTATGCTTTTTTATTTTATTTATGTTATTTTTTTATTTTAAATTTTTCATTTCAGTTTATTAGGTTTCGTGTTAGTTTACATTATTTTAGAAAATTAATAATATAATTTATTTAAATATTTTTTAAATTTTATTGATCTTTTTATACAAGTTTATTTTTTATTTTAATTTAATATATTTTTAATTTTATTTTGTCTTTTTGTTTCTCTCCATTTTTGTTCTATATTAATTCCATTTTCTCCTTATTTTATTTTCACTGATATAACTTTTGTTAAATAAATTTAATTTTAATTTCTTTTATTTTATTTTTTTTTTATTTTCTTTCATTATATAATATTTAATATTTAATTTTTTTAATATTTTTTTACTTTATTTTTTAGTATCGTATTTTCTATTTATATCTTTTCCTTTTTTATATTATATATCTACTAATTTTATTTTATTAAATTCTTTTATTTATTTTTTTTTATATTAGATTGTAACGGAGTTTTCCTCTTGGCTGGGGTAAGCTCAGCCTTGCCAAGGGTTTGCTAAAGTAAAATGCGCTGGGTACGTTACAACAAATTTATTAGTTTAACAATCTCTATCTACACGGTTTCTAATACGTTACTCGCTATTTCTATGACAAGTAAGTAAGTGTTCGTGAGGTATAAACCCTCAGGTACACTACGTTTGCTGGTGGTGTTGAACCCACGAGCAAGTATGCTTAATAATAACACAAATAGTACTTCTTTCGTATGGCGCTGTGGAGGTATAAACCCTCTAACAGCCCTCGTTCCAGTGAGGTATAAACCCTCAGTAGAATATAAATAAATGCTCGTGAGGTATATAGACCCTCAGGTGCACTACGTTTGCCGGTGGTATTGATCCCACGGGCAAGTATACCTAACGACAACACAAAGGCTACTCAATTTCCTTTGCGTTTTCCTCGCCTTTTATACTCTTCTGCACGCAGGCAGAATGTTATTTTATAATAACAATTGATTACTGTATACAGTATTATTCTATGTGTACGTATGTATGTACATACTAATAAATTCATGCTCATAGGCTTCAGTGCTTCAATAATTTAAGTATGTAAAAATATATATATGTAATATTTAATTTAATTATTTCATGTATATAAATGTAATGTATATATATAAATTCAGTGTATATTATTTCGTGTATATAAATTCAATTATTATTATTATTTATATATATATGTAAATATGAAAATGTATGTGTAAAAATGCATTGTTGTGAGGTCTCCAAAAGCCTCGGATTTTGGGGTCCTTACACCCTCCCCTCACTTCCCGCTGCGAGACTTATGGTCACCAGGCCAGTCCGTGTGATCCTCACGCGGTAGTAATTGCCTTCGACGTGCCGCTTGATATATCGAGTTCTCCTCGTCGCTTCGCTGGCTGCTCATCCTGACTCTCTGACAAGATTGTTGATGCCATCTCTGCTGCTTGCTTTTACTCCTTACTTCGTTTTTCGCGTTTGGCTTAGCGCTCGCATACCTTGCTAGCATAATTTGTTTATCGCTCGCTTCAGTTGTTAACACACTTCATGTGAGTTTGGTCGCGGCGGCGGCTTTTATTTTGATTTGTCATTGCTTGACCAACTGTGCTTTTCCTGTATATGCTTTGATACAAATTTCTCCTTCGAATTTTTGCAGGAGTATTTCGGTTATTATTATTATTTTGTGTGTATATATTTATTTTTTTTTCTGTGCGTTGTGTTTATAATTATTATTATTATTATTTTTTGCGTCTATGTGTTTTTGCTTGTATATTTTCACTTTGCATATATTTTAGTTTATGTATTGTATATATGTATATTATGTATATTTTTGTTTTTCCACTTATATGTACATATATATATTTTCACTTCATTGCATGTATGTATGTATGTATATTATATATATTTTTTTTCTCTCACTTAGTTATATGTAAGTACATTTGTATATATGTATGTTCATTTGTTTACCGCTGGCTCTGCTGTTGGTGGGTGCTGCCACCTTCATACAGTATGTGACTTAAGGTGCGTCCATATCAAACTTTTTTTTCACTTGAATTTTTTTTTTTTTTTTTTTTTGTTTTTGTGTTTGTTTCTTAACACTACGACTCCCTTTTATGTCCATATTAGGGTGCGTCCATATCAAACTTTTTTTTACTCTTAATTTTTTTTTTTTTTTTTTTTTTTGTTTTTTTTTTTTTATTTTTTTGTTTTTTTTTTTTTTATTTTTTTGTTTCTTAACACTACGGCTCCCTTTTATGTCCATGTTAGGGTGCGTCCATATCAAACTTTTTTTTTTTTTCACTTAATTTTTTTTTTTTTTTTTGTATTGTTTTTGTTTTTGTTTCTTCTCACTATGATGTTTTTTTTTTTTTTCACTGAATTTTTTTTTTCACTAATTTTTTTTTTTTTTTTTTTTTTTTTTTTTTGTTGCCTTTATGGAATGTTTTTCCCATCACCGTGGTAGGGCTTCAATTCACTCAGATGTGCCGTTCTCCTTTTTCCTTTGTGTATTTTGTCCAGTTCCACTATTACTGGAGATACGTAGTTGGTTATTCGATGCGGGCCGCTGTACCTGGGAGCTAGTTTGGCCGCAAAGTTTTCTATCGCCTTTGAGAGGTGGTGTTCCTTCACTAGTACCAAGTCGCCTATAGCGGGTTGCCAATTTCGCCTTCGCAGGTTGTAATGGCGCGCTTGATCGGTTGCTGCACGTTGTTGGTTAGCTCGAACTATTCTGTAAACTTCTGCCATCATTGTTGCTTTCTCTGCTGGTGTCGGGGTCTTCTGCGCTGTTCCGAAGGTGTGTTCGTCGAAGAGATTATTCGGCATTCTTGGGTCTCTTCCCTGGACTATGTATGCCGGACTGTATCCTGTGGATTCGCCTACGCAGGTATTGAGTGCGAGTGTTATTTCTGGGAGTAGTTCGTCCCAATCACGTTGTTCTCTTCCGGTGAATTGCGCTATCATTCTTTTAATGTTCCTATTTGCTCTTTCGGTCGGGTTCTCTTGCGGTGTGTAAGGTGCGGTTAGCTGGTGTTTCACTCCGTGCTCGCGTAAGAAGTTTTTGAAATGCTTACTGGTGAATTGTGCTCCATTGTCGGTGATTAGTACTTTTGGGACGCCAAAACGCGCTAAGATCCTTTCTCGGAATGCTCTTACGAGGCCTTCGGTTGTGGCTTTGCGGACTGCAACGATCTCTACCCATTTAGAGAATCGGTCCAGAAAGACGAGAGCCATTGTATTGCCATGCTTTGATCGGGGTAACGGGCCGACGAAATCTGCACACACTGTTGCCCATGGTTCTTCCGCTATTTGGGTGAGCATTTTGCCTGCAGCTTGTTGTTGGCCGGGCTTATATATTTGGCACTCGTGACACTGTTGTACATACTTCCTCACGTCGCGAAACATTCCTGGCCAGTAGTATCGTGCCATCGCCCGGGCTATGGATTTACGAATGCCCATATGGCCTGCACTCGGGGCGTCATGTACTTCTTTTAACACTCGTAGTTTTTGAGACATTGGTACACATAGCTTCCACGGAGTAGTATCTTCACCATCGACTTGGGTCGTCATTCGCCTATATAAACTGCCTTCTTCGATCACGTAGTCCGGGTACTTTTCTGGAGCTTCTTCCACCTTCGCCTTCTTTTCTTTTAGCCATGCGCCGTTTTCGTTTTCCTCTTCCTCTAACACTGTGCCCAACTGTTCCTCTTGTGGTTGCCTTGATAGCGCGTCTGCTACGACGTTCAGCTTCTTTATTGGTCGATCGTCTCGCATGATTGTTTTATGTGTGGCGGCATTGGACGGTCCTGACATCTCCTCAAATTGTTTCAACTCACTTTGCAGGAACTCACTCACTTTCTTATCCGCTGGGTTGCCTGCTTGTGGTGTGGTTTGGTTTGGGCCTTCTGAGGCCGTGTACTCCTTCGCTCTCTTCTCAACTATGGCGGTGCACGTGATTATCTCATCTTCTCTCTTGTCTACTCTTAATCTTAATGACTCTCCGCCGCATCTCAACTCTGTGTTGGCCTTCGCGAGGTAGTCCGTCCCGAGTACCATTTCATCGACCAGGCCTGGTAGAACAAGTAACTCGCTGTGATGTACTTCGTTCCCCAACTTCACTTCTGCTTCTACTGCTTCCTCGACGTCCTTGCGCCTTCCATCTCCCATTACCACTCGTGTCTTTACGGGTTTCGTTCTTTCCGTACCCAATCTCCTCACCACTTCTTCTCTCACGAAACTCCTCGTTGCTCCGGTATCTATTGCCGCTACTATGTTTTCGCCGTTCATGGTCACATTGGCCAGGATCCGGCCTTGTGTCTGGTTTAGTGCTGCTGCTGTTCTCGAGGGAGTGTTGTGGACCCCACCCCTCGATACTGATGAGGCCCCTGGTCGTTTCCCTGTAGATCTGGGCAGCAATTTCGGGTGTGTATTCCACAACGTCCACACTTCCAACAAAACTCGATTTTCGGACTGCGACAGCCGTGGGCGAAATGTCCGACTCCACCGCATCGTCTGCATGCGTTTCGGGGGTCTACGTACCTCCCTTGCTGATTTGGTTGACTTTCTCCTCTCCTTGGTGTGTTGGAATTCCGGTCTTCACGCAATTGCTGGTAGCGCTCTGCTCTGTCTGCTCGATCTGGTCTTGTAGCGCCCTCAAACCTCCTTGGTTGTTCCCGCCTTTCGCTGCTGTGTGGGTACCTATAGCTCTCTTCGTTCACGTGCATAGACCGGTACCGCTCTTCCGGTCGTCGAGGTACAAATGGTCGCGCTGCGGCTCTTAATGGCTCTCTCTCGGGGGGAAGGTTTTCGAAGTCTTCTACCAAGTCCACTAACTCTTCCAGACTCTTGAACTCACTCCGTTTAACGTAAAGTTGATACTCTCTGCGCGAATTTCGATAGATACGGCTTAGTTTCTCTTCGGCTGTGTAGTTCGCGTGCCGCATAAGCCCTTGTAGTACCAGGACGTAATCTTTAAACTGCTCACCCGGTCGTTGGACGCGTCGGCGTATCTCGTCGTCCAGTTGTTCAAAGTACCGCGAGCTCAGAAAGAACTTCAGGAAATCTTTTTTAAACTCGTCCCATTCCTGCCAGTGCCGATTGTTATTCCGGAACCACACTAGAGCTTTCTCCTTCAGTAGCTCTGGTAACGCTCGTGGGATTGAGTTACGGTTTAAGCCGTAACCGTCCGCTAATTCCTCTACCCGTTCAATAAATCCTAAGGGATCTTTACCGCCGTCGTAGCGGAATCCCCATTTCCGCACCCTGTCCATAATGCTCGCATAAGATGGTGTCGCAGGTACGTACGCTTGCTCTTCTTCGTGAAGCATGCCGTGAGCTCCCTCATAAAACACGTCTGATGATGGGACGCCTTCTCTTGGTGTCGCTGGATTTATGGTGATATATGGCCGAGTATGTCGGAGGGCCAACTCCGTCAAGCGTCTTTGCACGCCTTCTCCTTCACCCTGATTCTGAATGAAGCTCGCAAAGCGTTTGCGCAGCTCCTCCACTGTTCCGTAGTTCTCGAACCCAAATTCGTCTGCGTATCTCAATAGTTCCTCTCGATTGAGGTAGTACACCCATGTCACCTTGACCATGGCTACCTCGTTATCTCGTTCTTCTTACTTTAGAGTCCCTGCTCGGGCGCCAGTTGTAACGGAGTTTTCCTCTTGGCTGGGGTAAGCTCAGCCTTGCCAAGGGTTTGCTAAAGTAAAATGCGCTGGGTACGTTACAACAAATTTATTAGTTTAACAATCTCTATCTACACGGTTTCTAATACGTTACTCGCTATTTCTATGACAAGTAAGTAAGTGTTCGTGAGGTATAAACCCTCAGGTACACTACGTTTGCTGGTGGTGTTGAACCCACGAGCAAGTATGCTTAATAATAACACAAATAGTACTTCTTTCGTATGGCGCTGTGGAGGTATAAACCCTCTAACAGCCCTCGTTCCAGTGAGGTATAAACCCTCAGTAGAATATAAATAAATGCTCGTGAGGTATATAGACCCTCAGGTGCACTACGTTTGCCGGTGGTATTGATCCCACGGGCAAGTATACCTAACGACAACACAAAGGCTACTCAATTTCCTTTGCGTTTTCCTCGCCTTTTATACTCTTCTGCACGCAGGCAGAATGTTATTTTATAATAACAATTGATTACTGTATACAGTATTATTCTATGTGTACGTATGTATGTACATACTAATAAATTCATGCTCATAGGCTTCAGTGCTTCAATAATTTAAGTATGTAAAAATATATATATGTAATATTTAATTTAATTATTTCATGTATATAAATGTAATGTATATATATAAATTCAGTGTATATTATTTCGTGTATATAAATTCAATTATTATTATTATTTATATATATATGTAAATATGAAAATGTATGTGTAAAAATGCATTGTTGTGAGGTCTCCAAAAGCCTCGGATTTTGGGGTCCTTACAAGATTAATATATTATATTTATTTTTTTTATATTAGATTAATATATTATATATTTTATTTTATGTTATTTTAGTTAAATTTTCTTATATTATTTTATTTTATCTTACTTTAGTTAAATAAATTTAATTATAATTACTTTTATTTTATTTTATTTTCTTTCATTATGTTATGTTTTATTTTATTATATTTTACTTTATTTTACTGTATTTTATTATATAATGTATCTCTTTATTTTATTTAATTTTTTATAGTATTTTATTTTATTTTTCGTCATTTCTTTTTATAGTATTGTATTTTCTTTCTTTATGTCTTCCTTTTAACCTTTATAAATTTATTTAATTTAATTTTTATTAATTTAGTTTATTTTATATTATTATATTATGTTATTTTATTTTATTTTACTTAACTTTTTTAGATTATTTTATTTTACTTTTTTTATAAATTATAAAATAATTTACTTTATTTCATCTTATTTTATTTTTCATTATTTTCTTATATACTATTTTGCATTGTTTTGTGTTATTTAATTTAATTCTTATTTTATTGTTTTTTATTTTATTATACTTTATTTAATTTAATTTATTGTATTTTAATATAAATTTATTTTACATAAATAAAATTTCCTGTTTGTGTTTTTAAAGATATATTTTTTATTTTATAAAATAACATATATCTTTATTATTAAATTTTATTGAGCTTAATTTACTTTAATTTACTTTATTTCGTTATATTTTATTTACTTTTTTAGTTTTAGTTTAGTTTAGTGTACTTTATTTAATTTTAATTTTCATTATCTTCTTTTATTTATATTAAATATTTGGTTATCCCGTTTATTAATTATAGTTAGTACTGTACCTTTAGATAGTCGTGCTTGTTGTGCTCTAATTAAATTTTTGTGATTTCGTGCCTCAATATTATTTTGCTCGTTTTCTGTCTCCTCTTCACCGACCTCTGCTCTGTTTTACCTAGAGTTTACAAAAATTTGCGATAAAAATACAAAAAGCTACTTAATGGGACTTTAAATATCACGCAGTGGGGGAACACAACTGATGAAAAAATGTTACGAAAGTTTTTAGTAGCAGATGGTTTCGGTCCTTTTCGTTTATGCGAGAGTTTTTCTAAAGCTAATCCCACTTGTTTCGTTGTCCTTCGTTTGTATAATTCTTTCACCACCATTTGTTTATACGTATTTAAACAAATGTCTGTTCCATCGCTATTTCTGCCTTTGAAGTTTAGTTTATCACGAAGGTCGTCCAAAATCGTTTGTTGTTGCGGAAACTATTGATGGTTTGCTGTTATAAGATCGTCATGTGACCTATAGTGTATAGGGGTTAGTGAGACCAGCATACATTCGATAATGCTTGACCATTGGACTGCAAAAAAAAAAGAAATTTAATCACGTTGGATCTCACACAATTTGGCAACCGCTGATAAAGACAAAGCTCGTATCGCTTCGTTGAGAGAACTGCTAAAAATATACGATAGCGGTGCTTGGAAACACATCGTTAGGTCATAAGAGGTCTTGATGATTAATATTTGTTTTTGTTCTCTAATCTCGAAACATAAAAGGCCACCGTCATATTATATAATGCATGATATGTAGTTAATAACATTATATATATATTTTTTAATTTTAGCAGAAAAAAAACCCTCTTTCGCTTGCAATTCTATGAGGCAATTTTTAATGTGACATGAATCACAGAATGAAAACCAAAGAGAGGGCAGCCTAGAGAGGGTATATCCACAAAAACATATAGGAATATTTCTCTTTGTATTTTTTTTCTTAAATCCACAAAACCTACCATTTTATTTATTCAAATTTTTTCTATAATTTACATATCACCCCGGCAAAAAACAACAATGTCGGTAGCAGCTGTTACAATAACCCGCTGTCTGGCAAATAAAGTGCGCGAAATAATCCAGTGAAAATGTCAACGCAACAACGTACATACATACGTGTACATTAGTACACATGTATTATTTACTTTTATTTTATAAAAATAACTGTATCATTTATTTGCTTAAATACTTTTTAAGCCACATATATGTATGTACCTATATGAACACGTATACCTAAATTCATGTTAATAATTCCAAATTTTTATTTTAACTGAATTTTTTTTGTTTTTTTTTTTAATTTTTTTTTAAATTTTTTTTGTGTCTACTCCATACATTTTCTGCCTTTCCATTCGCAACTCTCACTCCACATATTTCTACATGCCAGACGGCACCTGAGTACATAGCTGAAATTGCAAAGCGTGTTGTTGTTACTGCAGTTTTTGTTGCATTTTAGATGAACATAGGTATTAAAAGTATTTTTTTCACTTTGAATTACATACATATATATTTTCGTTTTAGTAGCTTTTCAAACGGTTTATAGTTTGTAATCTTTTACGTTTTATTTCATATGCGAGTTTCTAAAGACGAGCGCAATAGCCGAGTGGTTGGTATTGCTTAATGCTACTCAGAAGGTCAGAGTTCGAGTCCTGGTTCGACCAACATCCATATTAAAGCTCCTCATAAAAATATATCGACCGTTCGGAGGTGGCTCAGCATAATTTGTAGGTCCTTCAGTTTGTTGGAAAAACAACAAGAGGCAAAACCACAAATTTGAGGAAAAGTTCGGCCGAAAATCGCTTCAGCATTACAAAGGGCAAATAATATACCAGGTGTGTTTGTTGAAGGTTGCCGGTTTTACTAGTAGATGGCAAAGTTATCTTGCAACATGACAACGCGCCGTCTCATACCGCTAAACTGGGGAAAGACACATTAAAAACACTTAATCGCCCGATTATCACCTTTTCGCATCGATGGGATACTCCCTTGCAGAGCAGTGCTTCGCTTATTTTGAAGAAGTCGAAAAATGGCTCGTCGAATGGTTTGCCTCGAAAGAGAAAAAGTTTTTTTTGGAATGGTATCCATAATTTGCCTGAGAGATGGGCGAAATGTGTAGAAACCAATGGTCAATACTTTGAATAAAAAAATTTTGAGATTCCTCTGAAAATTAAGTGTTTTCTTTATCGAAAAACCGGTAAATTTCAACTTACATACCTGGTATGTGTATATATACCATATGTACAATATATATATGCTTTCAAAAGTTGTAATTTTGTTCCGTTTTTTGTTAAAAATTCCGTGTGTTTTTGAAGTTGTTCGTTAGGTTTGTAAACATTTTGATAATTTTTTTTTTAAGAAACAATTTTTTCATGCAGAAAAAACTACAACAAAATTAAAAAAAAACGGGAAATTGGAAGCCCAAATTGAGGTTTGGTTTATTTATTAAATAAATCGGTGCTGTCCCCTGGGAACAGTTATAAGAACAATAACTGAGCCCCTAAGGCGAGGGTGAATTATTTTATTATATACAATGCAGACTTGTTTTTCACTTTTAGTGGAAGTGATAAATTTTACTTAACTAAAAACAGGTGTGAAATGGAGTGTGAAAGTGGCTCTGGGTAAGCCATTACAGTCGCTGAGCTATACTCAAATCCAGCTCTTGCGTCCACGTCGCGTGTGGAGCCTTGGGTTACGGCTAAAAGAGAGTAAGCCTCAGTACAGCCACTCCGACATATTCGGTTTAAGGTTTTCTTAAGTCTAATTACAGCGTCTGTCCACCAGAGGTGCGGCTGTGAGCGGTCGTCGGTCTTGAAGCAATCGACTCGCTATATAAATGTGTGAAAAATTGAAACCTACTCTCCTAGCGAAGTAATGTGCTGGATTTGAGACCCGCCACATAAAAACCAGCTTCACTAAAAAGTTCAGCAAACGCCTCGGATGAGAGAACTCACGTTTGATGACGATCACTGTAAATACATAAGTACCATGACTTAAGGACATGCACCTGGAACGTGTCGCTGTTCAGCTGGTTGATGTCCTCGTCCCCGACTAAATACTACGATTGACGAGACCAAGGAGAGAGACTCCGGTGCCGATTACTGGCACTCACTTCGGAGGATGAAAGTCTCGCTACAATCCGCTTCAAAGCGAAATTTTTGAACATATTTTTGCGCCGACGACGCGACAGAAGGGAACGACGATGTGACCGAGGATGCCTTTTCAGCTCCTACAACATATTCATGAGTGAAAGTTAACTTCGCACGAAGCAAGAGGCCAAGCATCTCCATATAGGCTATTTCTAGCTCAAGCTGGGCGAATTAGAAATATTGTTGTTTATCGTACCAGATCGCGACACAATCAAATTTCTAAACCACCTGGCCATCACCGGTTTAAACTCGATCATGTTGTGGTAAACTCAATACATGTTTCCAGTATCATGGACATACGTACGCCACGAGGACCTAACATCGACTCGTAGCAAATCATCCGCTTCCATGCAACAAAGAACGCTCCTCAAAATATACACCGAAGGTTCGATGTTGAAAAGAAAACAGACTGTCTACCTGGCAACGTTGCGATCGCCCACTAAACGACTGGAACCCAAGTGAGTTCTATTTAATCTACAAACATAGGGACGCCACGGTCAGGGAGCGCCATTTATTGTGGGGAAAGTCTCTTCAATGTCACATACAGAGTCTTATCCAGCGTATTGTATGAAAGACTAAAATCCAAGGTCAACAAACTGATTGGACCTTATCAGTGCGGCTTTAGACCTGGTAAATCAATCATTGACCAGACATTCACCATGCGCCAAATCTTGGAAAAGATCCGTGAAATAAGGAACGGCGAACGTTGTTCCTTGACGAAAAGGAGCTTCCACTATTTCAATGTCAGAAACTTAATTGAGAAGGACCTATTGCAGACGTTCGTTACCAAAAAAAGATTCAGACAGGGTTAGTCTATATGGTTTGCTTCGTTCAAATTGTTTTGAGAGAGCTAAGGTACAATCTTAGATTGAGAGAGAAAGAGAGAGAGAGAGAGTGAGGGATAGAGAGAAAGAGAGATAGAGAGAAAGAGAGATAAAGAGAAAGAGAGAGAGAGAGAGAGAAAGATAGAGAGAGAAAGATGGAGTGAAACCGAGAGAGAAAGAGTGAAACAGAGAGAGTAAGGGAGAGAAAGAAATTTTACGATTTTTATATACAAACATTTTCACTTTTTATTTTTATATTAAATTTCTCCATAAACTAAAAATTTAACAATGGTGAACTAACTCAATTTTATATTCATAAGTACTTCTCGAATTATTTTGACATTACTTAAAGCTCCAGCAAGTTTTAGCAATTCAAAGTAAGTTAAATAAATACATTTTTTATAGTTAACTAAAAAATATCAGCATAAAAAATGAGCTACCATGTAAAAAGTTTTCAAAAAAATTATTATACATTCGTTTCTCTTCCACATATACGCTGTTTTCAGTGATGAAGTACTGAAATATATTTTTTATTTAAAAATCGAAAAATTTTATGCAACAATAAAATGTAATAAATCATAACTGTCCGTATGAATGCCTGTTTTTTAAAAAAAAAAGTTAACCCCCAAAACCACTCCCTACTGCTCGCTCTCTCCCCAAACATTGACTTAAGAGCAGCATAATGCATGACTCTCAGCTGTTAATATATGTAAACACTCTAAACCAATCTGCCAGTTTTTTTTCCTGAAGCATCTGCTGGCTGACACGGCGCATGAAAAACACACTTACATAAATTCTCAGATATGTAAGAATAGGTATGTTCAAAATATCGTATGCTGCTCAAAAATGTGTAAAAAGTTTGGCGGAAAATGTGCAACATAATAACAACATGTACATATAATTTTGGTATTACAAAAAAAATTAAAAAAAAAAATAAAAAATAAGAGTATAAAAATAAATATAAAAATAAAAATAAAAATAAAAGTGAATATTTATACTACAGTATGATAAGGCAGAAGAAGCTACGGCAATATGTCAGCTCAGAGTGAGTGTGAGTATTAAGAATGTTGTAAAAATTGCCGGTTTTGTGTCAAAGTACAAAGGAAGAGGCTAAAACTTTTTGTTAGTCAAAAAAAAAAAACATAAAACAAAATAACATGAATATAGGATTTGTATTTTATTTTATGAAAAAATAAGACTTTGTGCATATTTTTGTAAGCAGAATATATATCAGCAAAAATGTAAATTCAATTCCACCAAAACCAAATTTCTCACTTCCAGCCGAAAATCCAGCGAAAGCTTTTATAAATCTACACACTCGATAAGAAGTTTTAGTAGTGAGTGTTACGCCTGTAAATCAAAAGAATATAACAAACTGACGGAAGAATGGAAAGAAGGATAGGCAACAATGCAGAAGAAGAAGACAAACAAATAAAATAAAATAAAATATGGAAAAATTACTCGGCAGAAGTAGAATTTTTTTTTGCTTAAAATTCTACGGAAAAAATGTGTTCATATGAAAAAGTTAAAATAACAGCAACGTAAAAATCCACAAAACAGCTGTTGCCACTTGAAATGGCTATGAGACGTTGGAAAATATAAAAAAAAATCACATAAGTATAAACATATATTCTTAAGATACTTTAAAGCTGAGAGAAGATGAAACCATCAAATAGTAATGAAAATTTAATTATCGACTTCTCATTTTGATGTAAAAAAGTGAGCAACTTAAGGGGAGGTTGTTGCAGATATGCAACCAAATTTACTTATTAAATGTTACTAGTGTATAGAATGTTTAAGGAATTTGGTTGTTGTTGTTGTTATATGAATTAACTGCCACCGACGTTAAATGAGCTTTGTTCTCCTCTTCTTCCTTCTTGCTTTTCTGGATGTTATAAAAATAAATATGGTATTATTGAGATATCCGGCTCGAAAGATCGGTTCCAGTGGCTTTCATATATTGATGAGCTTTTCCTTGAACAATTACTATAAAGAAAAAGTCAACTTAATTATACAACTATCCTAATTTCTATGCAGACAGTTCTTATTTTTTAATATGTTGATGCCAAATGTGCCGGACAATTTCAGCCTGATTTCGGTTATACATATGTATACCAGAAACTGCATTATTTTCAAAAGCAAACTTATACAATCTTCATTGGATTGAAGCTGAAAGAAACTGATATAACATTTTATGTTTTTGTTTTTAAATTTAATTTAATTTAATTTAATGTAATTTAATTTAATTTAATTTTATTTTTTTAATTTATTTTATTTTATTTAATTTTTTAAATTTTTATTTTTTTATTTTATTTTTTTCATTTTATTTTATTTTATTTTATTTCATTTTTTATTTATTTTTTTTTTTTTTATTTTATTTTATTTTATTTTATATTTTTATAATTTTATTTTGTTTCATTTTATTTTATTTTATTTCATTATTTATTTTATTTTATTTTTTTATTTTATTTTAATTTATTTTATTTTATTTTATTTTATTTTATTTTATTTTATTTTATTTTATTTTACTTTATTTCATTTTATTTTATTTTATTTTATTTTATTTTACTTAATTTAATTTGCTTAATTTTTTATTTTTATTTTATTTTTTTCGCCATTTTCAGAAACTGATATAACATTTTAATTTTTTTAAATTTAACTTACTTTATCTTAATATAATTTAACTTAATTTATTTTAATTTAATTCAATTTAATTCAATTTAATTAAATTTAATTCAATTTAATTAAATTTAATTTAATTAAATTTAATTAAATTCAATTTAATTAAATTCAATTTAATTTTATTTTATTTTATTTTATTTTATTTTATTTATTTTATTTTATTTTTATTTTATTTTATTTTATTTTATTTTAATTAATTTTATTTTATTTTTGATTTTATTTTATATATTTCACTTTTATTATTTCACTTTATTTTAAATTTAAATTTAAATTAATTTTATTTTATTTATTTGATATTATTTTATTTTAGTTTATTTTACTCTATTATAATTTAGTTTAATTTATTGTATTGTATTTAAGTTTATTATATTTGATTTATTTTATTTTATTCTATTTAATTTTATGTTATTTAATTTAATTTTATTTTATTTTGTCTCATGTTATTTTATTTTTCTTTGATTTATTTTTTTATTATAATTTCTTTTAGTTTAGTTGATATAATTTAATTTATTTTTTTTTGTTTTACTGTATTTTCATTTTATATTATTTCATATTATTTGAATAATTTAAAAAATGTTTCCTTCTTTTTTTAATTTAGTTTACTTTTAATTATTCTTCACTGTAATTGTGTTTGGTATTTGATTTTGTTCTGTTTTAGTTTATTTGTTATTTTATTTCACATTTTAATTGATTTTAATGTATTTTATTTTATTTTATTTTAGTTTGTTTACTTTATTGAATTTCATTCTAATTTATTTCAATTTGATTTTATTTTGATTTTTTGTTTTATAAAGTTTTATTTCCCATATTTTATTTTAGTTAATTTTTCTTATTTCAGCTTAATACAGTTCATTAATTTTTTCATAAAATTCCGTATATTTTATTGATTTAATTTTTCTAATATAATCGAATTTAATTCCGTTTTAATTGTAAATATTATTTTTTTTTTGTTTTTTACTATAATTTTTGTTCTATTTTTTTTTTTTAATTTGTGTATTAGTTTCTAAAATTTATTTTCATATTGTTTTATTTGATTTATGATTTTTTCATAATTAAATTTTATTTTGTTGTATTAATTTTACTTTAGTTTTATTTATTTAATTTTATTTTACTTAATTTTATTTCATTCATTTTGTGAACTTTAAGCTTTGCTGCACAATTACTCGCCCTTAAGCAGCAATACAATGCCAAGACCAAAAGAGCAAACATACACTTTCACTAACATATTTAAACGCAAAAGGACCTTTGTTGAGTTAATACTTATGAGAAATCACAAAATCCGGCTCACTTGAGCGAAAAACTAAATTCATGAAAATCTAATTATTATACAACCGCTTATCGCTGTCATTTCCTCAACGCACATCCTGTCTGGTTTCCTGTCAACCGCAAATTTTCTCCGCCACTATAATATAATATATTTGCGTGAAAAAAATCTTTGCTTGATATACATACATACATACGTATGTGCGTGTGCTCTATTGATTTATATATATTACACGCATTAAATATGAACTCATTTCCGTTAAAGTGGTCGGTGCAAAGTGTTAGCAGGTGAATTTTGGTGTAAAAAAAGAAATTATACAAAGGTTTAGCCGTTGACCGAGGCTGCAGTTTAGATATATGTACATATATACATATGTGCTATATATACGCTCCATAAATATTTTTTGTATTATATTAGTATATTAATAGTTTAAGCATCACAGAGTTGTGCACATAAAACTTTGCCAAAACATTTAATTTTTTTTACTATTTATTTGGCACCTTTTGTGCATTTCAATTTTGTTTTTCTCTGTATATAAATATATATATATGTATTTATATTCAATTGCTTTTATGCCTAACCTTCAGGCATTCAGATATTCAATTTTATTTTGTTTACCAAGTAAATAAGTAGACAAGAATTAATAAAAGTCCTACAACTGTTGTGGGCAAAACAAATAACAGTACTATGGAAAAGTAAGTAGAAAAGGCAAAGTAAAGCCATCCAGTTTAGGTTACCAAAAGGTCACTCTCCTTGTGACTCCCGTAAGCAAGTTAAAGGACAACTTTTTCTTCTCCTTCCGCTGAAAAATTCCACTCATTCTTGTTTACATGCAAAAGTAAAAATAATTTTAACAAAATAACTTTCGCCTTTCTCTACCTCTACGGATTGTTATCTCATGTTTCACTTTCGCCTTAATTGTTTGTTTATTCATTGTTGTTTATCTTTGCTCTTTTGCATGTAATTTTTCACTTTCAATTGCTGAGGCTCCTCTTCTCACTCTCATTTTGTACTTACTCTTCTAAAATGTTGTTGCTATTATAGTTGCTGTTTTTTTTTCTTGTGCTTTGCTTTTGTTGCATGCTAGTTACTCAAACATTGGCTTAAAGCCTTTTGTTTGTTATCTTTACACTCATAAATCATACTTTTGTTCCAGAGCAAAAATTCTTGTTTTTTTTGTTTTTTTTTTTTTGAAAAAGGATAGATAAAATGCCAGCACAACAGCGGTGCTAAGCTACATACATATTGCATGAGGTGGGTAAATAAAAGATAAAAAAAATATCTCTGAAGAATTCTACTGAAAATTTGGATGCTCCTGCGGGGTAGGCGTTTAAGGATTTTCCCGCGGTAAGGCCTGTCTGTAGTAAGAGGCGACAAAAATCCAAAAGTTCTCGCGGCAATCGGGTTTTTATATCGGAACGACCAAGATTTTTATCCAGCCAAAGACTGTTGCTCCCGCAATATGTTTTTGCGGCTACAAATACAACAACTGAAGATTTAGGAGTTCTGAAGAGAGTGTGAATGGCTAAATTAATCTAAGGAACTAAAAGTATTTAACTGAATATTTTAATTTATAGTAAAAATACAAAAAAGAACTGGTAGCGAAGATAAATAATGGAGCTGATTTTAGTCATGGTATATAGAAGATGGGTTTGCTTGTAGACCCAATAACAGTTTTTTTTGGAGGTGCTTGGAGCTCTTTGTATTCCATTAAGTAAGATGAATTTTTTTCCGATGAATTCCTCGAATATAAAATCCAAATTTCACTGAAAGGTCATAAATAGATGGTAAGTTATACAGGAGGTAGGTACATTTTGAACCTTTTTTTGGTTATGTTGATATACGAATTTGATTCAAGCGAGGATTGCCCGATTCGTATTCATATTTATACTGTTTAGACTGTACAGAGATATAATTTTTGACTCAAAAGTGGGTGGTAACACCAACCCAAAAATTAATCTGATGGTTCCAAAAATAAAATTAATTTTGTTACTTTTCAAAATTACTGTTGTATCAAAGGTAGGCGTAAAATTGGTCTCATTTCCCTCAACTGCACTCATGTTCCTATGAATCAAGGATTGCGGAAACCAAGTTTCATCAAAATATCTCAATCATTACTTGAGTTATGGTCAAACGGACAGACAGATATGGCTAAATCGAATTGTCTCATTATTCCATAATGTTTGATATATGTACATATGTCCAACAATTGTTAGCTAAATAAACCTGACGTACTCTGGACCAGTAAAGCACAATTCATTAACGAATTTCTTCGAAAAAGAAGAAGAAGAATTTACTATAATAAGAGTTGATAGACACTACTTGGTGGACTACTCGACAAAATATTAGAAATCTTTTAAAGAGTGCAAGCACTTAAGTAACTTAAAGCAACATTTTTATGTAGCATTTTTTTTATTTTAATAATTTCTTTGGTTAACAACATTTTTGTTGAACAACTTTTTTACTTCGCCACATCTTCCACTTCCACCAATTCAATGTTTGAAGAAATATTATTTAGCAACATTTTTTAGGAAAATTTTTAAGCAATTTTTTTCAACATTCTAAACCACATTTGAAAAAAGCTGTCTGTAAAAATTTTAATTAAAGTAATGAAAAAAAAATTTTAACGAAAGTTTTCAGCAAAATTAAAGAAAAGGTTTAAACAAACCTACTTAGAAAAAAATTAGCAAAAGTTTGCTTTGAAAATTTTTAAACAAAATTGCTTATTAACATTTCTTACCAAAATGTTTACTTAAGTTTTTAGCAAAAAATTTTTGGCAACACTTTTAACAAAATTGTTTAGCAAATTTTTTCGCAAATTTCGTTTAAAAATTTTTAGCAACATATTTAGTAAAACTATTTTTGGCAAATTTTTCAGCAAAGTTTAAGCAACATATTAAAATAATTAAAATTCTGAGCAACAATTTTTTCTATAATTCTTTAATTCTTTTTTTTATTTTAGCAATTTTTTCAGAAAATTTGTTTCGAATATTATTTTAGGAAATTTTTTTAAAAAATTTTTTTTGGAAATTTTTTTAGAAAAATTATTTTAGGAAATTTCTTTAGAACAAAATTTTTAGCAAATTTTTTTAAGAAAAAAATGTTTAGCGAATTTTGTTTTTAATTTTTTAGCACATTTCTTTTAGAAACAAATTTTTAGCAACACTTTTAGCAAACTTTTTAACAAAATTTGTAAAAAATATTTTAGCATTTTTTTTTTACAAAATTATAGCATCATTTTCAGAAGAATTAAAAAAAAAATCGTGAAATTTTTTAGCATAATTTTTGGTAGTTTTTTTTTTAATTTTTTAGCACATTTCTTTTAGAAAAAAATTTTAGCAAAGTTTAGACACAATTATTTTTTTAGAAACAAATTTTTAGGAACACTTTTAGCAAACTTTTTAACAAAATTTGTTGCAAAATATTTTAGCATTATTTTTATACATTTTTTGGCATTTTTTTTTACAAAATTATAGCATCATTTTCAGAAGAATAAAAAAAAAACGTGAAATTTTTTAGCATAATATTTGGTATTTTATTTTTTACAAATTTTTAGCCACATTTTAAAAATTACAAAAAAGAAATTAAAATTTATTTAGCAATATTTTTAATAAAGCTTGTTAGTATTATAGTTTGCAAAATTATTTACAAATTTTTAGTGAAATTTCTTGACAATATTTATTTTTATAATTTTTTAGCAATTTTTTTTGAAAAATCTTTATAATAAAATTTGTGAACAAAATTTTTGTTTATAAATTTTATTAGTCACATTTTTTGCAAATATTCTTTAACGGATTTTTTTAGGAGGTTTTTTGGCAAACATTTTAGAAACTTTTTTTAGCAAATGTTTTATCCATTTTTTTTGCAAAGCTTTAAGCAACATTTAAAAAAAATTTGCAAAATTTTAGAATCAATTTCTAGAGAATTTTTTAATAAATAAAGATGTGCGACTTTACCAATCACTCATCTTTTGGTCATGGTTCTATATGATTTTTGGTTTTTTTTTTGCTACGAGTACCGGATTATTACAAACGTGTACAAATATTGATTTTATTTCATTTTCTTTGTGCCCAGTAAAGACGTCGAGGTCCTGTCGTCCATCAAGCTCGTCTGCCGGCCAGTCTGCACTTTTGGTTGTCAGTCTACTATAGCTCAGTTGAACTGTGTGTGGATTTGCTTCCCCTTGAGCCTTCATTCAATTTTTCTTTTGAACTTGTAGGCTTATACGTTGTTGTTGGTGTAGTTATTTTCATTGCTGTTGTGGTTGTCGTGCTCCACAATATTTTGTTGGTGCCACCCAAGTACCTCGTATGTAGAATGTGTACAAGTTGTATGCGTGCTTGTCCAACTTGTTCCTTGTTGTACCCACTTGTTGTTGTCTGTATGTGTGTGCTTTTTTTAAATTGTTTTGTTCACTGCTATAATTGTAGCACGATCTCTGATGGCACAAGACTTGCCTGTCAGCTTTTAACATTTTCTGGCTTTTATTTATACATATATCATACATATATGTATGTATTTATATGTAGTTTTTCATTTATTTGCTTGTAAATTTATTTATTTTATTTTATTTTATTTTATTTTATTTTTTTATTTTCTTTTATTTTTCTTTTTCTTTTAAACAGCTTTCTTCTACATGTTTGCCTTTTATATTTTGTTTTTGTTTTTAGATTATCCATTTTGTGTTCGCATTCACTTTCTCACTTAAATTCAGAGCTTGACCCGGGTCAGTGCGAATTAAATTTTGTATGTATGTATATACCTATGTAAACATTATTACCCCTTATGAGTTTATACATATACGTATGTGGGTACATATATATTTGCTCTTACAGTTGCCACATCACTTGTCAATTTTTTACAGAAATAAATTGCTTTGGCCAATAAATATAAATTCTTACGCATCGGCTTACATTCCTGCGGTTGATCGGAATTAAAACATACACATATCTAAAATAAATATGTGCAAATGCAAAAATCTTTAAATCCATATCCTTTTATGGTAAACATCCATTTCGCATAATAAACGGAAAACAAATTTCCCAGCATTTTTTGCACTCTACTACAATTTAAAAAATATGGATGATAAAATAAAATAAATTTGTTCATCTAGCATATAGGTCAGAACAATATAGCAATATTTACATAACTGACATTTCTCTGCATACAAAGTCAAGGGTTCCCAGGTTGACTTATGACTGGGCTTTACCATTACACTCATATTTTCACTAAACCATAAATCAAATGCATGGAAATTACTCATGTGAAAAATGTCTGTAGCAAACAAAATGGTTAACAAGTTGGACGTGAGGAATTTACTAAAATTTCATTTTTTGTTCAACACATGTAATCGATTAAATTGATTATTTACAGCTATTTCAATAAGGCAATATACGGTTTAAATGTATGAATATATTTATTTGAAAAGGATTTAAAACATAAAGTTAAATAGTTTCAGTAAAACAAATTAAAATTAAATAAAATAAAATAAAATAAAATAAAATAAAATAAAATAAAATAAAATAAAATAAAATAAAATAAAATAAAATAAAATAAAATAAAATAAAATAAAATAAAATAAAATAAAATAAAATAATATAAAATAAAATAAAATAAAATAAAATAAAATAAAATAAAATAAAATAAAATAAAATAAAATAAAATAAAATAAAATAAAATAAAATAAAATAAAATAAAATAAAATAAAATAAAATAAAATAAAATAAAATAAAATAAAATAAAATAAAATAAAATAAAATAAAATAAAATAAAATAAAATAAAATAAAATAAAATAAAATAAAATAAAATAAAATAAAATAAAATAAAATAAAATAAAATAAAATAAAATAAAATAAAATAAAATAAAATAAAATAAAATAAAATAAAATAAAATAAAATAAAATAAAATAAAATAAAATAAAATAAAATAAATCAATATAAAATAAAATAAAATAAAATAAAATAAAACAAAATGAAATGAAATAAAATAAAATAAAATAAAATAAAATAAAATAAAATAAAATAAAATAAAATAAAATAAAATAAAATAAAATAAAATAAAATAAAATAAAATAAAATAAAATAAAATAAAATAAAATAAAATAAAATAAAATAAAATAAAATAAAATAAAATAAAATAAAATAAAATAAAATAAAATAAAAAAATAAAATAAAATAAAATAATATAAATTAAAATAAAATAAATTAAATAAAATGTAATAAAATAAAATAAAATAAGTTAAAATAAAATAAAATTAAATTAAATAAAATAAAATAAAATAAAATAAAATAAAATGACATAAAATAAAATAAAATAAAATAAAATAAAATAAAATAAAATAAAATAAAATAATATAAAATAAAATAAAATAAAATAAAATAAAATAAAATAAAATAATATAAAATAAAATAAAATAAAATAAAATAAAATAAAATAAAATAAAATAAAATAAAATAAAATAAAATAAAATAAAATAAAATAAAATACAATAAAATAAAATAAAATAAAATAAAATAAAATAAAATAAAATAAAATAAAATAAAATAAAATAAAATAAAATAAAATAAAATAAAATAAAATAAAATAAAATAAAATAAAATAAAATAAAATAAAATAAAATAAAATAAAATAAAATAAAATAAAATAAAATAAAATAAAATAAAATAAAATAAAATAAAATAAAATGAAATAAAATAAAATAAAATAAAATAAAATAAAATAAAATAAAATAAAATAAAATAAAATAAAATAAAATAAAATAAAATAAAATAAAATAAAATAAAATAAAATAAAATAAAATAAAATAAAATAAAATAAAATAAAATAAATAAAATAAAATAAAATGAAATAAAATAAATAAAATAAAATAAAATAAAATAAAATAAAATTACATAAAATAAAATAAAATTAAATAGAATAAAAATAAATTAGTTAAATTAATTTAATTTAAATAAATAAAATAAAATAAAATGAAACAAATTAAATTAGAATAAAATAAGATGAAATAAAATAAAGAAATAAAAGTAAAATAAAATAAGTATTATAAAATATAACAAGATATAGTAAAATAAATTAAATATATGAATTATATTATAAAAGAAAAAAAATTAATCAAAATGTACTTCCAATACACACACCTTGGATGACAGTGTTGGCCATTTTTAATGTGATTTGAATTGTTTGGCGGCATAGGTGATTACCTTTACCCACTTGGACGAGCTTGCACACCATGTGAGTGACTAACTGAGCCACTGACTAACGCAAAAACCGACAATCACATTTCCATATGGGTATACATACTGAGCTTACAGTGAATGAAGCAGAAGATGAGCAAGCTTAGCGTTACGCTGCGCAAACCACTCCTTTTACTCATTCGCGATTGTCTTCTTTATATATGTATATATTGTATTGTACATACCATACATCGTATCTTCAACATTCCCTGTGCGCTCTGCTGAAATATGCATGCAAATTTACTTAGAAGCAATTTGGAAGAAATGCAAAACGTTTGCTTTGTATATGTGCTTTTGGTTTTGTTTGTTTGTCTGAGAGTGTGACTTTGCACCAACTCACCGTGTCACTAACTTACGGAAACATTTGTTACAACCACTAATGATGCTGTCGATTGACAGTCTGAGGTGCATGTGTACATATGTACAGTGTAAGTGAGCGGTGAAATTTTAATCGTGAATGGTACCGCTTGTTACAATTGTACGGTAACTGATTTAATGTAGGGACATATACTTATATGTGAATATATATACATATATGTAGGCGTATGAAAAATATATTTACGTTGCTTATACTCAAAATATGCAATGACTGGTTAAGGAAAGTCTTCGAGAGGGTTTCCATGACTTTGTTTATAATAAAATAAAATAATTTTTCTTTTAATTAAAATATCCTTAAGTTAAAATATTTTTTTTTCTATAATTTTTTTCAATAAAATTTTTATCATTGGCTAATAATATATAATAAATAATTTAAGAAAATTTGCCTTCACAATTTTTCCATTTTTTTAAATATTTTTTTCGGATTTAATCATTAATTTTCAGGGATCTTCAGATGTAAATTTTTAAACTGTCGGCAAACAAATAAATTGATTAGTCGATAAAATCGATTTTTCTTTTTTTTTTAAATTCAGCATTTTAAGCAAAAATATCAAATATTTTTACTTTATTTCGTTTTGAATAACCCCTCCAATAATTATTATTTGGCGCTTACTTTCTTGTGATTAAATATGTATATTTACATATGTCACCACACCTTCTTATAGTTGAAAATTTCCATATAAACATACGATAATCGTATATAAGTACGTGTACATTTCACTTATGTGTTCATTCACGCGAAACCAAAACAATGTCATACCATTTAAAATCTCTTATATATTTTTTTTTACAATTTAGTAATATATGAGTATGAGTATGGGAACACTCCACGTGCAACAGGTAGGCAAATTTCCATAGTAATTATATTCATGTGTTGATTGAAATGTTTTTCGGTTGAGTAAATTGTCATTAAATTAAATTCACGCAAAGAATTTTGGCATACACTAAGTGGAAAAAGTCTGAAGCTATTAATATTTAATTCTTCATATTAATAAAATATTTTAGTTTATTTAAAAATATCTGAAGCAAGAAAAATCTAAGATCTATACAGTCTAAGATAGTTTAATATTATTTCACTACACACACACACACTTAAATTTAGAATATAAAGGACATAAAAACAATAAACGTCATACGCCTATCAAAACGGTAAAAAGGAGAAGCAGAAAACTTATTTGAACGAATAATGAAAAAACAACAAGAGAACATGTTACCGGATGAAAATAAATGCAAACTACAGCAACAACAATCACTGCGTCAAACCCGATAGCCAAAAAAGAGATGTGGTGATGAAAAGAACGAAGAAGAATACAGGTACTATGTTCATGAAAGTGATTAGACAAAGAACGGTGAATGTTGCTCTGTTGGAATAATAAAAAACTTAAAGCGAAAGTGGAGATATTCGCAAGTGTTTTATACTAGCATATACTTTGTAGTCTACTTTATGAATGAATTATGAAAATCAGAACAAAGAACTTTAGATAACGCAAAGTTTTTTCATATAAATCGACAATTATTGTATATATGTATATACATAGGTAGCTTTCTACTTAAGTTAACAGGAAGACTACACTTCTCTCCAGGAAGTGAACCGGGGACTGACCAATAGGAAAAATTGTATTTATTGCTCGATTTACTTGAAATTCCGTACATAGATTTGTTCTTGCTTAGATTAACAGGAAAATTCTTATACTTTCCGGGAAGTGGACTAGGGACTGACTAGGCACATAGTTGGACTTTTGCTTACCATAGATTAACATGAAGACTGATTTTATCTCTAGAAAGTGGACCAGGGGCTATTTATGATTTGATTTACTTGAAATTTGGTACATAGGTGTCTTTTTGGTTAGATTAACAGGAAAATTACACTTCTCTCTGGGAAGTGGACCAGGAACCGACCTATTAAAAAAGTCGAACTACTCTGCTCTCCGGGGAGTGAACTGGTGCCTCGCCTTTTCAAGTAGTCGGACTATTCCTCTCTCCGGGAAGTGGACCCATTTCAATGGTTAAGCCAAAAATGTTGTATTCCCACAAGTAGTAAGTGAATAAAGTTATAATAAAAAAATATTTCCATACCTTCAGTGAGTATGTGCGACTGCGAAGCGTTGCAGGGTAGGCTAGTAAGATATATATGTATACACAACTATTTTATTCTAATTTTATTAATTTTATTTTGACACGTAAAGTTTTATTACATTTTTCTTTACATTACTTTATTTTAATTTTTTTAATTTATGTAATTTTATTTGATTTGGTTAGGTTTTCTTTTTTTCTTTTATTTTAATTGTTTTAAATTTTTTTAAATTAATTTATATAATTATATTTTATTTTATTTTATTTCTTTATATTTATGGTAAATTATTTTAATTTAACTTAATTATATTTTATGTTATATGTTTAGTTTAATTTATTTTAATTTAAATTAATTGTATTTTATTTTTTTTTATTTAATTTAATTTAATTTAATTTAATTTTATATTATTTTATTTTTTTTATTGAATTTTATTTTATTTTAATTCAATTTACTTTATTTCATTTTATTTTATTTTACTTTATTTTATTTTATTTTGTTTCATTTTTTTATTTTAGTTTTTTTTATGTTTTTATATTATTTTATTTTCTTTTAATTTCTTTTATTTTATTTATTCTATTTCATTTTATTTGTTTTTTTTTTTTTAGTTTATTTTGATTCATTTTATTTTATTTAGTTGATTTTATTTTATTTCCTTTTTTATTCTATTTGATATTATTTTATTTTGTTTTATAATATTTTATTTTTTTAATTTTTTTTTTTAATTTAAGTTAACTTTATTTAGTTTTATTTTATATTATTCTATTTTATTCTACTTTATTTTATTTTATTTATTTCCTTATATTTAAATTAATTTTTGGGTTTTCATTTAAATGGAACTGTTTCAGACCATATATTTTTTGGAAATAGTGAAAAAATTACAACAATAGCTTTGGACGGTAGAAGTTATAGCTGCTATTTCGGAAACCACCACGTTTCCTCATCAGACTTCTTTTTCCAGACACCTTTTGTTCGAATGAAATTCGAACTTGGGATGCCCACAGCACGAGCCAATGGTAATCCCATTAAGCTACATGTGTGCCGCTTTCACATATTGTTGTTTTTCACTTTTTTCCTTTTACCTACATATCCACGATCAAGTGCTCAGATATTCTGTAGCTGTAAACTTGACGCGATGTAGTTGTTTTTGCGAAGAATTTACCAACAAATATTTTAAAGCAACGCCTTTTTTATTATTGGAAAATTTCATTCGCACGGCAAGGCTCTTCCGTAATTCCTAGATGCTTTTTCAGGTCATTATTGTGTTGAATTGTTTTTGGGTTTTCAAAGCTATTGTTGTAATTTTTTCACTATTTCCAAAAAATATATGGTCTGAAACAGTTCCATTTAAATGAAAACCCAAAAACAATTCAACACAATAATGACCTGAAAAAGCATCTTAAATTAATATAATTTAATGAATTGTAATTATATTTTGTTATATATTTAGTTTAATTTATTTTAATTTAATTTAATTGTATTTAGTTTTATGTAATTTTATTAAATTTTACATTAACTTATTTTATTTTATTTCATTTTTTTTTGTTTCATTTCATTTAATTTAATTTATGTTTTTTATTTAATTTAATTTCAGTTAATTTAATTGTATTTTATTTTATTTTATTTTTTTGTTTTGTTTTAATTTATTTCCTTATCTTTAAATTAATATAATTTAAGTTAATTATATTTTATGTTATATATTTAGTTTAATTTTATTTTGTTTTAATTTAATTTTGTTTTGTTGTATTTTACATTAATTTATTGTATTTTATTTTATTTTATTTCATTATATTTAAATTATGTTAGTGTAATTTAATTATATTTTATGTTATATATTTAATTTACTTTAATTTATTTTATTTTAATTTTTATTTTTTTTTATTTTATTTTGTTTTGTTTTATTTTGTTTTTTTTTTATTTTATTTTATTTTATTTTATTTTATTTTATTTTATTTTATTTTATTTTATTTTATTTTATTTTATTTTATTTTATTTTATTTTATTTTATTTTATTTCATTTCATTTTATATTATATTTTTTATTTCTTTTATTTTGTTTCATTTTATTTTATTTTATTTTATTTTGTTTTAGTTTATTTTTTATTATTTCCTTATATTTAAATTTAATTATTTGGTTTCATATTTATATATTTAATTTATTTTTATATTTAATTAAATTTAATTTAATTGTGTTTTATTTTATTTCATTTTATTTTGTTTTTTTTTTATTTAATTTAATGTAATTTTAACTTATTTTATTTTATTTTATTTTATTTTATTTTATTTTATTTTGTATTATTTTGTTTTATCTCTTTATATTTAAATTATGTTAATTAAATATAATTATAGTTTGTGTTATATATTTAATTTACTTTAATTTAATTTATTCTTATTTTAGGTTGTCTTATTTAATTTCAATTTTTTATTATTTGCTTTTGTTTTTCGGCGGCTTCATTAATTTTATTCGTTTTATTTTTTTTTTTGTATTTGATATTATTTTAATAAATTTAATTTTAGTTTAATTTCTTTACATTTCATTACCTTTGCTTTGACTTAAATTAATTTTGTTGTATGCAAAATTTTTATAGTTTGGATTGAAAATATAAAGTTTAAGTTTTCGTTTTTTTCCCAACTTTCAGTAATGAATATTTAAGTAATATTTAATTTTCAACTCAGCGCTGATACATTTTAACTTCCACGGCAACTCGCTCTCAAATGCTGCGATGTTTTCAAACTTTATTTGACTTCTGAAGCTTCAGCAATTTTAATTGGATTCGTCTGCCTGCAATGACGGCTGAGGCACACACAGCAGTAGAATGAGTAGGAAAAGCAGTAATAGTTTTAGTGAGCAAAACAACAACAGCAAAGGCAAAACTAATACCGAAATGGAATAATAGTTAAGCAAGTAAAAACTGCTTGTTCATGCAACCCGCTTTTTTATGTTTTGCTGTTTTTTTATTTTTTATTACTAATTTTTTAAATTTATTTTTTTCGCTAATCTCATCTAAACTAAAGTTAAAATGCAGCGGAAAAATATTTATGTGAATATTTGTGTAAATATTTGTATGAACATTCGAGAATAAAGAGAGAAAGGTGGCAACTCAATAGACAAAGGTATATAAATGTTACAGAAAAATAGTTGAATGAAGGAAGAGAAAAGGAAAAATTGTAATGAAATGTTTCGAATATAGAACAAATAGAACTTAGAAAACAACAGCAAAAAAAAAAAAAAAAAACTCTGGAGCGCCAATCTTTCAGTTCTTCCTACAAGTGATAGCAACGAAAAATGAGGATGTAGCATAAAACGGATTCAGGAAAAATTATGGAAATGAAAAAAAAAATCTAATCTATTGTACTATTAAACGTCAACAAAGGCGAAGGTAATAGCGCAAGATAACAACAACAACAATAATAATAATAAAATGTATGAATAGCGCTAAATTCCATATAAACATAAATATATACATATCAACAATTTATATAGACGAAAGCAAACAATAACAACAATTGCTCAACAACGACAACAAACAACTCCATTACATTGCTGCATTGTCAATGTGTCAGGGAATACTCTTGTGTGGCATGTGGAGCACTAAATGCATACGAGCACTCGCAACAAACAAGTGAAAATAATAAATAGAATATGTGCTCTGCTGGCAAGTAAACTGATGAGCGGTATTCTGCTGCTGTCACTTTCGAGAAAGGAAGACGAAACGGCTTGGATTGGCTTGGATGTCTAACTGACAAACTAACAGACGGACTAACCGACTGACAGATTGACTGACTGGTTTGTTAACCAACTTGACTGGCTATCGATAACTCAAAAGCAAACTCATGTATATATGCTTACGTGTATACATATATAATGCTATGTACGAATAGTTAGAAGTTTGCCAGTGGTATTCTTGTGATATCATGACGAGAGCAAAGCAAGCTACATGCTAGTGATATCTGCCCAAAGGAGCTCGGTATTAGCAAATCCTTTCATCTGTCGGGTTACCAATCCGAAACTGGCGGATACTGTCTATTACCTGACCCTCAGAAAGTTAATCCCCGATATGGTCGGATAGGCAGGCAGCACCAAGAACCCAGCAATTTGGAGAAAATAAAAGCAGAAGCCGAAAAGAGTGTCAGCAAATGACTTAACATGATGGCTAGTCAGTTCTCTCTGAAGCTAATTTAGGTGCCTGGACCAATCAATATATCGGGTAACGAGATGGTCGACGAGCTTGCTGGGAGGGACGACTTTTGCCATCATGAAAAGTCATCTAGAGGCGTATCGCTCTCCACTTGTAAGCATACTAAAGGAGAGTTATTCGTCGCAGATGCTAGTTTAAGATGAAGGCAACTCAATCGTTGCAAAGTGAGTAGGATAATGGGACCTACTTGAAATAAAAGTAGGTCACGAGAGCTTATCTCGCTTAAAAGTAAGGAAATTCCTACAATCTTTGGTCTTTATAAGAGACTTCTTCTATTAGGCAGACACAAAACGAAGCTGGGCGTACCATCTAACGTCTTCTGCAAGATTTGTAGAGAAGAGGAAGAATGTGAAACTAAAATTCACTTCCTTTACTAATGCCCTTCTTCTTGATGGTGTAGAACTAAGTCTCTGTGGTGTAATGGGGTGTAGTCAAGCTTCTGGGTATGCAGATACAGTCGTGGGGCTATACTTGATTCCTACTCTTGCGTCCACGTCGCGGACCCTGGAAATGTGAGCAACCCTTATCTCAGAGGTGGTAACCAAGCCGTGCAGAGCCTTGGGTCACGGCTAAAAGAGAGGAAGCTTCAGTGCAGCCACTCCGACTTATTCGGCTTAAGGATCCGCTGAAGTCCAATTGCAGCGTCGGTCCTTCAGAGGTGCGGTTGCGAGCAGGCGTCGGTCTTAAAGTAAGCGGCTCGCTATATAAATGTGTACAAATTTTTAACTTACTCGCTTAGTGAGGTTGTGCGCTGGGTTTGGGAACCGCCACGTAGATACCAGCTCCAAAATCTCTACATACATCGGATGAGATAACCCCTTACGAAGTCGGCCCTCGCAAATTTTGGAAGGATTACGATTTGAGGGCATGAACCTGGAAAAAGATTGGTCTTTGTGACGTTTCCTACAGCGGCCATATAAAGGGCGCAAATTTGGAGTCGGAGTACTGCCACTCGGCCCAGTGGATGAAAGTTTCGAAAAGCATTGATTTTCGCCCGAGCCCCGTCGAAAGATAAGGATACCTTTTATGAGCGCCTGAAGAGTACTCATGATCGCTGCCCCCACCACAACGTCAAAATTGTGGCTAGGGTTGGCAAAGAAAGTATCTTTGGTACAACTGTCGAAAAAGCCTACACAACGAAACATCACCTAATGGATTGAGGCTGATCGACTTCAACGGTGCCCGAAATATGGTTGTCTTTAGCACTAGATTACAGTAAAAGAAAATACATCAAGCTACTTTGCTGTCCCCTGTTCGAAAAACACAAACCCAGATCGATCATGTTGTGATAGACGGACGACATGTATCCAGTGTTATTGACATCGACTCGGACCACTATATTGTCGCAGCGAAAATACGCACGCGTCTCTGTGTATCGAAGAACGCCCGTCAACAAACACAAGGAAGCTCCGACGTTGAAAAGCTGCAATCACAACAGACTGCCGACTGCCGAATGGTTTTCCACTCGACTTGCACTCCTGCTCTCTGAGAGAGCTCATTAGCAACTCGGTATATGGGAGCTTTCAAGCTTCCTACGTTCAGCTGCAAACAATAAGGATTTATGAACGTGTTTATTTAGCCAAAGAAATTTATTTAAATTTAAAAAAAATTTTTTTTTTTTCATCTTTTACGATTTAGTTGTTCCAAGTTTTCTCAATTATTTGCCTTAATTTTTTTTTAGGTTCTGAAATGTGCATTTTGTCAGCAACAAAAATATGAACTACACATAAATTATATCAGCGATAGTTGAAATTTAAATGAGCAATGCCAAATGCCGTCTCGTATGTTGTTTTTGTTGCCGTTCAC
Source organism: Ceratitis rosa (assembly GCA_037013455.1). Taxonomy (NCBI): domain Eukaryota; kingdom Metazoa; phylum Arthropoda; class Insecta; order Diptera; family Tephritidae; genus Ceratitis; species Ceratitis rosa. The sequence continues at coordinate 12,381,648 of JAWMAG010000054.1, forward strand.
TTTATTACTGAGGCTAGAACTGACTTTGGTAGACGCAGCATCGTCTTTTCTTTATATATAAACAACCATTCACTATTAAGATGTTGCTAGTGTTGTTGTTATTTTTGTTTCTGCTGCAGTCTTGCTGTGTTGTATTTGCACTTTGAGCCGCGCTATGCGTTTCAAAACTTGAAGTACGCACGTCTCAGGCATTTTAGTTTCCAACATGTTTTATGACGCTTTCAAAAATTCTTACAACTTAGCAACCACCTTCCGCACTCGCGCCTCTTTAGTGTTGTTGTTTAACTGTTACGATTTTTCTCCACCTTCAATGCAAATCAACGCTGCATTTCTGGGTGATGTGTATGTATGTATTTACCAGGTGTACAAGTATGAAATGTCGGTTCGAACATATAGATGTCTCGCAAACGTAAATATTTATCGATTGTCATAAAACTTTGACCTTGTGAAGTGTCAACCTTGACTGTCGAACCACCATAGTTTTGCGCGAATCGAGCGTCATTATCGTTTACTCTCAGTGCAGTCAACATGTCGAGTTTCGTGCCGAATAAAGAGCAAACGCGGACAGTGTTAATTTTCTGTTTTCATTTGAAGAAAACAGCTGCGGAATCGCACCGAATGCTTGTTGAAGCCTTTGGCGAACAAGTACCAACTGTGAAAACGTGTGAACGGTGGTTTCAACGCTTCAAAAGTGGTGATTTTGACGTCGACGACAAAGAGCACGGAAAACCACCAAAAAGGTTCGAAGACGCCGAACTGCAAGCATTATTGGATGAAGACGATGCTCAAACGCAAATACGGCAAGCTACCAACAACAATTGATCAATTTGAACCGTGCGCTTCAGAGAAAACGACCGGAATATCAAAAAAGACAACACAAGGTCATTTTTCTCCATGACAACGCTCCATCACATACGGCAAGAGCGGTTCGCGACACGTTGGAAACACTCAATTGGGAAGTGCTTCCGCATGCGGCTCCCTCACCAGACCTGGCCCCATCCGATTACCACCTATTCGCTTCGATGGGACACGCACTCGCTGAGCAGCGCTTCGATTCTTACGAAAGTGTGAAAAAATGGCTCGATGAATGGTTCGCCGCAAAAGACGATGAGTTCTACTGGCGTGGAATCCACAAATTGCCCGAGAGATGGGAAAAATGTGTAGCTAGCGACGGCAAATACTTTGAATAAATGATTTTTTCTTTTTCCACAAAATTTAACGTGTTTTTTGATTTAAAAAAACGACATTTCATACTTGTACACCTGGTATTTATATGAAAATTGCGTGCAAAAATCTGACCAAAATCTGGCTACGCGACTTTTGCATGTTTCCCCAGCGCAAAGCCAAACAAAATTATGTGCTTTTAACACGTTCATTTGTAGGAAAAAAGTTACGTAAAAAAAACACACAAATGTACAGAGTTTCAAGCGTCAACAGCAACTTAAAACTCAAATACGCAAGAATGCATAATTAACGCAAGGGAAATTGAAAAAGTGATTTTAGAGAATGCACAGCAAGAAAATCCACATCCGCACTCCCTGCCACTCAGCCACTTTCATTCCAATTGTGCACAGCATTTTATTTTATTTTATATTTTCTTAACTCTTGCTGATTTTCTTTCTTTTCCTAAACACTCACTTTCCGCCGTTTATCAAAAGTTTTGAATCTCTTTTTGCTTAGAAGTGAGCGGGTAGTCGGAAGCGTTGCTCAGTTTCGACCGTCAATCAGCGAGTTCTTTAGTCCATCAACTGATTTAATGACTTCCGCTCGTTTGTTGTTATGAAATGTGTTAAGTAGCTTTTGAGGAAGGGAAATATGAAGTTGGAGAGTGTTTTTGAAGACAACAAAATGGGCAGTAAGTACTCACGCATATTCTAAGCGCCTGCAAATGATGAAGAAGATGAAAAACTTACATAAAAGAGATGCCGCAGATAACAAAAAAAAAATATATAAATCTTCAATTTCAACACTGAAAAATTGTTTAACAAAAAAACCAGTTGCTAATCACTTTACTAATTCTCTGTAAAAATCGCTCACGTCTCCACAAAGAATCTTCAAGCGTCTACAAATATTGAAAAAAAAAACAACAGCAACAAAACGCTTTTTCGCTGCTGGTTATCAGCAACAACGCAACACGTCAGTGAAAAAAACCGGGTAAATATATGTATGCATGTAGATATTAAGAAAGTTAAGAAGCGCTAAGAAATTGAGGAAAAAAGATTAATCAGACATAAAATAGAAAGAAAAAAAAAGACACAAAATGTGTAATGAAATAAGTCAATATATGAGCAAAGAAAAACAACAACACAAAACCGGTTTTGTAAAAGACACGACTGAGTCTAAGCAGGCTGAGCGACGGTGAGTCGGTGAGTCTTTGCCACTGAGTTGACTTAAAGAAGTTCGCGCTGTTTGTTGCTTGAAGTTTCTTCGATGGATTGGCCGCTTGTTGGCTTACTTGCGGCATTTTAAACGTTTTTATGTATCTCAGTATGTGTGTAAAGCGAAATGTAGCGCTTATCAGTGGTTTTTTAGAAGAATAAAAATATAAGAAAAATTTAGAAAAAAAGTTAAAAAATTTAGATACTCATTTGGAAGCAGTGCTAAGCGACTAGCAGACAGTTAAAAACTTTACTTTGTAAAAGAAAGCATACATGGTGTGCTTAAAATGCTTCATAATCAGCGCCAAGCTATTTTTTATAGCTACTGCCAGCTGACTTTTTAGCAGCCACGTTATAAAAAAATCATAAAAATCATTAAAAACACTAAAACCATTGTTGATACAGCGCTTTTGAAGCTTTATTCATGTTTTTTGCAAGTTTTATTTTATTGCTTTTGCACTTTCACCATTGCCTGGCAGCAAGACAGTTTAAGAAAAACACAAAGAAGTCTTACAAAGAATTTTTTCTAAATTAAAGCAAATATATTTTTTTAAGTTTCCAGCTTACAAAAACTAAATAGTGTTAATTAATCTTACTTTTAATACATTTTTTCAACAGTTTATTTGTATAATACTAGCAAACCTTGCCAATACTTGCAGTGGCTTTCTGTTTTAGTCCAATTTTTATGCAAATTGCTATTGCAGAGAACGTTAAAAAGAACCTCTAATTAGGCATCAACTTATTTTATTATTGATCGAACTACTTAATTGTATATGTGGATCACTTCTTCCCACAGCCGCAGAATAATCAGAATGCGAAGCGACATACCTACGTATGATGCATGCTTAAATCCAATTCGTAGCAATTTTTGGTTATCTGTCGGTGAGCCCTTTGCCGTAAAGAAAATATGATTTATATTTCGAGCAAATCGAACTTGTTTCCAAGTCTTTGGTGCATTTTCAGAAAACAAAAGTAGTCCATTTAGGTATGTATTCATACGAGGTGTGACAATTAAGTAATGAGATTGATTATATTGCCGCGATTGTGGTAAGCCTGGGACCTTGACATGCCCTCTCCCTTCTCCCGGCATCTTTCTCCTCTCCATTGATATATTTGCCATCGCTCTAACTTGTTTAGTTCGCCTGCTGTGTCGTGTTGAGTCAACGTGTGTTCGTGGAGGTGCTTGTCACGAAAATGGAAAAACAAAATCAAGAGCAACGCGTCGCGATAAAATTTTGCGCCAAATTGGGCGAAACAACTTCGGAAACGTACGCTAAAATTGTAAAAGTGCATGGTGATAGTGCTCTTAGTCGTGGCAAACCGTAAATCAAGTCTACTTTCGCCAAGTACTCGAAAGATTGTGAAAACGAGTCAACAGGGTGCGCACAGACATCGCTCGTAACTGGATCCTTCATCACGACAACGCGCCGTGCCACACCGCCCTTAGCGTGTCCTAGTATTTGGCCTCTAAAGGGATCGGAGTGTTACAACAACCGCCGATATGTCACCCTGCGACTTTTTTTGTTCCCTAGAACAAAATCGGTGGTCAAAGGAACCCATTTTGAGTCGATTGAGGACATCCAGGCGGCCGTGACGAGGGTACTCGTGGACATCCCAGTCGAAGCGTTCCAGAAATGTTATGAAGTATGGAAAAATTCCCTGAAGTCGTTGTATAGTTGCCCAAGGGGATTACTTTGAAGGGGATGGCAGAGTTGTAGAATAATTTCGAAATGTATATTTAGTTTTCAATTAGTCTCATTATTGGTCGGTCCCTGGTCCACCTCCTCCTTTGTTGTATTAGGTGTACAACTTTTCCTCCGCCGTTTTTTTCCAAAATTAAAAGCCCAGGGCCTTGAGACGTTTTGAAATGGCTTGCTGACTCACTCCCAACGATTCGGCAAGCTGTTCTTGGGTTTGGCACGAATCTTCATCAAGCAATGCTTCTAGTTTTTCATCTTTGAAGGTTTTTTCTCTTCCACCACCATGTTTGTCTTCGACATCACCATTTTTAAAACGTTGAAACCACTCCCGACACATTCTTTCACTCAGAGCAGCATCACCGTAAGTTTCTGAGAGCATTCGATGCGCTTCAGCTGCATTTTTTTTCGAATTGTAACAGAAAAGTAAAACTTCCCGCAAATGGCGAGAATTGGGCACATAAACGGACATTTTCGAGCGTGAATAATACGAAAACAAGAACAACTGTCACTGAAACGGCGATGACAATTCGTTAGGCACTGTCCACACTCACTTTAAAGGCATTATCATCTATGTAGTTCAACCAGCCTCAGCCGGTACAGCCAAGTTGTACACATAATATATCCAAAACTGATGGACAATCTTGTATGAAAAGCATATCGTCGATGAAATCCACTATCAATAGTTGGAAAATACAATATAATTCCGGTTTCTTTGGCATTTAAACATTTAAAAAATATTAGAATTCTCCACCTTTTTTTATTTAAAGGTGGTAAATTTTTTTTAAGGGAAGATGGAAGCATGAAAAATACAAAACACGTTCAATGTCAGATAGCTATGAAGCCGACTGCGATGAGAGAATGAAACTACCTTTAAATTATTGTATCATGGTAGTAGATATAAAGTTTACGCTTTATAATCACTGAAGCGCAGTCCTGCCGGGCTTTTACCCCAATTTGTAGTGTGCGTCTCTGAACGGCTGTTGGTTTTTTATGAGGAGCTTTTATTTCATCTCAGAAATACGCTCAAAGGGGTTGGCACTCCCTGCTGAGGGACGATAGCAGTGTCGAAAAATTAATTTATAATTAATTTTAATATATTTTAGATATTGATCTGAGCAGTATTCTTCAAATAACTTTCCACTTCGTGGTACGCACTGCTTACCGCTCTGTTAATGTCATCTTTTTAAAGATTTATTTTTCCTTTATTCTTTTGCATTAAAAACCAATTTTTTGTATACAACTTTTTCTAGCATGCCAAACAAATATAAATACACATAATTTTATTTTGAGATTTTCCATACTATTTTCTTTGTTTTTGGGTTTCACTTTTTTCATTTTTTTTTGGCACTGCATAAACGCAAATTGTCGGTGGTTGTGAATTTCTTTTATTTACTTTTTAGTCAGCACATGGATTTATGTATATACCTTTTTTTAAAATTTTTTTTCGTGTTATTTTCATGTTGGATTTTTAAATTATTTTTCAAATATTTTTGCACATTTTTTCATTCACTTTTACCACTGATTCATGTTTCTAGGCGTACACTTACAGCAAATTCAGCGTAGTGAAATCACTTCTTGCACGTGCTCATTTTCTACCGCTTTGTATTCCAAAATTTAGTGCGGTTTTCCGGCGACTGTGGTTAAGTTACTAACTTTGGCACACACCGATTTTGTGGCATCTGCTCCAGTGATTTTCCAACAACATTTCCACCTTTCGTGAACGCCACACGAACATATTGTATGATTGGAGATCGAACATGTTGCGTGTAGGCTGTACCGACAGTGTTGGAAATGTGAGTTCGGATTGCAATGAAAGTTCGCTGCTTAGTTAATACCAAGGTCAATATTTTTTATACATAATTTTACCATTAAACCATGTAGAGCAAACATTTTACGTGTTCACAAAATCAAGTTGTCCCCAGCGAGTCGCATGATTGTATGTATACCTTTATGTGTGTATATATACGTTGCTTTTTGCTTCTCCAACATGTTTGAGACAAACATATGTATTTCATTATCTTTTTTGTCTGCTATGCAAGCCAACAATTGTTGCTGCTTCTCATGCTTTGTGCTTACATTCGTTCGTTATGTTATCTCGTTGTCGCATTGCCTGTCATTTGCCTGTTGTTGTCATTATTTTGTTGACATTTTGGTTGTTGTGATTCTTATTTGGTGGCACGCAAACACTTGTTGCAGATTTACTCTTTCTATGATTACCTTCTTCTTCTTCTTCTTCTTTTGCTACTTCTACCACTTCCACTTATTCCACCAACTGGCAGTTTTTCTTCTATCCATGCTTTATTGAGGCCATATAAAATGGCAGACTACTTACCGGTGCACACAAGAGTTGGTTGTTGTTGTTGCTTGTGCTCTCGTTGTTGTTTGGGAAGTGGAAAGTATGAAGTAGTGCTGGGGTTGGTGTGTGTTAATGACGTTAAGCTGGTGCCATCCGTAGAAATTCGCCATGCGCGCAGGTAGTGGGTAAGAATGTGTGTGTAATGCTGAGAGAATGAGTAAATACACGAGAGGGTAATGCGGAAGTGCAATTTTTAACGCCAAGCATATTAAAAGAATGCATCTTCGAGACGTGTTGGGTGTGTTTGACGGAGGGGGCTGGGGAAAGGTTAGCAAGTCAGCGATGCTCGCTTAAAGGCAACAAATTCACTTGATAATAGGATACATTGCCACTGCCGGATGGGCTAAGTGAGGATAACAAACAACCTTGCTGATTGCTTGGTGAATGATGAGCGGTATAGGAGTTGCTAAAAGAGGAAAACAAATAAATTATAGTAGTGTTGGGTTCATTGTGATAATTAAACGCAAATAAAATATATAGGAAAGTATTAGTGAAATTACAAATGTAAAAATTATAGTTTGAGTAAAAGTAGGAAGAGGATAAAAATAATTTTTTAATTTTTATTATAATTAATTAACAAGTAATTAGTAGAAATGAAAGCTCAATAATGTTACAAACGTAGTTATAAAAATATATACCATATATGTATGTAAATATGTGCATGAATAACTGTAAGTATTTAAGTGGAATTATTAAGCACGTAAAAACCCATCACATGTTCTCTAATAAATATTTGCAGTTACATATGCATATATGTATGTACATACATTTATAAATAAAAAATTAAATGCATAAAAAATGTAAATATATTTATTTACTTATTTATTTATTTTCTTTCAAACAGTATATTGATCGGAGCGTAGCGATTTTCTGCAAAAATGCACGTTTACTTAATTCTCACTTCAAACTTGATTTATTATTATTTATTTTATTCAAAGCAAGCGCCTTGTCGTGCCTGACTGAGTTTCCGTAAAATTCACAGCTAACGTGACAAGATATGCGGTTATTTTTTATCAAGAACTTTAAATAATAACAAATGAAAAATATAAGCAAAGATGTGATTGAATTACAATATTTGCTTGAATGTTTCAATTTTAACATTATTATTGTTTTTTTAAATATTAGTGTTGTTGTTTATTAAAATTCAGAAATATAAAATAAAATAAAACAAAATAAAAATTTTGACTAATAAATTCAATTTTATATTAATTTTTTTATTATAGGTATTTATTTACTTAGTTATAAGTATAACGGATAAGCTGACTAGTGTATTTGTCAGTGTGAAAATAAATTAATATAAATAGTGTTTTATTTACATGAAAATTTTGTTTATTTTTATTATTGTTAACCTCACTTTAAATGTTCTGTACTTTTCTGAATTTCATTAGATATCATTTGATTATATCATTTTATTGGATTTATTTTCCTTTCTTACTTTTCATTTATTCGCTAACCGAAAACTCTAATATTTATTATGACACTTCATACCTCGAGCAGAAGAAAAAGATATGCTCGGCAATTTCTGCGGCACTGCTGCAGAAGGAACATTCAGTCCCACCATAGTGGCCGAATCTGTGGAGATATTCTCTGAAACAGCCACGGCCTGACAAGAACTGTATCAGTTAGAAGTCTGGTAGGTTCTTAATGAGCCTATAGATCCACCATAGTTTTTATGTCGTGTCCTATTTCTATTGCCACTCGTCGAGGCTCGTCTGTGTCTTTTTCTTGCGCTCGTCGGCTGTTAGACGAATATTTTTGGCTTTTGTCTTCAGGCTCACATCGATCATTACCCCTACTCCAAGGTACCTCAGTGAGTTTTGCATTGTAACGCTATGGCCATGGATATCTAGGGTAACCGCTTCAAGTTTTGTTCCTGCTTCTGTTTTTTTTCCAGCAAACTGTAGCCTAGATGCCGTGAGTCAGTCCTTAATTTTCGTTATCATGTGGGTGTCACATGAGTTAATTAAAAAAAAACTTCATGCCAATAGCTGCTGAATCATAACCAAATCGATCCAATTCTTAAGAAGTTGATGCCTGTTAATGATAATTGGATTACTTACAGCAAAGTCAAATGAAAGGCATCGTGGGCGAAAGGGCAGTGAGCCGTCACAAATGGTTTCCAAATCAGTATTGACGACCAGGAAGGTTTCGATATATATTTGGTGGGATTAGCAAGGTATCATCCGCCAAGAGCTGCTCTCCTTTGGACAAACTCTTAGTTCGAAGCTGAAGTGTCAGTAATTGGACCGTCTGATAGAAGCAATCGCCCAGAAGCGCACAAGTTTTGCTCAAAGGAGGGGAGTTGATTTTCATCAGGACAACGCCAGAGCACACACGTATATAGTGACACGCCAGAAGCTTGGTGGGGAGGTTCTTATGATTCTACCTTATACTCGTCCCTCGCACCAATTGATTACCATATGTTACTATCTATGTCGAATTATTTGGCTGGTGAAAAATTGTCCGCAAAAGAAGCCTGTGAAAATCCCTTATCCCAATTTTTCGTCAATAGAGACAAGGGTTTTATGAGAGAAGCAGAAAGATATTACCTTCAAAATGGCAAAATGGATTACTTTTTCTTGACCTAATATTATTTAATTACTCTTAATAGCTTTAAGTCGTTTTCGATCATAACATTTAATGTTCAATTGATTAAACAAAAAAATTAATAAATCAATTTTAATAAGTAAACTTAATTGTTCAGTGTGAACAGTGTCTTCAGGTCTTTCGATTTACTCTCATTTTATTGCGATTTTAAATAAAATTTATTTTTGATTCTATTTACATAGTTTTTGAAGCTAACATTCTTGAGTTGGTTAAACACAGTTAAAATTTCGATTCGAATTCATTTAATTTTTTTTATTTTTCCTCATATTTTTGTAAGATAAAATTAAAATTTAATTAAATTAAATTAAAATTAATTGTTAAATTAAATTTTTGTATGTGTCTCCTCTAAGAAATAATTTTTTATCTACACATCAAAAATATTTTTTCTCTGTAAACATCATTAAAAACTACAAAAGCAATTGATGAATTAATTAAAAAAAATTAAATAAATAAATTGCGAATAATCTCAAACAATAATAATTACGAATAAGAAAAACACTAGTGTATCGGCATCACATGACGGGCAATGAAGTAGATTTATTAACGAAAGCACGACAAAATGATTGACATCAAAACGAATAACGTAAATGAAGGAAAAAAGTAAATAAATAGCTACAACAACAAAAAAAAATTATTTTAAAAACAAATTTAGCAATCATAAATTGGGAGGAAATATATGTATGTGATTATTATTGTATATAATGTGAGATTACAAAAAAAAAAATATATACAAAAAAACACAAAACTTAAAAGAGCAATAAAAATTTGAAAACAACAATTAATAACGAATCCAACAAAAAGGTAATGAAGCGTGGGTGTGTGCATGCAAATATGTAGCTGTATATAGGTTTTGAAGATCAGCAAATTCAACAAAAGTTATGAAAATGCTTAAAAAAATTAATAAATTAATAACTACATACAAAAAAAAAAAAAAAATTATTTCAGTTTCGCTTCAGCACAAGCGTTGATTGATAGCTGCGATTTTTAAGCATGACTGGCGATATTTTTTTTTTTTTTTTTGTTTTTTTAGTATTGTTTAGGTGAGTGCAATATAGGATTTTTAATCTTTCAAATTTATATTTCTTTTTTTTTTTTTGTTTTTAAATATTGTTAAAAATTATATGAGTGTAAGAGCACACAAACCCTACACCAGAGAGCGTAATTACAATATTATGAGTTTTATCGCTTTTTAAATTTATTTTATTATTTATAAAAGTCGATTTCAATGATTTTTCACGGGCTTTTACATATATGTTCTCTTGACATATTTTTGAACTAAAACTTCATATATGAATAAATCGGTTGTATGTGGTCTAGCTGATTAGTCCTTAGATTTCGTTGATTTTCGATAACTATATTTATTATATGCCTTTTTGGAGGACTTTTAACCCGAAATTTCAATTTGAAATATTGGTCCTCTATATGAGTGTGTTTCAAGTTTTGTTTTTTTAAATTCTTACACATTAAATAGCTTGAAATAAAAAAAAAAAAATGTAAAAATTAAGAAATTCCCGCCTACAAATAAATATTATTACTATTTTGTATGTTTTCTCACTTTAACTATAATTAATAATAATTGAACTTAAAGCTGAAAATATATTCTTTTTAATAAAAAAAAAAGAATTAAATTAAAAAAAGATTTAATATATTTATAATTTATTGAAATAACTATTGAAAATAAGTAACAGTTTTTAATTGAGTTTTTATTACTATTTTCAATGTTTTCTCCCTTTAGTTATAAGCTGTAAAAAAGTTTTTAATTGAATTTAAAGCTAAAAATATATAATTATTATTTCAAAAAAAGAATTAAATTTAAAAACGAAAAATTTAATATTTTTATAATACTTATATAATAACTATTGAAAATCAGTAACAGTTTTTGATTGAACATAAAGCTGAAAATATATAGTTTAATTTAAAAAATAAAGAAATTAAAATTAAAAAAAAATTAATATTTTCATAATTTATTGAAATAACTATTGAGAATCAGTTACAGATAAAGGGTGGTTAAATTTCAAGGGCCGATGTTGAATGTGAACCACACCTAAACGCCAAGTTTTTTTCCGAATTTAATCTGACATTTCTCTATTTCAGACTTACTCAATTTGAACCATGGAGAGACACACACACACAGCTAACGAAACAATGGCTCTTTTGCGCAACAAATTCAATGGCCGTGTTATCTCACGTAAGATCTCCCCCAAGATCATGTGATTTGACACCGTTGGACTTTTTTCTCTGGGGTTATTTGAAAGAAAAGGTGTACGTCGATAAGCCAGCAACAATTCAAGAGCTAAAGGTTGAAATAATTCGGCACATTAACGGCATAGAAACTCCATTATGCCTCAGCGTCATCGAAAATTTGGACCATCGTATGCCGCCGAGGTTGCGGCGCTCATTTGGCCGATATTTTGTTACATACATAATTGAGTAATACCAATATATCATAATAAAATAAAATTTCAATAATTTCCTAAATAGTTTGTGTTTTATTCAAAACAAAAAAAACATCGGCCCTTGAAATTTAACCACCCTTTATATTAACTATTTTTTCATACGAATTTCTTGTTCTGCACAGTTTTATATAACATATTTTGTTATTATCTTGTCATATAAACTTTTATTTATTTAACGGTAGCTCACTCAAGCACGAATCTACGCTTACTTTGAATATGTTAATAAATCAAGTGTGAAGTGAAAATATAGTGAGCGTGTATGTACATATGTCAAATCACTATAATGTTTACTTAAAAAAAAAAACAAATAATATAAAATACAAATGAATTATATTTATTTTTTACAACACGAGAACATGTGATTGGTTTTTACGTGCTTTTTAATTCCACTTAAATAATTACATATTTACATATAAATATAGAGATACAGCTTTCTTCTTGTGAATTGTTATTTACGCCTAATTATTGCGCTAATTGTAAGAAGTATTAGTAGAATTAAATAATTTTTCTTTATAATTTTTTTTTAATTGCCTTTTGAAACTGCATTATTAATTCAATATTTTCCTAATTATCACATTAGCACCCAACGCCAATATGATGATGATTTGATTATGTTTATTTATTTTCTCCATTTTTTTTTTTTGTTTTTTTGCATCTCCTATACCGCTGATCATTCACCAAGCAATCAGCAAGGTTGTTTGTTATCCTCACTTATCCCATCCGGCAGTGGCAATGTATCCTATTATCAAGTGAATTTGTTGCCTTTAAGCGAGCATCGCCGACTTGCTAACCTTTCCCCAGCCCCCTCCGTCAAACACACCCAACACGTCTCGAAGATGCATTCTTTTAATATGCTTGGCGTTAAAAATTGCACTTCCGCATTACCCTCTCGTGTATTTACTCATTCTCTCAGCATTACACACACATATTCTTACCCACTGCCTGCGCGCATGGAGAATTTCTACGGATGGCACCAGCTTAACGTCATTACCACCCACCATCCCCAGCACTACTTCGCATTTCCCACTTCGCAAACAAAAAACGAGAGCACAAGCAACAACAACAACCAACTCTTGTGTGCATCGGTAAGTAGTCTGCCATTTTATATGGCCTCAATAAAGCATGGAGAGAAGAAAAATCGACAGTTGGTGGAATAAGTGGAAGTGGTAGAAGTAGCAAAAGAAGAAGAAGAAGAAGAAGGTATGCATAGAAGGAGTAAATCTGCAACAAGTGTTTGCGTGCCGCCAAATAAGAATCACAACAACCAAAATGTCAACAAAATAATGACAACAACAGGCAAATGACAAGCAAGGCGACAACGAAATAACATAACGAACGAATGTGAGCACAAAGCATGAGAAGCAGCAACAATTGTTGGTTTACATTGGAGTTGGAGTTGCAAAAGTTGGGCCTCAAACAAGTTTGATGGCGTTCAGTGATTTTAGTTTGATCAGTGTGGTATATGCATTTCGTTGTTTGAAAATATTTATATATAATTTATGTTTCCTGTGGCAGGTGATAACACTCAGCGACTGCCATAAAAATTTAGTTATCATTTAGGATACTAAAGGGTGATCCATTTCGATTTTTCCAAAGTTTTTAATGAAAAAAAAAACAAAAAATTCAAATTTAATGGAGAATGATTATTGTCATTCGAAAGCATGTTTTTTGAAACTTACTTTTTGAAGATTATCTTTTTCAAATGTTGGCCGCGGCTTCGTCTCAGATGGTACATCCTTTGAATCCAATTTTCGCTGACTCGTTCAAGATCGCGAACTTCAATTTCAGGTGTCAAATAGTCGGTTATCATGACGATTACGTTCATACCGGCATGATTTTTGAAAAAATTTGGACCGATGATTCCACCGGATTAAACACCACACCGAACAGTTGTTTTTTCTGGGTATAAAGGCAGTCCTGGGATCTCTTAGGTTGCTCTTCGTCCGAAATCAAAATTTCCGCATACCCATTGAGCCCCACCGCTGAACCAGATTTGCCTCGATAACGTCGGATCTTCTTGGAACTTTTTGAGAGCCCATAGAGCGAAGCGCTGTCGCTTGGGAAGGTCGAGTGGCTTCAGTTCTTGCTTAAGCTGCATTGTGTACACATCCAATTTAAGATCTCAACGTAAAATGCGCAAGCAGATTTGCTTGCAGCGAGACTTGAATCCTAAACCTCCACACTACAGTGATAACCTCTAAGCAATCGGTTTCGGTTAACGTGACAATGGAGCGGACAGCATACTTTTTTGCACTTGAATAAAGCGAAAAAAATAGTGGAACTCAGCTTTGACATGCTATATTAAGGTATGTTAAGAAACTTGCTGAAATGGCTTTGAAAAACCGAATATTTCATCTGTCATAATGACACTTTAGTCGTTGCACAAGACATCCACTGGGACTCTGACAGCAAAAGACGAAATCAAAGTTGTAATTCTTAGAAGAGATCAGTTGAGAATGTATTTAAGAATACTCCCATTTTGGTGTACAAAAGAAAAGTGCAAAAAATTTTAAATTGCTTTGGAACCATCTCTGCATCATGTATTCAGCGAGGGATCCAGAAATACTGGTGTTATGGTGTTATAATTTTCGAGGAATGAGAATTTCTCCACCTTTGAAAGGTCCATTCAGAAAGGTTACTTCTTCACCCATGATCCCTATAATTGATTGGTATAATCCTTGAATCAAACCTTCGAATGTAATCTGTCCTAAAGTCCGATCGATTGGCATTTTGTCGTTCCCCATTTCCAGTAACTGACGTGAAAAAACATTATACCACGAATTATTTTGCAGATTGACATGCCGAATGGTGCATTTTTGTAAAAAGCCGCATAAGTTCTTAATTTAAAGTACTTGGTATCTCGTCCATTTCCCGGAGAGAGGAGTAGCCTTTCTGCTGATCTAAGCAAAAAGTAATTTTTTTACCGAATTTCTAGAAAATCGTACCATGAACGCGATTTGTTGTTGTTGTTGTTGTTGTTGTTGTTGTTGTTGTTGTTGTTGTTGTTGTTGTTGATGTAACCGGAAAAATATTCCTCAAAGTAATTTTTGGGGATGTTGCGGGAGTGAAAGTCCTTGGCCGGATAAAAAATCCGGGTCATTCCGATATAAAGACCCGACTGTCGCGGGAACTATTGGTTTTTAGTCGCCTCTTACGAGAGGCATGCCTTACCGCGGGTAATCCAGTTCACGGAAAGAAGACTAGTCTTCCTGTTAAACTAAGCAAAAAACCACCCTTGTACAAGGAAAAATAAATAGATTGCTTTCGTATAGGTCAGTACCTGGTTCCTGAAAAGCTTTTTTTACATACAAACCTTCCCAGGAAGCATAGAAACAATCTGACGAATTTTCAAGTCAATCGGTCGTTAAAAGCATCTTTCCAAACGGACATTACATTTTTATATATAAAATAATTAAATTGAAATTAAATATTTTTATCATTTAATTTTATTTTATACTTTTATTTTTATTTGTTCATTTCAATTTTTCTTATCCAAATTCCCAACACTGACGGTACGAACGCCACGCAACGTGTTTGACCCCCCAACACCGTACAACATGTTCGCGCGGCGAATTCGCAAGGTAGAATTGGAAGAAAATTGCTGGAGCTCAATGGCACCGGTGCCAACGTAAAATAGCAACAGCCAAACAAAAGTCAGTAACGCAATCACAGTCGCCGGAAAACCGCAGAAGGTGTTGGAATACGAAGCGGATAAAACGCGCAGTGAAATTCAGTGTAATTGACGTTGAAACGGCAGAAAATCAAAACTTAAGTGACGGTAGGGAAAAAGCGGTTTTACTGTGTGGATTTTAGTGCGCGTATTCTCAAATTGCGACTTGGGGCATATAGTACATATTTACGCAAAAATAAAAACACTTACGTTTGCTACGTGCGCGAGTCAAAAGTGTTGTAGGAAAATCGAAAATAAATATTAAAAACAAAAAAAAATATCAACAGTAAAATTTTAATCAAAAAATCAAGTGTAACTGTGTAGTGTGAATAAATACGAGTATACAATCATACATACATGCATACATATACACGAGTATATTGTAAATAAGCTGTGTGCTTGTGTTTGTGTGTCTTTATGCCGCTGCTGACTAAAAAGGAAGCGGAAAAGAAAGCGGACGCCACAAAGCAGCGCTTTCGCTGAGTAAAGCAGAAAAAAAATTACGGAAAATATTAACAAAATTTATTCAAACGAATAAGAAAAGATTTTTGCTACTTTTTTTTTGCGGGCGAAATAAAACAGGAAAGAGCAAAATGATTTTTCGCAACAGAAATGAGGCAAAATAAAGTAAGTGTGTTTGTGAGAAGAGGCTGTAGGCATGTTAAAAAAATTGGAAAATGAAATAAATATTAAAAAATATTTAAAAAAATATTAATTAAATGAAAAAAAATTAAAATTATTTTGTAATTTATAATATTTAATAAAAATTAAAAAAAGGCTTTTACGCGGCAGGTTTCTTCGGGATTTTAATTTGAAAGCAAGTGTTTGTTAAAAGTGAAATGTGCATGATTTGGTTAAAAAAGAAATTAAAATCTTCTGTGCCATTTTGAGAAAGTTGTTGTAAGAGATGATTTTACAATAATTTATATAATCAAAGTTGCAAAAAAATTAATTTGCATATGAAAATAACATAAATTTATATATGGGAATTATTATTTAGTATTAATGATTCATAAGTGAAATAAATAAATAAAAATAAAATACTATTTATTACTATTAATTAATAAGTAGAAATTATACGAAAATAATTAAATAAAATTCATAATAAATCTATTAAAAAATTCTGAAAAATTAATGAAATAAAACTCATAATACATCTAATGAAAATATTTCATTTTAATAATTAATAAATCTGTTAAAATTGATTATTAATGATTAATAATGAAACATTATGAAACTGTAATGAAAATAAAATTCTTAATAAAAATTGTGAAAAATAATGAAATAAAACTTAATAAATCTATTAAAAATTGTTCATTATTGATTATTAATGATTTATAAAGAAAAAATATGATACAATAATGAAATAAAACTCAATAAATCTATTAAAAATTGTTGACTATAACAATGAAATTCATAATAAATCTACTAAAATTGATTATTAATGTTTTATAAAGAAAAGTTATGAAGAAATAATGATAATAACATTCATAATGTAACTATTAAAAAAAAAAATTGTGAAAAAATAATGAAATAAAACTAAATAAATATATTAAAAATTGTTCTTTATAACAATTAAATCCATAAAATTTATTACTAATGATTAATAATGAAAAATTACGAAACAATAATTAAATAAAATTCAAAATATATTTATTAAAAAAAAAAGAATTGTGAAAAAATAATAAGCCAAAAACATAATAAATCTATTAAAAATTTTTCATTTTAATAATTAAATCCATAATAAATCTATTAAAATTGATTATTAATGATTTATAAAGAAAAGTTATGAAAAAATAATTAAAATAAAATGCATAATATATCTATTGAAAAAATTCTGAAAAAATAGTGAGCTCAAAATTCATAAAAAATCTATTAGTAAATGATTAATAAGCAAAAATTAACCAAAAATAATAAAATAAAAATTCATATTAAACCTAATAATATTTAAAATTAATGATTAATAACTAAAAAGTATTCAAAACTAATAATAAGAACTTCGTAATAAATGTACTAAAATTTATTATTAATAATTAATAAAAAAATATTATGAAAAAATAATAAAAAATTCATTACAAGTCTATTACTATTTATTATTAATGATTAATAAGTAAAAGTTATACAAAAATAATAAAAAAAATCACAAAAATCTATTACTAATATTAATTAATGATTAATAACTAAAAAAAATAAAATCTCTACGCATTTAAAGCATTTCAACAAGTTTTTGTTGCAATATACATATATATTTAAACGAGCTCAATCCATTGACAGCCTTAGGCACTTTTTTTGCCATTATTTTAGTACATTTTCTTTGCTGTTTGTTGTTGCTGGCACGCAAAGGTGAAAGTTAAAGTGTAATAAAGTTAACAAAAAAAAAAAATCCAAATTTGTTGTGCTATCAAAGCTATTAATATTCTTAATGATTATTGTTTTTAACGTGGCTGTTGAAAATCAGCTGCCAGCAGCTATGTGGCTTTTAAGTACACCATATATGCTCTCTTTTACAAAGTAAAGTTTTTAACTATTTTCTAGTCGCTTAGCACTGCTTCCAAATGAGTGTCTAAATTTTTTAACTTTTTTTCTAAATTTTTCTTATTTTTTATTCTTCTACAAAACCACTGATAAGCGCTGCATTTCGATTTACATACATATTGAGATACATAAAAACATTTAAAATGCCGCAAGCAAGCCAACAAGCGGCCAATCCAACGAAGAAACTTCAAGCAACAAACAGCGCGAACTTCTTTAAGTCAACTCAGTGGCAAAGACTCACCGACTCACCGTCGCTGACTTGCTTAGACTCAGTCGTGTCTTTTACAAAACCGGTTTTGTGTTGTTGTTTTTCTTTGCTCATATATTCACTTATTTCATTACACATTTTGTGTTTTTTTTCTCTTTCTATTTTATACGCGATTTATATTTTTTCCTCAATTTCTTAGCGCTTCTTAACTTTCTTAATATCTACATACATATTTATATTTACCCGGTTTCTTCACTGACGTGTTGCGTTGTTGCTGATAACCAGCAGCGAAAAAGCATTTGGTTGTTGTTTTTTTCTTAAATATATGTAGCTGCTTGAAGATTCTTTGTGGAGACGTGGGCGATTTTTGCAGAGAATTAGTAAAGTGATTAGCAACTGGTTTTTTTGTTAAACAATTTTTCAGTGTTGAATTTGAAGATTTATATTTTTTTGTTTGTTATCTGTGTCATCTCTTTTATGTGAGTTCTTTCATCTTCTTCATCTTTTGCAAGTGCTTAGAATATACGTTAGTGTGTTGTTTGCTTAGACAAATACTTTTTTTTCTTCAACAATGTGCTAAATTATTTTTTTTTTATTGTTTATCTTTTTTATTATTTTTTTTTGTTTTTTTTTTTCTTTTTTGGTACATAAAGATGTCGTGTGAGACCGGTTAATGGAAGCCGGTTATGCTATTTTTTTGTAGGTGTCTTATTTTGCTTGTAATGAAGAAGTCTAGAAATTATTGAGATTTGAATGTGATATGTGTAAAGTTTTTTTTCCACATTTTTTTTTATTATTTGTTCTTTTCATTTTGTTTTTTTCTTTTTCTTTTTTGCCGCGTTAATTTCCAACCTAATTTCAAATTTTGTTGACTTTCTAATTTTTAGGTCTGTTCTACTTATCGCACTTCTGGTTCTAATTTTTAACTTTTCTCTTGAAAAATTATGTGTGCGCTTCGAAACAAATGTAGAGTTTAAAGAAAATCTGCATTCGATAAAAATTAATTCACAGATTACGAGCAGACAAGCGATTCTCATAAAAACTGTCTATCAAAATTATTGAAATTTTTTTTAAAGGTCTCAAGCCTCAAAATTGTACTGGGTATAAAATCAGCTTATATGGTTTTCTGCGTGGAAAATTTGACTTTAAAAGCAGCTCAAAGGCGGTACAAATTACTCCACTGCAAGATCTAATGAGCGCATAGCTAGCAGCATACTTATTTGTCATTAAATGGAAACTCACCACTGCAGAAATTACTCTCAAGAGCGCGTGTGATGTTGAAAGGAGCGAGAGCATGCTATGTAGAGAAATTTCTTGCAATTCTTAACCATTTTATGCTGAATTTACCACTGAAAGTTTTTTAGTTTCTTATTAATTTAATGAATGGAAAGATCAAACGGTTTAGTTTTTCGTCAATTTCGTCTTCAAGGAACTTAATTATGACTCTAGTCTTTATTGATATATATTTTCTATCCCCGCTCATTATTAGTTATTGTTACTCATCATCCATGATCCTGAATTTAACTTGAAAAAATTTAGAGTTATTTAGGATGTGACTACAAATCTTATGCAATCAGTTGTTGCATAACAGCGGGGTCAACTAACCTACAAAATGCTACAAAATGAGATCACCATAATTAAGTGAAAGCATCAAAATAGCAGTCTAATAAGGAAAAGTTGAGGGAGCTACCTTATTGACATGCTCACAAGACTAGGAAATAATGGTAACATTTCTAATAAAATCACTTTTAAAAATATTTTCGACAAAAATCTCTCTGTAAATAAGTTTTATAACAGAGTTTTTTTTGGTGTAATAGCTTCTCTTCAATTATTTGACGATACTCGAAGGACTATTTTACTTACATACGTATCACACGAGTGAGAAAAGTGAACGTCGTTAAAGAAAATTTGTTCGAAACCCTGTACTAAAATATGCTCTCCTACTTAAACAAATTTAAACCCGAGCGCATTTTGTTGTTTTCAAAAACACTCCCCAACTTCATATTTCCCTTCCTCAAAAGCTACTTAACACATTTCACAACAACAAATGAGCGGAAGTCATTAAATCAGTTGACAGACTAAAGAACTCGCTGATTGACGGTCGAAACTGAGCAACGCTTTCGACTAACTCGCTCAGTTCTAAGCAAAAAGAGATTCAAAACTTTTGATAAGCAGCAGAAAATGAGTGTTTAGGAAAAGAAAGAAAATCAGCAAGAACTAAGAAAAAAATAAAATAAAATAAAATACTGTGTAGAATCGGAATGAAAGTGGCTGAGTGGTAGGGAGTGCGGATGTGATTTTGTTGCTGTGCATTCTCTAAAATCACTTTTTCAATTTCCCTTGCGTTAATTATGCATTCTTGCGTATTTGAGTTTTAAGTTGTTGTTGACGCTTGAAACTCTGTACATTTGTGTGTTTTTTTTATTTAACTTTTTGCCTACAAATGAACGTGTTAAAAGCACATAATTTTGTTTGACTTTGCGCTGGGGAAACATGCAAAAGTCGCGTAGCCAGATTTTGGTCAGATTTTTGCACGCAATTTTCATATAAATACATACATACATACACATCACCCAGAGATGCAGCGTTGAATTGCATTGAAGGTGGAGAAAAACGCGTAACAGTTTAACAACAACACTAAAGAGGCGCGAGTGCGGAAGGTGGTTGCTAAGTTGTAAGAATTTTTGAAAGCGTCATAAAACATGCTGGCAACTAAAGTGCCTGAGACGTGCATACTTCAAGTTTTGAAACGCATTACGCAGCTCAAAGTGCGAATACAACATAGCAAGACTGCAGCAGAAACCAAAATAATAACAACACTAGCAACATCTTAATAGCGAATGGTTGTTTATATATAAAGAAAAGACGATGCTGTGTCTACCAAAGTCAGTTTTACCCTCAGTAATGAAGTAAATGACAACAAAAACAACATACGAAACAACATTTGGCATTGCTCATTTTAATTTCAACCATCGCTGACATAATTTATATGCAGTTAATATTTATGTTGCTGACAACATGCACATTTCAGAACCTAAAAAAAATTATGGCAAATTATTGCGAAAATCTTGGAAAGGTTTATGAGTCAAAATTGGGAGTAAGCCGAGACTGAGACTCGCTGTGCAATGTAATGGCTTGACAAAACCCCTAAAGACCTGGCGTATGTCTTAATACTATACAGATAGAATAGTTTGTCGAATTGAGCAACAGACTTTAAGCACGAAGTAAAGCTTTCCTTACTTTGCATGAACACCAACGACCAAAGAAATCAATAAAGAAGACTTCGTTCGGTCTGATTAGTTACTCGGCTTATATTTATATTAAGATCGGTGAAAAAAGGAAGATCTGGTATATTTCGGAACCCATATCAGCCATTTCTGGAGTGACTTTAATACCCATTAAAGGTAGTATACCTTGATCGAGTTCTGTTGATTAATACCTTGAATATACGGTCCTGAGTCAAGCGGGGGTTGGAAAGTAGAAATTTAGTAGTTATTGTCTGCTTGTGCCTATATGCCATTTGTGTTCAAAACAGTCTATGGGAAAAGTTTATCGAGTTATGTGTAGTGCTTTCCATAGCAAAGCTAAAAAAATTTCCATTTGATGCGATTGCGCTTAACAAATGTGACTTTAATTGTCCGTTTAGTTAATGAATTAATGCAATTTTTGTAATTTTCAAAATAACCATTATATGGGAGATATGCTTGAGCTTGTTTTGATTTCATTTATATACATATTTATAACAGCGTTCTTACTTGTGATCCAATCTGTGTGTAAAGCAAGTTTCATCAAAATATCTCAAACCGTACTTGAGTTATTGACGAACAGACAGACAGACATGACCAAATTGATTTGTCTCCCTTATCTACCTTGTTTATTTGTATACCTTTACATACAACCATTAGCTGAACAATTCCAATACTTTTACTTTTTGTAGTTACATAGTACAGTGACTTACAAAAATTAATTTGAATTTTCAATTTTCAAACAGAAAAGGTTTAAAAAAGATTAGGCTACAATGCTCCGCCTTACATAAGCCTATTTGTTCTTTGTAGTGCAAGATGAATATTCAATTTTATCGGGATACACAAGTCGTCAACGATTTTATCGAAGTGTAAGAGGAGCTTGAAATCCAGTTTTGAAACTTCCTCCTCTAGTCCCCAGAACAGCTAAGCTCCTAGATGTGTAAAATGTCTCACTCATGTCTGCTTTCCTACATTTGGTGTGTGAGTTACTTTATTTCTGGGCATAAGGTGAAATAAAGCTTAGAAACAATTTCAAAAATGTACAAATAAAAGACAAAAAATGGGTGATGGATCTCTCTTGCCCGTTGACTGATCCCAAACTGCTTCTCCGGTGAAGAAGTTCCTTCAATCTCTTATTCCGCATTAGGCGAGTACTTAGCATTGCCTTCTAGCATTCCAATGACTAGAGTTCGAGTCCTAGTCCATCCAACATTCAAAATTACAGAATAATAATTTTTCTTATTGCACTCGCCGCTTGGCAGGGAATATCAACAAAAAAAAAATACCAGAAAAGATTGTATAAACTTTGGTTTTAAACTTTTCCCTATTCTTTAACAAAAAAAAAATTATTAAGCGTTAAGAATATGAAGAAAAGAATAGAAACCGCAAGCTTACCAAAGCTTTAGCAGTTTGACGGCAAAACTTACAACGGCTAGCTGTAAAATGGCAAGAGTGACGAACATTTAATGACAAGCGAAAAGAATCCAAGCGGCGGCTAAGCGTAATGAGAACCACGAAGAAATGGAAAGAATGCACAAAAGAAGAAAAGATTGAGAAAACGGAGAGTTTTTAACGCTGTAAAACCAACACAACAAAACATGGGAATTTATTTATAGCTGCAGATACATACATATACATATTTATTTATTAAATATAGCAATATGTAGCTGCGCTTAAGAAAAAAGTATATTTAAATAATTAAAATTAAAATTAAATAAATAAAAAGGCAGTCGAGAGGGAACCATCTACATGTACTCATATTGGTGTAAGTAAAGCCGAATAAATTTGAAAAGCAAAAAGTTGCTGACCAGAATTTAAAAGCCAAGTTGTCAGCCAAAACAAATATAATATATAAATAGTTGACGGCGGCGGTGGCGGTTGCAGTGGCGGTGGCGGTGGCGATGTTGCGAGTATGAGTTGTTTTGTGAGTATTTCGTACTGTATTACAGCAAGCAATGAGAGAAAAGTTGCCTGCGCGAGCGCTAATTAAAGCGGCAAAGCATATAGAGAGCGAATGCGCAAATGACGATAACGAGCGGTTTTTTTTTAGCTCGCAGCCCACAGCGCAACAACTGATATCCAAAGGCAGTGCTCGTCTCTCGCTGGCTGCTTAAATGAGTGGAGCAAGGAGTAGTACAAGTAGTACAAGTAGCCAACGAGTTGTGTTGCGTTTTGAATTTGTTTCGATTACTTTTTGCCATAGAAACCCTTGCTCCTATTGGGACAATCGATTTTCACAGACTTCTCTTGAGACCAATTCTTCACCAGCCAAATTATGCACCATAGATTAGGTCAACGAGTTGAACTTAAGGTAACTTAATCGTACCTTAGATCACAATACTCCTACAGTAACAACTACTGCATCCATAGTTCTAAAGGGCCGCCCGACTTGACTTTGAAACCATATAAATCTTTTAGTTTTTATTGTGATAATCGGTCTGTTCATATATATTATTGGCGCTTTGTAACCGCTGAAGCGATTTTCCTCCGAGATTCTCCTCCAGTTTGTGGTTTTGCGTCTTGATGTTTTTCCAACAAACTGGAGGGACCTACAGTTTATACTAAGATGGTTTCTTTTTATGAGCAGTTTTTATTTCATGTCATAAATATATTCGAAGGGGTTGACATACCTTTCGTAAGAGACCAGTATGGAACTATGTCCAACAGCAATCGTTAGATGGGAAGCTCTCTGCTTCTCTCTCTCTCACTCTCTCTCTCTCTCTCTCTCCCTCTCTCTCTCTCTCACTCCCTCCCCCTCTTTCACTCCCTCCCTCTCTCTCTCTCTCTTCCTATCTCTCACTCCCTCTCTCTCTGTCCCTCTGTCCCTCTCTCTCTGTCCCTCTGTCCCTCTGTCCCTCTCTCTCTCCCCCCCCTCTCTCTCTCCCTCTTCCTATCTCTCACTCCCTCTCTCTCTGTCTCTCTGTCCCTCTCTCTCTCCCCCTTCCTCTCTCTCTATAGTATACATTCCAGATTCGTCAACAGTTGTGTCCGAACTAATCAGCTTTTTCATTACCTAATATAAATCTATAGACGGTCACACGGATTAACGTTGGAACCTTAAGGTTCGGTTAGAAAATTGAACCTATAAGGATAATCACAACAACTCAATTATTTTCTCATTAAATTGGTTACTTCTGAAGTGGTGCGAAGACTACAGGTAGTCTTGGAGGTCTGACTACATTGTCAGCTTAAGATTTAGGCCGTTTGCTTATACTACTATGAGACTTGCGTCCTGCCGATGGGCGGCCACAACTAGAAAATTTAACTTAATTTTTTTATTTTTATTAATTTTCTATAACTCTTTTCGATGGTGATACGACACCAATTTCATATGCTTCCTAATAAATTCAAAAATGTTTAAAATAAATGTAAATTAATTTTTAAATATAAAATTTTTTTTTTCGAAATAATGAAAAATTTGAAAAATTTTTTTTTAAATTCTTTATGAGGTTTTATTAATTGGTACAATAATAAATATTAAAAATAAAAATAAATAATTATTAAAAAAATAATAATCCGGTTACTAATTCGATTTACGCATGCTTAGCTAGCTTTGATTAACTCTCTTCCTCTCTTCTCTCGCACACAATGTTAATTAATTAAATTATGATAGCTTAACTACAGTAGCCAAATATCGTACGCTCAAACTCTCTTTAACCGCACCTTCCAAGCCCCACCAAAAACCACAGAATCTCTGTGTTTAAGCAAATTTTTTCAACAACCGTGGAATTATTATTTTTTTTTTTATTTAAAAATAAATGTAAATTAAAGGTTTTGAAGGAATTTTTTTAAATTTTACACAATTTTTTTTTTAATTTTTCTATTGACTTCATATATGTGTAATCGCTCTCTCCACTAACTACTCACTGCCTCTCCGCAACAAACGGAAGACTTCAATGTAGCGGCGACGGCGACGGCGACGTCAACGTCAGCGTCAGTGCTGACTGCGCTGTTGGCTTTATGAATCTCAAAATGATTTGTTGAATGCTGTGAGAGTGTGTGTTTTGTGGCCAGTTTTAGCCAACTAAGCAACCAAGAAAATAAAACATACGCACACACACAAACACACACACACATGTGCACATAAATCAACACATTTGCGCACGTACAAGCATACAAACGTACATACACACACACACACGAACACGTACACTTGTAGCCGTTGAAAGCAAGCAAATGGTGGGTTGCCAGCTCAGCACCGAGCTGAGCCGACTTTAGTTGGTGAGCAGACTTCTCGGCGTAGACATTAAAACGGTATTGAACGGTAATAACGTTACTTAACGGACGGACGTGCGTGCGTTTGTGCGCTGTTTTAATGGAGTTTCTTTAGACTTTTTGTGGTTTTATGTGAAAAAAAACAAACAGTTTTAATTGGAAAAAAATATTTGTATTTAAAAAGAATGTAATATTTTGACAATTTTTTTACGTAAAAAGTGGTTGGGAAATAATTGACGGCGCTTTGTGTTTTGTACATATTTATTATGTACATATATACGCTTATGTACATACGTAATATAATATATAGCTAAGTGCAAGTGCATTAGTGATTTACTAAAAAAGGTGAAGAAAATAAAATTATTTTTTAATTATTTTAATTTCAAAGTGATAGACATTTTTTTATATATTTGTTTTATTTCAATTTTAAAATGATAGAAAAATTTATTTTATTTTTTTATTATCTCTGAAAAAAAGTCGAAACTGATTTTTTTTTTTATTTTTAATTTGTTCGTATTTTTTCTTTATTATTTCTTCCCTTAAAACGTAAAAACAACAAATGATGTTTAGAATTCTGTCACCGTTTGACCGTCTAATACGAAATCCACAGGTGTTTAGAGTCGCCGGTGTAGTTGGGTACCTGCTTGTAGATAGTGATATACATACGTGTATATACAGCATACATACATATGTACGTCCACACATACATACATCCAACAAAAAAAAACAAATAAAGTATGTCTACCTTTACTGAAACCTGTTGACCTGCTTGGCTGCATTGGAAAATTTGTGTGTGTTTTTTTGTTGTTTTATTTTATTTTTGTTGTTTTATTTTATTTTTTTTTTGTGCATGCTAGTGTGCATTACTTAAATCGATTCGTCACAAATACATATTTGTGCAATTAAGTGTTGTTGTTGTTGTTGTTGTTGTTGTTTTTTTTCACTTTTTGTATCCTCATCACTGCACATTTCTAATCGGCAAACACTTTCTGTCAATCCTTTGCTTTCGAAGAAACCTCTGTGCATTTGTGATTATTTTGTGGACAACAAACAAATATTTATAGCATTTGTTGTTGGTTTTGGCGCAATCAAACGACGAAGGAGTAGTGTTTGTGCATAGATTTGATGGCTTAAATGCTCTGACGGTCTTTGCTTGTAACTCGAAATGTCGGTTGGCTATGGCTTGAGTTTGTGGCAGTCGGGGTGCAGTCAGTCAGTAAGTCAAATAGTATTGTAGTTAAGCGGCTTAGCTGGTGGTAGCTGGAAATTGCTGTTAAATACTGTTGCTGTTGTTTATGGAGGATGTGAAGGATTTGACGATTTGTGTAAATTACATACATATAGTTTCATATGTGTACAATTATGGAGGTGAGTAAATTGAAATTAATTTATAATAAATAAAATTTAAACTTTTTACAAATATTATATTTCTTTTAAAAATATTTTTAATCTTATACATAATATACATACATACATATTAATATAAATACATTTTTAAGCATTTTAAGCCATTGAAAAATAGCCAAAATATTTTATTCATTTATTTATTTATTATTTTTTATTTGAAATATGTGCTAAAAAATGTTAATAACTCAATAAAATTATTTGCGTTTTTATTAAATTTTATAATATTTTTTTACACACAAATCAAAGCCTAACTGATGCCTTTAAAATTTTAATCTCGAATTATTTGCCATTTTACTATTGAAATATCATTTATAGCAATTTTTTCGTTGTAGTTAATTTTTTATATTTTATCATTTTTATTTTTTTTATTTTTTTCTCATTTCTTTGCACACAAATCCCATTTTAGATGGCAGCTTAAAAATTCAAAATACAATAATAAAAATTTAACATTTTTCTTTTGCATCATGTGAAGCGTGAGTGCAGTCTTTTTTATAAATTAAATTCGTTTATTAGTTTTAAAAGCAACTTAAGCTACTTATGATAATTAAAATGAACTGTCAACTAATCCCTAAATGAATGATACATAATTTATAAAATTAGCCAAAAAACATAATATTATCATGAACACAAATTTAAATAAAAAAAATGTATTACTATAAAATCTAATTTAAAAAAAATATATTTCTATTAAAATTTAAATTTAAAGAAATTTAAAATAAAAATATGTTAATAAAATTAAATTAAAAAAAAAAAATAAAAATATTGTATATAAATATTAATGTTATGTCAGAAATGATTCAACTATTTAAAAAATGCTAATTATATACACGGTTATCCAAATCCGGTTTTAAAACTATAAGTAAATGAAATGCATTTAAAATTTCTTTTCTTTTTTATTATAAAATTTGAACCTTTGCATTATATGTGAAATATTCCATGATTCAAATGAACTTCGATCCGTTTGAGATAACTTTTGAACACTTTTTGGTACATATTAGACGATATTCAGGAATATATCATAGTATAAACAATTCATTGAAATGATTAAAATTCAATATAAAAATTTCATCGAAAAATCATCTTGACTGATGAAGCCCATTTCCACCTTGAAGGCTACGTCAATAAGCAAAACTGTCGCATCTGTGGCTGTGAAAACCTATGTTTTTAATTTTTCGTTTTTTTTTTTTGCACTACGTGCCACTCAAGCAATGAAACCATCAATCCCTTAAGGGAAAAATTTCTTTGCATATCAAAAAACACCTCTAATTGGAATAGCATTTATTTAGAAGAATAAGTGCATATTTGGAAGTTTTAATAAGAGTCTCTTTAGATAATACACACAGTATTATGTGCTCAAGATCGTGCTCCAACTCTTGTTTTAGGTCAGATACGCTCATTCTGCAGGGAGAAGAGCATTTAAGGTTGGTATGTTTAGAGTCATTTTGATTGGCATTATAATTTTTAAGATTTATTTTTTTGGAAGAAAGAGTGTTCTACATGTTTATCCAAATAGAAAATTAAATAGCTTTTTTTGAATAAAGGGCTTCCAGTTCCACTTCTCAATTATGAAGTACTGAAAAATTGTTAACCAAATTGACCAACTTCATTTTTATAGTATATACGAAGGGATTAACATAAGTTCGGTAAGTTGACAAGAAAGCAAAAGAAAAAAAATATGTTTTTATTTATTCGTAATCTTTGACCTTATTTTATCTACTCAACATAATCGCCATTGATTTCAATGCATTCTTAAGCCTATAGATCCACTTGTGAAAACAGTCTTCAAAATCTTGCTTTTCAAGTTCAGCATTAACCGCATTAATTATCTCCTCTTTGCTATTAAAGACCTTTCCTTTTAAAATTTTTTTTTATTTTTGGAAATATCCGGGGAATATGGTACTTCTTTGATATCAGAGATCGCAATAAAATTACTCGTTGTCTTAGCAGTGTGGGATGGCGCATTGACATGATGAAAGAAGTAGCGCCGCAAATCGTCTTTCTTTCCTGTTTTCCAACAAATTTTTGAAAACTTTTGGTAAGCACTCTGCCGAATTTCTATTTGCATTGGTGGTGGAACATCGTCTGACCTATCCTCAGCTATCTTGAGTTTTCTCGTCTCCAACTTAGCCCTCATGGTTCTAAAATTTGATAGAAAGACAAATAAAGTAATTGTAAAGGATTTGGTATTTTTAGATCTGACCGATCTGACCGGACTTTTGTTAATCCCCACGTATAAATAATTTGTTTAAAAGTAAAATTCTATATATATTATTTTTATTATAAAGGGTGTTTTTAAAATTTATAGTTATGGCCTTGATTTTGATTCTATTATAAACCTAAGAGTTTGCCTTTAGGTTGCCAATAAATGATTTGTGGTAAAGGACCGTCGCGGTTGGCTTGAATGAGTTTCAGCCGATAATACAACTTCACATAAAATCACAAAAAATAGTCCAGCGGAGTTGAATCGCACGATCTTGGAGACCATGCCACAGGTCCAAGACGCGAGATAATGCGCTCAGGAAAGGTTTCCTACAATAACTCGGTTTTTTTCGTTGGCTGCACTACATGTTGCATCGTGTTGTCGGAACCAAACCAATTCAGGCAGGAAGAAATTATTAATCATGGCCTCAGCTTCATAGAGCACACCAAGCAATGATCATTTGAGAATCTAACAACATCTCAAAATTCAACCAACAATGAGCTTAAGCGCTGAACAAAACTTTCTTGTGAAAATCGGATTCATTCGCCGAACAACCCCAAGCAACGAGTTTGTTGGTCATTCGGCTTTAATTCTAACATTAATTGGATTTCGTAAGCCCACAAACCAATATCTATCCGCAAAATCTTCCATAAAGTGGATAGGCACAGCTTTAATTGTTGTGCGCGAAGGCTGATGGTTTCATTCGGGTCTTCTTTTATACTACGCTCTACAGCAGCAATGGCGTCTTAGTTGCGTACTGTACGGCATCTCTCAGGATGCGCATTATTCATTAGTGTAAAGGTAGTTCGAAACCGATTCATGGTTGCTTGAATTACCTACTCTGCTAGGCTATTATGTCGTTCGAATATGGGACGCTGCGATCACATACTCTTTTTTAAATGATAACAAGTTTGAGTACGAGAGCCAGAAATTTTCGTTTCTTTTTCAATTAAGAAAAACCTGTTCTTGAATTCTACACAGAATAAGTCGTTAATTTATTTAAAAAAATGTAAAAGAAGTCAATCTGTTGTTTTTAATCGGGCATAAATAAAAATCTTCATGATTACATATAGGTAAACTCGTATACATACATACCATACAGACACATCTACCTGTAACGAAAAAAAGAAGCTAAAAATCAATAGGATTTGTCTTATTTGGAATTTGAAATGTCGCAACTGAGTGCACATGTACTGGTGATTTTTTTTTTTGTATTTGTCTTCACTAGCCCATAAAATTGCTGTTGCTGCAACTGATAGTGTTTGTTATTGGTAAGATAAATCCAACAGGTTCAGAGCTCTTCAATACTCAGGTAACCAAACACTATCAAACGTACATTCAACACGATTTAACATTCGGGCGGTGTGTAGATGTAAGGGTATTGAGGCAGTGCTTCTTCTTTCCAATCAGAATTGTGAAGAAAAAGGCTAAAAACGCATTTTAAAGACCGCGTTCTAAGCTAGGTTTAAATTATTAAATACTTTTTTTTTTAATTTTTGTGTAATTTACAGATTATTGCTGTTTTTAAGGCACATTTTTTTCTAACAGCAAATGATATGCATACAAGTACTGGTATTTTACTAGTAAGCAGCTGATGCATGGCTAACTAGTTGATATTTTGTAGGACATCATGTTGTTATAAATAGCAGTTCTTAATGTGAAATAGTGTTATAATTTTAAAAAGATGCTTTAAAAGCGCAGACTGGTAGTATACTGGTTCAAAAGTGGTAGTAGTTTTCCCACGAAAGGATAAGAACACTTATACATACATTCACACATGAATACGAATAGGTTTATAATGTTGCTTTTGTGAAATTGATAGTCAGTCGGTTGATTAGAAAACCGATCACTCACAGCGTCAGTCAGTCAAATCAGTGATAGACATCAGTTTAACCTGTTTCTTCATCCCGGTCGCTGTGATAAAAATTATGTGTTAGCGTCCATAACTAACTCGTCCTTCGCTCGCATACTTCTCTTCTTCACATATATGTACTTACACATTTGTATATACATACATACATACTATTTCACATGCCACACAAAACATACCCTGACACTTTGACAATACGAGAAAGTTGGTTATTATTGGGGGTTTCTCTATACAATTTGTTTGTATGTATGTCTCTATGTATGCCAGTGTGGGCCATGTATACCACATTGTATTGTTCTTCTTGTGTGTTTTTTTACATCCCACGCTATTACCTGCGCTGTTGTTGATGTTTAATAGTAGTTTTGAATTTCTTCTTTTTTTTCTTTAAAAATTTTTCCTGTATTGCCTTTATGCTACATTCTTATTTTACGCTGCCGTCATTCCTTGCCAGATCCTAAAGGCGTTGGTGTACAGCAATAGTTTTTTGTGGGTTTTTTATCTTCCTTTTTTTTGTATTTCTCCTTTCTATTATTTAAACTCATTTTTAAAACAATTCATTACATGTTTTCTTTGCCTCTATTTTTTTTTTTATATTGAGCTAACTAATTTACCTTTTATCAAGCATTTTTTCAGTTTAGTAGCCTTTTTATACCTTCCGCATACACTCATATCTACAGATACATATTTGTTATTCTCGATTCGATTTGTTCGAAGCGTTTAATAAAAATTTTGGTTGAAGTAAAGAAAATTCAAGAAAAAAAAAAATAACTATTATCCCATTTCATGATTAGTTTTGCCAGTACTGTTGCTGTTTCAATCACGAATGGCATTGCTGTACTGTAAAACTCACTCTCGTGCAATGAGCGCCACAGCCGCCACTGAAGTCAGACGAATGCAATTAAAATTGTTGAAGCTTTGAAAGTCAAATAAAGTTTGAAAACATCGCGGCATTTGAGAGCGAGTTGATGTGTATCAGTTATCAGATTAAAATAAAAATAACTAAAATAAATAATAAAATGATGTAACATAATAAACAAAAAAATAAAATAAAATAAAATAAAGCAAAATTAAACGAAATGAGAAAAAAATTAAATTAATTTAAAATAAATTAAATAAAATAAAATTAAATAAAACCAAATCAATAAAAATAAATAAAATTGAATAAAATAAAATCAAATAAAATAAAATAATTAAAATAAAATAAAATAAAATTCAATTTAAAATACAATAATATAATATAAAATTAAATTAAATTAAAATAAATAAAATAAAATAAAATAAAATAAAATAAAATAAAATAAAATAAAATAAAATAAAATAAAATAAAATAAAATAAAATAAAATAAAATCAAATAATTAAAATAAAATAAAATAAAATATAATATTATAAAATAAAATAAAATTAAATTAAAATTCAATTTAAAATACAATAATATAATATAAAATTAAATTAAATTAAAATAATTAAAATAAAATAAAATAAAATAAAATAAAATAAAATAAAATAAAATAAAATAAAATAAAATAAAATAAAATAAAATAAAATAAAATAAAATAAAATAAAATAAAATAAAACAAAATAAAATAAACCAAAATAAAATTTAAATAAAATATAAGTAATATAAAATGAAATAAAATAAACTTAAATGAAATGAGACAAAGTACAAATACAATAAGATAAATTAAAAAATACTAAAATTAAATTAAATTAAATTAAACCAAATTAAATAAAATTAATTTAAATTCTGTAAATAAATTAAAATGAAATAAAACACAACAAACTAAAATATAATACAATAATATTAAAAAAATTACAAAAAAAGAAAAATAAAATTACATATATAAAATAAAATCAAATTAAATAAAAAATATTAAATAAAATAAAATAAAACAAAACATAGTAGAATAGAATAAAATTAATTCCAATTTTAAATTTGTTTTTGCGGCCATACATACTAATAATGTTTGTTAATTTTAAGTGAGCTAAAAGGCCTGGTTTGTTTGTATGAATTGAATATTTTGTTATACAACAAAGAAAAATGGTAGAAGTGACAGCTGTTTCGGAGATCACCACATCTCCTCCATTAAAATAAAATAAAATAAAATAAAATAAAATTAAAATAAAATAAAATAAAACAAAACAAAATACATTAAAATGAAATAAAAAGAAATGAAATGACGTTAAATAAAATGAAATAAAATAAGGAAAATACAATAAAATAAAATTATGTTAAAAATGATATAAACTTAATTGAAATAAAAAATTGAGGTAAAATAATATGGAACAAAATACTAAAAAATTAAATAAATTACAAAAAAAAAAATAGTATAAAAAATAAGATGAAATTAAATTACTTTATAAGAAAATAAAATAAAATATAACGACATAATAAAATATTATAAAATAAAAAAATAAAATAAATATAACAAAATTTAATGAATTAAAGTAAATTTGAATAAGAAATGAAACTAAAAAACAACAACAAATTAACCATAATAAAATAAA
>JAWMAG010000054.1:12420000-12452500 GCA_037013455.1 Ceratitis rosa
TTAGTTTTTGTACACAAACATATTGCAGTACATATACATATATATGTGTGTAGATGTATGATTAGTACAGGTGATATGCTTATTTTTCAGTTTGGTCACGTTCACGTAGCGCTGCCCTGGGCTTTGTTTATCGTGCGTGTCTCACAAAGCACAGTGGCATACACGTATATAATCATTCCATCACATGACATAAAGCAAAACTGCAAAAAGTAACGAAATATTGAAATAAAATTAAAACCTTTAATCTTATGCCCGATTCATACATGACTATTTTGCATATTTTGCAAATAGAAATAAAAACAGTTTCATATTGTTCGATTATAAACAAGAATTTGTTTAACAATTTCAAGCACGAACAATAGTGAAATGTACTTTGCTTTTTTAATATTATTATTTTATTGAAATTAACTTTTTAACTGCACATGTTTGTCAATGATGCTGTGTTTGGCATTTTGTGTATGTAAATGTGGTAAATATATGCAAATAAACTTGTTAATTTTTTGCTTGCTACTTTTTTTTATACAAACATGCTTGGCAGCTATTGTAACAGTATTTTTGTTTAATAATAACAACACATTATATTTTTCTCATTTTTTTCATCTATTTATTTTAATTTTTATTACCGTATTGAGTTGTTGTCAGTTAAAAAAAAAATTACTTTTATGAAAAGTTGTACATCCGGTGAATGTCATCACGCAGCCAATTGTTATATGACATAATGGGATTAAGAATTAAAATAAAATACTAACAAAAATTACAATATTTTTTCGAAAAGTTTAAACAAGTAGCAAATTGGTTATAACTAAAAGTTAATAATTGAGAATTAAGTAAATATAAATGTAAATATTTTTATTTATTCGATAAAAGGGCTTAAGGGGATTTTTGTTTTGTCTACCACAAGGCTGCTGCAATTTCATCATTTCATTAATATCATAACATGGTATTTTGATTACAAACTAGATAACTATATAAATACTATAAGCGAAATATTTAGATTTATATTTATTTGATGGCATGAAAAAGTCAGGCTATTATTGAGTTATAAAGTAATTAAAAAATTAAAAAAAAGCTTATGTCATTTGTATAAAAACACTAAAGCTTTTTCCAGTTAAATATATTCCGATTTAATACTTTTTATCAGTGTTAGTATTCAAATTTTGTTAAATTAAAAACGTAGACCACTTAACCAATTCATATATGAGATTTTGGTAAATGAAAGGTTGCAACGCGTCCAAATTAATGAGTCGAAAGGATTTTTGTGTATTAAAAGTCCTTTGACAATGCAATTGGATTTTCCGTAATTTATTCTATTTCACAACTAAACCACTTTGAATTTGCCTAACTAAATATAATTTTCGTCCTAAGCCTGATTAAACTTTTATAAATGAAACTGAGAAGAGGAAAAAATGCTCGGAATTTCAGTGATGAAAATCCATTTAAAATAAAAACTGCACAGAAATTTACAGCAATTAATTAATTTTAATTCTCTTTGTTATGCTACTCTCTGCGCATTTGTCACATTCCTATGTCATAATTGCAAAGAACGTCATGTGGGAATCTCATAAAGCAAATAAAACTAAATTTCATTTTATGAAAAAGGAAATATTTAACTATAATAAAACGATAGAATACAGTGAAATAAAAAACATAAAACAAAATATAATCAAACAAAATAAAATAACATAAAGTTTTAAAAATAAAATACATTTTAGTTAGTTTAAAAAAGTAAAAAAAAAATCAATAAACTAAAATTTAAGTAATTAAAATGAAATGAATAATTAACTAAAACAGAATTAACCACAATAAATCAAATTAAATTAAAACAAAATATAATAGCATAATATAAAACATATTATATTAAAAAAAATAAATAAATAACACTATACAAACAAAGTAATTAAATTAACCTACTATAAAACAAAATAAAATAAAATTAAACTAAATATATTAAAATAAATTAAAAAAAAACGTATTATAATAAAAACAAATATAAAAAATTAAAGAATAAAAATAAAATAAAATAAACATAAAAAAAAATATGAGCTAATAAAATAAACTAAATATAATAAATTAAAATAAGATAAAAAATTAAGATAAATTAGGTAAAATAAAATAAAAATTATATATAAAAAAAATTAAATAGAATGAATTAAACGTATTAATATATTAAAATTAATAATAAAATAATACATAATAAAATAACAGAAAATAAATTAAATATAAAACAACCTAAATTTATTTAAACAAGAAAAAAAATATAAAGTAAAATAATAGAAAAAAGAAAAAAAAAATAAAACAAAAAGTAAAATAAAAAAGGGAAAATAAATTAAACAAAATAAAAAAAAATTAAATAGAATGAAGTAAATTAATTATAAAAATATAAAATAATATAAAATAAAGAAATTAAATAAGTTAAATAATTAAAATAAAATAAGAGAAAATAAAATGAAGTAAAATAAAATAAAACAAAATAAAATAAAAAAAAATAAAGTAAAATAAAATACAATAAAATAAAATAATTAAATTAAAATAAAAAAATAAAATAAAATAAAACAAAATAAAATAAAATAAAATAAAATAAAATAAAATAAAATAAATTAAAATAAAATAAAATAAAATAAAATAAAATAAAATAAAATAAAATAAAATAAAATAAAATAAAATAAAATAAAATAAAATTAAATAAAATAAAATAAAATAAAATAAAATAAAATAAAATAAAATAAAATAAAATAAAATAAAATAAAATAAAATAAAATAATATAAAATAAAATAAAATAAAATAAAAAAATAAAATAAAATAACATAAAATGAAATAAAATAAAGTAAAACAAATATAATAAAATGAGAAAAATTAAAAATTTAAATAAAATATAATAATAAGAAATAAATTTATTTAAATTAAGCTAAATGGAATAATTACAATAAAATAAGTCAAAATAAATGTACAAAGGAAAAATAAAATAAAATTAAATTAAACATATCGAATTAAAAAAAAAAATTAATAGAATGAGGTAAACTAAACGTAGTAAATAATGAATTTAGTGACAAAATAAAACATAAAACTGTAAACTTATATAAAAGAAAATTAATTAAAGAAATAAAATAAGAACAAATAAATCAAAATAAATGAGAATAGAGTAAAATAAGAATAATTCAAAATTAAAATAAAATATAATAAAACGGAATAAACTGATTTAATTTAAACAAAATAAAATAAAATAATATAAAATAAAGTATAATTTAATAAAATAAGATATAATAAAAAAATTAGATTAAATAACTTAAAAAATAGAATAGAAATAGATTTAGAAATGAAATATAAATTAATAAATTAAGACATAATAAAATAAATTAAATTATATTAACTATAATTTAAATAACCTAAAAAAAATAGAATAGAATTGATTTAAAGCTAAATAGAATAAAATAAAATAAAATGAATCTAAATAAGTTAAAAATAAAATAAAAATTTTAATTACAAAAATATATTATATTAAAGTAGAACAAATTAAAATCTAATGATGTCAGAAAATTTAATTGTTAAACTTTTATTTTAAAATAAAACAGTATAAAATAAAATGAAGAGAAGTAATTTGTAATGAAATCAAATGTAATAAATATATTTAGCAAAAAAAATTATAAAATGAAATAAAATGAAACGATATTAAATGAAATACAATAAAGCAAATTAATTAAAGAAAAATAAAAAAACTAAATGAATTAAAATAAAAGTAATTGATAATTAGATATAAAATAGATCTGTCGTTAATTGAAATAGTTTTCATAATTGTTTACTACTGAGCTGGAAGTTTGGTTTGGTTTAGGTGTTAACTTTTTAGTTTTTTATTTTAATTATTCCTCTATTTAATACTTCTCTCCGATATATTTAGTTATAATTCAAAAATGTGAAAACATAGACTATTCACTTTACTTTTGCGTTCATTTACCATTTGCTGCAAGCCTCATTATATCCACATTGCTTGAAAAAAGCTATGATTTGGCTTTGCAATGTAAATACAGAAATTTAAACAATTTTAAAACTTTTACATCCGATTAAATGGATAGTTGGAAATTTTCGAAGCATAAATTTTAAATAATCTAAAAAATAGTTTGTCTGACACTTAGTGGAAATGTATTTAATATAATCTCTATATATACGTATTTCCACAACAACCAAAAAAAAACAAGTTGCAAAATGTTGTTTTCTCTTCTCTCCAGTAACCATAACACACTTATGCCAATTAATATATATATATTTTTTTTTATTTAAAATAATTTTTTTCTTTTTTGGTTTTTTTTCGACAATCGACAGATCGGCAACATTGTACAAAACATGTACATAAATATATTGGTAAGCCCTTTGTAAGCAATAAAATGTTACAATTGTTGCCAACAAATATTTAAATAGAAATGAAAAAAATTCAAGTTGTATAGAAATTACATGGAAAGTGTGATGCAATAAATTTAATTTTTTGGAACTTTTGCACAACTTTTTCCAGTACAATAACCAAAAAATAAAAAAAAAATAAAACACTCACAGACATACATACAAACTTTGCAACTATTCGTATGAATGCAATGAAATGTTTATTATAAATACGATTCTCCATTGCAAATCTAACTTACTTTTTTGCTCTTCGCTTTTTGCTTGTTGCTTTTTGCCCAACTATTCAACTGACTTTTTTGTTGTTGCTGCTGCTGTAGTTGCTACCTACAACTCTGATGCTGTTATTAGAGGCGAGAGCAGAGTTGGATTAGCTAAGCAGCAGATGAAGAGGCCTCATTAGGGTTTTGTGTGTGAAAAACCGTTAAATTTCTTTAGTAGCTGAGAGTAAAAATACTGTTGCGTCGAAATCTCTTCTCGAAGAACTGTTGTGGTGGTGAGACTAAGGGAAATATAGTCTCAAAGACGAGTATACGGGGCTGAGCATAACTTCATGAAGTAGTTCCAAATGATTTGGAAGGATAAGGAATACGACTTTCTTATTTCAATGAGCTTTTCCACAAGCCTTCCAATTAAGTCGACAAAAAACTGAAAAGGATAATTTTTTGACTAACCGATTCGAGAAACTGCCATTAAGTATCTCAGTCCGGTTGGATAGTCTCACTGAAGACTCGTTAAATCTTCAAGAAAATCTAGAATCCTGTAGCGTGAAGATAACAGCTTCATTAATATCAAACTCAGCTCCGGGGCTCTAGTGTTTTAAGCGCCCGAAGAGAGGCAAGCTAGGTATAAAGATTGAGAAGGAAGATGTTCTTCGATTCACTGAGAATTTGTTATCCGAAGAGTTTGCTGCTGAATTCCAGCTGAAATATTTGTCTGAAGATTAGTTGTTTCGTGGCTTCGTTCAATGGGAATGTTGAAGACCTTACCGTGGATGGCCGCCTTTAGGCCATTCCGTAGACTCCATTTGAAAAATTATCTTATTTTCCCTCAAACTAGATGACAACTATGATGACACAATTGGCTGAAGATTGAACGCTCGCAAAGTAATTCAGTTCTGTGGCTCTAGTAAACCAAAGCTAGGTTTCACACAAGATTGAGAAGGCAGATATTCTTTCATTAATTAAGAACGGGAACGAAAAGTAGTAGTCTGGTTCTGGATTCCAACTGGAATATTTGTCTAGTGGTTGGTGGTTTGGTTTAGTTCAATGCAGAGGTTGAGGGCTTCATCGCAGATGGCCTTAATTCATTCAGAAGGTTTCTAGATTGAGCTGTTCGAAATCCAAGACTTTCAGTATTCCTCTAAGGTTCAATTGAAGGCACTGAGGCAGTCAACAGTTATAACCTTATCATCGCCGCTAGCTCTCTATCAAAATATTCTTCTTTTCGGCACTGAGCTTTAATGAGACAAAAAAAGCATGCTTACAATGGGCAAAATACGTCGTCATCTGTACGAAACAGACGAGCAAAGGAAGAACAAGAAAAGGTAAAAAGATTTGAAGAACATCATGAAAGGACTCAAGAACGGTTATCTAGGGTCTGAGTAAACTTTATGGGAGGTTTTAAAAACAGAAGGAATGTTCATCTGCATTTCTCCTGATCTCTTACCACCATAGAACATTCTGGTATGTATTCGGTTGTGTAAGATACCACACATACTTCACTTAATGTTCACATAAACACCAACTGAGGTTATGGTAAGTGGGATGTGCGATTCAGCTTCCGTAGCTGACGAGCTCAATAGATATTGAGGCGAGCTGTAGTCTTATAGTGGTAATTCCAGAATCGAACTTCTCAGACCAGGAAGGAACCACTGAACGGAGCTCAAATTCATTATGTAAAAAAATAATCTAGACATTGAGCTTATTGGGTTTATCCTTTGGCAATTTTCTATTATAACAGCGCTCGATGTGGATTTCCTTTATTAAGCCTAATTTTTAGGTGGTCAATTCCTACAAAGTGGTCCAAATAGCTTTTAGTATTTTTTGAAAAAATTCCAAAAAAAAAACATTTGTAGTAATAATTGAACTAAATCCGCTCCTGTCTACGAAAATAGACAGCTTGCAAAAATTTGTGCAAAATATTCAAATAACTATACACACAAAAATACATTTCGAAGTACAACACTAACATACAAAAGCAGAAATACACTTTTGGCTGTCGGACTCTCGAGCTTTTGTATACAATAGTTTGCCAACAAATTTGTAGTTAAATATTTTCCTTTTCATTTGAGGGAGTGAAAGTCGCTGCAATACTGCTTATTAATGTGAGTAGCAAAAGAGACAAAACAAAAAAAAAAAATTAGAAAAAAAAGTGCAATTGCAACATCAGCAGACGGTTACTAATATCTACTAAATTTATGTATATGCGTATATACATTTATAAATATTTTTTCTTTTATTTACTTTAATTTTTTTTTTTCATTTATTTTATTTAATTTATTTTTCGCCACTATTATTACGATAGCCAATGTTTTTTTTTATATTTTTTTTTGCTATTGCCTTCGCCATATTTTGAGGTCATCACACGCCCTCTGCCGCCTATAGAAATGTGCAAGTTGCAACCTAGTCGAGTCGTGTACCTATCTACCGCTTACCACAGTTGTTGTTTAGGGATGTAGAGTACGAAGTCGGCAGCTCTCAGCTCGCTGTGCGCATTGTGATCCATGTGCTCGGTCATCGTTGTGGCCGATGAATTTACTGACCATCGCTTTGCTGTCATTGCCAATTTTGCAGCTGCCATTGTAGCCACCGATAATGCTTGGGTAGCACTTTGTTGTTATTATTACTGT
This sequence comes from Ceratitis rosa, assembly GCA_037013455.1. Lineage (NCBI taxonomy): Eukaryota > Metazoa > Arthropoda > Insecta > Diptera > Tephritidae > Ceratitis > Ceratitis rosa. Next base: position 12,427,239 of record JAWMAG010000054.1, read on the forward strand.
AGCTGTTGTTGCTGTTATTGCTTCACTACTAGTGATTATCTCGACAATGAATAGGTTTGGTAGCCAAGCTGCTATGCATAACAAATTATTATACTTATGCATTACGCTTATGTACATTATACGTATGTACCTATTTATTTATTTCGAAAAAGCGCAATTTTGCAAATTATAGTTTTTCAATAGACATAAATAAGTAAATATGTAGGTAAATGCTTCTTGGTCAGAGTCTATGGAAATGAAGTAAATACATATTAGTTAACTTAATTTGCTAATGCAAACTTTTAAAACAAAATTATAATGTAGTAAATTGCTATTATGAGTGGATTGCTAAAATTATAAAATATAACTTAATTTGAAAATTGTAATATACGAGTATGGCTTAATAAAAAAAGTAGCTCTACAAAAAGTTGAGCCTAAAAAATTTTTATAAGCATATAATGTACCTCCACATGAAATATTGCTAAACATAAATTATGGCTTACCATAAAATATTTGTAGACATAAAATATGTCTTGACAGAAAATTATTAATAATAATAATATTAAAAAGTGGCTATTTATAAAGAAAAATTAGTCCTGCAAAACTTATATACATATATATTAGAATTAAGCCATAATTAATCTTAAACAATTATGGCTCAATATGAAAAATAATGAAATAAAGTTCAAGTAAATAATCATAAATTCGTGCTCACCAAAAAATTAGCTAAACATAACATATACATAAGTTACAAGATAGGGGCGGAACATAAACTATCTCCACAAATGTTACCCTTTCTAAACATCAGCTCACTTAGGCTCATTGTCATACCACTGCGGATTCTAATAGTCACCACCAAGTAGTAAAATCAATGAAAGGGAGTTAGTAAAGAAGTTTCTCAAGGGTTTTAAGGTAGGAATACACCTCTAGGGATGGATATTTCCTGCCGAGGTGCGACGGCATTTAGAAAAATTTCATTGTTGGCGTGACGTGCTGAACATAAGTTAAAGCTTAATATGAAATGTAACGTAAAAGTGACTGAACATAAAATAAGGCTTGGCGTAATATGTCTGTCAACCAAACATATTGTTTGGCAAACAATTAATGGTTTTAAGCATTATTATACAATAAAAATTGCTAGACATAAAATATGTCATGCCATACTTTTTTTTGTTTTAAAATATGGCTTGCTATAACATTTAAATTTTGGTAAAATAACATTTTATTATGCTTAAAATAAAATATTTCTTTAAAGAGAATTTATGAAAAATTCAAGCAAATATTTGCATTAAGAACATTTCTCAGTAAAATTAAATAAAATATCTATATAAAAAAAAATAATGCTTAACAAAGAAATTCTAAACTTTAAATGCAAATCATGAAAAGAGAATAAAAATTTCAAGACATAAAATATGTCTTGCCATAATTTTTTTAATCTAAAATATGGCTTGTCATAATTTTAAAATTTTTCTAAAATAATATTTAATTTAACATTAGACTATGCTTAACATAAAATATTTCTATTAAAGAAAATTTAAGAAAAATTCAAGCCAATATTTTTATTAAATACTTTTCTATAATATTAATATTAAATATATGTACTTATGTATGTATTTAAATATATCTAATTTTTAGTTTTTAATTTTTAACTTTTGACTTTTAATTTTTAGTTTTAAATTTTTAATTTTTAATTTTTATTTCTTAATTTTTTAATCTTTAATTAAAGACCAATAATTATGCGAATATTCCGTTAGCTTTAATTTAAAATAAAAAAAAATACATATTTTATAATAAAAAATCTTCTTTTTTTCAGGTAAATATTGCAACTATTTTATGGCGATATTAAATTTTATTTTTGGAAAATTTAATGGAAAAGCTAGTAACGGTAAGATATTAATATAAAGTATAAGTGGAACAAAAATTTATATTTTTCGAAAGCGTTGCTGAATATATACCATACATATGTGTACTTAAAAATACACATTTCAGGTTTCCTTTAAACACTTAAGCCGATACATATGAGACTACGTAATTCCTTTCAATATGTACATATATAGGTATGTACACGTACATACGGGTCAATCTCAAAAAACATAATTTAAAATTTACTAGCCATTTTAAGTAATTTTTTTCTGGTATGTTGAATCATATAAAATTATGTTATGTATTTTTATGTTTGCATATTAATTGGTCATAATAAATTTAATGTTCAAAATTGACATTTTCCAGTCACGTAGCAGGTAGATAAACTCAAATATATTTATGCTATGTGTGCTATGTTCATTAGTATGCCAGTAAAAACCGGTTATATTCTTGTTCGTTTTAGCTAAAGAATAGTTAGAATTTGATTTGTTTACGATCTTGCGGTTAAAAGTAATAAAATTTGTACAGTTTGTGCGCTGAGAATTGGAATTAAAATTGGAAATACTAATATATGCACTAAATACTTAGCAGTGACTAATGAGGTAAAAAGAGTTTAAATAATAATATTTTAATTGGCTTATTTTTTTTTAGTTTTCCGATTTTTCCTGATTTTCCACATTATTGAGAGTTTTTATTAATACTATATGCCTAAAATTGAGTTATTTAGCCTTAGAAAAATTAATAACGATATTTAATAAATTTCAAAATTGCTGCAATTAATCACTTTAAAAATTCCATAATGACACTTAATGAAAAGTATAAACAATTTGCCGATTAATAACTTCCGAGGAAAACCAACTACGAAAGCAGTCGCTCTTCAATAAAATAAAATAAAATTAATTATATAATCTTCTCAAAATCACAAATATATGTATATACAAATAAACAAACGTTTTAATCGTGCTAGCAATTCATCTTTATTTGAATTTTAGATTTACATTTTTTCATTTTTTTTTGTTAATTCAACGATTTTATAATTTATCATCCTCATGCACTTCACTGGCTGAATGTTTAATCCGCAAGAAGACGACGACAATAATTGCAACAATAGAAGAGTATTAATAATAATCAAAACATGAAATGAATTAAGCAGGTATACATATAAGTAACAGTATAATTGTGCATAAATATTAAGACAATTATTTTTTATTATTTTATATTATGCTTTACTACTGACTAAACACTGACTGGTTGGCAATAACCATGCTGCAGCAGCGTGATTGCAATTAAATTTATTTGTAAATTAATTATTCTCTGCATAATTATTTGAAAACATACTAAAGACGGATGCAGAAATATATATGTATGTACTATACATACAGTTGAAATGGTTAAAGCAGAAGATTACAATGCGGAACAATTAGAAGCAATAATAATAACATATTTACATATACGAGTACATATGTAAATATATAAAAGAATGTTGTGGGTGAATATAACTGTATTTGTGTATAAGTATATATGTACGTATGTGTTTTTAAAGTTGAATTTAATACAAATGCCTAAATACATACCCACATACACATATTTAATTAAATACTTTCTACATTTTACTCCTAATCTCGCTTTAGCGTCCAGACTTTGAGATCAAAGCATATTTGGCTACAGCGGAATTCACATGCATACACGTACATACGTGTATGTATATGCTCTTTGCATATATTTACAGTTATAAAATGCTTAGCATATGCCTTTACATGGCAATGTGGGTTTATTTGGGAAATGCCAAAATTTGATTTATTGCAATGCAGTTGTTGCAGGTTGTTGATGCCCTTGCTTACTCTGCCATTATGTATTGTATGTTTTACTTGACAGCGGTAGACTGCTGCAATTTTTATACGAATTATGTAACATAACTTAACATAATATAACTTACCATAACATAACATACCATAACATAACTTAACTTAACTTAACATAACATAACATATCATTACATAACTTAATATAACATGTATCCATATAGCATAACATAACTTAACATACCATAACTTAACATACCATAACTTACCATACCATAACTTAACATACCATAACTTAACATACCATAACTTAACATAACAGAACATAACATAATATGACATAACATAATATAACATAACATAACATAACACAGAATAATATTACATAACTTAATATAACATAACTTAACATAACATATCATGACATAACATAAAATAACTTAGCATAAGAACAACATTTAATACAACATAACTTAACATAACGTAACATAACATAACATATTCTAACAGAACACAACACTAGGTAACGTAACGTAACATAAAGTGGCATAACATGCCTTAATTCAACATAATTTAATATAACATAACGATAACAAAGAATGAGATAACATAACATGCCATAACATTAAATGTGATGACATAACTTAACATGCCGTAAATAATATAGTATAGAATGTCATAGCTGAACATAACATAGCATGCCATAAAATAACATTACATAAAATAGTACAAAAACATAACATAACATTATATAACTTAAGCTGACATAATATAACTAAATATAACATAACTTAGCCTAAAATAAAATAACCTAAAATTCCTTAACTTAACATAACAATCTTTAGCATAAAGTGACATAATATTCCTTAACATAAAAAACATTAACGTAACTTAACATAACATTCTATAACAAAAATATAACGTAATGTAACTTATCATAACATTCTTTAAAATAAAATAAGATAACGTAACTTAACATAAAATAACATAACGCAACTTAACATAACATTCTTTAACATAAAAAACTTAACGTAACTTAACATAACATTCTTTAACATAAAAAAATATAACGTAACTTAACATAACATTCCTTAACATAAAAAAACATAACGTGACTTAATAATAACTCTTTCTCTCACATACTCAGCTCAACATCGAGTTCACTGAAAAGCATTTCAGAGATTTTTCAAATCTAAATTTTAATTAAAGTACATATTTATATTAAAAACTTGATAAAAATACATTGAATATATTTTAAAAAATTTCTATAATTTTTAGCTCTTTTACTCGTCAGTGGAAACTCCCTAAATTTACAATTAATTGTGCAGGGCATAATAATAAAAGATTGAAATTGAAGCCTAATTTCATGATAACACGTTGTTGTTTATTGTATGTTGTTGTAGCTGCTGCTGCATTTTCTTGCCTTATGAAAAGTTGTACATTGTCTCAACGGAGCGACGCGCATCGCAATGCCAATTTCGTCGGCAATTGCTTGTGAAAAAACAAAAAAAAAAACACAAAATATTGCAGACCAACTTCAGCAACAGCTACAGTTGCATAGTTGCAAGCGAATTATATATGAATTTCGTAAACACGCATATGCGCATATGTATAAATAAAATAAAATTTTACTACTTGCTGACATGGCTTAAAAGTTTTCGATGATGAGGCTGCTGGTTGCTCTTTGCTTGTCTGCACATTCAACGATGTACGAGAGATTGATGGTAGTGAAGAAGAAGTTGATGATGAAGTGAGGTAGTGAGGCAGCAAATGTAGTAACAAAAGTTTTCAAACCAAGTCATTGCCATCAACTGTGTCCATTTAGTTGCTATTTAATGTTAATGCTTATAAACGTATGGCTACAGTGATATATATATACATGTACGTGTATATAAATCTTTGTAGATTTTATGTCTACAAATGATTTAGAAATAGTAGTAAATGAGCGTGACGAATTTTGTTGTTTTTTTTATTACTTTATATAATTTTCTTTTGTTTGTTTTTGCTTTTTTATTTAATTCTTTTATTTTAATGTAACTTTAACTTATTTTAATGTCTTTAAATAAATTAATTTCATTTCATTTAATTTTTTATTTAATTTTATTTGGTTTTGCATTAGTTTATTTTGTTTCATTAATTTTTTAATATATTTTCTTTTTTCTAATTTTAATTTATTTTAAATTAATTTAAATTAAAATTTTTTTTATTTGGTTTTTATTTTATTTTCTTGTTTCATTTAATTTTTTATTCTCCTTATTTTGTTTTACTTTACTTTAGGTAATTTTTTTAATTTTTTCCTGCATTTTTTTATTTATTTATTTTATTTTATTTTATTTTATTTTATTTTATTTCATTTTATTTTATTTTATTTTATTTTATTTTATTTTCTTTTATTTTATTTTATTTTATTTTATTTTATTTTATTTTATTTTATTTTATTTTATTTTATTTTATTTTATTTTATTTTATTTTATTTTATTTTATTTTATTTTATTTTATTTTATTTTATTTTATTTTATTTTATTTTATTTTATTTTATTTTATTTTATTTTATTTTATTTTATTTTATTTTATTTTATTTTATTTTATTTTATTTTATTTTATTTTATTTTATTTTATTTTATTTTATTTTATGTTATTTTATTTTATTTTATTTTATTTTATTTTATTTTATTTTATTTTATTTTATTTTATTTTATTTTATTTTATTTTATTTTATTTTATTTTATTTTATTTTATTTTATTTTATTTTATTTTATTTTATTTTATTTTATTTTATTTTATTTTATTTTATTTTATTTTATTTTATTTTATTTTATTTTATTTTATTTTATTTTATTTTATTTTATTTTATTTTATTTTATTTTATTTTATTTTATTTTATTTTATTTTATTTTATTTTATTTTATTTTATTTTATTTTATTTTATTTTATTATATTTTGTCTCAGTTATTTTTTCTATTTGATATCATTTTTTTATTTTATTTCATTTTTTTATTCTATTTTAATTTATTTATTTTTATTCTTTTTTATTTAATTTTGTTTCATTTCAATTCATTTTTTTTTTTATTTTATTTTAAGTAAATTTATATTATTTTATTTGTTTTTCAATTTATTTATTTTATTTTATTTTAATTTATGTTTTTTAAATTTATTTTTTATATTATTTTGTTTATTTTATTTTATATTACTTTATGTTATTTTATTTTTCCACCCGAATCTGCGACCGTTCTCTTTAATGGCGATTCCGGTTCTTCCACTTATTTTATGAATTTGTACTCATTGAAAATACGAGAATGCATTTTCCGGATAGAGATGCATAGTTATTTGCCTGCAAACATTTTTCACGCTCTTCTTCAACTACGGCTTGTTCAGTTCTTCTTCGACACTCACTTGCATTTGCATTTGCTGTTGCTACTGTTGTAAAATGTTTTGTGCAGTGTTGTTGCTGTTGTTGTGTTTATTATTGCCTAATACTAAGATAAATTTAATTATTGCTGCTATTGTTGCCGTCATGCGGTACCATGCACCACAGCAGCAGCACAAATAGTCATACATACATATACATATGTGGTGTGTGTATGTATTCTTGCCAGAACTCATATGTCTACATATAAACGGACGCGTATGAAATTGTTAATTATACTCGGTATGCATTTAATTGAAATGCTCTGACATTTTACGGCACAGAAAATGTGGTTTTCCCTCGAATAAAGCTACGGCAGCAGCAGAACAATAACAATAAACAGGCATGTTAATAACATCATCAGAAGTTATAGTAGACACAGAGTTGCTTTCTGGAGCTTAAATCACTGTTGTTGTTGTTTTTACTGCTGCTGTAGTTGCAGACGCTAACACTCTTACAACACTTCGGCATTGAAGTGTTGAAGCGTTGATTGCGCAATTGAAACGGTATTTTCCACATTTTTTTTTTATTCAAAAGGTTTTTATTATTTTTCAGCAGAACTCTACTCTACTAATTTTTTATATTGCGGTATAATTATTTTGTTTATACGAACTAATTAAAAAATGTATTTAACTAAAAAAAGATACTTTATATGAATTTATAAACAAAAGTAAAAAATAATAATATATTTATATAATATATATTAAATTTAAATAATAAATAGCAAATAATAATTAATAAATAATAAATAATAATTAATAAATAATAAATAATAAATAAAAAATAATAAATAATAAATAATAAAAATAAATAGTAAATAATAAAGAATAATATACATAATAATAAATAATAAATAATAAATAATAAATAATAAATAATAAATAATAAACGATAAATAATAAATAAAAAAATAATAAATAATAAATAAAAAATAGAAAAGTAACAAATAATAAGTAAAAAATAATAAATAATAAATAATAAAAAAAAAATAAAAAAGTAACAAATAATAAGTAAAAAATAATAAATAATAAATAATGAATAATAAATAATAAATGATATATAATTATAAAATCAAATAATAAATAATAAATACCTATATGTAAAATATAATATTCTAGTCGGAGTATATTTTTGTTAATTCTTTTCTATTTAAATTGAGTAACATGAAGCATTTCGCATTTCCAATTTGTGGTGTGTGTTTTGATATTTTCCCAACAATTGGAGCAATCTGCAGTTTATTCTGAGCCGCCTCCGAACGGCCGATGGCGTATTATGAGGATCTTTTCTTTTCATGTCAGAAATACACTAGAAGGGCTTGACATTCTCTGCTGAGAACCGACCAAAATTAGGAATGTTATTATTCTATAATGCCATTTTTTATTGTAATAAAGTTCAAGTAGTTCATTAACGACTAGAATTTAACTAGTTGAGGAAAAATTATTTTTTTATTTAAGCTGAATATTAAGAAATAATGAGTAATTTTATTTGTTAGAGAAGCAAACATCAGTTGATTTCAATAAATTTCGTGCTTCTTATAAATAATTTTAAATTAAAATACTTTTTCAGCATATTTTTTTCCTGCATTTGTATGTTAATTGATTTAAAACACCATCCAAACTCCTTATAAGCATATTTTTTACCTGCCTGTTGCCAATAAAATTATTTTTTAAAACTATCCATTGTTTTCAGGTATCTATTGATAATAATTCATTACAATTTAGTTTTTTTTTTATAAAATTTATTTAAACGTTAATTGCAAAATTTATCAGCGTTATAAACTTGTTTTATGTTTATACATACATATGTATATATAGGTACTTTTTTGCGGTTCATTTCACTAATTTCTGTGAATTCCGTTGTTTTTTCCGCAGACGCGCAATTTGTTTATTAGTTTTGTGTTTCGCATTTTATATTGTATTTTCAATACTTTAAATGACATCATCGGAAATTTTGAAAAATAAACAAACACTAAGCGATATAGGTAAGGAACAACTAATAATTTAAACGTAGATGAGATTTTTTCGTCAGTAATAAATATTTGTATGAGAGAGGTGAAATTGTTGCTGGTCCCAATGGAATTGATAATGATCAAAAAGTGTGTTCTTTAAAACCGTCTGCTGTGTTTTGAAGTTTCTTAAATTAATTAAAATATTTTTGTATTAGATTATTAGATAACTAAGCATAAATCCCTAGATAAATTAACAAATGAATTGTCAACAGTGTCAAAAAGTCGACATATCTTACTCTGAATAGAAGTATTTCTTATGTTCCAGCTACAATTTATTTTATATTTTATGAATCAAATTCTTCATTTAGTGAAACCGGTTTCTAGTCTTCTTAATATGCATACCTAAACAAATTAAGTTATATGATATTTATTTGTGTAAGCTGTAAATATATTCCATACCTGCGTTTCATTTCTCACTGCTCTATACTATGTATTTTGCTCTGGGTACACACGTTCTTTCTATACACAACCACTTTATTCTTTCATTTTATTATGTCCATTACGCGTACTTGAATTATGACTAATTCAATTATTTAATCGAGGTCATTTAAATTGCTTAGCTTGGATTTTTTCACCTCACACTGTTACTCACCCATATTACTTGTTGTCAATACTCATTTTCTACACTTTTGTATATATTTTTATATGCACAGTGGACTGGATAGTTTTGCATTAGCAAAAATTTATTTACAAAACAGTTTCGACCGGTTATAAAACTGCTTTTAATATAGTAGTCTTACGTCACCGGAACGGAAATACTGGAATATTGGAAAAACGGTATTATATTGTATAATAAAGAAAATAAAAATAAATCAGACAGGAAAATACAATGAATTTGAATAAAATAAATTTAAAAAAAAATTAAACACTTTAAAATAAAAAAAATATAATAAAATAATTAAAAAAGAAAAAAAAAAACAAATAAGATGAAATAAAATAAAGAAAATTAAATAAAATCAAATAAAATATAATAAAATAAAATAAAATATGATAAAATACATTAAAATAAAATAAAATAGAATGGTAAATCAATTAAAATAAAATAAATTAAAATCACGAAAAATTAATGAAATAAAATAAACAAAAGGAAATAATATAAAATAGCGTAGAAAAATCAAAATAAAATAAAATAAAGTCGTAAAAATTAACAAAATAAATATCAATATGACAAAATCAAATAAAAGAAATAAAATATAACATCATAAAAAAAAATAGAATAAAGTTGAATTAAAAAATAAAAAAGAATCAGATAAACTCATATAAAATAAAATGACATAAAAAATTAAATATAAATTTACAATATAAAAAAACAAAAAAAATTAAAGGTCAAATAGATTAAAAATATAAATAAACAAGTTAGTAAAAAAAAATGAAGGAAATAAAAAATAAAAAAAAATAAAATAAAACAAAAATAAATATAAAAATATACTTAATTTTAAATTGGTTTATTTTATTTTTTTTATTTATATAAAATAAAAATATACATTTATTTTTAAATTTTTTTTATTATTTTTTTAAATTTTATTTTCTTCATTTTATTTTTTTATGTTATCAAATAAAGCAAAATAAAAAAAAATTAAATGAAATTAGATAAAATTTTATAAAATTAAAATAAACAAACTTAAAATAAGATATGGGAAAATATTATAAAATTAAATAAAAAACAGATAAAACTAAAGTGAAAAATTAAAAAAATTGCAAGCATTTAATAAAATTAAACTGAGTATAGTAAAATAAATTCTAAAAATGTTATTATATAAAATTTGTAAAATAAAATAAAATAAAAAAAATAAAATAAAATAAAAATAAAATAAAAATAAAATAAAAATAAAATAAAAATAAAATAAAAATAAAATAAAAATAAAATAAAAATAAAATAAAAATAAAATAAAAATAAAATAAAAATAAAATAAAAATAAAAATAAAATAAAAATAAAATAAAAATAAAATAAAAATAAAATAAAAATAAAAATTAAATAAAAATAAAATAAAAATGAAATAAAAATGAAATAAAAATAAAATAAAAATAAAATAAAAATAAAATAAAAATAAAATAAATATAAAAATAAAAATAAAAATAAAATAAAAATAAAATAAAAATTAAATAAAAATAAAATAAAAATAAAATAAAATAAAAGTAAAAATAAAAATAAAATGAAATTAAAATAAAAATAAAATTAAAATAAAATAAAATGAAATAAAAATAAAAATAAAATAAAAATAAAATAAAAATAAAATAAAAGTAAATTAAAAATAAAATAAAAATAAAATAAAAATAAAATAAAAATAAAATAAAAATAAAAATAAAATAAAAATAAAAATAAAATAAAAATAAAATGAAAATAAAAATAAAATCAAAATAAAATAAAAATAAAATAAAATAAAATAAAAATAAAACTAAAATTAAAATAAAAATAAAATACATACAAATTAAAAATAAAATAAAAATAAAAATAAAAATAAAAATAAAATAAAAATAAAATAAAAATAAAATAAAAATAAAATAAAAATAAAATAAAAATAAAAATAAAACAAAAATACAATAAAAATAAAATAAAAATAAAATAATATTAAATTTAATGAAATAAAATAAGATATAATACAAAAAATTAAAATAAAATAAAAGGAATGAACTAAAATAAAATTTTATAAGACAAAAATAAATTAACCTACAATAAAATAAAGTAAACGATAATAAAGTTAAATCAAATATATTGGCTGAAAAATATAAAAAGAATAAAATAAAATAAAATAGTGTAAATTGAAATAAATAAAAGAAAATTTTATAAGCTACGAATAAATTAACCTAAAATAAGGTAAACGAAAATAAAATAAAATTAAATAAATTGAACTGATAAACATATAAAAATAAAATAAAAATTTGAAAATAAAAATAAAATAAAATAGGAATATTAAAAAATTTAATTAAATATAATAAAATAAAATTTAAAAATGTATTAATGCAAAATATATAAAATAAAATGAAATAGATTAATATAAAATAAATTGAAATATAATAAAATAGAATAAAAGAAAAAAATAAAAACAAATAATTTAAAAAAATAAAAACACAATTAAATAAAAAAGGACACACAAAAAATTAAGTAATATAAAATTAAATTGAATTAAATTAAATAAAAGAAAACAAAAAAATAAATAAAATAATATAATAAAACCAAACAACATAAAATAAAATAACATTGAATAAAATAAGTTAAAAAAATAAAACTGAATAAAGTAAGGTAAGATTAAATTAAATTAAAAGGAAAATAAAATAAAAGAAACAAAAATTCGTTCAGTAAAATTAAATCTGTAAAAAATGACTAATCTCTTTTATGACAACAATAAAATTCTCAATTTTCATATAACTAATCAAGGAATCTCCAAAGTAGTCAACAAAACGATGAATAAAGCCAGAACATTAGCACGGTGGTATAAATACATTACATGAGTTTTTTATGATATTATAATAAATAAAAGGAAACACAATAGCAGCGGGATAGAAAGTAAAAGAGACTCAGTTTGGGGCTGAAGATATTATATTTTGGGCATTTGAAATTTTATGGCATTTTGACACGAATATGATATACTCGTAGGTGCATTTTTTCTTTCACAAAGTTTTAAACAAAACTTTTTCAAACACAACGCTATATGTATTTTCATGCTAAGAACTTGATATAAATTAGTTACGTAAGTTTGTATGGTACATTCAACGGTTCAATAGCTCGTTAGTGATCATAACGAGCAAACAAAAGAACGCTGTACTAAATGCAACGGGTGCCACGGGCAATTTGTAAAACACAATGAAAAAGCAAATAAACAAAAAAACCAAAAATAAAAAAAGACAAAACAAAAAAATAAAACGAAAAGTAAAATGAACACAAGAAAGTAAATAAAGAAAAACTAGTTAGTTGTTTAAGTACTTCCGCTTGTTTAGGAAACTTTTGTCTGTTCATTTCGTAAAATAGGAAAATTGTGTTGCGTTGAATAACAACAAAATATACCGTTGAAAAATATATAAAAATGGTAACTGCAAGAGAACACAGCATCATGGTGTTGTAACAACGAAATAGTGACAACGCTGGCTGAGAAAAAGCGCTAAAATTATAAAATAAGTAAAAAGGAGAATCACAAGAAAACTCCGAACTAAAATCTGTAGCGCAGAAGTACATTGAAATGAAGTAAGTTTTACTTGAACTACGCTAAAAGAACTAAACCAGATCAAAAAATGAAGTACAAGGAAGAAAATAAAAGAAAATTGGTCAAATTGAGTAGGTAAAAGGTATGAAAAAATCAAAATGATTATGGCATAAAATACAGAAAAGGAAAATAAAAGCAGAAATGGAGAAACTAAAATAGAAAACTCAAAAATAAAACAAAAATTATGTAGAAAGCAATGTTAGAAATGACAAGAAAACTGTAGAAATAAGAAAAAAAAAAAACAAAAATGCAACAAAACCAGCTGCAATAATAACAAAACTAAACACAACAAATGACTGTAAAGTAACAAAATGACAACGAACAAGAAAGATTTACGATGAACTTTAACGATTTACAACGGAAAAGTCAAAAGTATTACAAAAATGGCAACGCAAACACAAATGCGCTAAACTAAATTCACAAATATATATGTATGTGCATTTTCCATATATACATATATACCTATAGAACAGTATATACTTAGCTATTTTGGTACGTAAATATACTAAGGTGATTAACAATTCTGATTTTATGTGTATGCAATGCGTACAAAACACTCAAGAGAATTAATTTTCAGCATTAAGATATAATATAGACAAGGGGCAAAAAAAAAATGTCGAAAAAAAACAAAATTCAGTTTTGAAAGCTAAAACTCTTACAGCAGTCATATTTCAAAACAAAAAAAAATATTACTGCAATCAGCATAGGTGAGTTGTATGGTCTGAGAGTATAAATTAAATCTAAATTTTTGTAAATTTTTATATTGTTTAACTAGCTCAAAACTACAAGCGAACTAGTGTCAAAGTAATTACTTTTTGGAGTAGTCTACCTTTTAGTTTTATACTTAAAATTCGGCCCTGCTTATTATAAGTTTGTGCTCGCGTACATAAATTTCTTTTCTCCATACACGTAGATTCTAGAAAATTAAAATTTCGAGTTAAAATTGAATGCGTAGGAAAAAAAATTTGAAATAAAACTAAAACTCAGTTTTAGAACACAAAATTATAACTGCTTTGTTAAATAAAATTTAAGTTTTCGTAAAATTTCACACAGCTGAACTAATTCAAAACCAAATCCGTACTAGTGTTAAAGTAATCACTTTGTGAAATAGCCTTACTTTTATATTATTTTGACAAGTTATTCGATTAGGTTATATTTTTTAAACATATTATAACATTGTAAGCTTACTCCATATGTGCTCTTGCGCATAACTTTGATTTTACCTTAGAGCTGAGTGAGCGGTGCAATGGCAAATCGCTGCTGAGTTTAAAGTGGAGTCAAGTCAAATCACATAATCGAGTAGTAAAATGGTTAATGGTGGTAAGCCTTTGATTTTTTTTTTTTGACAAAGCGTTTGCTTGTTGTTGGCGACAATGTTGCTGCCACTAGCTGCTTAGTTGCGCCATATACACTGTAAAAGCACACATATAAGCACACACACACACACATACATTTATTTTTTACTAGTTTGCACTGCTTATAAGCAACTTATAGACTCCATCGTCACATTACTGGTTGTTGCACCATTTTGGCCTGGAGAATCACTGACACAGTGTAGGTATAAGCGAACAATAGCTATAACTAGAGCATTATATTGAAAATGAAGCAATAACAACAACAATAAGCCTAACAAATTTTGAACCCAACAAATCTGGAGCGACAATAAATGCACACACAAAAAAACAAAAAAACAAAAAAAATAGAAAGAGAGAGACACAACTAAAAATGAAAAGAATAATGGGAAAAAGGTGAAATGAAATTGCACACAACGCGCTGTGTAAATTTACAGTGCTGCTGCGACCTAATAGCAGAAAAGTGCAACGGCACGGAAAAAATGGCTGTAAAACGTATACACATAAACATATACAAAGCAAAAAAAAGAGAATTGGCTGAGCGCATAACAACATCAACAACGCTTAAAGGTTCATACGTTTTGTGCCATATTTTGGTCCCTCACAACTGTCGGGCAAATAGAATTAGTGCAACAAATGAGCACAACGACACTGATAATAGTTCATAAATGGAAGTATGTGTGGCACTGTGTGTTTTTGTAATAGTAACAAGGCAGTCAGCAGTATTGTATAACTATAAAGCAAACTATTTACTAATAATACTAGTGAGCGAGCCGAAAATAAAATGATTAAAATAAAACAAACTCAAATACTCGGCTTCAGGCATAACCCTTGATAGCTTAACACATATATTCGTTACTCCTAGACTGAACACATTTGCCTACGAGCCTCAAAAGTATCAAAACAAATTTAATAAATCAGAGTAAAAAAACATTAAATTAAATAAAATTAAATTAAATAAAAATTAAAAAAGAAATAATAAAAATAAAAAATAAATTAAATTAATGTAATATTAATCAGATGAAGAAAAATAAAATAAAATTATAAAATAATAATAATAAATAAAAAAAATTATTTAAATTAAAAAAAGTTTAATTACACTAAAAAAAATTTAATTAAAGTAAATTGTATTAAACAAAATAAAATTAAATAAATTGAAAAAAATTAAAACAAAATGCAGCAAAAAATAAATAAAAATTAACTCAAAAAAAGCAATATAAAAAATGAAAAATAAAACAGTTTAAAAAAAGTTTAAAACTATAATAAAATTTTAGGGAAAATAAAAAATTGTAACTAAAATAAACGAAGAATAATATTAAACAGAACAAAATAACAAAAAATGAAATAAAATAAAACTTAAAAAAAAATAAATTAACTTAAATTATATTATATAAAATAAAATTAAATAAATTCAAGGATTTAAAACAAAATTAAGCAAAAAATCAATCAAAATTAACTAAAACAAAGCCATATAAAAAATTAATAAATAAGGTTAAAAAATAAAATATAATAAAAACATAAGAAAATTTTGGGGCATATTAAAAATTATATCTAATATAAACGAAGAATAAAATAGAATAATACTAAACAAAATAAAATAACAAAAAATAAAATAAATTAATTCTTATTAATTATTATGTTGAATTTTTTATCAAAAGCTTCGATCATATATGTACTTCCATTGAGCACTGTTGAAGGCATTTCGAACATTTAGTGCGGCTAAAAGAACAAGGCTTCCTCTTTGGGTTTCTTCACGTTTTCAATTGCTCCTAAAATTGATTTTCCAGGTCTGAAATCATATTGATGAAGAGAGGCCTCCAGTGGCAGTGATGGCTGCTTCTAGTCTCGGCTTCAAAGGTCTGGATTCCCTTTTCCTTTACTAATAAGGATAGATGGGGATAGATCGGTGATGAGGCAGGAATTATACATATCCAGAAGAATTTTTGTACGTTTCTCTGCAACAGTCTTCAGCACCTCCGCGGGTATTCTATTTGGGCGTGGTGATTTATTTGGTATGGGCCAGCTTTCTGTTAGTTTTAGTTCTTCGGTTGTGAAAAAGGGTATTTCCCCTGTCCTAAATCTCCCCGCAGTGTCTCGTGTGCTAGGATTAAAGTGTTAACAATCTGGCCCAGCTTTACATCATAGCTCCAGGAATTCATATTTAAGTCATTACGTAGAATAATAAAAAGGAAAAAATAGTATAAAAAAACATTAAAATCAAAGCAACTTAAAGTGAAATAAAAAACGAAAATATGTAAAAAAAAATAAAATAATAAAAATTTAAATTAAATAAAAAATTAATACAATAAAAAATAATAAAACAAAAAAATAAAATAAAACAAAAAAATAAAATAAAACAAAAAAAAATAATGTAATATAAAATGTGGTAAATATAATAAAATAAAAAACAGAAAAAAATAAAATAAAGTAAGATAAAATAGTAATTAATAAATAACAAAATTAAGAAAAATTAAATTTAATGAAATAAGTTCAAAAAATTTAGTAAAATAAAATAAACCAAAATAAAGTAATAAAAAATGGAACTAAATAAAATATAAATACAAAAAAATATAATACAACAAAATAAAAAATAAAATAAAACAAAATAAAATAATATAATACACAATCTTTTAAATAAAGAAAAAAAGAATAGAAAATAAAATAAAATAAGGTAAGATAATACAGAAAATAATAAATAAAACAAAAATAAAACAAAGCAAATATTTATAAAATAAAATTGAATGAAATAAGATAAAGAAATATAGTAAAATAAAATAAACTAATTTAAAATAAATAAGTCAATATAAAATATAAGAGATTAAAATACAATGAAATAAATCAATAAAAATAAAATAAAACAACATAAAATAAAAAAATTTAATAAAAAAAAAAAAATAAAAAAAAAACGAATTAAAACAATATTAAACTAATTAAAGTGAATTGAAATAAAATAAAATAATACAGAATGAAATGAAATAAAAAATAAATACAATAAAATATTATAAAACACATAAAAGGAAAATAAAATAACACACAATAAATAAATATAATATAAAATGTGTTACATTAAATAAAATGAAATAAAAATAAAACAAAGCAAACATACGTGTATATAAAATAAAATAAATTAATATAAAATGAAATTAAATGAAATAAGATAAAAAAATATAGTAAAATAAACTAAACTAAAATAAGTAAACCAACATAAAATTTAAAAGAATAAACTACAATGAAATAAATTTTGATAAAATAAAATTAAATTAAATAAAACAAACAGATATGAAATAAAATAAATTAAAATAAAGCAAAATAAAATAAAATAAAACATAATGGAAGAAAATTAAGCAAAAATAAATGTAAATAAATGAAAAAGATAAGGCAATATAAAATGAAATATTGTAAATTAAAACAAGAATAACTTATGCTAGAATAAAATGAACCAGAAAAAATAAATAAATTTAATTAAATTACATTGCAGAACGATCTGATGATATAATAATAAAATGTAAAGATTTGTGATAGTTATTAAAATTTCATGTATATATTTTATTAGTGAACTCAAGATTAATAATACCTTAATATTTATTTGAAAATAGTAATATAAATTTCCCTCTTTCTCTTAATTTCAGCCTGCCTTGACTAAATTTTGAAAACCCTATCATAGGTGAGTAACTAATTGATGTGTTATTTCTATTGCAAGTTTTTTTAAATTAAAAAAGAAAATATCTATTACACTACTGTCAGGGTAAGCCATGTTGTCAAAGACATGCCTTTAATTTTTTTTCAATTGTTTTTCAAAATAAAATGACTGTCATATCTGATCAGTGCGTTTTTATGATTATTATAATTTTAAGTAAAAAATTATACAATTCATTTTACTGCTGTTCAGATATGAATTATAGCTTTAATTAGCCAAATCACCAAATTCGAAAATCACAATTTTTAATGATTTTTTTATAGGAAAATAAATTAATTTTTGTTAGTGAAAAAATTAAATTCATGCAACAACTCTTACATACGCTAAAACTAATACATATATATATAATGAATTCATAGGTTTATGCATATACATACACGTATGTAAGTATGCCACATGACTTTCTTCAACCGTTTGTTTCTTTCTTTTCTTCCTCATCGCCATTCTACGTTTTCCTCTTTGCCTTCGATTTGTTGCTAACAACAATTTACACGCTTCACTCAACTTGGTCACAAGTTGTGTACTACATAAATAGTAAAAATAGCAACAACAACAACAACAACAACAAGAACAATAAAAGACTGCCAAAAGCTAGTTATTAGCGGCTCTAGTGGCGACTTAGTAGCCAAAAGTCAAGGAAAGGAAAAGAAATGCAAGAAGACGAAGAAGAAAAAATAAAAATAAAAATAAAAAAAAGCAAAAAATCAAAAAGCAACAAAAGTAAAACCGAGAAAATGCAAAGTAGTTATCAACACGAAGTCGATTGCTGTCGGTACAGTGGCTAGCTAAAGACGAGAAAAATGTAAAATGAGTGTATGCATGTGGAAATTACGGTGTCGTCGTCAAACGACGTTGTCGGTTGGTTTGAGGTCATTCACATTGCCGCCGACAGCAACGGCAGCGAAGATGGCGACGACAACGAGGCTTTTGGCTTCAACCGGTGAGCTATAATGCATACATTTACATATACGTATGCATGTATCCATTTGTGCTCATATACAATATGTGTGTGTGTGTGTGTGTACGTACGTGTTTGGCTAGCGAGTTTGCCGGTTATTGTCGGCTTGCCAGCTATACAAACTACTCGAGTGCTAACTAAACTCTGTTGTTACATGGTTGTTATTGTTGTTGCTCTTGCTGTTGTTGGTTTTGTTGTTACTATCACCGGTTGTGGCTGCAGTTACCGCCACCACCAATTACAGTTTATTGCTATTGCTGCTAGGTTATATTCATATTTGATTGTGGCTTAATGTTGACTGACTTTCTCCTTTCATACCCTCTCTCTATCTATATCTCTCTCTCTCTCTCTCTTTCTGGCTAACTACCTTTCCTGAATTTCTCAATCACTTTGCTCTTAGCTTTTGGCTTCCGTTTTTTATCGTGTTTCTATCCCAGGTAGTTTTGAATATATAATTGTTTTTGTTGTTAGCGTAATTACTTTACATACATTACTGGTGGAAAGAAGAAGTAGAAGAAGAAGAGGAGAAAGGATGAAGGATGGCGAGAAGAAAAAAGGTGAGGCAGCAGCCATAGATAAAGCTCTACGTGAAGCGTTAGTCAGTGAAATAAAAACAACAAAATTCAATAGTTTTTGTTGGCAACAAAAACAACACATTTTATTTCTCGTTGACCAGTTTCTATTACGGCGACTGTTGCGTCCACTACCACTGTCTTGCGGCGTACATAGGTTAAACGAAGTTCAGCAAGCGATAGGAAAATAAAGTCATACACCTACATACATACATACAAACATACTTAAAATTAAGTATGCATAATTTGTTGCTATTTTGCAAAGTAATCGAATGGTGGTTCAAAAGTGGTCACTTAAATCAAAAAAAAAAAAAAAAAAAAATTAAAACACCAGAAGCTTAAGATCTTTGCTGAAAAAATGTTCGAAACTTATAAATTGCAAATAAATTTTTTTTTTGGCTCAGCAGCGCAAAAAGACTACATATCCCGGCAAACTTCTTCACCCCACAACTAGTGCCTCCATCCAGCCAGCTACTCGGTCAATGTCTAAGCTTTTGCTCTGCAATGTCAACAGTGGTAAAGGCCAAGTATGTGTTCTCAATAAGCTAAGTTAGTTTTTTCTATAATCTACTTGTTGTTGCACTGATTTTATGCCAAACTGCGATGAACAGCGTCCAAAGTGTGTCTTTTGTTTAAAAGTTTCCCCGCTTTTATTAACTTCTTTTTTTACACTCTCAGTCCATTCCGACAACGTTTTCTACTTCGCAGGTCAAAAAGTTTGGTGGCCTAAAAAATTTACTTCTTTCGCCGTCTTTATTCTACAATCGCTGCTGCGACTTACTCACCGGAAAGGGAAATTGTTCATGGGCGAAATGGAATTGAGTTTGATTTGTTGTTAGTTTTTATGGCATAGCAACTGGAGAAAGAAGTGCAGAAAGTTTTTCGCATAAAAACAAAAGATGCAGCGATAGAGCGAAAATTTATCAATAGAAAAATTATTTATAAAAAAAATTTGAAAACCATGTAGAAATTGAAAGTTCCAAAAACAAAATAAAAAAAATAGAATTACAAACAAAGCAAAAGAAAATGAACAATAAAGAGACAAAGACAGTGTGTAAAACCCAGAGGTGTAGTTTAATTTATTTTGGAAGAAAATAAATGAAAGTATATTCAGTGCATTTTTTAGCAACCTTTGTGGGTGACAGAAGAAGAAGAGAGATGGAGAGTGACCTAGTTTCACTTGGTATTTAAAACTGGCGCCAAATGTGTATTGAGCTCTAATTGCGAAAGCGGTGCCTACGCCAATGAAGAAGAAACAATTTTTATTTTTATTTAAATTTAATTTTAGATTGTTGGTTTGTTTTTATCTTTTTAAATTTTATAAATTTATTTTACTATATTTTATTTAATTTAATTTTTAATTATTTTATTTTATTTTATTTTTTTTATTTAATTTTATTTTATTTTATTGTATTTTATTCTATTTAATTTAATTTGATTTAATTTATTTTTTTTATTTTAATTTATTTTATTTTATTTATTTTTTTTACTTTATTTAATTTTATTTTTATTTATTTATTTCTTTACTTAATTAATTTTATTTCATTTTATGTTATTTTATTTTTTATCTTATTTTATTTTATTTTATTTTATTTTATTTTATTTGATTTTATTGTATTTTATTTTATTTTATTTTATTTTATTTTATTTTATTTTATTTTATTTTATTTTATTTTATTTAATTTTATTTTATTTTATTTTATTATATTATATTTTATTTTATTTTATTTTATTTCATTTTATTTTGTTTTATTTTATTTAATATCATTTTATTTCATTTTATATTATTTTATTTTATTTTATTTTATTTTATTTTGTTTTATTTTATTTTATTTTATTTTATTATATTATATTTTATTTTATTTTATTTTATTTTATTTTATTTCATTTAATTAAATTTTATTTTATTTTTTTAATTTATTTTAATTTTTTTTATTTAATTTTATTTTTTTTACCTTTATTTTTTTATTTCATTTTATTTTATTTTATTTCATTTTATTTTTTTATTTTATTTTATTTTATTTTATTTTATTTTATTTTATTTTATTTTATTTTATTTTATTTTATTTTATTTTATTTTATTTTATTTTATTTTATTTTATTTTATTTTATTTTATTTTATTTTATATTAATTTATTTTTTTTTTTTTATTTTATTTTATTTTATTTTATTTTATTTTATTTTATTTTATTTTATTTTATTTTATTTTATTTTATTTTATTTTATTTTATTTTAGTTTATTTTATTTTATTTTATTTTATTTTATTTTATTTTATTTTATTTTACTTTATTTTATTTTATTTTATTTTATTTTATTTTATTTTATTTTATTTGATTTTATTTTATTTTATTTTATTTTGATTTATTTAATTAAATTTTATTTTATTTTTTTTTAATTTATTTTAATTTTTTTTATTTAATTTTATTTTTTTTAACTTTATTTTTTTATTTCATTTTATTTTATTTTATTTCATTTTATTTTTTTTTTATTTTATTTTATTTTATTTTATTTTATTTTATTTTATTTTATTTTATTTTATTTCATTTTATTTTATTTTATTTTAGTTTATGTTATTTTATTTTTTATTCTATTTTAGTGTATGTTATTTTTTTATTTAATTTTATTTAATTTAATTTAAATTAATTTAATTTAATTTAATTTACGTTATTTTAATTTGATATAATATAATTATATTTTATTATTTTTTTATTTTATATTATGTATTTAATTTTTATTTACTTCTCTTTTTTTTATATGTTTGCTCATTTATAAAAAGCCGCATTAAAAAAAATAAAATTAAAAGGGAATGCGTTAACTTTAAATGGATTTTTACTGAATTTTAATGCCAAACACGTGCATGTGAATGTAAATATACATACACATATGTACGAGTATGTGTTCAGAAAGCAGAAAAAGTGCGCAAAACTAAATATTACTGACGCATACGTGCATACACACACACATTCAAAGCAATAACTTGTGGAAGAAAACAAACATTTACTCGCTTGAAAAGTTACAAAGGTGTACAAAAACAATAAACGCAAAAATAATGATAATAATACTGACTACACTTTGATTTTCCTTCCTCCTCTCTTTGTTGTGAAGAATACAAGAAGTTATTGGCCTCACGGCCATTGAAATAATTTAATTTATTGAATAGCACATTTGTCACTCTAACACTTTTACATACATACATACATACATATGTAAATGTATGCACTTAAACAATATATGTATAACAATCGCCATATTGCACTTTGAGACATGCAAACTCATGAAATTTGAATTTCTTGTTGGCAACAAAAGTATTGCCTGAATGTGTGTGTGTGTGGGTGTGTGTGCAGGTGACAGCTCAACAGCCACATAATGCTCGAAAGCAACCTGTTTACGCATATGTATATAGCTATTTTTACAATTATTTGCATGTGCTTGTATTTGTTGTTTGTTTGTGGCATTTGTTTGTTTGTACGTGCAACAACTCAATAATTTCCAGTCACGTTCGCGTACTTATTGTTCCAGCAATTTGTCTTCGCTTGCCATATACCCCGTCAACCCATCAGCCATCACCCAATTAACCACAAGCCACACTAAGCTGAGTTTAAACAAGCGAAAGAAAAAAGCCGCAACAACAATCAAAGCAGAAGAAGAAAAGAAAGAAAAGGAAAGGCAACCGGATTCTGAAAAAAAAACAATCGAAATCATAAAACAAAAGCAAATGCTTTTGGAAGGCAGAAAACGTAATGAAAGACAACGAGAACAGAGCGAAAGAGCGCAGCGTGAAAATCATTGAAATAGACAGACAAAACCACGTTGCGAGGGCGTAGGTCATGCCGCCACTCACTGTGGTCTACTAGCAAATACCTATGTACGAGTATGTATGGGATGAGTTTATGGTAGACGGCGCCATCGCAATTTAACATTGTCATCGGACCAACAGTTTGTCTTAGTGTCGCAGCACGTCGCTTGGGAATCCAAGCAATTTGGTTTCTTTCGCGAAAGTTTGTACAAAATATAATGACAATAATAATATTAAATAAATGCAATATAAATGTTTATTGAGAGAGAATAATGACTAAGGAAGGATATACTCAAATTCTGTTAAAGAAATTTATTGCAGAATGTGAAAACGTTGAAAGCACAATAGAATGAGTGTCAGAGTGAGAGATGTTATTAAAGAGAAAAGGAAAAATGCTACAAAATTTATTATGAAAATAACCAAATCATTTTTTCAACTTAAATTTTGAAATAGGTGGCAACCCTGTTGAAATTTGGATATGTACTCACCGTTGCCAATACGCAAAGGAGCATAAATTGTTCGCAAAATTTTTCGCTCGCACGCTTCACCATCATACTCGTATATAGCGACGGGGATGATAAGCGACGTGTAGAGTTTGGTCTTTGTTCGTGGAGAGTAGACTTTACTTTGTCCGTATTCTACTCATTTGAAGGCAGTATCTGTTGGTAAGAGAAGAGTGTTTATGAGTTTCAAATCTGTTTTTGGTGTCCCTAGATAGACGAATTAGTCTATGACTTTCTTTTCTCACGGGTCTTTTCCAATATTTGTCGCATAGATTTATCAAGTTTAGAGCGATACTGATAAGATCCGTTTGTTGACGGTTGGCTTTGGTCTTTCACACAATTCACTCGATAGAACCTTATCAGAGATATTTAGGTGGGTAATCTCATTTTAATTGGGGCGGAGTACACTTAGGTTGCATGCTTTCGTTCAGTTCTTCGGTTTTGAAACCTGCTGTGTGTCACCGTATCTTTTCGGCCAGATTCTCAAACTCTTTATACTCATACATACATTTCGGATACTTTCTTGTTTTGTCTGCAAATGCATCTTTCTTCGCTTTTCAGCTCTCGGTTTCTATGCGTTTCTCTTGTAGTAAGAATATTATTCTCAATACTAAATGAAAAGAAAATAAATTTCAGTTTAAGATTCACCTAAATATATTTATTTATAATTTTCATGCACAATTCACTGAGTTTTTTCATTTCATTCCTAAATAATTAATTGTTTTTCCCCATTTTAGAACAAATACAATGAAGTGTTTAATTATTAATTGAGTACCTGTGTGAACAGCTTAAATGAGATTAATTCAACCAATTCACTAAATACATAAAAAGATGCACATAATGGTCAAATATACCAATCATTGTAGAAGCTTTTATAGGAAAAAATTGGGTATTATCAAGAGTAGAATTGCTTAAAAGCTCACGATTAACTAATTGAGGTTCTATGTGAACAGCGTATATTTCCTTATTTTTCTGCATAGTTATAAAATTACAAAAAAAAAATTTAGAATTTTCACATTACGTTCCAATACGACTGCTAAAATAGAAGTTAACTACCTCAACATTTTTTTCCAATTTCTCATAGTTATTGACTTAACAAGCCAAAGCAACATATTTACGTATGAA
>JAWMAG010000054.1:12457500-12462500 GCA_037013455.1 Ceratitis rosa
TGTTTTAGTATAATAATTTAATATCTGTTTTCATTTTTATCATTTCTAATATACGATTATATGCAAAATTTACTATTTGTAAAAAAATATTTGTAATAATACTGTGAGCTAATTAAATTAGTTGTTGCTTACTCAAAAGACAAAATGCAGCTATCACAAATACGAGCGATAAATTTTTTATTTATTTGCTTTCTATTGTAATTTTTATTGTAATTTTTCTTTGAGAGTTTTTGTTTGTTTTTTGAGAATCCATCCGCTTTGCTTCTTCATTTCCGAATTGTAAATCCTTATCAATTTTGCTAGAGGGTACTTTTATTATACACATATGCGTACACATATGTATAAGGGAAGAAAATGAGGTGTAAATAACCAAGGAAGGAATTAAATTGTCATAAAGACAAAAGCATTGACCACAACACAAAACTGGTGTAGAAGAGAAAGATAAGAAATTATCATGGAATTTATTTATGTACATATGTAGTGTATGTACATGTGTATGTATAATATAACAAACATTCCAAAGATGCTATGGCATCAATGTTATAAATACCTATTTAGTTATGAATGTCTTTTGTGCCCTTATTTCCTGCATTACATTTTCAATTGTAATTTTCTTAAATCAATAGATGTGGTATGTGTACATATATGTGCGTATACTTTATTTGTGTTGAAACTATGAATACAGCATTAATTCGTTGAAAAGCATCTTACATCTTACGGCTTATGATGTCGCAAGGCATAAATCTGTAACACTACCTAATTATGTATAAGTGTACATAGACGATATGGTTAGAACTTAAAGGAAAACACAAACATGCATTTCATGCATACTCTGGCATATTATTTTGTGGAATTTAGCTTTCAAGTTAAATTGCAGAAAATGAAAAATAAATGAAAAATAAAAAATTAAATAAGTTAAAATAAAGCAAAATAAATAAATGAAAAATAATAAATTAAAATAAAATAAAATAAAATAAAATAAAATAAAATAAAATAAAATAAAATAAAATAAAATAAAATAAAATAAAATAAAACAAAATAAATTAAAATAAAATAAAATAAAATAAAATAAAATTAAATGAAATAAAATAAGAAAAGTAAGATAAAATAAAATAAAATAAAATAAAAAAAAATAAAATACAATAAAATAAAATAAAATAAAGTAAAATAAAATAAAATAAAATAAAATAAAATAAAATAAAATAAAATAAAATAAAATAAAATAAAATAAAATAAAATAAAATAAAATAAAATAAAATAAAATAAAATAAAATAAAATAAAATAAAATAAAATAAAATAAAATAAAATAAAAAAAAAAAAATAAAATAAAATAAAATAAAATAAAATAAAATAAAATAAAATAAAATAAAATAAAATAAAATAAAATAAAATAAAATAAAATAAAATAAAATAAAATAAAATAAAATATAATAAAATAAAATAAAAAAAAATAAAATAAAATAAAATAACATAAAATAAAATAAAATAAAATAAAATAAAATAAAATAAAATAAAATAAAATAAAATAAAATAAAATAAAATAAAATAAAATAAAATAAAATAAAATAAATAAAATAAAATAAAATAAAATAAAATAAAATAAAATAAAATAAATTAATAAAAATAAAAATAAAATAAAATAAAAGAATAAAATAAGACAAAGAAAAACAAAATAAAAAAAAAAATTTAAAAAAAAATAGAAAAAAATTAAATAAAATAAAATAAAATAAAGAAAATAAAACAAAATAAAATAAAGTAATATAAAATCACATAAATTAAAAAATAATAAAAAATAATTAAAAAAATATAAAATATAATAAAATCACATAAAATAAGAAAAATAAAATAAAATCAAATAATATAAAATAAAATTAAAAAAAAAAAACTAAATAAAATGAAGCGAAATAAAATAAAGTAAAATAAAATAAAATTTTGGTTAAATTAAATAAAATATAAAAATAAAATAAAATGTTATAAAATAAATAAAATGAAATAGAATCAAATAAAATAAAGACGTATAAAATAAAATAAAGCAATATAAAAGTAAAATAGTATAAAATTAAATAATATAAACATTTTTCGTTCCTTCCTATAAATTTCAAAAGTGCTAAGCTCTATTGTAAGTCAATCGGCAAATCCTTGACTTCAAATGAAGGAAAAATTTCAGAAATGTAAATATTGGTATTCTCTATTACAAAGGCTTACAAATATATATAGATATACATATGTCATACGCTTGTAGGAAATATTTGTTAAAAATTTGCTTGCAAATAAAAGTAAATATCTCGCATACTTTGCAAAGTAAAAATACCGAAATATATATTTTTTGTTAATAAACCCGAAAAAGGTATTTACACAATAGTTACGAAATCCTAAGTAACCAAATATTTATTGTACGTTTGTATAGACAACTCACCCAAAGCAAAGTAACCCAATATTTGTGAAAGCTTATCAACATCACTTGATGGCCAAAGCAATTTGTTTGTGAATTTGCAACAAATTACAGGGAAATCTGAAAATCACCTCACATCACGAAGGAAAAGAGAAAAAAGAAAATTGAATGAAAGGTCGATACATGCATGAAAACACATAGTATGTGCCTAAGTAAACGAACACTATTTTTTTCTACTCATTTTTGTGCGTATTTGTTACTGTGATACGTGTACAGAAATTTATATTTACCATATTATAGTCGTTAGTAAAAGAAAATAAATTTTTGGGTGAATGTGAAAGGGATATGTGTGTGAAAGGCATGACATACGCAATGAGTTTAGAATTTGATGCCTTAAAAATAAGCTGGCAACAGCTTATTGTAGGTAATGTTGGTGCAGGAAAGCCTAGACACAACCAAAACTATGTGTGAAAGGAAGTAAAAAAGGATACGAGGTAAGTGATAGTAAAAGTAAATATGTTAAAACTTTTGCAAAAATTTCAATGAATAAATGTTTGAAAAAAAATAAAAATAAAAAGGAAAGCGAATTCCAAAGATTTTATGCCTTCCATGTTTAATTTACTATTAATTTGGAAATTTTTAGCTATATGTAGATATAGTGGGATTTTTTTTTTCATAAAATGTAGAGAGATTACAAGTTTAATGTTCGTAACTGTGTTATTGAGGAATTTATGATATAAAAAATCATTTTTAAACAACAAAATCCATTTTTAAATAATCAGTTGTATGGAAGCTATATGTTCTATTCCTCCGAAACCTATTTTTTATTATGAAATTAAAGCATAAAATAAAGTTTCCTGGTTTTAGCTACTATTTTGGAGATGCTATATACTAAAAATTCATTTTTGAACGTTTAGTTGTATGGGAGCTATATGCTATAGTCGATCGATCTTATTCGTTTTCACACTGAGCTTTTCATTTATAAAATTGAACCAATATATAAAATTTTGTGGTTTTAGCTACTAATTTGGCGAAGTTATGATCTAAAAACTCATTTTTGAACATTCAGTTGTATGGGAGCTATATGCTATAGTCGATCGATCTTATTTGTTTTCACACTGAACTTTCCATTTATAAAAGTGAACCAATATATAAAATTTTGTGGTTTTAGCTACTAATTTGGCGAAATTATGACCTAAAAACTCATTTTTGAACATTCAGTTGTATGGGAGCTATATGCTGTATTCATCAGATCTTGATGATATTCATTTTTAACATTTGTATTATAAAAATAAAGTACCATATAAAATTGCGTGCTCATTGCTGTTGGTTTCGTATTAGATTTAACCTAAAAACACGTTTTTGAATCAAAATTTGTTTGAGTTTTGACTCAAAAAAACATTTCCCAACTGTTCATTGTCATGTGTTGACAATGTTCCCAATCGGTAAAGATATAAAGTACTTTCTTTTTTTTTTGTTTATAATACTCCAGACTTTAACTCTACAGACTTTTGAGTTTGAACAAAACTTAACTGGCCGTTCTTACCCAATGTTAAATGAAATATCAATTTTGGTTGAATTTCTCTCAAATTCTATTTCATGCACAAGAGCGGTATAAAATCCAATAGAATCTACCCATATCCAGCGCTGTGCGCTGTAGGAATATACTAGATAAAACTAGAAAGTACAGGGAGGGGTGCTGATTACAGAGGCTAAGGTTTAATGCGTTAAATTTTATGGAAATTGATGTTAAACAACTGTCACCAAACGACCCAAAAGGGCGGAAGAAACAGAGACGAAAAAGGTAAAGTGACAAAACAAAGCAAAAAATCGCAAAGTTAAGCAGCAAATCCACTATGGGGCTCAAGAGGATGTGTAAATATGTATAGTACATAGATTTAATATAATGTAGAACATATTCATGGTATATGCATATATATATGCATAAGTGTTCCTGTACACATGCACACACAAGCCAATTTCCTCTGGCATGGGTCAAGTTCCACACTTAAAATAGAAAGAGAATGTGGCCACAAAATGTTTAAGACAAAAACACAACAAGAAAAAAGTTAGTAAAAATGCGAAATACAACAATAAAAGGAAGAAGAGTAAAAAATAAAATTGAAAGAAATGAATTTGCAGGCAAATAAACGTAAAAGGAAATAAAGAAGAAATAAATGTTGAAAGTTGACAACGGGCTTAAGCCATCAGAGATCACATTTCAAGTGCAACAAAGGAAACACAAAAAAAAAACACAACAAGTTGGACAGAAAACCTACTCATACGAGTTACTGGGGTGGCACCAACAAATTATATTACGACATATCAGTGAAATACGGCAACCCTACAAGTAAAATAAATAAATGAATGAGTCTATATACATACATACACATATACCCACACATACATACATACATTATTTAACTATCGTATGATGGACTGACAGTCAGACAAATAAACGAACTTGACAAACGACATGGAGAACGCTGAACAAAGGGTACAACTTGGGTATACATACCATAATCCGTTACTCGTAAAAAGAAATAAACAAAAACGAACAGGTGTACTGATAATTGGCAAGACGAATGGCTGATGGACAACTACTGG
>JAWMAG010000054.1:12465000-12582500 GCA_037013455.1 Ceratitis rosa
TCTAAATTAAAAAAACCAAATCGGCTTAAATATTCGTACTATAGAGAGCCAAAACATAAAATAAATGCCATATAAAGCTGGTGGTAAAAATAGTTAAACAAAAAGAAATAAAGTAAAATGAAAGCGTTTGTCACACAAATCACCAAGAAGACAAAAAGCAAAAAATATAAAAATACACAAAATGGCTGAAAAAATGAAAAATTTTAACCAAAATAAACTTCACCTATTAACACACTTTTGCAGCTTTTTTATGTTCTGTATAAACACAGACATACAAACAATTCCATAAGCAAACATAAAGCATGACATAAAACGAAAAGAACCGACGACGACTATGCATATTTAACCCAAATTACACTGAGTGGCAATGAGCACAGACAGCAATGGACAGTAAGCCGCGATGTCGAAGCAAAGGGAGAAGAAAAAATGGAGCCACATGCAATGCAATGCAAGTTGAAAGCGTAAAAGAGTGAAAAGAAAAAAGTAAGCGAGAGGGCAAACAATGTGTGGTTGAACATAGATATTTCTGACTTTGGCTTAAAAAATGTGAAAGAAAAAAATTAACTTGAATCAGAAAAAAGAAAGAAACACAAAAAAATAAAGAAATAAAAAATTTTAACAAAAAAATCCAGCAACCAACCGTCGAACCAGTTCTGCCAAATGCTATTATAAAAAACTTAAACTCACCAGCAATAACAGCAAAGGTAGAAAAAACTCAGCAAAAATAACAAACCAATTGCTAAAAGTAACGGCAATTAAAAAATCTGCAATCACTGTGACAACAACTGAAATTACAAACCGAGTTGCGCGAGTTTTTGAAAACTAAACTCACTCGTTTGGCTTGCGGTTAGCGGCCGCGCCGGATGTTTGAATCGGTATGTGTATTTGTGTACATGTACGTGTATGTGTGGGGAAGAAAGAATACCAGAATTGCATCAACTAGCGGTTTCTACAAAAACCGAAATGAAATTCCGAAAAGCCAATATGACAGTAGTTAAAATTTTGCCAATAGCAGCTGATGGCATACAGATGATAGATAGACATGGGAGGGTATAATCAAAAGCGCAATTCGCTGATGAACGCTTTTCGAAAATTTTTTTTATTAATTGCTTTTCAATGGTCGAGTGATATGTATGTATGCATTTATATGCAAATCAAATTACTACGCTACTGATATTCGTTTATGGAAAATTTTTAATTTGCTTTTCGAAAATTTTCTTGTAAAAGTCAATTGCTTTATTAAGCATTTTATAATTAAATTTTAAAAGTTTAGAACATTGTAGGTAAAAAAATTATTTTCTTTAATTGAACTATTAAGAGCACAAATGGTTTTTTCGCACCACAAATAACTTTTAAATCTTTGTTTGTTCGATTTATTAGCGCGTGTTTACGAAACTACTTATTTGCCTCTCTTTTAACAAAGTAAATTAAGCATGTCAAATGTGCTTAAAATACAACACAAGCTGTTTTGCTCTAACTTTCAATTTTCATATTTTCCCAACAATATCTATTTATCAAGAAAACAGATCAACTGTCTTGGAAAGCTTATTATAATTACTTAGTGCGTAATTTTTCTTATTTCTCACACGGTGGGTGGTCTTCAGTAGCAACGAACTCTCGTTTTGCTTCAATTTGTAATTCCATGTATTAAAAATTAAATTGAATGTAATCTCCGTGAAATACTTCGTTATTTTATTTTATTTTGTTTTATCTTATTTTATTGTCTTTTACTTAAATTTATCATACTCTTTAATATTTGATTCTTACATTTTGTTTATTATATCATTTCATATATACCTACCTATTATTTTATTTAACTTTTTTTAATTCATTTTTTTATTTCCTTTATTTTATATATATATGTATATATATTTTTTAAGCCTAATTTATTGTATTTTTCTTTCTTTCATTATCTTTTATTGTATTGTATTTAATTTTTTTTGTTTTATTAAATCTTATTTTTTTAAATTAATTAAATTTTATTTAATTTTTAATTTTGCTTTGTTTTATATTATTTTATTTCATTTTATTTTCTTTGTTATAATTTATTTTATTCTATTTTCCTTCATTTCATTTAATTAATTATATTTTATTTAACTTTGTTCCTTTTACTTTTTTTTATTTTTATTTAATTTTGTTTTATTTCATTTTTGTTAAATTTTTTTTGTATTATATTTTGTTTTAATTCATTCTATTTTTTATTTAATTTGTTTTTAATTATATTATTTAATTTATTTTATTTTGTTTTATTTTTTTCATTCATTTATTTTATTTCGTTTAACTGTATAATTTGCTTTTTTTCATTTTACTTTATTTTTATTTTTTTTATTAATTTTAAATTAATTTTGATTTTTTCATTTTTGTTTATTTTGTTTTATTGTGTTATATTTTGTTTACTTCATTCTATTTTTTATTTATTTCTTTTAAATTATTTAATTAATTTATTTCATATTATTATTTTTTTTTTTTCATTTTACTTTATTTCTTTTTTGTTTAGTTAATTTTGAATTAATTTTGTTTCATCTTTTTAATTTTTTTATTATGCTATATTATATTTTACTATTTCATTATAATTTTCTTTATTTTATAATTTTATTTAATTTGTTTTATCGTTTAAATTAATTTTGTTTTATTTAATTTCATTTAATTTTTTTTTCAATTTTTCTTTGTTTTACTTTTTATATTTACTTTGGTTTATTTGTGTTATTTTATGTTATCATCTACTTTTTATTTTCTTTATTCTACTTTATTTTAAATTATTTATTTTTTTTAATATGTTATATTTCTTTATTGCATTTATGTTATTTTATTTCATTTTATGTTATTTAATATTATTTTATTCTTTTTTATGTCATTTCGTCTTATTTATATTATTTTATTTAACATTTTTTTATTTTATATCTTTTTCATTTTACTTCTAGCTTCGTTATATTAATTTTATATTATAAATTTTTGTTATTTTGTTATATTTTATATTATTTTATTTTCTTTTTATTTCAATTTTTTATATTATTTTATTTAATTTATTTTATTTTATTTCTTTTTCATTTTACTTCTTTTGTTGTTGCACTTTATCTCCTTTTTATTTTAATTTTATTTTACTTTATTTTATTTAATTTTATTTGATAAAATTTTATTTTATTTGATTTATTTTATTTGATTTTTTTGTTTGTTTTATTTTATGTTATATTATTTTGTTTTATTTAATTGTTTTATTTTATGTTATTTTATTTGTATCATTTTGTTTTATTTTTTTTCATTTTACTTTATTTTTTATTTTTTTCTTTGTTTGATATGTTAATTTTAAATTAATTTTGTCTTATTTTATTTTTTTCGCTATATTTTATTTCACTTCATTTTACTTTATTTAGTTTATTTATTTTACTTTTTCTTATTATTTATTAATTTTTTAATTTTTTTATTTATTTGTTTATTTTTTTCAGTTTACTTCATTATTTTATTTTATTATTAATTTATTCTTTTTTAATTCCATTTTATTTTGCTTATATTATATTATTAAACAATTTTTTAATTTTACTTAAGTTTAATTTATGTTATTTTTTTCATTTTACTTAATTTTTTCATTTTATTTTATCTTTTTTTTTTAATTAAATCAAATAAATTTAATTAAATTAATCTTATTTCATTTAATTTTATATAGTTAAATTAATTTTATTTTAATTTAATTTTACTTAGTTTTTGTAAAATTATTGTATTTCATTTTATTTTATTTTCTTTAATATCATTTCTTTTATACCATTTAGTTTAAGTTTAAAATTTTATTGTTAACAACATCATTTGCAGGCAATTATACACTGTATTGACTCAATTTAATTTTCGTGGAAAATAATATGTAATTGGCAATTTACCGTTTAGGACAATTTACTTTTTGTATATTTGTTGTACCACCCAACGCCTTAATAACTTGGCTTTGTGCTAAAAATGTGAAAATCATAAAAAAAAATGTTTGCTGCTGACAGCTCTTGATTTTTGCATCGTTTTTGTCCTCTTTCTTTTTTTAAACCTCCCACATTTGCTCATATTTCCACCTGATGCTGTCACATTAGTGGTTGAAGAAAATTTATTTTTATTTTGCGCCGTCAGCAAGTAATAAATCCTGAACCTCGCAGCAACTGAGAAAATGCTTATCAAAAATTTTTATTGTCTGTTTTCTTGTTGATTTACAACATATACATTTTTACCACACACAAATTGTTGTGGTGTTGGGTGACGCTTTTCGGCTTTAGTCAAATCCAGCAAATAAATTTTCTTTTACAGCTGATGACGCGAAAAATTTTACGCTCTACTTGTTGCTAGTCCACTCTCGGCTGGAGTTAGAAATTTAGTTGAGGTGTATACTGTATATGTGTATAGGAAATATACGGCCCAGTTAATATATATGAATTTGTTCTGAGATATTATTGCAACTCTACTGCCGGTTATCTCATCTGTTGTGCTAAAACTTCCACATTTTTATTATGTAATCATTTTTTTCACGCATACTTTATTTTGCTTTTACTCAATTTTTTGTCTTTCCCTTCTTCGCGCTTAATTTTTCTTCTTAAAATTTATTTCCCAAATTTTATATTGTGCTCTTTACTCTTGTAGGTACTTATCAAAAAATGTTCCACTCATTCCACTCTTCTCGAACACTCGGTGCCTTAATGTTGTTACTTTTCAGCCTTATCCTGCCTCGTTTCAATTTTTATTGCTATTACCAACATTACAAGTACATATTTTTATTATTTCGCATATTTCGCGTCAAACTTGTACACATTTTTTCACGGCATAAACTTCAGATTATATACATAGGCAAGTATGTGTGATCCTTACACGCCAGACACACAGTATAGCAGATGTTGCGGAAAAAGCTGTCAGATTGTTTCAGTGCTTGCTTGTCTTAACGTTTGAGTGGTGCATTACGTTGCTAATAAGTCATTGTCTATCATGTGAAGGGGAAGGGTAGAGAGTGAAGAGTGTGTTGCTGTTGGTTGCTAATCTTTTTAGAAGAGAAAGCACTCAGTACGAACAGCTATGATTTATTATATTTTATTGCTGTATGAAATTTAAAATTTCTCATAAATATTTGAGTGTGTTTTTAGTAAATAAAAAATAATAAAGTAAGATTTTTCAGATTAATTTCAAATTGTGTTGAGAGAAATCTACCTTAAATTTTAGAAGAATTTAAACTTTATTTAAGAATACAGAAAAGAGAAACATTTAAATTTATTTTTACTTTTTTTTTCTTTATCAAAAAATGCAAGGTAAAATTTTGAATTTTTAAGTCTTAGAACAATCAAAAATTAGTTTGAACTTCCGGTTACTACAAAGTGTCTAAAAAAAGTAAAAAAACAAAATACTGTAAAAAAAAATAATATATACATATCTTTTATCCATAAAATTTTCGTAATTTGTTGAATTGGAATAAAAATTTTTATTATTAATTAACTATTAATAATTTAATTTTATTTTATTATAAATTCTTATTATCTTAGCAAATTTCTTAGTTCTCAAAAAATTTAACAAATACTAATGACGTCTTTTCTGTTCTCTCATTTCAGCTTCCGGTCAACTACCACTCGCCGTTTGATTGATTTGAAACCTATACAACGCCAGCTAACGACAAATAAAAAACAAAATGCCAATAGTTCTAAAATGATTACAAAGGTCTAAAAAAAGGACCAATTTTTTGATGAAGAAATATTTTATTGAGGTTATTTATAAAATAGTTGATAAACAAATTAATCATTTTCCGCTTTTATTGCTTAAGCCTAATTAGAAAAGGAAACCTCGTCTTTAATGTTTTATGAATATACATATATACAATATATTTTGTTTGATTTTTCTACATATTTTTAATAAACCTTTTCTTATCTTCTTTCAGTGCAGTGCAATTGTAGCTAATAAGTTTTAACCTGTGTGAAAATATCACAAAATATTTTATAAGAAAAAATATTAATTTTACATCAAGATAGTGTATAAATGTGTGTATTCAAATCATAACCCACCTAAAAGTAAGAAAAAGCATTTAGCAAAAGTGTCGAAAAAAAAATACGAAAACGGTAACGGTATCGGATACGCGTCGGCAAAAGTGTGAACGTGCGCAACTTACTAAAAAAATATTAAAAAAAAAAATTAAATAAAAATAAATAAATTTGTATATTAAAATTCCTCTAAGTGTTGCTTTTCAATACAAATACCTAAATTCATATCTACGCTAATTCTAATTATCTCTAATTAATATAAAATTAATATAAAATTTTAAAATTTTGGTAAATTGCGTAGCGTTCTCGGGCGCGTGCGCATTTCGAATCCACGCAACGCGGACGCCGCCGCCGCCAAAATGCATCCGCCAGCGGGCAAGCGATGCCGGCAATTGAATGATGCCACCAACAACAACAGCAACATAATGATGGAAGAACGACAAGGCAGAGCGTTAGGCGATATCGACTACAACGATACAACAGCTGCAAAAACAACAACAACAACAACGAGGAAAATGTTTGGCAATCACTGCCGTCAGCTGAGTGTTTTGGCGTGTTTCATCGCCATTATCGCCTTAAATAATTTCGGTTGTCTGCTAACGACAACAACGGCTACAATGCAACGGGAGAATATGCGTGTGCTGCCATTGCCAGAAGGTGAGTGTGCAAAAATGAATAACAATTAAGAAAAGTTGGGAAAAAAAATCTAATTAAGTAGGGTTAATCAAAATCTTTGAAGATAAGATTAAATAATCTTTAATAACGTTTAAAAATTTTCGACATATGTATATTTTAAGAAGTCTGCCATGTTTGTTTTGTTGTCAA
Source organism: Ceratitis rosa (assembly GCA_037013455.1). NCBI lineage: Eukaryota > Metazoa > Arthropoda > Insecta > Diptera > Tephritidae > Ceratitis > Ceratitis rosa. Next base: position 12,471,810 of record JAWMAG010000054.1, read on the forward strand.
TTCTCTTCTTCTTTAGTAGTTGGTGAAGAAAAAATGAATAAAAATGCTTCTAAGTATGATTTTGTTGGTAAACCTTCTTTTAAATAATACTTCCTGTCACGCCATCATTTTATTATCATATAAAGTTTGTATATTTACTATATACTAATATGTACATATATACACTTTTAATTGCTAGCAATAAAACATTGTCAACTGTGGCATTTGAACTGTCAAGTTTAAGTGCTTAGAGTTTAGAATATAAGTAAGACACGTGTACACATGTGTAAAGAAAAGTGGTGATTTTAACAAAAAATGTAGGTATATGGGTTACAAATGTACCCATATATATACTGTTTGTTAAAATTTTTTAACAATTTTTTTATTCTCTTTTATTGAATTAAATATGTTTCCTAATCTATTTAACTTTTTTTTTAATTTAATTAATATTAATTTTTTATCTTAATCTATTAACATCATTTATATTATTTAATTTCAATTTAACTTATTTTATTATATTTCACTTCATTTTTTTTTAATTTATTCCACTTTATTTTTTATTTACTATTTTATTTCCCTTTATTTTAGAGTAATTTTACTTAATTAAATTAATTTTAATTTATTTAATTTTCTTTTATTTTATTTGGTTTTTTTATTACATTTAATTTTTAATTTTATATTTTTTTCTATTTTATTTTATTTATTTTTTTTGATTTTATTTTATTTTATTTTATTTTATTTTATTTTATTTTATTTTATTTTATTTTATTTTATTTTATTTTATTTTATTTTATTTTATTTTATTTTATTTTATTTTATTTTATTTTATTTTATTTTATTTTATTTTATTTTATTTTATTTTATTTTATTTTATTTTATTTTATTTTATTTTATTTTATTTTATTTTATTTTATTTTATTTTATTTTATTTTATTTTATTTTATTTTATTTTATTTTATTTTATTTTATTTTATTTTATTTTATTTTATTTTATTTTATTTTTTTTATTTTATTTTATTTTATTTTATTTTATTTTATTTTACTTTATTTTAAATTATTTCATCTTAATTTATTTTATTTTATTTTATTTTATATTTGAATTTCTTTTGATGAAAAAGTAATCGGTTCGAATTGCAACACGAATAGATCGTAATAAATAATGCAACTCTGTATTGAATTTAAATTTCCTTTTAAATACTTTGAGTTAAATGAACACTGAATATGTTTTAGTCTTTGAATAAACTTCTCTAGGTCAAGACGTGTTTCCTTATTTTTACGGTTCTCGTTAATTTATATATTTTATTCTATTTAATTTTTTTATGTTTTTTAATTCATTTTATTCATTTTTTTATTTTGTATTATTTTACTTTTTTTTATTTTATTTTATTTTATTCTATTTAATTTTATTTTTTTTTGTTATATTTTGTTTTTTTTTTATATAATTTTATACTATTTTTTTTTATTATAGTTTTTTTTATTTTTTTAACTTTATTTCATTTTATATTATTTTATTTTATTTCATTTTATATTATTTTGTTTTATTTTATTTTATTTATATATTATCTTATCTTATTTTTTATTTTATTTTATTTTATTTTATTTTATTTTATTTATCTCATTTTATTTTATTTTACTTTGTTTTATTTTATTTCATTTTATTTATTTCATTTTATTTTATTTTATTTTATTTTATTTTATTTTATTTTATTTTGTTTCATTTCATTTTAGTTTATTTTATTTTTTCTATTATATTTTTTTTTTTATATTATTTTATTTTATTTAACTTTATTTTATTATTATTATTTTATTTTTTTGTTTTTCATGTACGTAAGGATGCTTCATATATCGCCGAGTTCAGTCATCCAACAGTTTTTAGGGTCATTAATATTTTACTTTACCATGGAAATTTGTATGTGCATGAGTTTTAGTTTTTACTTACGCACATAAAACTAATTCAATGTCTTTTTCAATTTCCTTATTTCTACAAATAATCATAACTTCTGCTCCAATTCCTTTTAGTGCAAAATCTCTGCCAAGCCATCGATTGTAGTATTTCTAGTTCAAGTTTCAAAATCCATATTATATTTTATTCGTTACTTCTTTATTTCTACTTTCTACTATTTGCAATGAAATCTTGCCAATGCTGCCACTCCATATACTTACACATTTAATAGAATGTATGGAGATAAGTAAGTACAAGTATGTATGTGTGTATACATAAGTGGGCAGCACGTGTGTTGCATTGCCTTTAGTCTCCTATTAACGATCACGTGTGAATGCATTTGTATGCAATGGCAAATACAAGTGCCTGCACGTACGAGGCATTTGAATGTGCGCTGGCAGTGGAAGGCAAAATGTGTGAATGTATTTATGCATATGTGTATATATGCATGTGTGCAAGCGCTTGAGAGAGTTTCAATGAAATTGTCATATTGTTTTTCGCACACCACGCGTTGTGACACTTGATGATGTGCAGCAGTGAAATGTTAATGCAGATGTACATTACGGTGGGACAGAAATTAATTTAATAATTTTATATACGTTGATGTCAAAAGCAACTAGTAGCCATACTGCCATCTAGTATTTGGTAGAGAGTTACAGATGTATAAAAATTGAGTTTCTCTAACGAATATTCCATTATTTCCAGGCAAGGGATGTAGGAAGTATTGAACTAAAGTTGGTGGTTTATTTTCAGAGATCGTACTAAAAAAATTATGAAAAAGCCAAATTTTTAATATGAAATTCTTTCATCATTGCAGGAAACTCTCCATCAACTGGTTAACCCTAAATCTACATTTATCTCTTACAACCTATTCTCTTAGAATATGGAAACAACTTTTTCCATACCTTCATAATTTTTTCTTTGTTATCGATAAATATTTCGCTGGAAAATTATATTTTCGGTTTTCTGATTATTATGATATTAGCAGCGTTCTTAGAAATTTGATTTCTTTATTTTTCAGAAAAATACTACATAATCGATACATAAACTTACTTATTTTTGCTATCGATAAATAGAAATAATAAAAATTTACTACAATATATTATGCACACTTTAACTTGTTGGTGTTTGTTACCGATAAATTTTAAATCGATAGTTTTTTATCGATATTTATAAAATTTATTTACTTGATGTTAGTTATCGATTTGCGATACTTATGAAATATTTTTTAGATACACTACATAATCGGTTTCATTCTTATTTTTCCTGAAGAAAATATGACATTGATGATTATATTTTCGATAAATAGAATTGGTGGAATATGAATTTGTTATGTATCGCTAATTTTTTAGTCATCGTTAGATTTCTAATCGATATTTTCATCGACATTTATAAAATGTTTTTTCTTGATCGATAAATTTTATCGATAAATTTGTATCGATAAATTTTTGTCGATAAATGTATATCGATAAAATTTATCGATGAAAATTTATCGATATATTTGGAATATTTGTAAGATATATAGAATATTTATATAAATTTGAAATATTTATTTATGGTAAACAAGCGATTTTTTTAATTTATTTTTATACCCGCTTTAAATATTTTGCACCTTTCATTTTAATTACATTTCTCACTGGGTCACAGTGTCAAAAATTTAGTCAGACACGCCTATATGTATGCTTAGAACTACATATGTATGCACACTGACGTTAGTTTTAATGCTTTTGAATTAGGAAGCTGCGGCACTATTCTCTTGGCTAAGAGGCCCCGAATAGCTTTTCTTCCACTTGAGCTTGTTGTTGTTATTTTATTGTTATTCTTATTATTATTATTATGGTGATTGTTGTCGCAAAAGCGCTTTGCAGTACTAACCATGCAGGCAGGTCTATGGACATGCAAACATACATACATACGAGTATATGAATTTATGTATATACACTAGTATGTAGTCTAATACTTTATATGTACCTATGTACCTATATGTAAACGCAGCTTCCTATGTAACTTTCACTAGGTTGTTCATTAAATTTGAATATTTGAACATTTCATGCGAAATGGAGCGTGTGCGCATTACTTGATTCACTGCAATGTGCTTTCGATTTCCTCATCAATGTATCGTTTCGCCTCTCGCTTGCAGTCTCTCTTTCTCTCTTTCTCTCTCTCTCTCTCTCTCTCTCTCTCTTTCTCGCTAAAAACTATGCATTCTAGACAACTTTGTGTCTGCTGGAAAGTAAAGTAAAGTTTTAGTCCAGTGTATGTGTGTGTGTGTAGTTTTCATAGATACATAACTGTAAAAGTTGTGTCGTTGCTATTTTATGAGGTGTAAATTTTATGTTTACACATATTGTTGCAATTTACATGGATATTCTAGTATGTTTTTATATATATATACCATATAAATATATATATGTGCACTTATGTATGTAGGCGATTTCAAGAGTGCGTATAAAAGCGCTCAGAAGAAGCATACTGCCTGGAGTTAGGCGCATACTTTCAGTTGCTAGTATCTATGCAAATATGTAAGTTATTCTACCTACTGTGATTGTAATGCAATTTTGTAGACAACAGTTTGATGTTGCATCAACATTTGCAATATTCATTCAGTAGTTATGTATGGTAGTCTCTAGTATATATTGAAATATACCTCTAATGTACTCGTATACCTTCACAAGAACACCAGGCTCTAAGGCATATTAGTCAATATTGGTATCACATTCCAAGAATTTTGTCTACCAAATAATTTTGCCAATTTCAGCTTAATCAAAGTAGACACCCAATAAGTGACAAAACAAGGATATACATATACCTAAATGTATGTACATGTGTATATGTATTTAATTTTTAATTTTTAATTTAAATCGGCTTTGGTTGCTTTGTTGATAGTAAGTGAAAGTTGAGGATTGGACAACAAGCCATTTTAAATAGAATAAAATAGAAATTTAATATTTTTTGTTTTTCAAATTAAGTGATTTATACAGACAGTTTTTACCAAACAAATATTAAACTAGTTCAAAAGATACTAGTATTTAACTGGCTAAAAGATACTAGTATTATACTATATATATAATTGGCGCTTTGTAACCGCTAAAGCGATTTTCGGCCGAGCTCCTCCTCCAATTTGTGGTTTTGCGTCTTGATGTTTTTCCAACAAATGGAGGGACCTACAATTTATTCGAAGCCGCCTCCGAACGGCTGATGGTTTTTTTACGAGGAGCCTTTATTTCATATCCGAAATACACTCGGAGGGTTGGACATTCCCTGCCGAGGACGACCGCAGTTAGAAAATTTAACTTCATTTTTTATTTAAATTAATTTTCCATAACTTTTGGATGTTGGTGGCACCGGGATTTGAACCTGAGCCTTCCGAATGTCAGTACGCAATGCTAACCACTCGGCTACTGCGACCGTGTAGTTAAGAATACCAGTATTAAACTTATTTAAAAGAAACAAAAGTAAATTTAAACATTTTCAAAATTATTGTTGTTGCTTAGAGGTTGAAAAATAGTATAATGTTTTTAAATTTATTCTAGAAATATGAGGCCAAACGGTAGGCCTCACCTAATAATTGTCACCCTTGAGAAGTGCCTCTAAATGCTAGTCTGTGCAGTGTGGCATGCCACTACGCGTTAATCTTACCTTTTTTCCAGAAGAAAATTACCAGTTCTACCTGAGCTGCTTACGATTACTTCACTGGACACTACTACGAATGTTCCACTTATGTACTGAATGTTACCCATCACATATTTCTAATGCTGCAGGGCTTTCTCTATATTGAGAAGTAGATCTAATCGTCATTCAGGCGTGCTATGCTTTTCATTACTTGACTGGCAAGAGCTTATCTCTAATGTATTCATTCAGACTACTTTCAAATAGCTCCAGAAAGAATTAAGGCTCTTCAAAGATTAAAAAAAAAATTTAAAAAAATTTAAGTTGAAAATTACTGATTCCAAACTAGTGCCAAAGTACCATATCGCTTTTAAAAAAATGTTTAAAAATTAAATTATTTTACTGTAAATTTACCATGATGCTCCGCGTAAATAATGCCAAAAAAATATGATGTTTTTTCCGTATGTGAATATGTTATACACACGCTTGTCACTTAAGAAAAAAAGTCTCACGAATTTCACCAAATTGATTGTCGCTCAATTTGACATGAAGCATTACAACAGTGACACATTGAATTAGTGGATATTGATTTGTATTCTCTTATGACAAATGAATGAGCGATTTAATCATAAATTTATTTGAGAAAATATTACATATTGAATTAAAGCTTAAATAAAAAGTAAGCGCGTTTTGGCATGAGAAATATGAAAAAAAATAATTATTTCCAAATCTTTCAGCAAAATCAAGAAACACTAAATTATTCAAAAAGCAACAATTTAGCAGGCGATAATTAATAAAAAGTAAATAATAAAATAAATGTAGACAAAATAAAGTAATTACCATAATTTATGCCAAATCATATCAACCTTAATATTATAAAATGAAAGAAATTTTTCCCTTGATGAGCATCACATGACAAAACAGATATAGGTAAATGATTTGCAACATTTTCAAATAATAATAAAGTGCGAAAAAGTGAACATTGAGTCGGAAATTGTGAAAAGTGAAATTCACTGTCAGCAGAAATATTTATATTTACTAGAAATAAAATATCATCAAGACGATTGCGAACGACAGCGCAAAAGAAAGCAAAAAAAAAAACATGAAGCCAAGCGGTCAGCAAAGAAAGACCGCGAGAATCTAGTAAAAATCATTTAATGACGAATAAAAATATGCAAAAATATGTGTATGTAGGAAATTTTCGCATTAAGTTAGTTTTATTAATTTACAGAATCTTTACTTATATTAGGGCTAATAATAGGTCTAGTAAAAAGTAATACATTATTTTAGTGTTTTATAAGTGGGATTAGATTACTTTAGATGGCGTTAGAAAGACGATATATTGTACTAAAAAAAATAATGGAAGAAGTATTCATCACTCAACTCAATAGAGTTTGAGTGAATGTCAAAAATGGATACCAGCAAAGAGAAGATACGTTTTTTTCTAAAATTTTTCTTCGGTAAAGGTGAAAACGCCAGTCAGGCAGCTGAACATGTGAGTAGTATTTATTGTCCTGATGGTTTTAGTTTCGTCGATTTCCTGCCATTAATTTTGCTGTAAAAGATGCGCTAAGGTGTGGAAGGTCAATTGCCGAAATTGTCGATACAAAATATAGTAATCGTCGAGCCTGACCGTCATGGGAGCACTCCTGTGATTGCCCAAAAGCTGAAAACAGTTTGGAAATACTGGAAACAAGCTCGATGAGTTTTAATAAGAGATGCATAATGACAATACCTTCAAAAAGGCAAAAAGTTATCGAGCAAAGCGGTGGATATTTGACATAACTAGGATAATTCTAATAATGGTAAATTAAGCCTTCAATTTAATGCAAAAAAGTATGACTCTTTACTAGAGCAATATAAAAAACAAAATACTGCAGATCTTTAAAATTGACTTTGAATATTTTTTTAATTAATTTTAATTAAATAATTAAATTCCTATTTAAAAGAATTAAAGCTAAACTATTATTTTATTATATTTTTTTAGAATTATGTTATTTAGAAAATAATGAAATACAAATTTAAATTAGTAAGTTTTTCGGTTTTATGAACAAAATTTAAATGTAGCGAAAAGTTATTCGAATTTCTTTAAAAATACGCTCAGTTTTTAATTTCTGGACTAGTATGTAACTAGTTCGTTTGGTCGTACACAATTTTTAAGAAGTACATTTTCACTTTTTACCTTATTTTAAAACGAAAATGTGTTTATAATGTTGCCTTTGTAAGCACAAATCTTTATTTGAATACCTTGTAACTACTTCAACACTGGTTAATGTCAACTTAATGAAAATAAACATTTGAAGATATGTCTTTCATGCACGCGAGTGTATAAAATAAATTAAAATTATTGGTGTATGTTTTTATTGGTGAAAAAATTTGATAATTTATTGTTGAAAATTGATAACAAAAATATTTTACAATAAATACAATTTTATAGGTATTTATAAAAAATACTTAGTTATTTCGAAAATGTTTAAATTAAGATTTAAATTAATTCCTGTTAATTAATTAATTTAGTTCATAAGTAAAGATATTTTTTTGAATTAAATATAATTTCTTCGAATTTTTTATTAAATAAAATCACTTTAATTAATTTGTAAACTATACCAGATGTAATGATAACAATTGGTAATAAAATAAATAGATAATAAAAAAAAATAAAAAAAATAAATTTTTATAAAATAACACCAAAAATATAAAAACAAAAGACACGCAATTAAGTAATGACTTTTAGAACTGGTTACATTTTCGGCGTTTTTTGAACTAGTTCCAGACCACTCATTATGAAACTAATTTTTAGCCAAAAAAAAAAACAATTAAAATGTAAAAAACTTTACTAAAGTATTACAACTGTTCCCATTTCAGTTACACTGCCACTAGTTAAATACTAATTGAAATACAAGTTATTAGTTGAAAAAAGAAATTATATAATATTTATGGCAAACAAATTTTCCTTCCCACCATTTTCTTTTTTATAATATATTTGTATATGACCACAGTAAAACTTTTATGTTCATTAGTGCTGATGTTACTTTTCAGTTAATGACAGTTGTGTATACTGGTATGTACACATACATATATACGTATATATGTAGTAATATAGTAATAGTGCATATTGTTGTTGTCACTGCTATTTGATGTGTTTATTGCTTATAATGATGGCGGCTATAGTTAGGCATCAGGAAGTCTTAATAAGCGCAATTTCGGATCGTTAGTCGTTGAGAGTCACAGTTTGGCTACATTGTTCACTATGTACGTGTATGTATGTATGTATATGTGTGTATGTGTGTATGAGCGCTCAACATTCAAGGGGATGTCAGTTGTAAAATCAACATCTCGATGTGAAAAAAATTGAGAAAAAAAATTACAGTCAGCCAGTGAGATTTAGTCATTAAGTGCCAGTGGCAACGTCAAATTCTTTATGAGATCGTCTATTTGCCTGACAATTTGATGGTCTGTAAGTCTTTCTAGCTGACTGTCTGTTGTATAATGTGTCTGCTCGTCTGAGAGTCGGTTACAAAGAAAATGCGGGCACTTAATGTCAGTTGACATACTATGAATGGTGACTTTAGTGCCACACCACTGATGGAAGCTGTGTGTGCTGATTCCCGTTGATAGTTGGTGTGTTGACATTGGCGCACAAACAGCTACACATACTTGTACATATCATTTTTTTTTTTTTTTGCTTATTTAAAATATAATTGGTGTATATGGTATAATTTAGTACGCGTAGTTGCACCCCCATAGGAAAGATGGTATGACATTGACATATTTTATGGTTTTATAATATAATAATAATTGATAATTTATGCGCTTAACAATTATTCTTTAGCAATAAAGTTTGGAAATTTTAAATTCTGTGTTTTTTCAGTGCATTTACCAATGTATAGTATGTAATATGATTAGCAGTGTTAAGCCATGTAAGGCATATAAAGAAAACAGTTCTTGAAGGGTGTGCATATAAAAATTATTTTCCACTCTAAATTAAAATCTCAGTAGTTTTATTAATTAAAATCAATTATATAAACAGTTTCTAAAAATAACTATACAAACAGTATTTATCTGTATTTATTGGTAGTGTTGTGTAATGAAATGATTAAAGTTTTTCACAGTAAAATAAATGAAAATTTTACTGCGCAAAAATCGATAAAAAAAAATAAATTGAATAAATGACATAATTTTTCCTGCCAAATAAATAAAGAAATTAATAAAATTCAAAAATTAATAAAAAAAATATTACCAAAAATTTCTGAGCATTAATTGTCCAACATTTTAGAAATCTTAAATAAAAATTTGTTCTTGCCAGAAAAATAAAGAAATTAATAGAATTCAAAAATTAATTACCAAAAAATTCTAAACTTTCAAATTTTAACGATTTTCTGCAAATTTAAATATCCAACATTTTAGAAGTTTGAAAAAAATATCAAATTTTAATGCTCAAAAATTTAAAAAGAATTAAACCAATGACTTCATTGCCAGAAAAATAAAAAAATTAATAAAATTCTAAATAAAAAATACTACCAAAATCTTCTGATATTTCAAATTTTGACGATTTTCAACAAATATAAATTTCTAACATTTTAGAAATTTTAAATAAAATTTTTTTCCTGCCAGAAAAATAAAAAAAAAATAATAAAATTAATAAAAAAAATACTACCAAAATTTTTTTGAACCTTCAAATTTTAACGATTTTCAGCACATTTAAATTTCCAACATTTTAGAATTTAAAAAAAATAAAAAAAAATTTTTAAATATAATATTTTCTATCAATTTTTTCAGCATGACTACTGAAATTTCTAAATAAATATCTCTAACATGAAATATAGTAATAAAAAAATTAATTTGAAAAACTAGTTAAGAAGCGGAAATTGAAATTTTTGCTAACATAAAAAACAAAATTTAAATTCTGAAATTTATAATACAAAATCAAATAGAATTAAACTTTTTGGAACCCATTTACTATTGAATACTTTCAAAAATTTAAAACTTCATACTTTTGAGAATTTTCAGTATTTCCAATGAAGCAATATTTTCTAATTTTTTTCAAATTTTGAATTTTCCAAAATCAAAAAAAAAAAAAAATCTCATTCAAAAAATATGTTTTATATTAACAAAAAGATCACCAGTTTCAGTGTTCGTTAATATGACTTTAAAAAATTCGAAAATGTACAGTTTTGAAAATATCCAATATGACAATTTGTTCTCATAGACTTATACAGATTATTTTTAACATAATCATTTTTTAAGTTTAGTGACAGTTTAAAAAAAATGTTAACCCGAAGAAAGCAAATTGCTGAATTTTATCTTAAAATCATTTTTTCAATAAAATTGAATAATTTACAGTATTGGTAAGGACGAAATTTTACTATTTAAGAATTTCATTTTTTTATTGAATTTTTGTAACTATAATAATTTTTAAAAATTAGTGGCAAAATGCTGAGCTCTTTAAAAGATATAATACATGGTCATTTAGTTCATAATAAATTTTTAAAAATGCTAAGTAGCACAATTTGAAAGATTTTCGGAAATTTTTTTATATAAACATTTTTTGTATATTTTAAATTTTCCAAATATTCACAAATGCATTTGAATAGAACTCATTGTTATTGATTACTAATAAAAATTATTTTTTATTTAAAGAAACTAAGATTACAAAATTCAAACCTGAAAATTTCAAAGCATTCCATCAATTTCTTTAAAAAAAAATTCTTGCGATTGAGCTAATCTTTCCCAGATGTTAATGAAACACTCGAATGGTGAACCTCACAAACCGGGATTCGCCGATTTAAGAAAACGAGGCATATTTTAATTTAAAAAAAAGCAAAAAAAAGATATTAATATTATTCAAAATAATAAAAAAATGTCATTATCCTGTTTTGTGGAAAAAAATAAACTTTTTTAAATGTTTTATTTGAAAAAAAAAAACAATATTTGTTTTTAATTAAAAAATTAATAATAAAGTAATAAAAATGTGATAAAATGAAGCGATAAGTAAAAATTCTTGTAATATATTGAAATAACAAATCTGGTAAAAAAAAGGGTAAAAAATGTAGAGTAAAAATAAAAATTGGGAAAATTAAAAAAAAACTAAAAAAAATATAATGTTCTCGCCGAAATGTTTTGTTAAGTAAAGTCTGAGATGATATTAAAGTAAAAATAGAAATAATATAATTATACATAGATATAATTGGCGCTTTGTAACCGGTGAAGTGTTTTTCGTTCTTATCTAAGAACTTAAAAAAGAATAAATAAAATTGAAAAAAAAAATTAAAAAAAATCAAAAATTAAAAGTTTCGTTAATCTAAGCAAAAAACCACCCATGAATCGAATTCCAAATAAATTAAATAAATACTAAAAATAAAATTTTTTCCGAATAAGTCAGTCCCTAAACCACTTCCCCACTTTTCGTATAAACTTTCCTGGGAAGCATAGAAATAATCTGACAACCTGCCAAGTCATCCGGTCGGTAACTTTACAATTTATGTGGATCTTTACAAAAAACATAAAATTTTTATTTATGTAGATATATAGACGTAGATTATTTTGCTATTATTCTCTGACAACTTATTTAAAAATAAAAAAAGTTAGCAAAATTTTCAAATTTTTTTTTTAGTTTCTCCAACTTTTTCTTTTAAAAATATCCACTTTCAATACACCGAAAAAAAAATTTTTTTTTTGCTAAAACTTTTAGTAGGAAAATTTTTCTTCACACAATTTTGTGGAAGAAAAACTTTTTACAAAAGAATACTAATTATCGATTCCTGGTAATAAAACTTGTAATAAAAAACATGCAGAAAACTCAGTTAACATTTCACTGAAAATTCCATCAACAAAGCAGCTGTTCAATGCATTGAAATTGTGAGAAACCAAACCTACTTGGTAGAAACTAATAAACAAATACCTACAAACAATGAAATAGAATTTTCAAATTAGCAATTATAGCGAAAAATCACTTTTAAAACCATACCGTTAGTTAAATTGCACAATTTATGTGGAAAACCTAAGTTTTTATGGTCCGATTTTAAAAGCCACAGTTGACATTCGATCGCATATTTACGATATACCTATGTACGTACATATGTACATACTTATTCCTACGCAGACATAAACGCATAAACAATTTCAATACAACTTTATATAGTGAAAACATTGTCGCTTGACAACAACAACGACAGGAACGGCAAGTGTACTCAATGGCCTGGCAATGAGTAGATGAGAAAATAAAATATAACAAAATAAAAAAAATAATAAAAAAAAGTTCAAAATAAAAAAAAAAGTTCAAAATAAAAAAAAAAAACTTAAAAAAAATATATGTACATACATACATGCATATATGCATGTGCGTATGCTTATTTATACATGCAACAATCAACAATGTCATTTAGTCGTAATGAAATTTGATTTTGCAGTGCGTATGTCATGAAGCGGCGCTATGCGTAGTGTTGTTTTCATTTTTATTGTACAACTCACATACTCGCACTTACATACATACATATGTATGTACATATGTACAGACATGATTTGTTGGCGACAAACGGTCGGAAGGTAAGCACATCGTCGACGCCGTTGGCTAAATAAATGGGTGTCAGGCCGTAACTAGCACAGAATTGGAGAAGCTGCGTGAAATAAACACATACACATGCACACACACGCATAAACATACGCATATATGCACACCAATATACGTAGTCTCGTTCAATTGTTATTTTGTTATTGTTGTTGTGGCTTATGGAGCTTATGAAGCGAGTACAAATGCACTTACGGTGGCTGTCACTTGCTTGCCGGTAGTTGAGATACTTGGTGCAATAACAATAATAATAACAACAACAACAACAAAAACAACTTGTTGCCGCATTTTTCAAGTTTGTTTCTCACTCTGAGAAATGGCACTTGTTGCTGCTGCAGTTGGTGGTTGTTGTAAAATTAATTTTTTTACTGTTTATTGTTTTTGTAATTACCATACGAGATTTGCCACTTTTTGTTCAATGTTTTTTATTTTCTATTTGCTAGATTTAATGATTTTGTGATTTTATTTTCAGTTTTTTTTTCGCTTGTAATTTTTAAGCTTAATCTTTTTCTTACTCTCTCTCTCTCCCTCCTCCTCTATGACTCTCTCTCTCTCTCTCTCTCCTTCTCTCTCTCCAGCCCTCCCGTTCCTTTCTCTCCCTCTCCTTCCCTCCTGCCCTCCCGTTCCCCTCTCTATCTCTCTTCTTTTTCTCATTTTATATATTTTTGTCACATTTTGCTTTTATATTGACTTCATTTCGTCTTTTTCTCTTACAACATTTCTAAGTTGTTTACAACATTTGCTTGGCGTCAACTTGTTCACCACCATTTTGTTGCTAATACGTGTATGGTTCGCTTTTCAAGTTATGCTATTTGAGACTCTTTGTTGTTGTTGGCGCTCAATTTGCATTCTTGGTTTTATATAGCATTTTTTATGTCGCCCATTTGTGTCGCATTTAAAATTATATAGAGTTTCGTTTTCCTTGTTCCACCTTGCGAGTTAATAGGCAAAAATGTACTACTTTCGCGAAAGAGCACTTCAATGAGCCCCGGGGATTCTGGTAAAAAGTTATTTTTTCGACGAGAGCAAGTTTTGCGTTTTTGGAATCAAAGGATGTACGATTGTAAGGCGAAAATTGGGCACGGTTCTCGATAAGGAAATCTTCGTGCCCACTGTGAAGTATGGTGGTGGTGGTGGTAGCAATGATATGGGGGTGCATGGCCAGTATTAGTGTGGCCAGAATGGAATTTACAGAGTCCACTATGGACAAATATGCATATCTTAAAATTTAAAAAAGAAAATTGGAGCAAAGCGCTGAAGAATTGGGTCTAGAAAGTGACTACTACTTTCAACAAGATAACGACTCGAAGCATATACTGCGGACATAGTTAAACTGTGGTTACTCTACAACGTTCCCTAGCAGCTTCGAGCCCCACCACAGTCACCAGATTTAAATCCTATTGAGCACCTATGGGATTCACTGGAACGTAAAATCCGCCAACGCACAATTACCTCAAAGCAAAGGCTTTGCTCAAGGATGTCCTGCACGAGAAATGAGCTCAAATCTCTTCGATAGAAACCTTCAAACACCCAGCCAAAGTTTTAAAACATAGAAGTTATTCGACTTTCCTATTAAATTTTAAGTAGAATTCGGAAAAAGAATGCCTTTGTTCGACTTAAGTACAATGTACGCAGACTTTTTCTAATGAATTTTCTAGTCGCCTGTGCGTTTTGTTTTGTTTATGAAAATTTATCACTTTTATTTCCATAAATCTACAAATTTAATATACATAACTCGATTGTGTGCAGTGGACGGTGATTTTTCGAGAAAAAAATTTTTTCAATGACGAGGCAGATTTCTTACTCCAATAAATAAGCAGAATTTTCACACTTGGGACTCGAGAATCATCAAATATATGAATTGTCTGGTGCGTTGGTGAATTTTATCGAGACTAAATACACTCTAGCAATTACATTTTATTGTCACTTTTGGAATGGTAAAATTGCATTGTAGAGGTCTAATGGCAACTTGGCAGGCAGAGCATGTAGTGCTTGATTGATTTGTGGTCGAAGATTTGAGCGATCATTCATCTGCTCTCTTGATTGCAGTAAATTCTGCTCCTAAAGCACTACAGTGATCTGATAGTCTCATGTTTAAGTTGAATGAGAGCGATGGAGAGTAAATCTCTTCTTCTTCTTTATTGGCGTTGGCAATTATCAATACTAGAGCGCCATTCCACTCTTCTTTTCGCTCTCTTTAGCCCCAGCTGGAAATACTAAGTGAAGCCACGTCACTCTCCACCTGATCCTTCCAACGGAGTGGTGGTCTTCCTCTTCCTCTGCTTCCACCAGCGGGTACTGCATCAAATACTTTCAAAGCTGGAGTGCTTGCACCCATTCGGACGACATGACCTAGTCTCTTCACTTACTGAACTATGTCAATAGCATCGTATAGCTCTTATACAATAGCTCATTATTCTATCGATTGCGATATTCGCCGTTTCCAAAGCGCAAAGGCCCATAAATCTTACGCAAAATCTTTCTCCGGAAAACTCCTAACGTCGACTCATCAGCAGTTGTCATCGTCTATGCTTTCGCACCATATAGCAGGACGGGAATGATGAGCGACTTGTAGAGTTTGGTTGTCGTTCGTCGAGAGAGGACTTTACTTAGTCCAAAGTAGCACCTATTGGCAGGAGTGATTCAGACAAGTGCTGTCGCAGGAGGCTTTAAAATCGACGAAGAGGTGGTGTGTTTTCAATTCTCTTTTCACGGGTATTTTCCACGATTAGGCGCATGGTGAATATCTGGTTAATGATCCTACGTGTTCAACCTCTTCTGGAGTTTGGACGGAAAATAGTTTCAGGAGGTGCCTCCTATGTTTCTTCAATTCCTAGGAAACTGATTTGCGTTGGCATTGCGTTGCGTTTGAATAAAATTTCGAAAAATTGTCAGTGTCTGTCAGAGTTTTGTTAAGGGAACATCAAAACTCTGATTTTAAAACAACAAAAATAATTTGGAAAAAAAATGAAGATTAAATTTTTTAAAAGTGGTACATACATATTTCCAAATGAAGGCCAAACTAATTTTTTTTGATATTCAAAATCACAGAATGTCTTTAAAAAACTTACTTTCCGGGAAGTAGACCAGAAAGAGATCTATTCGACAAAAATTGGATATTTGGAAATTAATTTATTTCCAAGAAGTTTAAATGAAAAAAATAATAATTGTTCACTATTTAATTTATATTAAATAAAGTCTAAAAAAAGTAATCCATTATTTTTGCTATAGATGACTTTAGTAAACTGTACTCATGTTCTATAAGTGCCAGACTACACACAATGATAGAAGCATCCACTTTATTACCGAGACTTCATACCAAGTAATTGCCATCTAAGCCTGTCTATGGCAATGGATTTGGCTGGTGAAGATTTGGTCTCAAGGGAAGCCTATAAAAATTTATTGTCTCAATTTTTCGCTAATAGAGACAAGAGTTTTTATGAGAGTGGCATAATGATTAATGGAGTACTTGTTACTTGACCAATAATAATTTGCATTTTTGATTAATTAATTTTGACACAAAACCTAAAATTCACTGATAAAGGTATTTTGATTTCAGTAAAATTGAGTTTGCTTTCAAAGAATATTTGCATATTTTTGTTTTTATTTTAAATGCTGTATTACCGTTAATTTTAATTAATTCGCTTAAAAGTGTTTATAAATATTATTTTTGGCTTTGCAATTTGCAGTTTCGTGGTATATGTACGAGTATGTGTATAAATTAACTCAAAACCAAAAAAAAAATATAAAAAGTTAAATATATATATATGTACATACTCATTTTTTTATTATACCATTGCTTGAATATGTGTTAATGTAAATATATGTATATGAGTAGTAAGTGAATTTAACTCACTGCGATATTCATCAACTGAATTTTAAATTACTATGGAGAATAATTTACGCACAGAAAAAAGGGACACACACACACATACATAGTACACGTGTATTTGTAAATTGGTATACTGATTTATAGATAGTATGAGAATTAAACTACAGGTAACTAAAATTTATTTCCCGTTTTATTGTTTATATATGTACATACTCGTATTTACTTTAGCCGCCATCAAAGTGTCAATGAAACATCACTGTAAACTTGGACTTCTCAGTAAACAGATGTGATGGCGATTGCGCTGTAAAAATGTTTATTTTTGATTACATGGAATTTTACCTGATAGTGTGTGCGTGTCGTTTTACAAGCTAGTACATTTGTATGGGTGTATAGTATTTTTCTCTTTTTACATATTTATGTATTTTGTGCATCCAGTGGAGTCCGTCACTGTCAGCGTTGCTTTGAATGTAGCTGTTGCTGAATTTCCGATTGTTGAATGTTTAATTTTTTTTGCCACTTAACTTTTACTAATACTACTTACCTCTACAGCTACGACTATTTGTGTGTTATTTCAGCGATTGAAATCAGCAGCGTATTTTAATTAGCTTTAGTACTTTGTGCAACATTGTTGGCGGGCATACAAATAAGGCGAAATTAATTTGTGTACTAAAAAAAATTATAATTAATTTTGATGATGTGATTTGTAGCAAGGTGCAGAGATTTTCAATTCATAAAATATTTTCCTTTTTACAAATTTATTTTTTTAACAATTTTGGACTAAAAATAAATTTTCACTAAAAATAAAATTTCTGTATAATTTAAAAGTATTTAATTTATTTTTTTTTTAAATGTTTTAATTTTTTTTGTATTATATAAACTCAAAAACTTATTTTCTATTATTTAAAACGTCTAATAATTTCCATTTTCCGTTATTTGATTAAAAATTTTACATTTACTTGTCTAATTTCATGGATTAGAAATCTTCGACTTTTTAAACACAAAATATTTTGCAAATTTTTTATCAAACAATAAATCTTAAAACAAGAAAAATTCATAATTTTTCTTTTTTTTTGAAAAAAACTATGGTATCTATTATTGCTAGTTTTAATTCTTTCATAAAAATTTTTTTTATTTTTATATATAATGATTTACTTTCTCTGTTGTCGAAAAAAAAACTATTATTATTATTAAAGAAATTATTTTCGCCACATTTGGAAATTTTAACTTTTTGCTAATATCAATATTATATAAGCAAACATGATTTTCTTACTATTATAAAGATTTACTTTCTCTGTTGTTGAAAAAAACTATTATTATTATTAAGAAAATTATTTCTCCACATTTCAAAATTTTAACTGTTTGCTAATTTCAATATTATATTTGTAATCATTATTTTCGTACTACATATATTGAAAAAAGAGTTTTCACCCTTTTTAATTCAAACATTTAAGCCGCATTGTTCAAAAAAAAATTATTTTAAGGTTTTTCATTTTCAAGAATTATAAATCTTTAACTAATGTGAATTTTCTCTAATTTTGAAAAACAATTAATTGCTTAAATTTTTTTAAAAACCTTTTTTTTCTTTTATGGAAAACAAATATTTTTCTTTTTCGTTAAAAATTAAATTTTTCATTATAGCTAATTCTTATATTATTGAAATCTATTTACATTATTTAAAAAAAAAAAAACAATTTTTTTCATTTTTATTAATGAATTTATTTAAGCTTTTATCAAATTATAAATTTTTTTTAATTACTCCAATTTTAAAATTATTTATTTAATTAAAATTTAAAATTAAAAAATTGTTTTTGTTATTATAAGAAGTTCATATTTTCTATTAATAAAAATTATTTCTTATTTTCCGAATTTTTACATTTTGTTAAAAGAATTATTGTCTTTATTGCTGTGAAAAAATAAATAAATTTTTTTTATCTAAATTTTATTTCTATTTTTGAGAAACAAAAAGAAAATATTAAATTATTAAATTTTCTACATTATCTAAATATATTGCTTCAAATTGCGCTTTTTTCTAATTTTGATTCTCATTCAAAAACTGTATTTTCTTCATTTTACAAAAAATAATTAAAAATTTTTTATATTTATTCTCTATTATATTTTAAAAATAAAGTTTTTAAAGTTTTTCGGAATTTCAATTTTTCAAAACTATTTTTCGATATCTTCAAATATTTTTTTTATTTTTTTTATTTTTTATAGATATTCAAAACATTTTCAAATTTTTTGAATTAAATTTTTTTTTCAAAACTTTTTTCCACCTTTTTTGAAAAAAAAATGTTATGTTATTTAGCTGTAAAAAAATTCCATATTGCCGATTTTTTATTTTTTGTAAAAGCAAATTGTAGTTTTTTTTTTGTTTTTAAGCTACACATTTCTTTTTAATATCCTATATTTTTCGAAAACGATTTTTTTTAGTTTTTATTCTTGTTTTCCTTATTATATATTGAAAATGTTTTTTTTTTTAACTAAAGAAATGCATAATAAACAATGTTTAATGCATTCCGAATTTTTAGTTAAATTTTAAAAATAAATTTTGTTTTGTGCTCGTTAAATATTCTATATATTTTTTTTTTTGAATTAATAAAATTGAATATTAATTGTTTAACCGCCAAAAAGTTAACGGCTCTAAAACTCATTATCTTCTCTGGTTTTCAATTAAATGCCTGCAACACAAGCTATTCTCTCTCTCTAGAACTAAACACCCGACCTGCTGCTAATCTACGTACATACCATACATGAATACGGTTATTGCAAACTAGAGCTCTCCTCTTTAATCACAACAACTGTAACAATATTTATTTATGTTGACCAAGTTAATTGTTCTTAAATAATTAATTTGTAAACAGCAACGAGCTATGTCTACGACATACCTACACGTACATAAATACTGCCGCCAATCAACGGGGAGCAGTAAGTGGGCTGCCTGCTGTAGACAGTGGTATTATAGGTACATACATACATATGTATTAAAGTCCAATTGTAAATTCTTTCTCTCGTCATCACCATGAGCATGAGTTGATTGTATGTCAAGCACATTCGCTGGGAGAGTTGGTCAGCCACATACCATAATGAATGCCCAGCGGCTGCCATTATGCCAAAGATCGTCAATCTGTTGAAGAACACTATTCAGTTTGTGGGAATGTTAATATACATATGCATAATCGTATATATACATGATTATAAGCTTTTCATTGCTATTATTCATGTTGAACTCATTTATTAAATATTTTTTTCTATAATATAAAATTTACTATTGAGCTATTAAAGGCAAGTGGGGAGAAGGGTGCATTGGTTTTGATTTGTTGGTGGATTAGTTGAATGTAAAACTGAGATATTTAAGTGTAATAAAATAAATTAAAATTAAATATACAACTGCATATCTTCAAATTGGAAAATTTTCTAATCGAAAAAATAAATTTATGAAATCCTACCTGATTGATGACTCGCTGTAGATGGTTTTTTATCAAAAATATTTCTAAAAAAAAGCTCTTTCCAATATTATATTATTAAAAATTACACTGATTCATTACCAGAAAATCAGCCTTTATTGTTGCTTCTAAATTTCCAATAACTTTTATAATATCGACAACAGAAAAATAACACATCAAACCAGCTAAAAATTCTTAGAAGTGTTAAAATTCACAACTAATTATAATACGACACAAAAAAAAATAATAATTACAGAAAAAATAAAACAAAAATAAAAATTGTTAAGCAAATCTCGGAGGAAATACTCAACCGCAAAATTACGGAGTTCTCTTTTCAAAAACATATCAGATAAAATACAAAATTAAGCTATAAACACAAACAATGAATTTCTAAGCATTTGTAATTTCAGAATAATTTGCCTGACGGTAATAAGAATTTAATTAAAAACCAATCAACATTGGAGGTGGAAACCAAATACATGTTAAATAATAAAGAGCTTGACTTTCTGCTTGCAATTTAATATTAAAAATTTTACCAATTTGATTTGTATAATCATTTTATTATCTATAAAAACAAAAGTGCGCATGTACAAATAAATAAAAAAAATGCCAAGGCATTTTGTAAATTTTTATTAATGCAAAATTCTATAGATTTCTCCGCAATATATACATATTTAAATAAATAGTTTCAAAGTAAATTCTTTCAAATCAAATTTGTTGCTAAAAACAAAGAACATCAAATTAAAATTATAATTAAATGAAAATTTTATACAAAATATTTAGTTCAATTGAAATTGAATACAAATATATGAATATAAAAGAATATTGGTTAAAAAATCAATAGACAAATTGAAATAAATAAAAACAAATTACTTTTAATGAACAAAAAGTTTTTAAAAAAATTTTTTTAAAAGTTAAAAAAATAAAATAGTATTACAAATAAAACTTTTAATTTTAACAAAAAATAAATCAAGCATAATTATAAGAAGAGAAGTTATAAAAAATGAATTATAATAAATTAAATTAAAATAATATAAATTAAAAAAAGATTAGTTAAAAAAGATAATATAACACAAAACAAAATCAAAAAAAAAAAATAAACCAAAATAAAATCAATAAAATACAATGTAAAATGAAAAAAATAATATAGAAAATATAAAAATATATTCAAATAAAATAAAATAAATAAAATAAAATAAATAAAATAAAATAAAATAAAATTAATAAAAAAAATACAATAAAAAATTATATTAAGTAATTAAGAAATAATAGAAAAACTAAAAGTTAATAAAATTTAGTAACTAAATAAAACTAAAATAGTAATATAATATACAACGAAATGTAATAAATAAAAATTAAATCAAATAAAATAGAGTGAAATAAAATAATTGATATAAAATAAAATAAACAAAAATAAAATAAAGTAAAGAAAAAAAAAATAAAAAAATACTATTAAATTAAATTAAACAGAATTAAATAAATTAAAATAAAATAAAATAAAACAAATTAAAATAAAATAAAATAAAAAAAAGAAAATAAAATAAAATAAAATAAAATAAAATAAAATAAAATAAAAAAAAAAAAACAAAACAAAAAAATTTATTAAAATAAAGTGTAATATAAGAATAAACTAAAATAAAATAAACTAAAATAAAAAAAATAACAAAAAAAATAAAGAAATTTATAAATTAAATAAAACAATATAAAATAGAATAAAAGAACATAAAATAAAATAAGGTAAAGTCAAATAAAATTAAATAAAATAACATAAATTAAAAAAAATAAAATAAAATAAAAAAAATAAAATAAAATAAAAAAAAGAAAATAAAATAAAATAAAATGAAGTGGTTTAAAATAAAATGTAAAAAAGTTAAATAAATGAATAAAAAAAAATAAAATAAAATAAAAAAAATAAAATAAAATAAAAATAAAGTAAAATAAAATAAAATAAAACAAATTTAAAGCAAATAAAGTAAAACAATATTAAATAACATAAAAGAAAATAACATTAAACTAAATTAAATAATGTAAGTAAAAAGTATATATTAAATTAAACAAAAAAATTAAAAAAAGTGAGTAATATATTATAAAAAAAATTAATCTAAAACAAAAAAAAAGAAAGTAAAACAAAATAAATATTTGTAATAAAGTAAAATAAAATAAAATAAAATAAAATAAAATAAAATAAAATAAAATAAAATAAAAATAATAAAGTGGAATAACCGTAATATAAAATAAAAACTAAAGTAAATTATATAAAACAAAATAAACAAAATAAAGTAAAGCAGAAGAAAATGGTATAAAAAATAAATAAAATAAAATGAAATAACAAAGTATAAAAAATGAAGGAGTGACATAAAATAATATTGAATTAAATTAAAGAAATCTTAGTAATATAATTCAAATATAATGAAATAAAATAAAATAAAAATAAATAAATCAAATTAAATTAAAAAATATAAGTTAGGAAAAATAAATGAAATTAAACTAAAGGCATTTTTTTAATCAATTTAATTAACGAAACTAAAGTAAACTAAAATAAAAAATGTTAAATTTTCTTAACGAAACTTAATTAAAATGAAAATACAAAAATAATAAACCACAAATAAAATAAAAAGTAAAACAAAATAAAAAAAGGAAATAAAACAAATTAAAAAATGTAAAAAAAAGAAAAATAAAACTAAATTTCAAATAAGTAAAAATATTATTTTTGTGATTATTTTCAACGGATTACTTTAATCAGCACCACCTCCCTAATACAACCCATTTACAATACATGTTGCATGCGGCGAACCAGAGACTGTTGCTGTACGTTTGCAAAAATCATTCATGAGACACATGCGCACACACAAACATATATAGTATACGTGCATGTATTTAAATACACACCAACACACTTAAGTAACTGCGTAGAAATACAAACTAAAGTACCAATTCAAAGCTAAACAAGTATAATAAAACAACAAACAAAACAACAGCCGGTGCATAAATACATACATACATACATACACGTGTAATCATACATAGTATATAAGTACCTATGTAGACAACAACAGAATTATGCACACAATGTATATATGAAGCAAGAGAAAAATTAAGAAAATAATAAAAACAACAAAAACAGCAAAAATGTCCACAATACCGCACCTCAACCACGCTACAATGCCAAATAGTAAATATAAAACAGACTCCAACGACTTCATCGCCATCGCCGACACTACCGCCAGCCGGTCAACCAACCAGCCAGCTCATGTTGCTGCCGGCTATGTAGATATGTATATACTCGTATGTATGTAGAGATTTGCGATGGCAAAGGCAGTGAAGAGGCAGAGAGTTGAGCTGCAGCGTATTACAGCGTTAAACTGCTAGCAACTTGAAACGGTGTCTATCCGTACCAGGCACGGCGATGTTACGCGCTCCACCAAACAGAAAGCCAAAACAATGCAAAACAAAAAAAAAAAAAAAAAAAAAGAGAATAGAAAACAAAAAAACATATACAATAGTGTATACAGTACGAGTATTTGTACAATAAAAATAATAATAGACAAACAAAAACAACAAAGTCAACATCATGATCACCTCCAAACTGCAACCGTCGCGCTCCATCCCTCTTTATGTTGTGAATTGCACAGTATAAAAAAGTGGAAATAATAATAATAAAAATACCGGCAAGCCACGGCAGCTACAACAATCACAGACTCAGAAACACACACATACAAACACATATATACATACATACATTGATTTCGTATGACATGCAGCTATGTCATACAATAAGCGAGATCAGCAAGCGCATTCCTCCCAACACGCCGCCGCAGTGAGATCACAGTCAGTGGTTGTATGTACGTATATACTCGTATATATGTATGCATATATATGTGTGTATGTATTCACATGAATATGACCTGCTCAGCTTGTGTGCTTGGTAGCTAACGAGCTATAGAGCGCACGAAACGAATTAAGCTGTGCTGATCCATGCGAGACGAGCTGCTCACAGCGAGTAACGCAGCGTACAGTAATGTGTGTAAAAACAGCAGCAAATCAATTTTGGTTTGAAGTCAGCTGATTTTTTTTTTTTTTTTGTAATCAAATCAAAAGATCTCACACGGCTGATATTCTATTTTGAAATTATTATTACTGCTCCCCGGTATGATGCTATTTTTTTTATGATTTTATGAACGAAGAGAGCGATAAAGAAAATGAGAGAGACGGTTTATAAATTGTACTCACATGATTTTGAAGCTGCATAAAGTCTTGAACTAGTCATTGTTAGTTATTAATATAGGAATAAACATATATAAAATTCACTAAAAAATTTTAAACTAAAAATCTACTTACATTTGTAATGGCATCTCTCCCTTTTATTTTCTCTCTAACTCAAATATTTTGAATATTTTATTATATTTAATGGTTATTTTCTTTTTACTACGCTTACTATCGATTTTAAATTGTATTAAGAAAAGATTCACATGAGCTCACTTTCATGCCGCCATTTGCGGCAAACTTCAAGAGAGTAAATACAATTTGATATTTCTCACCTATAATGGTTATTGAGCGCTATGACAAAGGCCAAACAGTAAAATTAATCCCCATGAAAATAAAACCTTTTGAGCTTCTCTGCAACGATTCATTAGAATATTTTTATTTATTTTTTAATTTCTTTTTTAATTTTTTATTTTTTAATACATTATGACAAACCGCTAAACTGGTTTACTTTGAAAACATTTAAATAGTTATTAATTTTACGACTTCAGTGCGCATTAAAATACATACACTTTTATATACAAAGATACCTTTATCAGCATAACCCAGCAAAAATTGTTGAAAACATTTCTAATTCAAGTAATGAGCAATTTTGCTTGTTTACCATGTTTTCGTACAAAATTTTTCAGTATTGAAAACTATTTGTAAGCAAGTATGTATTGAGAATTGTTGCCTAAAACTTCTTGATATTTTTCAAATAAACGCCATCTAGAGGTAAAGCCTTTTTACTTGATTACTTCCTTGATTACCAGGAAGTTAAAAAGGAATGTCTCTCATATAGCTAAACACTTGCGATTCTCTTACGCACGACTTTGAAATTTAGATAATTTATTTATTAAAATATATAATATTCAAAACATTTCAGTGTATAAAAATATTTAAATTTAAATAATATTTTGATTGGATTATTTTATGGATTACCAGGAAGTCGATGTGTAATGCAATATATGTGCACTTGGTTTTCTAGGTTATTGTTTTAAAGTCAAAATGTTTCTTTTAATGGTACATTACTTAAAGTCGACACACTAATAATTAATAAAATATTAAAATGTTTAATAAAATATAACTTCGAAAAACACAAGCATTCCACTTTGCCTTCCAGTGGAATGTGTTAGAGAACCGAAAATATACTGTCTCATTTTGTTGTAGGTTTTTTCCCACCAATTTGAATATAGGATTGAATTAGCTTTACTGGTTATATTGAGCTCAATTGTCGTTTGCTCACATTTTATATGTATGTATATAAATACATATGAACATAACAACATTGCTTAGCCTGACAAAGTAGCAGTACTGCAATGCAACAGTGTAACTTCGATCCTAGGAATGTTTGGAAGCCGGTCAAGCATGCAACTTGCATTCATACATACATACGTACATGTATACATATATACATATTTATGTATACTTAATACTTTTATTATTTTATTGCATATATTTATGTATTCATATGTACATATATTTGTATATGTATGTATATCTCTATAGGAATTAAGCACTCTCTGCTTTAGAGGTGTGATGGCGCTGGTTGCTTCGTTGGTTGGTTGAGACAAAATTGACACCATAATCGTCTAGCTAATTGCATGGAATATAAATTAAAATGTGTTGCAAGCAATAATGTCTGATGTTGACAGATTTTCTGCATGTAAAAAAGCAAAAGAAATATGTAGAAGTAGAAGAAGAAGAAGTATTTAGTAGTAGGAAAAGTGTTGAAAAATGTATTTTATTTTTTTTTACTTTATTTTCCCTTCGGGACATTATTAAAATTAAAATAATAAAGTTTGAGCAAATCAGAATTTTTATCATTAAAAAATCGATTCGAAAACTTTAAACTGTACTTTAGCCAATAGAAAGTGAAAATAAAATAGAATAAAATAAAATAAAATAAAAGGTGAAGCAGAAGGAGAAGGATACACGCATTTTCTTTACTTTTGGAACTTTCTGAGAGTTTGGGTTATTATTTTTTCAATTAGTTTCAGAAGTGGATTATCGATTGCTGTTGGCCCGTAGGAAAAGAAGGAACTCCTCGCTTTGGTCCAAACGCTCGACGCTAACTCTTATAAGGTGGAACTTATGCACATCTATAGCCAATATGAGATGCCGTCAATTAAACGCCATTTTGTGCAACAAACAGAGCTGAAAAGTGCATATTACTTAGAGATATGGCATGGGCATTACCCCTCTTTCTGCCTGTACAAGGAGTAATGGCAAAAAATGGTGCTATTACCAAAATATGTCGCTGGGTTTTTATATCCCTGGTAATCATAATACTCTTAAATGTTGTGATAGAAAAACAAGAACCTTAGAAACTCCACAAGTGAAGCTCTAAATATTGGTAAAGTAAAAATTTCATTCGGTTTTTATCTAAGAGATGACGTTATTGTCCATAGCACTAGTGTTACGTGTCGCATCATGTCATACTATACGGTGCTGAAAAAGTGTTTATTCGCGTATGTATTTCGACAGTTTTTCGATTGATTGACTCAGTATGTTGTGAGCGCTCGTCAAAGATGGACACCAGCCAAAAGAAAATTCGCTATATTTTACAATTTTTCTTCGATCAAAGCGAAAAAGCAGCCACAGCGGCTGAAAAAAATTAATTCAATTTATGGGCACGATACTGTAAATGAACGTGTAGCACAAAAGTGGTTTGCTAGGTTCCGTTCCGGTAATTTCGATGTCAAAGATGCACCACACGGCGGGAGGCCTGTCGTCGAAAATTGCGATAAAATCATGAAAATAGTGGAAACAGACCGTCACATGAGCACTTGTTTGATTGCTGAAGAACTAAAGATAAGCCAGAAAACCATTTGGAACCATTTGCATAAAAAAAACCGAACGAACTCTTTACTTTACCTAATATATTAATAATTTGTAACCGCTGAAGCGATTTTCCTCCAATTTGAGGTCTGCGTCTTGATGTTTTTCCAACAAATGAGAGACCGACAATGTACTCTAAGCCGCCTCAGAACGGCTGTTAGATTTTTATGAGGAGCTAGACTCGGATGGCTAAATATTCTCTGCCGAGAAGTGACCTCAATTAGAAAAATTAATTATCCATAATTATGAATGTGGACTCGAATTCCGATCTTCCGAAATGCTTACCAGTAGACTATTGCGACCGCCTTTATTCCTAAAATTCCTCCTTTTTTGTAGGTTATTGAGATCCTGGCGATGCATGGTATTCGAGGTTAGAACGAATGCAGAAAGGCTAGAGACCCCTTGCAGATGATGCTGCAGGAATGATGAAGAAAACGAGACTCTTTTCCGTTTCTTATGTGATTGTCTTGCTCTAAGTAGATGGCGATTTTGGCATTTTGGCACTACTTTTATGAATAGCTTTTGTCCTGTAACAGAAGCTAAAATTAGCGAACTGCAAAAATTACTTAGTGACCCCATATGGTTCGAAAAATAGCCGGAGGGTTAAAGCAAGTTTAAAAATATTATTTGACATAAAAACTTTTTCATTCTTGAGCTAGTAGCTGGCGACTACGCTAAATTTAAAAAAAAATATTATTTTAAATTTTTAATGCGAATAATTTTTCTTATTCATTATTTCCCCTCTTTTGAAATTTGTATTTTTTCTTAAAATATTTATTTTTTTTAATATTTTCCTACAACTTTTGGGAAAGGGTTTTTAATGAAATAATATGTATTTGAGTTTTGAGCTTATTATTCGAAATCCAAAATTCTTTAAATGTGAATTAAGTGCATTCAGACATATCAGAAAATAGGGAACTCTATTCAGAATTATTTAATTTTGCTTATGAGTTTTATTTTGCTCTTCAATAATTTTTTATAAAATTTTTATTATATTTATATCAAGTGTTTCTGCAGCATTGTTAATTCAGTTTTACATAAAATAAAATACTTTAAAAACTAGAGTGGGAAAAATGTTTAAAGCATGATGATAAATCTCTTACCATATTTAAAACAAAGTAAAAATTTAAAGCAACTTCGTACTATGTGGTGTATTAAAAAAAAAAACAGAAAATAAATAAAGAAACAAAATAAAAATAAATAAAAATAAACTAAAAAATTGTGCATTCGCTCGTAAAAGGTATTAGTGCATTTTTTGCATAAATTTCAGTCGTCTGAATTTTTCGTTGTACATATTTGTAACGCCAGTCGCGATACAAATCCATATATATTCCTATATATCCACATAAAGACATAGTAATGCTATGCGAATGCGCTTACAACCATATGTGCATCATGTATATATGTATATATATGTATGAATGTATTTATGTTTGTATGTGCAATATTTTAAGTGCATAGTGCATTGACTAAAAAGTGTGGGAAAATAACCAGTTTGAGTACGAGAAATCGCTGTAAGCCAATTTCATTGAAACACTAACGTGGGAGCGAGCGCGCATTGAGCGGCATAAAGTGGAGTGCCAAAGGGACATTGCAAGGGCATGAAAAGTGATGGAAAAGACAGAAGAAAAAAAGAAATGCTAATTTTTTGCGAGAAAAATATAGCAAAGTTATGAACTTAAAATGTTTTATATCAAAATATAAAGTTTTTTTCTTTTCACTAATAAATTGGTTTAAAAAATTTTTAATCGAAAATCGTTCAAGAGAGATGCGTTTTTTTTTTCTAGAAAATTCGTTTTATTGCTAAATAATCGCATATGGAAATTTTAAAAGTTCATAAATTGAGAGAGTTCTCAAACTTAAAGGTTCATGTCTTCGCCTAACTCGCACACTCGGTGATACATAGTAGCTGTCTTTCTCATACTCATTATTTATTTAATTTTATTTAATTTTATGTTATTTTATTTTACTTTATTTTATTTTATTTTATTTTATTTTATTTTATTTTATTTTATTTTATTTTATTTTATTTTATTTTATTTTATTTTATTTTATTTTATTTTATTTTATAATGCTTCATTTTATTCTATTTAAGTTTATTGTGTTTTATATTATTTTATTATATTTTCTTTTATTTTATTTTGTTTTATTTTTTTTTATTTTATTTTATTTTTTTATTTTATTTTAGTTTATTTTATTTTATTTTTTTTTATTTTATTTATTTTATTTTATTTTATTTTATTTTATTTTATTTTATTTTATTTTATTTTATTTTATTTTATTTTATTTTATTTTATTTTATTTTATTTTATTTTATTTTATTTTATTTTATATTATTTTATTTTATTTTATTTTATTTTATTTTATTTTCTCTTCATTTAATTTAATATTTTTATTTATTTTATTTTATTTTATTTTATTTTTATTTTATTTTTTTTTTTATTTTATTTTATTTTATTTTATTTTATTTTATTTTATTTTATTTTATTTTATTTTATTTTATTTTATTTTATTTTATTTTATTTTATTTTATTTTATTTTATTTTATTTTATTTTATTTTATTTTATTTTATTTTATTTTATTTTATTTTATTTTATTTTATTTTATTTTATTTTATTTTATTTTATTTTATTTTATTTTATTTTATTTTATTTTATTTTATTTTATTTTATTTTATTTTATTTTATTTTATTTTATTTTATTTTATTTTATTTTATTTTATTTTATTTTATTTTATTTTATTTTATTTTATTTTATTTTATTTTATTTTATTTTATTTTATTTTATTTTATTTTATTTTATTTTATTTCATTTTATTTTATTTTATTTTATTTTATTTTATTTTATTTTATTTTATTTCATTTTATTTCATTTTATTTTATTTTATTTTTTTTATTTTGTTTTATTTTATTTTATTTTATTTTATTTAATTTTTTTATTTATTTTATTTTATTTTATATATTTTTTTTATTTATTTTTATTTTTGTTACTTTATTTTATTTTATTTATTTTATTTTATTTTATTTTATTTTATTTAATTTAATTTAATTTAATGTAATTTAATTTATTTTAATTTAATTTAATTTAGTTTAAGTTAATTTAATATATTTTATTTTAATTTAATTTTCAAAATTGTTTTTTGCGGCCATACATATTTAATTTAATTTTATTTTAGTTAATTTAATTTAATTTAATATAATTTTATTTTATTTTATTTTGTTTTATTTTATTTTATATTATTTTAACTAAATTTATTTTATTTTATTTTATATTATTTTGTTTTAATATATATTATTTTATTTTATTTGTTTTATTTTACTTAATTTAATTTGTTTTTTTATTCATTTTAATTTGAATTTATTGTACGTTTTTTTTAATTTATTTTTGTTTTGTATTTTGCTAAGAAGGTTATGTCGACTTGAAAGCGTTGATGAAAAGTTAACTCGCATATGTGCATATATTCCACGTTAAAATTGAGACAGGTCACTGTTTCCACCCGCAAGTTGCATATAGTAGTCTTTGGACCAAAAAAAAAATAGAATAAAATGCAAAAACGGCTTAAATTGCATAAAAGGCACTCAATGAAATATTTGCAAAATAGAGTCACAAAGGAAAGCAAAAAAGAAAAACAGGAACTCTCTTTGGGCAAATGCAAAAATAAAAATATTGGTGTAAATTCAAAAATATACTGAAAGTGAAAAAAGAAAGCAAGGAAAAATTCTGAAAAAATATAAATACATTGTAAATAAATGTAGACAAAAATAAAAAAGAAAGTTCAACTTCCATTGGCATAACATGCATTTTTCCACACTGAGCTGTTAAAAAGCATAATAAAAAATTTAAAAGCAAAAATAAAATGTTTTTTTTTTCTGCCAATAGTGACCGTTAGTTAAGTAAAATAAAGCACCTCTACTAAAGGCCAAAATCAAACAACGACCAGCAGTCCACAAGCCATACATGTGTTGCTCGAAATATAGTGAAAAAATATGTCAAAAAGCCAAAAAAAAAAGTTTAAAAAGCCATACAAAATATTTGCGCGCTCAACAGCAGCTTTGCTTCACTGAACACACTCTATAGCGTGTGTAGCAAGCTGTGCCGTTTAACGCCACGCATATGTCAAGATTTTGTTTTTGACCTTTTTTAGCATGTTTGTGTGTATGTTATGTACAATATAACGGTTAGGCAGTTTTAGTTTTAGCATGAGTTATTTTAAGCTTCTTGTTGCAAAATCAAAGGCGCTTATGGGGTGGAGGTGATGCATTTTTTAAGTTGGAGTAAATGGAGTTTAACGAGAAAATAAAAATAAACTGGATTTCAAAGAATTTTTTTTAACAGCTTTTTTTAATAGCAGCAGTGTAAAAAACGATATTGTTTTTTAAATCAAATATTGTTTCTGGTGATTATTAATAAATACAAATGGAATAGAAAGATAGCAGAAAGCAACCGCATAGGTACAATGAAGTGTTCTTTAAAGAGAAGTTGTTGCTGTTCAATATCTAATATTTAAGGGTACTTTCAATTCGCAGATCGAAGTAGCTGCCTAAAAGTTGAAGGATATCGAAGTGATGTTACTAGTTGTTTAATAGAATCCAACTAGTTTATATTTTTACACTAACTTCTTCATATTCCATCTTTTTTTCATTTTATCAATTGGTTTTTTTAACACATCGAGTCTTACGAACTGTTCGACTATGCAACAGTTTCATACTAGTTACATACTAGTTCATTCTGGCATTTTTAATTGCTCCATCAAAGGTTTTTGCTGGCTCCATGGTATCATTTTAAAAATATCTTTAATTATCGCCTTGTCCACTAGTGTGGCCCCGCTTGTGCTCGTCGCAGAGAGCTTTTGGTACTCATTGTTTGCTACCAACCAATAAAAATGCAGAACGGAATACGGTTGTCTCGCATGTAATCTCATCATTCTACTTCGTCTCGTCTCTTTTCTTCCGCCCTCGCACTAGCATTCGTCGTATGGCATGCATTGCTCTTGCCATCGGCTTTTCATGATCTTATTACTAGCAGCTTAAACTCTCTGCACGTAAACTGGGTTGCAAAGCAGTGAACACTATCTTAAGTACCTCGAGTCGGGCTTTTACGCTTTCTCTGAACGCTTTACTAGAGTCTTCGTGATTTTATCGATGAAGACTAATACGGTTGTGTTTCCATGGTTTGACCGAGGGAGTAAATCAACAAATCTGGCCAGCGCTGGAGCTGACATAAGTTTCTTTAAACTCTCTATGACGTTGAGGGGCAGCTAGCCAAAGCTCAGAAAGCTCTTTTCTCAAAACTACAGCAATTTTAATGTCATGACATATTTTCTTTCACATTTTTCTAGTTCTCGCCCATACGTTTAAAAAAGTAGTAGAAAGCAAAGTAGTTGTAAAAAAGTAAAAAAATTAGTAGTAGCCTTCGAACAATTTACTCCATAAGCCAAACAGTTAGAGAAACTATTGTTACAAATGTAGGCATTCCAAAGTGAAAAACGCTAAGAACGCCTACAGCGACACCAACGCCCAGGCAGCAAGCTAGCTAAGCAATTCCTCTTATGTGCGCAGGTGTTGGCTGGCATGCAAGAGCGTGTGGAACGAATTTATGTGTAAAATGTAGAATATATGTGGAACAGTCGTAGAGAAGAAGAAATTAAAAAAAAAAAACTAAAAATAAATAAAAATGCAAAGTCAAAGAAGTAGAAATAGAAGAAAATTCATATAAAAAAAAATAACCTAGTTACACAAATATACATACCTAAGGGGTTATGAGGACATAGATTTGCATTCGCATTTTCAGTGGTTTTTTGTCTTTTTTGTTTTATTTATTTTTTATTTTATTTATTTTTTATTTTATTTATTTTTTATTTTATTAATTTATTTTTTATTTTATTTATATTTCGTTGTTGCTTAAGCGACATATACTCCACAGTTTATTATTTAGAAAATAGAAGTTAATAAAATTTAAAATTTAAATATATTTTTTTGAATTTTTTGAACGCTAAAATCCCCTCACTTCTCTGCTGCTCACTCTTGCCACCTGAAGCGCAGATTAAATGGCGCGCAATCAAATCTGTCATGCGATTGCATAGTTTTCAGTTGCGCTTGAATACATTTCTATCGAAAGGGTGTACAAATATATTTATATATATAAATAATATTTATTTTAGCAATAACACTAAAAGGCAAACTTCTATTCATATGTAAATTGATCCACTTGCTCGTAAAATTTTACATATACTTTATTACATGCAACATTTCAAAATATTTACCATACATCCTAATTGCTCACTAACAATTGGATTAGCGTCAGTGTACAGCAAATCAATTATATCATTTTTATATTTTTGTCTTATTAATTTTATTGTAAAACCTGAATTTCTGCATAAAAAATTCTTGAATTTAATTTTACATTTCTCTCTTTCATTTCAGGTATGTTTCACTGCTTTTATCTAAAGAAAATATATGTATGTATTACTACATTTGTAAGAGCCCGTATTTTTCGCTTAAAATGATTGGTAAGCACATTAAAATTTTAAAACGTAACTTAAAAATATTGAAAAAAAATACCACAATTAAAGGCTTAATGGCAAAGAAAGTAAAATAAATATGGTGAAACATAAATGAGCTTTTAAAGCGAATTTTATTTAATTTAATTTTATTTTATTTTATTTTATTTTGTTTATTTAATTTTATTTTATTTTATTTTATTTTATTTTATTTTTTTTATTTTATTTGCTTTTCTTTTATTTTATTTTATTTTATTTTATTTTATTTTATTTTATTTTATTTTATTTTATTTAATTTTATTTTATTTTATTTTATTTTATTTTATTTTTTTATTATATTTAATTTTATTTTATTTGATTTTCTTTGATTTTATTTGGTTTTATTTTATTTTATTTTATATTTTTTTATATTATTTTATATTATTTTATTTTATTTTATTTGGTTTTAGTTTATTTTATTTTATTTCATTTTATTTTATTTTATTTTATTTTATTCTATTTTATTTTATTATTTTATTTTATTTTATTTTATTTTATTTTATTTTATTTTATTTTATTTTATTTTATTTCATTTTATTTTATTTTATTTTATTTTGTTTTATTTATTTTATTTTATTTTATTTTTATTTATTTTATTTTATTTTATTTTTTTGTTTTATTTTATTTCATTTTATTTATTATATTTTATTTTATTTTATTTTTCTTTATTTTATTGTATTTTACTTAATTTAGTTTAATTTTATTTTATTTTAGTTCATATTATTTTATTTTAATTTTACTTTGTTAAATTATAATAAAGGAAAAATAAAAAAAATATATCTAACAAACTTAACTTATTGTAAACTTAGTTTAATAATATAGATTAAAATATATTAAAAAAGAATGGAATTAAATTTAATTTCTGATAAGTCGTAGAAGCATTTGTATATCCAACTAAAAGCCAGTTTAAAATAACCTGGGAAATAACGGCTTTATAGAAAAATATCCGACCAACTCAATGGGGCAGAAAAATTGCTGACCACAATAGCTTATTTTCTTCCTTTAATAGAAAAGTTACCAATACATGTACAGCATCAAAACAATACCTGCATTAAAAACAAATTGTTCAAAAAGAGTATAAATGTACATACATATATGTATGTGGAAAGTTTCATTATAAAAGTTTTAACATAAAGCTTTGCAACATCTTAATGACGATGCCATAAAGTTGTCACATAAATCCCGAAAATTAAAAAAATGCAATGTGGCAAAAGCGAACAAAGAGCTAAGGACAACAGTAGCGAAAAATGTATGAAAGCAAAAATAAAAAATGGTGAAAATGAAAGCACAAACGAATCGCCACCTGGAGGGAGAGGGATATAAGAGAGAAATTATGACAAACGGGCAGTGGGGTAAGTGGAGGTCGTATTAAAAAAATAGCGCTGTAAGCACGAACACACATACATACTTGAACGCTAATATATAAATACAAAAGGACTGGACTCATCTGCCACTATTTCTCAATTCTCTACTACTATTTCAACAAATCGGTGAAACCGACTGTGCGCCACTTGAGGCTCCCCATTAAATATCTTTAGTATTTGTACGCAGCTGTGCACAAAACTGTGCTTTAAATCACAGCTAAGGTCAGCGCAAAAAATGAAAGAAAACATGAACATTGCGGATTTTTAATGAAAGGAAAATAGGTATAGTAACCCTTTCACTGCCATTCAAGCCCTACTTCTAGCTAAGCCCTTTTACAAATAAATTCGGGTTACTCATTAAATGGTGAAATGTAAAAGGCAAACGAAAAAATACAACAAATGCAATATGAAAGGACAAAATGTCCATCAGCAGGGCGCCAGCAGCTTTGTTAATGAAAACTGGTAATAGCAGACCAAAAATTAAACGCTTGAGTTATTGTTTAAATGAGTGCTGGAACGACGCAAAAACAACAAAATACTTGTATCTATGCATAATTGCAAACAAAAAAAAACACAATATATCGAAAAAATTATTTCCAAATAGCTCAGAGCCAAGTTTGCCTGTGTGTTGCACAAGCTTTTTTTATGCCCATTTAATTTTAATTATCGCTCGTGGACATATTTGTTGCGGCAAATATGAACATAAATTCAGATGGGGTTATCTGGCTGTGGACATAAAAAGATTTCGTAATGAAAACACATAGAGTAAAAAAAAGAAAATAACTTAATAAATAAAAATAAAATTAAATGGGGCAAAATTTATAAAACTAAAAATGTTAAATTAAAAAAAAAAATTAAAATAAATTATTTTAAAATAAAATCAAATGAAATAAATATATTTAGCATATTTAATTAACTAAGTAAATTTTAAATCAACACAACTAAAATAAATAAAATGAAATAAAATAAAATAAATAACACAAAATATAATAACTAAAATACAAATAAAACAAGAAAAAAAAAATAATATCAAATAAAATTAGTTAAATAAACTAAAATAAAATAAAATTATATAAAAACCAATAAATAAAGTAAAATAATATAGAACAAAATATAAAATATAAAATAAAATGAAAAAAATTAACATATTTAAAATACTAATAATATATTATAAAAAAAATTAATTACTTAAATTAATAAATAAACTTAATTGAATTAAAAAAAAAAAATAAGTTTAATCAAAGTATAATAATAAAAATAAAAGTAAAATAGAATAAAACAAAATAAAAAATAATAAATATGAAATAAAATAAAAGTAAAATAAAACAAAATAAAAAATTCTAAATATGAAATAAAATAAAAGTAAAATAATATAAAACAAAACAAAAAATTAATTTATATTAAACTTAATTGAATTAAATTAAATGAAATGAAATAAATAAAATAAAATAAAGCCAGATAAGATAACAAAATAAAAAAAATTAAAATAAAAATTAAAATAATAGTAAAATAAAGTAAAACAAAGCAAAAAATACTAAATATGAAATAAAAT
This sequence comes from Ceratitis rosa, assembly GCA_037013455.1. Taxonomy (NCBI): domain Eukaryota; kingdom Metazoa; phylum Arthropoda; class Insecta; order Diptera; family Tephritidae; genus Ceratitis; species Ceratitis rosa. The sequence continues at coordinate 12,508,720 of JAWMAG010000054.1, forward strand.
AATAAAACAAACTAAAAAATAAATTAAATTAATTTAAATTGAACTAAATTGAATTAAATGAAAAGAAATAAATAAAATTAAATAAACTAAAATAAAATAAAATCAGATAAGAAATAAAATAAAATAAATTAAAATAAAATAAAGGAAAATAAAATAATATAAAATAAAATAAAATAAAATAAAATAAAATAAAATAAAATAAAATAAAATGAAATAAAATAAAAAAAATAAAATAAAATAAAATAATATAAAATAAAATAAAATAAAATAAAATAAAATAAAATAAAATAAAATAAAATAAAATAAAATAAAATAAAATAAAATAAAATAAAATAAAATGAAATAAAATAAAATAAAATAAAATAAAATAAAATAAAATAAAATAAAATAAAATAAAATAAAATAAAATAAAATAAAATAAAATAAAATAAAATAAAATAAAATAAAATAAAAAAAAAATAAAATAAAATAAAATAAAATAAAGTAAAATAAAATAAAATAAAATAAAATAAAATAAAATAAAATAAAATAAAATAAAATAAAATAAAATAAAATAAAATAAAATAAAATAAAATAAAATAAAATAAAATAAAAAAAATAAAATAAAATAAAATAAAATAAAATAAAATAAAATAAAATGAAATACAGTAAAATAAAATAGAATTAAATAAAATAAAATAAAATAAAATAAAATAAAATAAAATAAAATAAAATAAAATAAAATAAAATAAAATAAAATAAAATAAAATAAAATAAAATAAAATAAAATAAAATAAAATAAAATAAAATAAAATAAAATAAAATAAAATAAAATAAAATAAAATAAAATAAAATAAAATAAAATAAAATAAAATAAAATAAAATAAAATAAAATAAAATAAAATAAAATAAAATAAAATAAAATAAAATAAAACAAAAAAATCAAAATAAAATAAATAAAAGTAAAATAAAATACAACAAAATAAAAAAATTAAAATTATTAGTGAAATGAAATAAATAACATGAAATAAAATAAAGGAACATAAAACAAAAAAAATCAAAATAAAATAATTTTATTTGCAAATCTTTTAATTCAAATTTCTTTTGAATTGAAAAAAGCTCTTAGCAATTCGTTTTTATTATTCCCATTTTATTTCGCGAATTCCATTTATGCAATGCAACGTAGCGAAACAATTTGTTATTTCAATTTTTAACTAAAACTCACGCCACCATTTCCACAATTTCTTCGCCATTTTTTTCACACACACACACACACGACAGCCGTGTAGCGTAATGGCCATCATGGCGCCTTTTAACATTTCACATTTACCGTTTTAACCTGAGCTGAGCGTAAAAACGACGACAACAGAGCTAAATAAATAGTAAAAGTAAGAAAGAAAAAACAGCATGAACTAAAAGAATATGGGCAGCAAAGGCAAAAAAAAAAGAAGATGAAAAATTGCAAGGAAAAAAACCATCAGTTGAAGAAATGTAGCGGCAAATGTGTCCGGGAAAGCTGCTCGAGCAGCAAATTAAGCTGACATACTCATTCGTTTTGCCACACAAACATACAAATATACCCACATATATGTACGTACACTAGATGTGCAGTACAGAATGCATCAACGGCTTGCGCTCAGCCGTTGATGCAATTCGCAGACGACATTTTTCGTTTTAAGCTCAAGCAAGCTCTGTTGCTGTGTGGCATTTTAAATGTTGCCATTTAGTGTGGTTTATGCAATTTCTTTTGACTGCAACCAAAACGTACACATACACTTACACACACATATACTTACAGCGACTGACTTACTGCTTGACTGACTGAACGGCTTTGCCATTTGGCTTAAGCAATTTTTTGTTTTTTTTTTTTTGTAATTTTCTTCTTCTGTCTTCTTTTCGCTTTTATTTATGCCGTTTTTTTTTTTATTCGCTTTTTGAGTCATACACTTTTATTCTGACATCTTTACACACTTGAAGAGCGTGAAAAAGTGTTTCGAAATTAAAATTAATATTTGCTCAGTTGTAACCCATTGCCAAGCAGACGGCAGCAAAAGCAGACGCCGCACGCTGCCTTCATGAAATGTGTAATGCTCTCACATTCATACAATTATTCGTCACTTTCTTTCTTTTCGCTCTTTTGACGTTTACTTAACTTTCGCTGTCAGAATGAATTGCCTTACCTTTCATGTGGTTAAAATAGTAGTTGCAGTATTTGTTGTTGTTGCTGATGTTGTTGTTGATGTTGTTGTTGTTATTGCTGGTAGTTTTTCTAGCAAATCATTTGTTGTTAGAGCTGCTGGCAGGTGGCTTTGTGAATTTGTGATGACATTATATGGTGAAGTTGTGCATACGTTTACACAGCCACACATATTTAAGTATATGTGTAACTAGTAGTACATTTGTATGTAGTTGTATATAATATGTATATGCATGTATATTTCATGCGTGGCAGTACATGTAAAGTACTTCCACGTTACTGTATTCTATTGAATAAGCTTGCAGATTAGCATTTGTTTGCTACCGTAGTCTACCTTTGGGCGCTGAACCTTCTGTATGGGCTTTTCGCATGCTTTTCTTTAGAAATACAAAACATTTTTATAGCGGCAACTTCGCGTTTTTAAATGAAAATTAGTCAAGTATCTGGCGGAAGAAATATTTTAATATCAAATAAATGCATATAGTATGTATATACATATATACAATCATTAACTCCGCACATTATTTGACGCAAAAGGTTATGAAAAAAATTAAAAAAAAATTTTTTTTAATAATTTAAAATACAAAAAAAGAAATTTGAATAAAAACAGTGACTTTCATGCCTCCCCGAAAATAAATTCCTAAAAATTTAGACCATCCTTGAATGATCTCATGACCTTCTTCAGGGTGCAGAAATATTTTCGAAGAATTATTCTTGCCAAACAAACAGTTTCAATCAGAAAACACCATTATATATGAAAATCATAGAACAACTCTCAATACAGCCGGTTCTACACACTGTAGTTGTTTCGGATTTTATCCACCCAAGTCCTGTCATACTTTTGGCGATCTAACCTTATTTATGTCAGTACATCAACGGACTAACACCTCGCAGTTGGTTTGCTCCAAATCCTTCTCAACAGTGCTGTCGTCGAACCTAACCCTGGTTTGACGGATTACTTACGCTATGTATGCCACAAATGACTCCAATATTCCGCAATTTTGGTTAGATGGAACCGGTGCCATGGCTGGAGTCAGCTTAATTCTTAATCAGGCCTTAAGACTTATAGGGAGTGGTGAACTGGTCGTGGGCCCTGCTGCCAACGCTCATCAAACGTGTTCTAAATCTTCACAGCAGTGCCTTCAGCACTCTTACATCTGGGTAATCACGCCCTGACCTCTACGATCTAGCAGAGCTCCCCGCTGCATGACTCCCAATCTACCCACCAACCCCCACCACAATTTACATCCAACCCTCAGGACTGTGACAGGAAGCCTTCTGATATCGCCAAAGCATCACTTATAAAGCTAAGCATTTGTGCACTTCCTGCTGGCTTTCTACCGCAGGGAACACGCCAACAGACACTTATTAGAAGCTGAACCACTAAAACTAGCGCAACTTCGATCTGGTTATTGTAGAAGATCTTACTTAGCCATACTTGACCCCGATAAACCCAACGTATGTCCAGCAAGCAATGAGTGGTCCCTAAAACAAACTCATCTAACCTCACCCTTTCTCTCGCTGACTGATCTTGCCTTAGAGGCAGGTTAGCGAAACGCTACAATAACAACAACAACAGAACGACAGAACAGATGAAATATCTCATGTCAGTATCTCTGCAGCGAGTAACGAAATGAGAGTTTGTATAGACCGTCAGGCTGAAAAAGAGAGAGAGACAGAGAGAGAGAGAGAGAGGGGGGGGGGAGAGAGATGGAGTCAGGTTACAGGCACTCAACGTTTACAAGCTTTATATTCTTATAAGCGACGGAGATGCTGACTCTCTCTCTCAGTGTAGTTTAGAATTACGTTTTATTCTCATCGAAAGTCAGGCGAGCACCTCTGGTTGAAGTCGTCTGGTCCATAGATGGTCACTGACAGTTCATTGAACATTTAGAAATACAGCTCGAATTTCTCACACACAACTGGTGCTTCAACTCACTCTATGTAGTAGAGATTTTACAAATGAGTATCATCAAATGTCACGGGAGTACCCCTCTGTGAAGCCGTGTGGCTCAGAAAAAGTAGGTTCTAAAATTCTGAGAACTAATTTAGTGTAGGGTGGACTTCTTTTGTTCTTTTCTGTTGAAGTTTATTCGCTTTTTAGTTCCCCTTCTCCACCTCGAAGCCTTTGAGTAAATTATTAATTTTTTTTTCTAAAGGTCTTCTTTCGAGTGAATTATGAAAAATCAAAATTTTTAATAACAAATTTGGTGATGCCTGGAAATAACAGTAGTTAGCAGTTTCAAATGAACTGTTTAGGTAATTAGCATTTTGAATAAAATTATAAAGAAAACGAGTGATGTTCGTGTAGTCTTTAATACACCTCCCTAATACAAAATGCATGCACATACACCACAGGAGCTCGCATAGTTAGTCCGTTTAACGCAGTTTTCACATTTCACTTTGCCAACATTAAATATTCACTCACTTGTCATAGTTGTTGTTGTAATTGTTGTTGTAAAATAACTTCTATACACAGCAAAGCGAATGTGGTGTTGGTAAAAACATCAGAGAAGAAAATATTTATGTTTAGAAAATTGTTTATGTACTAACTAATACCTGCTCCCTCCACCGCTTCTTCCCCCTCTTCCTCCTATTACAGCAAACAACTAGCAAAATTATGTACTTTTCTGTTGCTTTTATCTTCTTTATGCATTTGCTTTTACCACATCTCTTTTTGTTTGTATGTGTATTTGCATGCGTGTATGTAAACATATATACAAGTACATATACCATAGATGCAGCTTTGTTGCTAACAATTTTTGTTGCAGTTGAGACAAGTTTATCATGTTGCTATCATAAATTTTCTTAGTTTTTCCTGTGGACAAGTTGCTATTAATTGCATATGCGTATTTCACTTTACCTTAATCTTCTCACAGTGCATTTCACTTTATTCTTCTTTTACCTTTTCACTTACGAGTATGTAGTTTTCGGTATATTTCTTTTGATAACCGTGTTATACTAACGTTGAGATAAATGATTCTGGTGCATCGTTTATGGAAATTAAATGCATGTTGGCAAACTGTTTCCTCGGAACATACTCATACATATGTATCTATATATGTTTGCACATATATGTATAGGTATAAGCATGAAAGTGGCTTTTAGTTCTAGCGTAAAACTACATAAATGAAAATAAATTGTTGTCGTATGCAAATTTCGATTTATTCCGGTGAGGATGAATGCAAAGTTAAAGACTCAGTTGGTTTGCTAAAATAGTTAGGTGAGAGAAGAAATATAATGGCATGTGGTTTTATGTAGAAATTAAAAATGCAAGACAAGTTTTGTATTACAAAAAAATTAAAAATAGAGTACCCTAGCAGAAGTAATAATTAATGATTTGCTATTCAGATTTGCATATTTTTTTAAATTTTATTTTAATTTAATTTAATTAATTTTATTTTTAATTTTTTTAACCCTTTTCTATCTTTTTTCTTAATCCTTAGAGCAGAGTGTTTACGCGGAGAGCGTAAATCCTTGCGTATTTTTGGGCGCTGGCTAATTGCTTCCTGTTATTTGAGTTTTTGAAATTTACCACCTTATGGTCCAGTTCAGTTATCTTGTTATCTGATTTGTTTGCGTCTTCCCCTACCGGCACCCTTGAGCGCTATGCGATTTGGCGTCCGCGCCGGGGCAGATGCCTCTTATGCCATTGGGTAAAAGACCACGTTTTGCAACGAGCTTAGTGACAGATGATTTTTTTACTTATCACACATGGCACATACGATAGATGTGGCGTCAATAATGACCCGTAATGTATTTTCCTTCTTCTGACCCGCAAAAAAAATATTTTTTCACTTTTGTATTTTATTCAATTTAACTTCAATTTCTGTAAATAATTTTTTTATAGTTCTTTAGTAGTATTTCATTTTATTTAATAAAGTTATTTTAAATCATTTTTATACTTTATTTCAATTTATTTAATTTTCTTTATAATTTTCAAATTGTCTTATAATATTATTTTTTGATTTTAATTTAATTTTAATTATTCCATTGGTTTTTTCATTTTAATTTTTCCATTTTTTTAGTTTAATTATTGAATTATTTTTGGTTTTATATATTATTTAATTTAATTTAATTTAATTTTTTTTTACTTTTTTTTATTATTATTTTGATTTATTTTGTGTAATTTGATTTATTTTATTTTATAATATTTTATTTAATTTTGTTTCATCTTATTTTATTTTATTTTAATTCTTTTCTGTGTTTTCTTTATTTTAATTTATTTTATTTTCTTTGTTTTAATTTATTTTATTTTATTTTATATTGCTTTTTTTTATTTAAATTTTAGTTTTTTATTTACTCTGTTCTTTTAATTTTGATTTATTTTGTTTAATTTAATTGAAATATTTTTTAGTTTAATTTATTTTACATTATTATTATTTTATTTTATTTATTTTTTTTTTATATCCTTTGATTTAATTGATTTTATTTAATATATATTTTTTATTTTATTTATTTAGATTTTAATTTTTTTATTTACTCTGTTCTTTTAACCTTAATTATTTTGTTTAATTTAATTGAAATCTTTGTTATTTTATTTTATATTAATTTATTTTGTTATTAATTTATTTCATTTTATATGTTTATTTTATTTTCTTTGTGTGAATTTATTTTATTTTATATTGTTTTTTTTTTATTTAAATTTAAGTTTTTTTATTTACTCTGTTCTTTTAATTTTGATTTATATTGTTTAATTTAATTAAAATGTTTTTATTTCAGTTTATATTAAATTAATTTATTTTATTTTTGTATTAATTAATTTTTTTATCTTAATTTATTTTATTTTATTTATTTATTTTTTGATTTTTTTATATTTGTTTTCCTTTTTATTGCATTATTTTTTGTACGTTATCATCATCGTTAAAAATTACAGTGTATTTAGTTTTGATACAAACTTTTAGCCCTTGCAATTATTTTATGTATTTCAACATATATTTTTCAATTAATTATTATTTGCATTGCCTTTTTTCATTTTATTCGTAAGACTTTACATTTCACTTGACATTTGCTTTCATTCATTGATTTTCGCTGACTCTTAATGTTCACCCCTCATTAATTTCTGTGCCGTTTACTTCAATTTTCGCACTTGTTTTGTTTTAAAAATTTATGATGCGTTTACAGCTAAATATAAGCAATTCTTGCTACTTTCTACCTTTCAGTCCACTTCTTTATTCCAGCAATCAACCCATTATCATCATCATGCACTAAACCTTCTTCTTTTTTTGTTGGTTGAATGACTGACTAATATTTGACCCTCATCTTACCAGGCTGAAGAAAATGATGAAAGAATAAGTAATAAAATAAATTTTAAATTTTCAGTGTCAGCAAGTCGACGTCTGAGTAAGTTGTCAGTGTCTACAAATTGTTACTATGCCAATGGACGTGAGGGTTACATTAAATTGTTTTGTCCGCTAACGAGGCATCAACTGCTCAACTTATTGACTTTTTAATTTTGTTTTTAAGTTTAATGTCGTCAATCGACCTTTGGCTTGCACGCTTGTCAGTCAGCCACCGACCTTTTTGTGATGCTGCTGCACATGCATTTCTTATAGGCGAAGAGATATCTTGCTAAACTCAATGAATATTTTTTCTTGATTTTATTTTGCAACACTAAAAATTATTTATTATATAATCACGCTAAACTGTTCTTTCATTTTACATTTCTAGTTGTGTGTGTGTTTATTTTAAATTTCTTTCAATTCATTATCAAAAATACATAACAGAAAATAACTTGTAAATTTATCAATCAAACAAATACCTATCTGTCATTAGATACCTCATGAGAATCATGATAGGTGTTTGCCTTCGGTAAAATGTTTCCAAAATGGTGCCGGAATGTAGGCAACGTCCTTCTGCCTTACTTTGCCGAGAGCGACAATACAATAATGTCTACTTTTAGGCGCTAACAAATAAATTAAAATATTCAATAAAAGAGTATTTAATTATATTTTATTTTATTTTATTTAACTCTTTATTTTTGAATATTAAATTTGCAAATAGTATACATATACAAAATACGTAAAAATATCTGCCAAGCACTGAACACCCAAAAATGGATTTTCTTTCTTCCCAATTATACATAGCTTTAATTTTTGGTAAAATTGTAAATAAAACTTTCGAAATGCAATTATAAATTCAAAATAAATTACGAAACTTGACATTAGTTTCAGTAACGTAATGAACGCAGCCAGTTGATTACTTTCGAAAAGTGACACTCAATTAAATTTAAATATGTTTCATAAATTTACCAGAAACCATGTTTTGATAGCGTGAAAGCTTATGTATATACATAAATGAGAGTGTGAAAGTTTTGTTTGATTTGTGTAAGCTGAAGGAATTTAGAAATACATTCTCATGCACATTGATTGTCTTTTATAATTTATATTACCAATTTATTTGTTGATAATTTGTTCATAAACATTAAATTACAAATATTAGTAATGACCACAATCGCCACTTACACACATACGAAATTATATACTCGTAGTATTAATTTAAATCATTATTTTGTGCAGTAAATGCTTGCAAATACAATTGCATTACTAAACAAATTATAATTTGTTTAATTTAACAAATTGAGCGAAATTTGTAATTATGTGTTTATTTTAATATCAATACTTAGGTATACACACCTACCTGCAGTTATAGTTCGTTAACTGAAGCATTTATTTACAGTTTGTAGGGCTACTGTGTGTAATTGTAGTGGAAAGAGCTAAAAATATCAAAACAGTAGCACTTGAGTGTGATATCTACTTAAAAACATGCTTAAAAATTAATAAGTTTTATTTAACAAATTATTGATACTAAAATTATTGCTAATAACAAATATCGCTCAATTTAATATGCAACTGAAGAAATTAAATAGATATAATGAAATTAAAATGACATAAATTTTTCTAAAGTTAAATTTTATCTATGGTAAAAATTTAATTATATTTATTTAAATTTATTTTAAATTAATTTCATTTCAATTTATTTTATTTTATTTTTATTTTTTTCAAATTTTTTATTTTATTTAATTTTGTTTATTTTATTTTATTTTATTTTATTTTATTTTATTTTATTTTATTTTATTTTATATTATTTTATTTTATTTTATTTTATATTATTTTATGTTATTTATTTTGTTGTATTTTATTTTATTTTATTTTATTTTATTTTATTTTATTTTATTTTATTTTATTTTATTTTATTTTATTTTATTTTATTTTATTTTATTTTATTTTATTTTATTTTATTTTATTTTATTTTATTTTATTTTATTTTATTTTATTTTATTTTATTTTATTTTATTTTATTTTATTTTATTTTATTTTATTTCATTTTATTTTATTTTATTATATTTAATTTTATTTAATATTATTTTATTTTATATATTTTTATTTTATTTTATTTTATTATTTTTTTTTTATTTTATTTGATTTCTTATTTCTTATATAAAACCAAATGGTATTAAATTACTTGATTTTTGTTTTTTATTTTTTTTTTTATTTTTTTATTATATATTTTAGTTTATTATTTGATTTTAGTTTATTTTATATGATTAAAATTAATTTTATGTCCGTTCCTTTTTCTCATTTAAATTAATTTTATTTTATTGTTTTTAATATAAGTAAATATTGCATTATTTGCGCCGATTTTGCTGAATTTTATTTCACTTATTTTTTTAATTTATTGCATTTTAGTTTAATTTTATTTGTTTTTATTTTATAATAATTAATTTTTTTTTTTCATTTATAAAATTTTATTTTATTTTTTTTTAATCAATTTACTTTTTTTTTTTAATTTATTGTAGTTTTTTTAATTAGTTATATTTAATTTCATTTATTTTACATATTTTTATTTTATTTTTTCTTAAATTTTTGTTTTATTTTATTTTATTTTGTTTTTTTTTCTTTTTATTGACTTTTGTATATTTTAATTTATTTTAGTTTAATTTAACTTCTTTTATTTTCTTTAATTTTTTTATAATTTCATTTTATTTTATTTTTATTTAATTTTAATTTTTTTTAATTTTTTTTTTTTTATATTTTACTTTATTGCATTTACTTTTTTTAACTTTTTTTTATCTTTTATTATTTGATTTTTATTTAATTATATTGTTTTACTCTAAATATATATTTTATTTTATTTGTTTCTCACTGTGCACTCGAATTTAAAAATGCTACTTATTAACAAATTAAATTGCAATTTGTAAACAAATATTGTGCCATCGAAAAGAATTACATAAATTGTTATACCAACCGCACAATAGTCGTTTTACGAAATGCGAACATATTTCGAGCTATAGATTTAATTATTTAAATAAATGAACAATAACTAGAGACACACACACACACATTCAATACAAAGCCACAAAGTGCATAGTGCTCTAAAGGCCCATTAAACCATTTCTCCAATTGACCGAAAATTGCCAATGAAATTGTAAATTGACAAAACTAGGCCAAACGCAATAAATATGAAAGTAAGCATTTGCAATATTAGAATTTACAGTTTGAAATAAAAAATTGCAATAAAAAATATAAATAATTGAAACTATTGCGATCATAGCGGCATTTGATTTAAATATGGAAGTATTCATTTTAGTTAAATGGGGGCAAATTTCACGAGGTATAGGAACTTAATTTGGCTCACTACGAAATTCTTAATTACCAACTCCAAAGATATAGGTGTTTTCGGGTCAGAGTGGCAGAAATAGGAGGAGAGTGTGTTATTGAAATGAAACTTTTCTATTTAAATTTATAGAAATTCAATTAAATGGTTTCCTTCTGATGCGAAAATAGAAATCAATAACGGAGAAATTCGAAATGAGCAATCCAACACTCATAGCTAACTCATAGCTAACAATAAATATAAATACATAAATACACATATGTGTACTCGTATATATTCCTGCACACTTTTCTATAAATTCCCAATCATTTGAGCACAGACAACGTTGTGTTGTTTGTCGTAAATTGAAATTTGTTACAATGTGGCAGCTAAAAAAAAATAAATAATCAAAAATGAGCACAAAAAAATATTTGACAACAAGTAAGTTTTACTTTCTACATTTTTGTGCAAAATATAAGAATATTTTGTAGCTTGTATGCAAGAAATATTCAAAAATCATTATCGTAAAAATTGTTAATAAAAAAAAACTCCAAACAGATGACGCTCATGTCAACAAGTTTATTGATTAGCCTCACTTTCGATTTTTCGGTATCTCATAGAAGTAATGGAAAGTAATATGTGACTACTTCTTCTTTTTTAAAACTACATACCGTGCAGCTGTTTTTGCAAAAACTCTTAAACCATAAACATTACCTCTTTTGATGCTAGATATTGAACCATTTGAGATGTAATTAAGCATGCATACAGATCAACATTTATTTTAAAATTTCAAACCAAGTTTATCATTTTTTAACAATTTGTTTCGCTAATTCTATAATAGCGCTTAAATAAATTTTCCCCAACACTGTAGACAATCAAAACGGCTTTTGCGCTGGTTCATTCGCATGGAACGAGAACGAAAGTTCTATTCTTTGGCATAAATTGCAACAAAAATAAAAATGAATAATACAAAAATTCAAAATAAATACAAATAAATGCGAGTGAAAGCAGATACATAGTACATGCATACATACATACATACATATTCGATTATGTATATGCAAAAGTGTTGTTATGGGCACGTTTTATTTGTGTCAGCTGTGTCCATTCCACCGAAGCACTCAGTTACACCAGTATCGCACTGACAAACGTAGCTTCAAATATGTATGTAAGTATGTATGTGCTCGAATAAGCTTCCATTTAGTATATACATAGGTATGTACTTCAGCCGCTTGAAATGCCTTTATACATAAATATGTGCTTGTTTTGTGTTAACATTTAAATAACGCATTCACTTTTACTCACATTTAATTGAATTAATAAAACGCACACATATTTTACAATGAAAGTAAATGTTATTTTATATAGAGTATATATGTATAACAATTAAAGTGTAAATGATTACACAAGAATACGGCTTTGGGTTTATATACAATCGCTTTATGTTAATGAAATAAAAACGATAAATTTTAATAATTAAATAAAAAAATTATATAGTTTAAAAATATAAAAAACACATTAGCATATTAATTTAATTCTTTACATAAAATAATTGTAAGTAATGAAATGCGCAGTATGCCTTATTGAATGCTAAAATGTGTATGCTAAAACTTATATAGTACATTACTTATGACTGTATTTAAAATATGTTTGGAGTTGCCTGACGAACATAAATATATTTTAACAAAAAGAGGTTTAAAAAAGTATAAAATAATTAAACAAAAATAAACGTAATTAAATAGAATGAAATAAAAAATAATAATAATTACAGTAAAATAAAATAAAAATAATAAACTAAATTTAAAAAAATTAAAAAAAAATAAATAAATCAAAAAAGACAGAAAAAAAATAAAATTATTAATAAAAACCTATAAAATTAAATAAAATAAAATAATTTTTATATTGGTTTTAGTTTTCTGGAGCTCTCTCAGACCTTATATTTTTTGAAAATAGTGAAAAATTACAACAACAGTTTGTACGTAATAATAATCATTGTACTAAACACAAAATAAAAAATCAAAAAAATATAAAAAAATCAAATTAAACCAAATTAAACATTATGAAAGTGTTTAAATAAAATAACAAAATATAATAAAATAAATACTAAGTTTCTATATAAATAAATAAGAACTATAAATACCATAAAAACCATTAATTATGAAATAAAATAAAATTAAATTAAACAAAACATATTGAAGTAAAATAACATAAAAGACAATAAAATGAAAAAGCTTGAATCAAAAAAATTACATAAAGAAAACCAAAATATATAAGACATAATAAAACCAAATATTAAAATAAAATGAAATAACAATTCATAAAATAAATTTAAATAAAATAACAATAAATGGAAATAAAAAAGAAACCAACAAAAAAATTGATTAAAAATTGCTTGTTTATAAAATAAAATAAATTAAAATGAAAAGTGAGAAACGCTAAGAAAGTACAAAATTAAACCAAATAATAATAAAAGAAAAATTTCTTATTTATAAAATAAAATAATTTTAATTAAAAAATAAAAAAACAAAGAATAAAATAAATTTATAGTTTTTATTTATTTATTTTTTTGCTTTTTTATTCTTCCATTTCAATATATTTTAATTTATAAGCCAGAAATTTTTATCCAAAAAAATAAAATAAAATAAAATAAAGATTCAAAAACAAATGAAATAATAAGTTAAAAACTTTGAACTAAAATGAAAACCAAAATAGGATATACTTCATTTTAAATAAATATCTGCCAGTACTAATTAAATATATTTATTTTGTAATTTTTCAAATAATTACTTTTAACTGCCTATTTTACCGTAATTTTGAATGTACTAACTTTAGTTTTCTTTACATTGCAGGTATGTAAAAATTGCTCTTTTATACTTTTACTAATGGTAAGTTATTAAGGATATTTTAAGCTCACATTAAAAAACCTAAAACAACTTGAAAAAGTTATATATTTGAGTGTTCACCATAAAAAATTATCCTACCATAAATAAGTTTAATTGACTTTTTAAAAATTAATCCAGTTCAATAACGCTTTCAATTAAATATTTTTCAAAAGTAGCTTAATTTTTTTCTTTTTGCGACAAAACAAGAAGTTAACACCATTTAAATGGAAAACCTAAAAAAGCTAACAAAAATAAATAAATAAAACAGAAAGCAAAAAAAATTCGTGCAACAAAAGGCATAAACGTTAATAAATTACGCCAACACTCAACAAAGAGGCACAAAAAATAAAACAAAAACCAATACAAACCAACAACAAATTGTAACAAAACTTGCAAACTTGCAACTCCGCTTAGTTGCTAATTAAAGTCAAACGCAAGGCGCAAACAAATTATAATTAAACTGAATTGAGATAAAGAAAAAATTATGATGAATAAAGCAAAAAACAAAACAAAATTTATATGCACACGCCAACATTAGCGAATGGCTAATTGGCAAATTAAATGGGAAATTAAATAAAAGAAAGATATCGATAATTAAAAATCTTAGCAAATCACACTTGAAATAACTAATGAGCGATTTGAAATATTTTTTCCAATAAAGGTACACACAAGTGCAAACTGTAGGATTAACGGTTTCACTTGAGTTACAAAAAAAAGATGGGAATAAATACAGGATTTGATATAGCTGGATACGAAAGCACTGAAGGAAAAAAGATGTCTGCACAGTTACAGACAGATATAAAACAGCAAGTTAAAACTGAAAAATATTTAAGTATCTAGTAAATGAAATTAAATAAGCTAATTCCATTAAATAAAAAAAGTAAAGAAATAAAATGACTAAAATACCAAAAAACCCAAAAATTAAAGAATTCAAATAAAAATACATAAAAATGTATACGAAAAATGTTAAAAAAAATCAAACAAAATAAAGCTATAGACAATAAATTAATGTTATATAAAATAAAGTAAAACAGAAAATATTTATATTTAGATATAATATAATAAGTAATATAATATAAAAAGTTAAGAAAAATAAAATAAAAAGTTAGAAAAATAAAATAAAATGAAACAAAATAAAATTAAATCAAATAAAATAAAATAAAATAAAATAAAATAAAATAAAATAAAATAATAAAATAAAATAAAATAAATTAAAATAAAATAAAATAAACTAAAATAAAATAAAATAAAATAAATTAAAATGAAACAAAATAAAATAAAATAAAATAAACTAAAATAAAATAAAATAAAATAACATAAAATAAAATAAAATAAAATAAAATAAAATAAAATAAAATAAAATAAAATAAAATAAAATAAAATAAAATAAAATAAAATAAAATAAAATAAAATAAAATAAAATACAATAAAATAAAATAAAATAAAATAAAATAAAATAAAATAAAATAAAATAAAATAAAATAAAATAAAATAAAATAAAATAAAATAAAATAAAATAAAATAAAATAAAATAAAATAAAATAAAATAAAATAAAATAAAATAAAATAAAATAAAATAAAATAAAATAAAATAAAATAAAATAAAATAAAATAAAATAAAATAAAATTACATAAAATTATATAAAATAAAATAAAATAAAATAAAATAAAATAAAATAAAATAAAATAAATTTAAAAAAAGATTAAGTAAATAAAATAAACATTTAAAATAAAATAAAACTATAATAAGTAAAATAAAGTACAGTAACATAAAACAAATTGAACAAGGTAAATTAAAATACAATAAATTTGAACAAAATAAGTAAAATTAAATAAAATTATATTAAATTAAATAAAACAAAACAAAACAAAATAAAAAAATAATCAAAATTATGAAAGATTTAAATAAAATTAAACAAAATAGAATTAAAAAAATAAAAATATAAAAATTAAATATAAAAGAATAAAATGAAATAAAATAAATATCAAATTAAATTCAATTATATAATATAAAACAAAATAAAATAAAACAAATATAAAATAAATTAAAATAAAGGAAATAAAGTCAAGAAAATGAAAAAATAAAGTAATAAATTATATTTTAAATAAATTAAATGAAGTATAGTAAAATAAAATAATTAAATATAGTAAATTAAAATAAAATAACATAATACAAAATACGTAACATAAAATAATTAAAAAAATTGAAAAATAAAGTAATTATTATAAAATAATTACTCAAAATCCAAAAAACGACAAATAAATAGAAGAAAAAATGTTAAAAAGCTACATTTTTATAAATAAAAATAAATTTTAAATATTTTTAGATATTAGAGTTTTACTGGAAAATTTTTATTTATTTATATATAATATTTACCCACTCCTCTAACTGTCAAAGCCTGGGAACCAGTGTATCAAGCATCACTCAACGGTTTATTAGATTATATTACAATGACTTTCCTTCACTTTATTTAACATTTTTCCGTTTATGTTGTTTTTTTTTGTGTTTTGTAAAACAGTTAAATTATTGTACATTGCTCTTGTAGTTTTATTTTCGCTTGTCTGCCCTTAAAGTGATGAGGCGTCAAAATCAATTAACACAGACAAGTACAATTGTGCGACAACGCACCCACACGCTTGTGCATAACATAGTAATGTATATAAGGAGACTAGAAGCAGACGGAAAAGAAAAAATGAAAACAATTTAGAAACAACTGTGCGAGAGTACTGTCAGTGGATGGTAAAGTGCACTATGAATATGTGTGTTTGTATGTACGTACGAATATATAAGCATGAATCCATATTTATATATTTCATGCATTTTTCCTCTCTAGTACATAACTGTATTTGCAAAGCATAGCAAAAGTTCCATTGAAGTAAATCTCTTCTGTTGTTGCTTTTACTGCTTGCATTTATTTGCATAGCCGTGAATTTTAATTAAGCAATTAAAAGTGCAATCAAATTGTTTGCAAGTTTTTTACACACATATGTATGTATGTATGTATAAGTTGGCATATGTATGTATGTGCATATACATATGTGCATATGAATAAATTTTCATACTTTTTCATAACACACTCACTCATACCGCTGGCAATCTAACGTTATCTTAATTGCTCGTTTTCTATTGTCATTTACACACACACACATAAATGCAAATGCATACAGCTGTGAGTGTGCACACATTTAAAAATCTATTTTTCACAACGCTCAGCAAAGCAATTTCCGGCAATTGAATTGCGGTTTAGCGTCAGCAATTCAAAATTATCAGCTTTTGTAATTATTTTCTACAATTCAATTAATAATTAACTAATAAGCATCGCATTCGACTAACATGGATTTTAATTGTTTTAAATTTCCCCACTTTTTCAGCTAATTAATAGCTTCAACATTTGCATTGGTGTGTGTGTGGCTGTGAACCTTCTCCACTTGTCGTACATGTTTGTTTAATTAAAATATGCTTATTATTTTTAATTTCAACTGCGCTCTTAATGTCATTGATCACACTCACTGACTGATTGATACATATGGTACAAACAAATTGATACTGTTGTAATGTCATGTGAAATTCGTCAAATCGTACGTCTTTGACTGGCGACGTGTGACATTTGTTGTTGTCCTTTTTGCACACTAACACAGTTGTACTTCGTAATTTCATTTGATTTGGCTAACTGACAGCTGGAGTGACATATCGATTGACCGTATGACTTTCGCACCAATTTACACAATGAAATTTTGTGTGTTTACACTAACGAGGGTATTTTTGTTGTAAGAAAACACGAGAATCAAGTAAATTAAGTAATGACGTACCTATATATGTTTATATATTTCACAGAATTTTATGCACAAATATATTTTGTTGCATTCAAATGATTGAGATTCAAATTATATTACATAAAAGAAGTATAACTATATAAAATAAAATAAATAGAAAAAAATTAAAAAAAAACACAGCTAAAATTAAGTTATATAAAATAAAAACCAAAAATTAATTCAAATGTAACTAAACAAAATAAAATAAAATTAATTGAATTAATATAAAAATATGTATATATAAATGAAAAAAAAATAATTTCAAATAACTAAAAGAATTGAAATTCAATAATTGAATAAAATATAAAAACAGATTAAAAACGAAAAATAAATTACACAAACAAAAGTAAAATAGAACAAATAAGATTAATAAATAAGGTAAATGGAAATGAAAACACCAAACGAATCAAACTCAAGACGAAAATAAAGGAAATAAAATAAAGTAAAATAAAATAAAATAATATAAATCACACCTAAATAATTTTAAATAAATTAAAATAAAAAAAATTATATCAATAAAATAAAATAAAATATCATTATATAAAAAATAAAATAAAACAAATTAAAATAAAATAAATTAAACAACATACAATAAACTAAAACTAAATAAAATAATATAATATAAAAATATTAAAATAAAATAAAATAAAATACTATAAAAAAAATAAAATAATTTATAATAAAAAATAAAGTAAATTAATATCAAATAAAATAAAAAAATAGTAAAATACAATAAAATAAAATAGAATAAAATTAAATAAAATAAAAAAAAAAATAAAACAAAATAAAATTAAATAATAAATAAAATAAATTAATATAAACTAAATTAAAATAACATAAAATAAACCAATATAATATAAAATTATATGAAATTATATAAAATAAAATATAATAAAATAAAATAAAACAAAATGAAATAAAATAAAATGAAAAATTAAACAAAATAAAATAAAAAAATAAAACAAAATAAAATATAATAAAAAATAAAGTAAATTAATATCAAACAAAATAAAAAAATAATAAAATAAAATACAATAAAATAAAATATATTAAAATAAAATAAAATAATAAATAAAATAAATTAATATAAAATTAATTAAAATGAAATAAAATAAAACAAATTAAAACAAAATAAAATAAAATAAAATAAAAAAATAAAACAAAATAAAATAAATTAAAAAATAAATTAGTTAATTAAATAAAATAAACAAAATTAAAATAAAATAAAATTAAATAAATATTAAAAAAAATAAAATAAAAAATAACACACAATAAAATAAAAAAAATTAAAATAAATTAAAATATAATAATGCAAAATGAAATAAATTAAGAATTAATTAATAAAACTAAATGAAATATAATTAAAAAATTTTAATAAAAAAAATATAATATAAAATAAAATAATTTAAATTCAATATAATAAAAACCAATAAAATAAAATGAAAAAATATAACAAAACAAAATAATATTAAAAAAATATTAAGGAATAAAATAACATTTAATAAAATAAAAACTTATTAAAATGAAATAAAAAATTAGCCAAAGGAAAATAAATAAATATTAATATAATTAATAAATAAAATACAATAAACTAATATGAAAGTAAATAAAATGAAATAGAAAAATATAAATAAAATAAGATAAATTAATGTAAAATTAATATAGCAAGATGCAGTAAAATAAAATAAAATAATTTAATATAAAACCAAATTAAAAAAAAATTTAATAAAATAAAATGTAATTAAAATAAAATAAAAACATAAACCAAAGGAAAATGAAAAAAATTTAATAAAATGCATAAATAAAATACAATAAAAAATATTTTTTTTTAAATATTATAAAAAAAAAATAATTTAAAATTTTATAAAATAATAAAATATATTCATATAAAATAAAATAAAATAAATAAAAATAAATAATAAACCAAAGGAAAATTAATAAAATTTAATCTGATGCATAAATAAGATACAATAAAAATTTAGTTTATTTAATCATGTTATTTAATTCAAAATTGTGTTATTTAATTTAAAATTAAATAAAATGAAAAAAATAAAATATATTCATATAAAATAACTAAAAATAAAGTAAAATACAATATTTTTAGCCGCTCCCGAACGATGGATGAATTTTTCTGTAGAGTTTTTATTTCACGTCAGAAATGCACTCAGAGGACTAGACGTTCCCTGCTGAGTGGCCACCGCAATGAAATGAATAGAAATGAATTTTCTATAAATTGGATTTTGGCCACACCGTGATCTTCCGAACAGTAGTACCTAACAAACTGCTGACTGTTCGGCTTTTACACTCGATTATAATGCTTCTTACCCATTTATGGTATTAAAACTCTATCATGGAAAAAAAATAAGGGATTCTTTCAGTTCTAGCTACAGCAAATAGTATTCGAGTATTTTTCAAAAATACTTTCCTGTTGAATTTCTAGAATAGCAAGCATTGCATTTATATTATGCTCCATAAGTATGTTTGTATGTGTGTAAACATTAGTTAATTCGTAGTGACAGTTGCTTTTGGAGCAGACAACTGACACTACACTGACATGCGATAACCTATACGAACCCGTCCCTACTCCACCAACTGTGTAATACCTGTAAGCGAATTTTGCCACAAACTACCACAACTAAATTCCCAAACTATTTACTAAACCCGTGCTGAGGAATACACATGCCATAAACGCATAAGCGAAACCATGTCGGTATATAGATATACGTACATATGGTATATAATGTGTATGAGTATATGTATATGCATGTATTTGAATATTTACATTTGACTTGTCATTGCTTTAGCAAATATTTGATTATCCAGCGAACATCGAGAATGCCTTTAAATAAACGTTGTCAGCAAGCATACATACATATTTACATACATACATACATGTACATAGTTAGAGCAAGCATGCTCAGTTAGGGAACGCATAGGTTAAAATACCAAAATAAACGCATTGTCAGATATGTATGTATGTAGTTTTAGATACGTATGTATAAGAGATAGAAATTCTGGACACTAAACAGGGATATAACACCGGTGATAAAATAGTTATGCGTGTGCTATACATATGTCTGTATGTATGTGTATTTGTATGCTTCTGCACACCGGTTGAATGTCAATGACATGTACTTGAATCCATTTGTGGGTTTATACATACCACTGTCAGCAGCGTATGCATATGTAAATATGTGTATATATTATACACATACCCTCCATTGCTTACATTATGCGTTAGTTATCTGTGAGCGCTAACCTGAAACTTACATTTTGGTTAGACAAAATTAGTTTCCCTCCGCGCTATTCCTTGCCACTGTAGATATACTCGTATATGTTTACCATGTCCATTAATGTATATATGCATGTATGTATGCATGTACATACATTTATTCCCGTTTTTGACATCAACTCGAAATTTAGCTGAAATGTCGCTGCGCCGCCTCTAAAGTGTACTCAACTATTTGTACAGCGCCTCAACATATGTATGTAGGTTTAAACCTTTATATTTATATTTACATATACATATGTGTGCGCGTACGGCTATATTAGCTTGAATTGAATTATTGAAATGTATTACAACACCACTTTTATGTACATTTGTCTATTTACCTATTTGGCATTGCCCACCCTCAGCGCATGTTTTGGTGAGTCTGGCGCACGTGTCCTAAACAAATATTGATTATAATTTTATCGTCTGGAAATTCAAATAAATAATTATGAGTGCAATCATATTAGTGTAGTGATAATAAATATTTAATTTTATATATTTGGACGAAGGTAAATGAAATACTCGACAGTGTGTTTTTTTCTGAGTCTTTATCTCGGCAGAATATTCATCTTAAAGATTTTTTTTTCGTTGAATATGGAATATTTGACCAAAAAAAGCTTTTGAGGTTATGATATTTGCTTTTTTTTTAATTAATATTGTACATACATAATTTCAATCCACCGAAAATTGGTATACAGTTCAATTCTCTTTTTTTCCTTAATTAAAACTTTTCGAAACTAAAAATTTAATAAAAAAATAAAAATAATTTTGGTCGATTTTCAGAAGTTCGAAATAAATTAAAATAAATAAGATCAAAAATAAATAAATAAAATAAAAAAAATAAAATAAGATAAAAAAATAAAATTAAATAAGGCAAAAATAAAATAAAATAACAAAAAAAAAATAAAGTTAAATAAAATAAAATAAGATTAGATAAAAAATTAAATGAAGAATATAAATAAAATTAAGTTCACTAAAATAAATTTAAATAAAACAATATGAAATAAAAAAAATGAGATAAAAAAATAACAAAAAATGAAATTAAACAAGATAAAAAATAGAATAAAATTAAGTTAAAATAAAGAAAATGACGTAATAAAGTAATATTGAAAGGTATTAATGAATTTAAAACAATTAAAATAAAATAAAGTAAAATAAAAGAATAAAATAAAATAAAATTAAGTTAAACTAAATAAAGTAAAGTATAATTAAGAAATAATATATAATATAAAAGAAAAAAAAATTAGATAAAAAAACAAAAAATTAAATAACATTAAATTAGATTAATAAAAAAATTAAATTGATTATAAAAATAAAATTAAATTAACTAAAATAAAGTAAAATAAGGTAAAAAAAAATAATATAAAATAAAATAAAATGAGATAAAACTAATAAAAAAATTAGATAAAAAAATAAAACAAATTAAGTTAAATTAAAGAAAATAAAGTAATGAAATAATATTGAAATGAAATATATAAATAAAATTAAATTAATTAAAAAAAAATATAATAAGATTAAAAAATAAATAAAACACAATCGAAAAATAAAATGAAGTAAAATAGTGAAAAAAACTAAAATAAAATAAAGTAAAATGAAATAAAATATATAAATAAAACTAAATGAATTAAAATGAACTAAAATAAGAAAAAAAATAAATAAATTAAACACAATCGAAAAATAAAATAAATTAAACACAATCGAAAAATAAAATATAACAAAAAATTGAAATTAAATAAAATTAACTAAAAATATAATAAAGTAACCTAAGCTAAAATGAAATAAAATTAGATTAAATTAAATTATATGAAATATAATGTAATTAATTTAATTTAATTATATGAAAAAGGTAAAATAAAGGAATATAAAACAAAAAATAAAATAAAATAAAATAAAATAAACTAAAATAAAATGAATTTAAATAAAATTACATAAAATTAAATAAAATAAAAGAATGTAAATCAAAACAAAACAAAATAAAAAAATTCAAATCAAATAAAATAAATTAGTATAAAATAAAATAAGATAACAGAAAAAATTTAAATAAAATAACATAAAATAAAATAAGATAGATAGGTATGCGTAATTGAAAAATTTATTTTTTTATTTTCGCTGAATATATAAATTTCAAACAGAGAATTTATTTTCATTTTAGAAAGAACTTACTTAAAAATTAGAATAAATATAAATAAAATATTAATTTTATGTGGTTCATTGGTTCAATCTACCGTAAATTATTGCACAGCTCAATTTTTTTTTTTGATTTTTTAATATTTCTGGAAACTCAAAAAAATTTAATATTATTTTCGATGGACTTCAGCAGTTGAAACATGAAATAAAGTAGGTCCAAAATTTTATAAACTTCGAAACAAAATTATTTTAAAATAAAATTTTCAAAATAATAAATGTATTGAAAATTATATGATGATGTGTGATGTGTAGGCATTTGCTTATACAAAAATGTTAAATTTAATACCAGTTAAAAAAAAACGATCATTAGACATGTTGACACCAAAATTCTAGTGAAAATAATTCCAGCCTTAAATTTGCGTTATAAAAATTTAATCTCTATTCTGGTTAGCGGCAAATATTTAAACAAGCATGCACGATAAGCATTTAAACAAATGGTTTTACGTAAATACATATGCACAAATAAATATTTACATATTTCTTTATGACAGATATTATCTTCTGAGAGTAAAAACAAAAAATAAAATTTATTTTGTTTTATAAACAACCAACAAAGATTAAAGCTCTGGCTTAAGATAAGTTGACAATTTAAGATTACTTTAAAACACAAACAAATTAATATTTGCTAAGAAAGATATGAATAAACAAAAAAAAAAAAAGAAATGATAATAATAATATTTGTCATGAGCTAAAATTGGGAATACCAAACAAGAAATTTTCAACTGCGCCACAGCTAAAGAAGGCTTATAATTATTTAAATAATAAAAAAAACATCTGCGTCAATGTTTGCCAAGAAGGTTCAATAACTGATATGCAAATGGGATATATTTTATATGAATTTAAGCAAGATTTGTAGATATTAATAAAATGCATTTTACTTGTTTGGTTTTGTAAATTGGATTAAACGACTTTGTTGAATTTGTTTTTTTAGTTAAGTTAATAAATGTTTCATTATGTTTACTGAGTCATCTGAAGCTTCAAAGAAATTCACATTTATTCAAGTGTTTTAATT
Source organism: Ceratitis rosa (assembly GCA_037013455.1). NCBI lineage: Eukaryota > Metazoa > Arthropoda > Insecta > Diptera > Tephritidae > Ceratitis > Ceratitis rosa. Next base: position 12,532,656 of record JAWMAG010000054.1, read on the forward strand.
TTGCATCCTCTTACCTCTTTGAAACAACAAAAAACTCTTATTAATAAAAAATTATTTTATTTTATTTTATTTTATTTCATTTTATTTTATTTTATTTTATTTTATTTTATTTATTTTATTTTATTTTATTTTATTTTATTTTATTTTACTTTATTTTATTTCATTTTATTTTATTTTTTTTATTTTATTTTATTTCATTTCCTTTTTTTATTTTATTTTATTTTATTTTATTTTATTTTATTTTATTTTATTTTATTTTATTTTATTTTGTTTTATTTTGTTTTATTTTGTTTTATTTTATATTATTTTATTTTATTTGTTTTATATGATTTTATTTTAATTTATTTTAATTTATTTTATTTTATTTTATTTTATTTTATTTTATTTTATTTTATATTATTTACTTTAATTTATTTTATTTAATTTTATTTTATTTAATTTTATTTTATTTAATTTAATTTTATTTCATTTTATTTAATTTTATTTTATTTTATTTTATTTTATTTTATTTTATTTTAATTTATTTTTTAATTTATTTTATTTTATTTTTTTATTTTATTTTATTTCATTTCCTTTTTTTATTTTATTTTATTTTATTTTATTTTATTTTTTGATTTTATTTTATTTTATTTTTTGTTATTTTATTTTATTTAACTTGATTTTATTTTATTTTATTTTACTTTATTTTATTTTATTTTATTTTATTTTATTTTATTTTATTTTATTTTATTTTATTTTATTTTATTTTATTTTATTTTATTTTATTTTATTTTATTTTATTTTATTTTATTTTATTTTATTTTATTTTATTTATTTTAATTTATTTTATATAATTTTATTTTATTTTATTTTATTTAATTTTATTTTATTTTATTTTATTTTATTTTATTTTATTTTATTTTATTTTATTTTATTTTATTTCATTTTATTTTATTTTATTTTATTTTATTTTAATTTATTTTATTTTATTTTATTTTATTTTATTTTATTTTATTTTATTTTATTTTATTTTATTTTATTTTATTTTATTTTATTTTATTTTATTTTATTTTATTTTATTTTATTTTATTTTATTTTATTTTATTTTATTTTTCTCTTTCTTTTATTTTATTTTTTGGTTATTATTAGTTTTTTTTTTGGTATTTTATTTTTTACTGAACTTCAATTTGTTTTATTTTATCGGCTGGTTGATTATTTGTCTAGTGAAATATTTTGCGCTTTACAATTCAATTAAATAAGGTTTAAAAGCAATTCAATTTTGTCCGTTAATGAAAAGATTTTTCTTTTGTGAAATGTAATTATAATTGTATATTGAGTTGATTTTAATTAATGATGCAACTCGCCAATATCACTTGTAAATTATACGCTCATCAACGTTGATGTATTCTATATATACATACATAAATACATATGTAAAATGGAGTTGAGGCTTGAAAGCAACTTTATCAATTACATATTTATATTATAACAAGGTGAGCTTATATATAGAGATGTATGAGTTGAATGTATTGCATTTATGGTACAACTTTTAAACCGCGAACATGATTTTCGATTACACATTCGCTTTGTGAGTGTAGTTGTGTGTTTGCATACAAAAAGCACTATATGTAATGAAAATGCTGTTATGATAATGTCAATTATAATTTACATCAAACAAAAGTGTACACAGATGCAGCCAAGAGAAATTTACAGGGATGTATTATATATGTACGTACGTATGCATATATAGGCATAATAAAATTTACAAATAAGAACCCTACAGTATGTGATGGCAATAAACACTTTTCGGCTGTGTAATCAAGCCAACCTAGCAACGCAGCTTTAAATTGCAACAAAAGCTTACCAAGAATTTCCCAATGAATATGTATGTGTGCACATACAGTCATTGACGCATTTAATTCTTGAAAAAAAAACAAATATTTATTGTTGGTTGGTGTTGGAAACAGCCATGAAAAAACACCCGCATTACCACAGCAAATTATCCAGCAATCGCAGCAATTGTAACAACTTGACTGGAGAAGTGTTGTTGTTGTAATTGAAATTGTATTTCTTTTGGCTACATGCAACAAAAATTCAACCACACACAGCAAATTATAATGTCATGATAATAAAATAAAAAAAAATATATTTTTAATGGAAATAATGTTAAGTCTCCTGCCTCTGCAGGGTTCGGAACAAGATTTCCTAAAATCCAGTTATTATTTACATACGTACTGCCGTCCCATCCTTTTGAATAAGGTAAAATGAGAAGCCGAGATCTTTTCAAAATTTAAGAAACTGAGCGCTTTCCCTTCTTCTCTCCAGGTAGAAGAAGAAGACTAAAGAAGAGCGTGGGCTGGGCAGTAAATCCCATCAAAGTAAGCATATTTATTAAATGAAATCAGAATTGTTTGGTGGCGATCGCGCAAGAAGAGTCAACAGGGGCTAAGAAACTTCCGCTGCTTGAGCCCAACTGGATGACATTTTGTAGCGAGAGTGTGATAAAGCTCTCCAGACTGGATTAGGAAGCGAGGCGAATGGGTTCACCACTACTGTTGACAGCTACAACACAGCAGTTGTAGCAGATTTCGTCTATTTAGGGACCAGCATTGAAACCTAAAACAATGCCAGCCTATAAATCCAACCCAGATTCATCGTTACCAGCAGGTGCTGCTGCGTTATGAGTAGCCAATTGAAAAGTAAAATCCACTCTCAACAAACGAGTACCAAATCTATAAATCGTTCGTAACTCTCGTGCTGCTATATGGCTTGGGGAGCTGGAAGTTGACAACATTCGACGATTGAGGTTTAAAAATCTCTCTGGATAAAGGTTTTGCGGAAGATTTATGGTCATCTGTGTATGGCTGATGGAGTGTCCCGCAGCCTATGCAAAAATGAGATATATGACGACGAATGAGAGCTTTAAAAGTTGGTGGAAGACCTCCACTCCGTTGGAAGGATCAGGTGGAGAATGATGTGGTTTCCATACGGATTCTGCATGTCATCTACTGACTTCACGGCAGACCTCAAGTTGGTTATCCCAGATAGAAACCTTTGGGACAGGATAATACCAGCAAACGGAGACTCGATTCATTTTTATACGGATGGGTCAAAACATGATAACAGGGCTGGTGGAGGAATCTACTCAATGGATCTTATATATATATATATAGTTGGCGCTTTGTAACCGCTAATGCGAGGGGTGGATGTTGGTGGCACCGGGATTCGAACCCGAGCCTTCCGAAGGTCAGTACGCAATGCTAACCACTCGGCTACCACGGCCGCCAAAGGATCTTGGTATCTATTAATTCTTTCGCTTTCGGGATAACTGTAGTGTTTTTCAAGCGGAATTGATTGCTATATACACGTATGAGGCTGTCAGCTGTCTCAGCACAAGGGTAGTCTCGGACAATCGTATCCATATCTTTTCGAATAGCCAGGCCGCATTACGACCCCAGTAATCTGTAACAATAAAATCTAAAACCGTAGAGGAACCTGGTATGGGTACATGGACATAGTAACATACCGAGTAATGAGATTGCGGACGAGCTTGCAAGGAAGGACACTTCCCTACCATTTTCGCCATCATGGAAGACTCCGGGCATGCCGCTCTCCAAGCTTGCAAGCTCAATATAAGAGAGTTATTCGCTAAAGATGCTAATTTGACATGGAAAAGTCTAATTACATGTAATGTGGCTAAGGCATTGTGGCCAGAGTGGAACGGGAGCAGGTCACGTGACCCCATCGAGCTGAAATGAAAGGAGATTTCTACCGCAATAGGTCTGCTTACAGGTCATATTTTATACGGTAGGCACGCAGAGAGACTTGGCGTACCAACCAACGATTTCTGCAGAAGTTACAGAGAAGAAGAAGAACCTGAAAGCTTAAGGCACTTTCTATGCGAACGCCCCGCACTTTGGAGGAGTTGGTTGAAGTCTCTGGGGGTCGCAACTTTTAGAGACCTGAGCGAAAAAGCGGAGGCCAAGATGCGGCGACTGCTCAGCTTTGCAAACTCCACTCACTGGTTTGATTAGCGGTTAGGGGTCATTAGGATCCTCAGTGGTATCACAATGGGCCCGCTTTGGGCCTAGGTTTGCTGATGTCCAGCAACCACTTACACCAACCAACCAACCATTGTGCAGTCAGGACTAACTTCGCCACACACAGCAAGGCAGGTGATCTCACCGACAAGGAAATCGATAGAAGCTAGTGTTACTAAGTAAATATAGAACCTGCAGGGAGTCAGTTAGGAGCTCAGTAAGTAACGCAAAGCTGCCTGCTGATTAAGGTTAAAATCTCTCGATTCTCACGCTTTCACTTAGCTCATTGACACTGTGGAACTGCAAACACACCCTCTTCGTGGAATCGTGTACAGCTTAAAGCATTTCGATCTGTTTCTGGCAGTTGCCCAGTAACAACAAAGGAATTATTTCAAAACTGTCCACTGTGTGAGTCGCAGGTCGACCGGCTATTACCACCCTGACCACAATCAAAGACTGAATACTATCAAAAGATGGATTTCCAATGATACTATTGTAGCCTGCTGGTTGTACAGCTACACGTATGAAGCAATTCAACCATGCAGATGCGTAGGCAGCTAAGCAACACGCTTGCGGTTTGTTCAAAATAGCCCCTGACCGCATTTGTATTTGTCATTTTGTAATTACAACAAAGTACGTTTGATAATTATGCAATTTTGGTGCTTTGTACAATATATTGTACATATATACATACATATGCAATTGACTATCGCTATGTATCAATATATGCATGTACTGTACGTGCACTGCCACAAGTAAATATGTATCCAACCGAGTCCACACATATAATTTTAGATCAGCAACATTTGTATCGCTCAATTGCCAGCGATAATTAGACAGCAAAGCGCCACTTAATCCACCAACTAGTAATTTAGGTTTTTTTTGCCACACTCCCAACCGCTTGCTGCCTGCTCCTCTCGTCGTTTACGCCGCTCCGTTCGTCCGTCTCTTCTTGGCATCTATGGCTCTATTAATTATCGTTCATTAGCCCTAAACAACTACAACTACAACTACAACTCGAGCTTACATACGCATATGTATGTCTATAGTTATATATTGTAATTTTATGTACTTATATGGACATATATATGCATGTATATATGCATATATAAATATGTTTACAGCAGCAGCGGCAGCCTTTAGCAAATGGCGCATATAGTCTAATTAATAGTTGTCCGAATTGGCGGTTTACAATGCGTCAATGGCGTTTGTACAATTTGTGTTATTGTTGCAATACAAGTAACACACACATATGGTACATACGCATATACGAGGGGCCTAACAAAAGTGCGGTAGGTTGACCAGAAAAAATAATTTGTTTTTTTTCGAAAATTAAGATTTTATTGTGAAAAAATTGTTATACATTTAATGTTCACAGTATTACCCATCGGAAGCTACGATATTTGCCCATCTTTCTGGCAGTTTGTGGATCCCATCCCAAAAGAACGTCTCCGGCTTGGAGGTCAAGAAAGAATGGAGCCAATTTCTGATACCCTGTACTGAAATGAAGCATACTCTGGTGAGGGCATTCTGCATTGATCTGAACAAGTGGTAATCGGAAGGTGCTATGTCTGGGCTATAAGGCGAGTTAGGTAGAACTTCCCACCCACAGTTTTCCAAATAGTTTTTAACTGACCTTGCAACATGTGGCCGAGCGTTGTCATGATGAAAAATTATTGACTCGTGTCTGGTCGCATATTCTGGTCGTTTTTCCGCGATGGCCTTTTTCAAACGAATCAATTGTTTTCGGTAGAGGTTCCCATTGATCGTCTGACCCGATTTCAATAGCTCATAATAGAGCACACCCTTGTGGTCCCACCAAATACATAGCATAACCTTGGCACCATGGATATTCGGCTTTGCCGTGGATGTCGATGGTTGGCCGGGCTTCACATACGATCTCTTGTGCTTTGGGTTATCACAATGAATCCAGTTTTCATCGCCACTGACAATCCGTTGCAAAAATGACTTCTTTTGGTGGCGCTGAAGACATTTCCGACAGCTTCTGGATGAATCCAAATGATTTTAATCGTCTGGAAACGGTTGCTTGATCAACTCCTAATACTTTTGCAAGTTCTTCTTGCGTCTGGCATGCATCTGCGTCGAGCAATTTTTCCAATTCTTCGTCTTGAAATGTTTTTGGCTGTTCGGGTCGTTCTCCGTCGTCTAAGTCGAAATTTGGGACTTCAGCAGAGCTACAGTGACGTCAGCAGTGGAAGATTTTGGTTGACCTTTTCGGGGCTTGTCCTCTAGGGAATCTGGAATCTTCGGCACCGCTTAGAAATAGTCTTTAAAGACGTTGCAATCGTTCCATATGCAATCTTGCATTCACTAAATATTTGTATTTCCTGTAAATTACGTCGAAACCCGAAGAGAATTCCTTGGCGAATTTCTATTTGCGTTTATGGTGGAATTTCGTCTGACCTATCCTCAGCTATATTGCGTTCTCTCGTCTCTATTTTAGCCGATCGTTCTAAAATTTGAAAGGACGACTAAACAAAGTGAAAGTCGCCAACTGACCGAACTTTTGTTAATCCCCTCGTACATATGTGTAAAGTGAAAAATCAGTGGCATAGTGGATAAAGAGGGTTTGTTGAATGTGTATTAATGGTAAATGACCAGCAGCAGATAAGGATTCACACATATGTATATACATATACATATATACCTCTAAAGTTTACATCAACAGAAATTCTGTTTACTCAGCTTCTTTACACATATATATTTACAATAATATTATTATCGTATTCTTTTGTGCCGTCAATGACGTTAATGCATATTTGCAATTTGTAATGTTGATTTTTGTGCAAAAAAAAAGAAACCGTTTAATTAGTTTGACGCATTTCAGAAAAGCAGTATATAAAATGAGTATATGTACAAGTAAAAAGTTCGTTCGGTTTTTTTATTGATTTTTCAAAATATGATAACTTTATGTACATTTGTCCTATTTAAGTCAAATATGCGCCAACGTCCCTATGGCAAAAAACTCAGAGAGCCAATTGTCATAGGCCTCTCTTGAGGCCAACTTCTCAACATTAAGCGCGTTCGCCATGGTCAGGAAAAGATGATAATCACTTGGTGCCAGGTCCGGACTAAGAGGTGGGTGCACAATTCGGCCTCTGTTGATTAAAGATGGCCTCTTCTGGATGAGTGCGGCCTTCAAGAGGTCCAGTTGTTGGCAGTAGAGGACCGAATTGAGCGTTTGGCCATAGAGGAGCAGCTCGTAGTATATGATTCCTGGGCCAATCTCACCAAACACATAGCAAAACCTTCCTGACCGTTAATCCTAGCTTGGCCACCGTTTCCGCCGGCTCACCGCGTTTCGAACACGACCGATTTCTCGATTTCGCTTGACGTTGTCGTAAGTGATCCACTTTTCATCGCCAGTTACCAAACGATTCAGAAATGGGTAGAATTTGTTGCGATTCAGCAGTGATTCGCAGATGGAAATTCGGTCCATCATATTTTTTTGCCTTAGTTCGTGTGGCACCCAAACATCGAGCTTCTTTTTGAATCCAAGGTTGTGCAAATGGTTCCAAACGATTTTCTAGTTTATCTTTAGTTGCTCAGCAAATAAAAAAATAAATAAGTGCTCATGTGACGGTCTGTTTCCACTATTTCCATAATTTTATCGCAATTTTCGACGACAGGCCTCCCGACGCGTGGTGCATCTTTGACATCGAAATTACAGGAACGGAACCTAGCAAACCACTTTTGTGCTACACGTTAGTCGTTCGTTTACAGTATCGGGCCCATAAGCTAAATTAATTTTTTCAGCCGCTTTGGCTGCTTTTTCACCTTGATCGAAGGAAATTTTTAAAATTTAGCGAATTTTCTTTTTGCTGGGGTCCATCTTTGACGAGCGCTCACAACGTACTGAGTCAATCAATCGAAAAGCTGTCAAAGACAAACTTTTAGCGAGAATGAACACGTTGTGAGCGCCGTATAGTATGACATGATGCGACACGTAACACTAGTACTATGGACAATAACGCCATCTCTTAGATAAAAACCGAACGAACTTTTTACTTGACCTAATATATACTCGTATGCATATTTAAAATCGAAAAATCCAGGGAAGAGTGTTTAAGTATTTATTTTACACCCTAATTCATAGGCATGCAATTATCTCCCCACCCTGCAGGGAAAAATACTACTTAGTTTCTAACTAAATTCAACTGGTTTGAATTTTTGCGCTGGTTTGTCCAGCTTCCATCCCTTTCCTAAGTAAGCAATTAGAATTTAAAACACGGCGATGTGCTACAAACTGTCAATTTTCCAATTATGCATCAACTTTATACTAGTTAAATACCAGTTCAATTAAGCATTTTGAATTTCTATTTCACTTGAGCGGAGCGCAACAAAGAATGGAACTCAACCATAGCATACTAGATATAATAACAACACACTGTGATGGAAATTATTATCAGTATCATCATTGCTGAGCTGCTGTGCATCTTCAAAATACTAGTATTTAATTAGAATTTTTGCTTACTAATCTGCCTTTTTCCTGCCAGGTATCCATGTGGTATCTTATTAGGAGATCTGTGTGGATGTGTTAGCGGTTTAATATAAGTTATAAGTTAATTTTCTATAATTTTTTTTAGATGCTGGCCAGGACTCGGCTGTTGCGTCTCGTATTTTTATAGTGTACCCTTCAATTTATATCAACATAACCTATTCATTCTTGAACTGATATTAAAAATTTTTTTTGAATATTTTCACACTTATCACTTTTTGGCTTTATCGATTTCCAATAATTAGTACGTAATTGCGAAAAAATCCACGCTCAGCAAAAAAAAAAAATTGCCGTAATGTTAATTAGTTACATCACAGAATATATGTACACAATAAAATATATTTGCATTTGCATGAACATATGTATGTACCTATGTGTGTCAATAGTATTTTGAAAATCTGACGTATTAAAATTGCGCCATGAGATAATGAAAAATAATGGTGACATTTTTTTTGTTTTTATTTTTGTTATTTTTTATTGACATTAAATTATTTATTCACAGATAATAAACAATTTATTGGAGAATTGTTTTAAAAATTAATAGTAAAGGTAATTAGTGGGAAACGTAAAAGCCAAATTGAATAAATAGACCACAGTGAGGGTAACTAGATAAAAAAATAAGGTAAAATAAAAAATAAACACACATCAAAATAAATATTAATAAAAAATAAAATAAAGTAAATAAAAAGCAATAAAAAATATCAACTTAAAAACATAAAACGCAACTATGGGATTTAAACACAAAAGTTTAATATTAAAATTAAATAAAAAAATAAAATAAAGATTTTTTTTTGAATAAAATGCATTTTTTCCATTAATTGAAAACATGTTAACGCAAATTAAAGTGCTTGACTCCATATAACTAATTTTTTTATTTTCTCTTTGATTACATAAAAATATTTACATTTTAATGAGTATCGTAATAAATGATTGAAATTGTGCAATTACCACATTTTGTGGCTTGTTGCAAGCACATGTAACAAATAATCATATCCGTGCAAGGAAAATCAAAAAATTTCAGTTCGAAAGTAGTATTTAAGGGGCAAAATCGTATTCATTCACCGTAAGCCATTAATGTATGGGGTGCCCTTTTAGACATTTTCAATGAAACAACGCATTTTTGGAAGTTAAGCTTTTAAAAATATGCCGCAAAAATATACTTTAAAAGCAGTTTAAATAATGTTATATTTAATAATGTAAAAAAAAAATTAAAATTATTATTATTTTTTTAATATTAATTATTTCTTTTTTTTATTTTTTGCAGGTAAATATTGCTGTTAATCAATTATGTCTCCTATAGATTTTATCCAAAAAATATGTGGTAAGCTATATAAATTTAAAAATTATGTAACAATTCAAAATACTTAATGAAAAAAAGGAAATTCACATGTAAGAAAGACTAAGTTCGAGTGGAACGGAACATTTACTACTCGGTTGATATTTACATATATTAAGCACCATGCTGTTTGTCCAAATTTACAGAAAAAAAGGAGGCAGACTAATTTTATTTCATTTTGTTTTTATTAATTTTATTATATTTTACTTAAGTTTTATTTATTATATGTTATTTTATTTTATTTTTTTTAATTTTTTTAATTTTACTTTACGTTATTTTATTCAATTTTATTTACTTATATTTAATTTTACTTTTTTATTTTGTTCCATTTGTTTTATTTTATTCTATTTATTTATTTTGTTTATTTTACTTCACTTTATTTCCTTTTTTTCTATTATTTTATTTTGTTTTGTTTAATTATTATTTTTTTCTTTTATTGTACTTAATTTAATTGTGTTTTTTGTATATTTAATTTAATTTTATCCTATTTTAGTTTATTTCAATTTATTTTATTTTTTTATATTTTACATTATTTATTTTTTATTTTATTTTATTTTATTTTATTTTATTATATTTTATTTTATTTTATTGTAATTTATTTTATTTTATTTTATTTTATTTTATTTTATTTTATTTTATTTTATTTTATTTTATTTTATTTTATTTTATTTTATTTTATTTTATTTTATTTTATTTTATTTTATTTTATTTTATTTTATTTTATTTTATTTTATTTTATTTTATTTTATTTTATTTTATTTTATTTTATTTTATTTTATTTTATTTTATTTTATTTTATTTTATTTTATTTTATTTTATTTTATTTTATTTTATTTTATTTTATTTTATTTTATTTTATTTTATTTTATTTTATTTTATTTTATTTTATTTTATTTTATTTTATTTTATTTTATTTTATTTTATTTTATTTTATTTTATTTTATTTTATTTTATTTTATTTTATTTTATTTTATTTTATTTTATTATATTTTATTTTATTTTATTTTATTTTATTTTATTTTATTTTATTTTATTTTATTTTATTTTATTTTATTTTATTTTATTTTATTTTATTTTATTTTATTTTATTTTATTTTATTTTATTTTATTTTATTTTATTTTATTTTATTTTATTTATTTTATTTTATTTTATTTTATTTTATTTTATTTTTATTTATTTTATTTTATTTTATTTTATTTTATTTTATTTTATTTTGTTTTATTTTATTTTATTTTATTTTATTTATTTTAAGACATATATTTGTGAAATCAATTTTTTTTATAGTTTTTATAACATAAACTTTAAACTAAGCAAACTTAAAGTTGTGCCATTAAAGAGTATCCAAACTCCAAATATTTGTAAAAAAAATTGAAAAATAGTTACTCGTGGTATTCATGGTAAATATCTATACACCATTTATCTAAAAAAAAAAACAAAAAAAAAACTTTACATCATCCATCTAACATACATTATTGTTGTGTGATTTTCGATAGAAATCAACAAAATTACTCTTGCGTGTGTACATAAGCGAAAAATGTGCGAGAATTCACGAATATTCGCCGCAAAAAAAGACAAAACATCGAATAAATACATTACTAACAAATACGTACATATGTAAATAAAAAGTGTGTAAAGTGGCATGTCGAACAACCACAACGCTTAACTCTTCTTCGCAATAACAAAATCAGTATGTACTCGCATATATGTATATGTTTTCATTATACGAGTATAAATCCAAACTATACAACAACAGTCACCTTTAAATGTGTCAGCAGCACCGGCGGCGCACCTCTGAACTGCCATTTCGGCAGCCAAAAACCAAACAACATGATAGTGGCACGATTTCTCATCATCACCCCGATTGCCACATGGCACCTCACCTCATCAGCGGAACGCAAAACCTCGCTGGCAACAAAGGCCTGCAATTGTTATTGTTATTGATAATTTGCGCTTAGTTTTGTATGCGTGTATGAGTGAGTATGTGTTAGCAATGTATGCTGCATGGAAATTTAAATTAGTATTAGTTAGGTTTTTGCGCTGTTGTCAAGAGTTCATTTAACTTTAAGTCAATTTATACAAAAAAAAATAGGAAAAAATTATTATAATAAAATAAAAAAACGCTCTGATGCTTCCAAACTGCACGTTTCTTTGGTCGAACTAATTATGTATGTTTGTAACTATAGTTATATATTTGTTCTTGGCTTTGTTGATCTCCATTAGATTTTTTTTTTTTTTTTTTTTTTGTTTTTTTGGAAAGAAATGTATAACAATTTAATCATCCAAAGTCTTATACGAAAATGTAAATTTGGATGATGCCTTGAAGATAGCCAAACCCCAATAAATGCATACGTATAATACGATAAGTTCCTAAAATTTCAATTCAATTGCCAATTTCATCGTTTTCCAACAAATCTAACCACAAATAAGACTTTTTGAGATATATCGGTCCCAAATTCACTACTCGAAAGAAGTATTTCAAACAATCAAACAATAAATAAAATGTTTTTAGATTTTTATTTTAGAAAATCTAACAACAAATAAGATTTGTTTGAGATATATAAATTCCACGGCTGTCTCATTTACCCAAACACCTAACTATGTTTCAATTTTCCCTAATATCGAATACTAAATAATTTTTTTAAAATAACAGTTAAGATAGCTACTAATTTCTAATAAATCGTTTGTTGGGATAAATTCATCCCAGGGTCATTTTCAAAAAAAAAGTGATCCGTATCTTAAGTTAGGTAATGAGGTACTTGTGTATCAATTTTAAATTAACTCGAACAATAGATAAGATTTTCTAGGAATTATATTATTGTGACAGGTGACAATTCCGCCCACAAATCCAACTTCACAGGGAAACTCTCTGGGTTTCATTAAAACTCTCCTGAAAATTAAAAAACAAAATCAGCTTTGTAGTCTCAGTATAGTCCCATGTACATGCAGACATAATCCTTTATTTGTATACAGATACATTATTTATTTAATTTTATTTATTGCATTTTTTTCCCTACTTTCATTTTATTTTATTTCGTTTTACTTTATTTTATTTTATTAATCATATTTTTTTATTCTTTTATATATCATATTTTGTTTTAATTAATTTTAGTCTTTTTCTTACATCAATTTTTTCCATTTTATTTTGTTTTAGTTTATTTTATTTCATTCTTTGTTATAATTATTTATATTATTTGATTTACTTTTTGTTTTTTTTTGTTATTGTATTTTAGTATATTTTTTCAATTTACTTTATTTATCCACTTTAATTTTAATTGTTTTTATTTGATTTTATTTTATTTTTTAATTAATTAATTTTGATTAATTTTATCTTATTTTATTTCAAATTATTTTATTTTATTTGATTTTATTTCATTTTATTTTATTTTATTTTATTTTATTTTATTTTATTTTTTTTATTTTATTTTATTTTATTTTATTTTATTTAATTTTATTTTATTTTATTTTATTTTATTTTATTTTATTTTATTTTATTTTATTTTATTTTATTTTATTTTATTTTATTTTATTTTATTTTATTTTATTTTATTTTATTTTATTTTATTTTATTTTATTTTATTTTATTTTATTTTATTTTATTTTATTTTATTTTATTTTATTTTATTTTATTTTATTTCATTTTATTTTATTTTATTTTATTTGATTTTATTTTATTTTATTTGATTTGATTTGATTTGATTTTATTTTATTTTATTTTATTTTATTTTATTTTATTTTATTTTATTTTATTTTATTTTATTTTATTTTATTTTATTTTATTTTATTTTATTTTATTTTATTTTATTTTATTTTATTTTATTTTATTTTATTTTATTTTATTTTATTTTATTTTATTTTATTTTATTTTATTTTATTTTATTTTATTTTATTTTATTTTATTTTATTTTATTTTATTTTATTTTATTTTATTTTATTTTATTTTATTTTATTTTATTTTATTTTATTTTATTTTATTTTATTTTATTTTATTTTATTTTATTTTATTTTATTTTATTTTATTTTATTTTATTTTATTTTATTTTATTTTATTTTATTTTATTTTATTTTATTTTATTTTATTGTTTTTATTTTATTTTATTTTATTTTATTTTATTTTATTTTATTTTATTTTATTTTATTTTATTTATTATTATTATATCTTTATTTATTAATTTTATTTTAACTTATTTTTCATATATATTAAAATAAATTGAAGTATGATTTTATCCGCTATAGGTATTGCAAAACCGTTATTTTTTCCTGAAGTAAATTGATTAATGAGTGCAACAACCGCTACGAAGGTGAACCAACCAATCAAGTCCCACTAAATGATTTACCTCAAATATACATACACAATATTTTATTAAATATTTTGAGTATTTTTCCGAAAATGTCAACAAACTTCACTGCTGCGTACCATATTAATTTATATATAGATTTATATATACGAGTATATCTATGCCACGTAAGTTGCACCGATAAGTTAAAATTGATTACCATAGCTTTTTTGATTGATTTTATGTTTTCTGCAACTGCAAGTATAACAAATTATAGTTTAGTAAGCATAGCTAACGAACTTGTTCCTTATACCGCCAATATGCCGATATGGAAAAGTTTTTTTTTATTTTCCGCAACAACAATTAAATGCATGTGCTAAATAGTGGCGAGCGAGTGTAAGTGTTGCAGGTAACAACTACAAGTGCTAGCTAGTTGTTGTTTTTGTGGTGTTAAAAACTTGTTCCAACGGAAATTGCCTATTTGAAACAGCGGCGTACCAATAAAAAGTAAAAATAATAAAATAACATTAAACTATTTACCAATAATTGGCACCTACAAAGTGGTTTTGAATGAAAAGTTCGAAAAGTGCTCGAAATGAAATTAAATGAAAGCGAGAAGAAATAATAAAACAATTTGTATTAAAATGAGAAAACTGATTGCTTTATAAATGCATTTATATTGAGAGTTAAGTGCAAAATAATTGCATAAAATGCACTACAGTCATATATTGGAATTTTTATAAAAAATATGAAAAATTATTAAAAAAAAAATATAAAAAAATTATAATTTGTTCAAAGTTGTGCAATATTTGTAGTTACTTTGCGTTGCTGCTGCTTTCATTGAAAGGCTTTGTTCCTTATGCTCTTCCATTCGAGCTTTATGATTGTAAATTTTGTACTTTTTTTTTGCAATATTTTCTTTTACTGTCTAAAATTGTCTGGCATTTTCTTTTCATCTACCACTTCTTTTGCCTTGACCGGTTCGGCCGTGTGTCTATATGTCGGCTTGTTACTCAACTAAAACTTATGCTCTTACTAGAAATAACTACAGATACATTTTCACATTTTCAAAAGTTATTTTTCAAGCACTTGACAGCGCTGGGAGTAGCATGGCATCAGTTGTGCTTTGCTTTGCTTTACTATCTGCTGCTGTGATTTTTCGCCATGTCAGTTTCTCACTTGAAAGCGGAAGTTTTTTCACATTCCTATTTGAATCTGCACGTATGTACGAGTATGTAATTTTGTACGTCTGTTCAGAGAAAATTGCTGCAATAGATACCTTTCTAGGCTCGAACCGTTATGTTGCTAAAGCTTTTCAGTGAATTTTTGAGCAAGGTGATACTTCAAAAGCTTCTCAAAAATTTTGATAGCCTTCGATAAAATCTACTTACTTTTGTTGTATTCAAGTGATTTATATTTTGTAAATTATGGTAAATTAGTTGTCTTAAAAACGCTTCTTAAAAAAATTCTTCCATTGTGTGAAAGTTCTACTTATAATTTCGCCTGAAATATGTAGTTTATATGCACGAAGACTTTTTTTACTTTTACTTATTGCAGAGCTTTCATGTTATGAAAGTTTACTTTCTTTGAATTTGGAAAAGCTCTGTTTCAATTAATTCATAAAAAGCTCTTAAGAGGTGAAAGCTTTGACTAAATTTGTAAAGCATTTGTTAAGTGAAGGAAATGAAAAGAAAAATTTTTATATGCTTTCAAAAATATATTATTTTAATATTATTTATTACTTGGAAAGTTAGTAAGTAAATTTATGAAAAATTTTATGTAAAAAAAATATATATGCCAAAATTAACACGGAAGTCAATTCGTTTCAATTATTAAAAATTCTGCAAATATATAAATTTTATTACATTTACTATTTTTCTACGGAATATTTTGTGTGAAGCTTTTAAAAAAAGTTTGCCAACCATTAGTTTTCATTTCGAAAATTTTACTTATTATTTTTTCTACCTATGAGTTTTTCGCAGTTAAAACTGACGCCAACTTGATTTTAACAAAATCTTTTAATTTGTTATCAAATCGTATATCAAAAATGCTTTTATTAGTTAAAAGCTCTGTTGTAAATTTACATAACAACTTTTTGGCTTAGTGAAAGCTCTGTGAATATTTGCTTATCATAAAGAAAAGCTTTCATAAGAATAAAGCTTACTTTTATTTTAATGTTCTTGAAAGCTCAACTGGCACTAAAATTTTAATGATATTACACTCGAAAATATCAACTTTTTATAAACATTCAAAAAAAGTTATTTATTCATACTTATTTATTTATTTATTTATTTAAATAATATTTTTAGCATCTGAACTTATGAAAAATGTAGGTTAAATTATAAAAAATTCCAAGCCACTAAATTTTTTGTTTAAATTAATAAAATTTTTGTTTTATGGTACTTTTAATGAACATACTACATACAGTAGTTTTCTTTCAATCTTCTTTTTTCAAAAGAAATCTCTTCAAAACACTTACCATTCATATAAGTACAGTTATGCACAGTAGTGGTATAACTTCTGTGTGTTGCTAGTTTTTTTATTGTGCATTTTTCCACAAGCTTATGAATTTTTTCCATCATACATTTCTACTCACACACATATCAGTTTTTCCGCTACTTATTGATTTAGCTGTCACTCAGGCTTGTTAGCCGTTTATGCGATTTTGTTTTGTTTTCATTGTATTTGCCTGCGCTGCAACAGGGAAGAGAAAAAACAAAATGAGTGCAAAAAAAAAAAAAAGAAACAGAAAATTCAAAGCTGCACTCCTTTTGCTAGTGACATTTTTTTTGTTTTTTTTTTGCAACAACACAGAAATATGTCAATAACAAATATTTTTCAGTTCGAGCAAAGAAAAGGTGGAAAAAAATTGTCTTACTTTTTTTTGTTTCATTACCTTTTTTTCTTCCACTTTTTGCGCAAAACCCGTATTTACTTCTTTTCCAATTATTTGCTGGCTTGTTTACTTAGCTTTTTTCGCTCTTGATATTTTTTCCATCATTTTTCTGCTGGCATTGTCGCCTTTTCTGTTAACATTTAGAATTGCCTTGAACTGGCTTTGAACGCATGTGTAAATATACATATATACGAATATAGTGTCATGTGCATATGTGTATATGTAAGTGTATATGAAAATAATTATTCATTCGCTTGCAATGCCAATACACTTGTTCTTATTCTATATTTATATATTTTTTTCTTTGCCAACGCAGTCTCGCCACCTCATGGGTGGGCTTTATATTTTTTAATTTAATATATATATTTTTTTTTTTTTGTGATAAATTTTCATTTTATATTTTTCTTGTGTCAAGATCTGTTGGCGAATCTGTTTCACTTCAATCACTCATTTATTTTATGTTTTGCACTTTGCATTACATTTGATTAAGTCTCTTTTGCACTCAATCATTTAGTCGAAGCAAGTTTTTCTGCTGCAACTTCTTGTTGCTTTTCAGTTGTTTTTGCAATTGTTATTTTTTTTTTAAAGCATATTTTCCTTGAGAGCCAAGTTTATAGTTGAGTACACTATTGTTATTCATAAATTATGTTCTTCAGTGTTTTTAGATTATTTTCCTATACATTCGTAAACATATGTGCTTGAATATATGTACATATATAAATGTACCATATGTATGTCTGTATTATATATTGTCACTAGCCCTGCACATCTGTTTGTTTTGTATGGCATTAAAAATGCATTAGTTTCACACGCTTCCTGGCAAGTAAGTGTAGGTATATGTGTATATGAGGGGCTTAACCAAAGTTCGGTCAGTTGAAGATTTTCAATTTGTTTTTGTGACGTGTGATTTGACGTTTCTTTAAGTGATCCACTTTTCATCAACAGTCACCATCCGGTTCAGAAATGTGTCGAATCTGTTACGATTCAGGGTTTTCCCCATTAACTCATGTGATATCCATATACCCAGCTTCTTCGTGTATCAGAATTATAAACAGTATTCACATTTCTATTGCAAAAACAATGGATAAGCCTTTACTTGAACAATATATTCATACGTACCTATACATATATGAAAAGCTAATATGGTTTTATTTTTGAACTCTCACACTCACAAATTTTTGTTTCATCATTTTTCACTGTAATAATATTTAGCATAGAGATGTAACTTAAAAACTCAATTGTCCGCTAATGCATCAGCATCATACTACTAAAATACCAGTTATTTTTACATGTGGAACAGTATTGAGTAGAAATAAAGAGAGAATTAACAACATTTCTAAGCTCAAGTGAAGCTGTCAACCAATGTGTACCATCTCATATATAGGTATATGAATATCCAATTGAGTGAGACTGATTTGCGGCAAAGAAGAATGAGCAACGGCAGGAAGAATTGAAATATGCAGCGATGGTTCACAACTTTTTTGCAGAGTGGGAGAAATGTTCTCTCACGTATTCTCATTCGAGCTACCAGCTCATTAAAATGAGTTTCTGGCCAAAATCTTCTTCTAATATTAAAACTTTTGAATATATTAGAAATGCATGCTCAGTATAGACATCTTTAGCTTCAGCGACAGTCAGGTAGTACTAAACGCTCTTGTCTCCATTACGACAAGCTCCGACAAACTAACTGCTATGTCGTAAATCTCTGCAGCAAACAGCTATGCAGAACAGTTCATGTGGTCTCTGGTCGCACAGACTTGGAAGGGAATTCCAGGGTACGCGAACTTGCTAGACATGGTGCGACCAAACAGGTTTTGCTGGATTTGCCTCGGTAAATGATTACGTTCAAAAAGAGGTGGAAATAAAACATGACCCCTCGCAAGTTGAGACAAACTTGCACCAGTGGAAGTCGAATGTCTAATTTGCTTCCTGGCAGTACAATACATAGTTTAGGAAATGCTTTCAGGAAATGCTGCAGGAAGAATGAAGAGAAAGTGAGAAATTTCCACCTCTTTTGAGATTGCCCTTGCCGATGAAGAAGCAGACTTTCGAGGTGCTTCTATGAATAGCCTTTGCCGAAATTGAGGTTAGTAGTCTAATAAAAATCAATGGGGGATTATAAGTGAATGGAAGGGTTAGAGAAAATGTATCGTCATATCGGCATCAGCGGCAGGAACTGGTATAATACTAGTTCAAATTAAACTAGTATGAATTCAACTTCCAAATACCAGTTAAGAAATATAATTAAAAACAAATTTAAAACATGAATACTAAGCTAAGAGAACATTTCTCTTTATCTTTTTGGAAAAATTAAAGTTTTGAAACAATCAAGTTGGAGAATCTAGTAAAAATCTTAAAATGCAACTTACTGGTTTACTTGGGAATCATGATTAAAAAAAATATTTTTAAATTATTTAAATTATATTTATTACCTTTTAAGGTGGTACACTTTTAAAACAGTTTTAGGCTAATTTATTAATTAAAACTTTTTACTGAATCACAACAGAATCATTGATGAATCAATAATGATTTAAGAGGTTACAAGGATAATTTTCTTCAAGCCCTTTTTTAAGTTTACAACTAGAACTTATCGAAAATACTGCATTGATTTGGAAGTGTTTTCAAAGAAGTTCAACGGAACAGGGAGAGCTATATTCCAATATTCAACGTACAGTGCAGGACTATTTTAGGATCCATTTTTGTGCAGATCTTCGTGTGTTTTCACTCTTACGTTGAACTCAACGTTTAAAGTCGAGAGTAGATTCTCTTTCTCTCTTGCTCTCATTACTCATCCTTACATAATATACTTGTATGTGTTACGTATCTTAGTAGCCTGAGAGTGTTAGCCTGCGTTACACGAGGATGATGCATATCTAGAAAGGGAAGGATATACGGGGAACGTTAGAGTAGTACTTATCGGACATCGAATAATGCGCGTTAAGTTTGAAAGAGTAAGAGAAATGGCAAATTGTAGGCTCTGACACTTCTTTTTTACCTAGAGTTCTCTCGCTCTCTCTTTATCTCTCGCTCTCTCTCCTTCTCTCGCTCTCTCTCTTTCTCTCGCTCTCTCTCTTTCTCTCGCTATCTCTCTTTCTCTATCTCGCTCTCCCTCTCTATCGCCTTCGCTCTCTCTCTTTCTCTAGCTCTCTCTCTTTGTCTTTCTCTCGCTCTCTCTCTTTCTCTCGCTCTCTCTCTTTCTCTATCTCTCTCTTTCTCTCCCTCTATCCTTCTCTCTCGTTCTCGCTCTCTCTCTCTTTCTCTTTCTCGCTCTCTCTCTCTCTCGCTCTCTCTCTTTCTCCAGCTCTCTCTCTTTCTCTTTCTCTCGCTCTCTATCTTTCCCTCGCTCTCTCGCTCTCTCGCTCTCTCTCTTTCTCTCGCTCTCTCTCTCTCTCGCGCTCTCTCTCTCTCGATCTCTCTCCCTCGCTCTCTCTCGCTCTCTCTCTCGCTATCTCTCTCTCGGTCTCTCTCTATCTCTCTCTCTCTCGCTCTCTCTCTTTCCCTTGCTCTCTCTCTTTCTCTCGCTCTCTTTCTCTCTCTCGCTCTCTCTGAGCACATTCTTCTCTTAAATCGCTTTAAGCCTAGTTGATCTCATACCACAAAATGTTTCAAAATTGCAGCAATTTAAATAGTCTAGACCTAAATGAAATAGCAAACGAAAATGTCCTTCAAGTAACAAAAATAATGGGGAAAAAACTGTACGAAATTGAAACGTTTCTTCTTCTTCTTTGCACTTTACGAAAACCGCAGACAGCTGGACTTTTACGCACACTCTCGTTGCTCTTGAAATTTGCTCAACTGTCTGCGAGTGAGTAAACAAATCTGCAATTGATGTTCTTTCCGTTTTTGTTCTTCGTTTTTTTTTTTTTTGCTTAAATTTTTACTCTACACTCTAATGCTTCTGCCAACGCTCTCGGACCGCCTATTCGTCTAATAGTTTTCCAGCACACACACACTTGCATATACCATAAAAGAACAGATGGTGGCATCTCAGCTGGCGTCGATAGCCAAATCTTCGACTTTTCTCCACAGCAAGACGCAGTAGAAGAGAAGTATCAAGAATGTGGCAAAGGAGCACAAAGTTGTTGAAATGGAAGGCCTGGAGAAATGTTGTTGCAACTTTAAGCGCAACATGAAATGCACAAGCCAAGCAAATGAATTTGTATATGTATATATGTACATACTCGTATGTATGATACGTTGCACAGAGCTGCTTACAAAATTACTTACTACGCTTTCGCAAGTAGTAGAGACGAGCAACGTGGAAATGATAGCTAGCGCACGAAATGCCAATGAATTGCAAGAAAGTAGCAACTGAAAAGAAGTAACAACAATAACACTTGCAACAAAAAGTACAACAGCAGCAGCTGTATGGTAAAGTGAATGACCAGTCTGCGACGCCACAATCTGCTGCTTGCCCCATAGTTATCTTGGGTTGCGCTTTGTGAGCTTTCTTTTACTTTGCCGCTTATTTGCTGCCTGCTGCCTTTTTCTGTCTTTCTGTGCGCACATATTTTCTTACAAAATTTCTCATTATTTCTTATTGCAGCATCTCAAAGTGAGCGCCGCAATGCCAGTCTATCGCCACTCCCATTCATTGTTTCGGAATTTTTATTAGTTTTTATTTTGCTTTTTTTCTTGTTTTTTTTTTCTTGCTAAATTCATTATTTTATTTTATTTTGTTTTTATCGTTTTCCCAGATATTGTTGCTCTTTGCTGTCGGCACTTTGGCTCTGCTGTCGATGGCTGATAGCTTTTTTGCCACACAAGTTAATTAAATAATTTCGTTAGGTTTCGCGAAAATTTTCGCCTAAAATAAACTGAGTAAAAATACATATTTATATATAAGAAGAAAACACAACTTATACATATACATATATATGTATGTACATATATTTAAGCTTGCCTCACTTGCAGCTGTTGTTTTAGATATTTTTACTTTTGGCATTTATGATTATAATTTCAAAGTATTTTCGTGGTTACTTTGACGCTAAACGCTTGTGCGCCGGCAAAATTTTCACAATTTTCCTAAAATAATATTTTCTTTAAGTTTTAATTAAAAGCAAAGATTCAGTGAAGCTTCAACAAAAGCTTGCAGCTATTTTCTTAAATATAATACTTCTTTTTAGCATATTATGCTTAAAAATTATTCGGAGAATCACTGGAGAACTTAAGTTAAATTGTGTATTGTACATAAATTGAATTTTGTGGAAATTAAGAAAAAGTAAATTTGAGCAAAGTAAATTTGAAGAGTTCAAACTACTGTGGTCTGCAATGTGCTGAGTGGAACTTAAATAAAATAGAAAATAAGAGTTATCTACAGCCATACTGGATTGTGCTATTTCAGAATATACTCCGATTTCAATGAATTTTCGACCCAAAACCTGATATCTGAACAACTCGGTTGTATGGAGGCTATATGATATACTACTCCGATTGCAATGATTTTCGGTATCAGTAAATACCTATATATATGTATTAGATGACCGTTTCCTTTTTAAAAAAATTTCCTTCACCAAATCGCAAAGTGGCCGCTCTATGCCCTCAGTAGCCTTACGAATTCCATCTTTGAGGTCTTGAATCGACATTGGTTTATTGGCGTAAACCTTAGAGGTCGCAAGGTGTTAAATCACAAAATCTCGGTGACCAATTGCGATTACTTGTACGAGAGATAACATTGTCCGCAAATTTTTCCCTTAAAATATTGATGGTTTCGTTGCGGCCACAAAAAATCATCAAGTCAAATCAACTCTCGATTTTCGAAAAAGGAAAATACAGTGACCTCGCCGGACCATAAACCGTACCAAACAGTTACACATTGAGCATGGAGAGGCTTTTTAACAATAAATCTAGGGTTTTTCGAGTCTCAGAGTCACTGATGCAGCCATCGAGGTTTGAAATGGGTCTAATCAGTCAAGTTGATTTTCGATTAATTTTCGAATGCATTTCAAGAACCCAATCAGCACTGACACGAAGCTTTTGATAATCGGCCGAGCTAGAGCTAAGTGCTTGTATTAACTGAGCTTTATAAGCCTTAAAACCCAAGTCTAATGACGTTTGTGGCATGCCCATTTCTAAAGAACGACGTGGAATGAACAAGCCTGGGTTTTATATAACACTTTTGGTTAAAGCAAAAATATTCTAAGTGATCCTTGAGTGAACTAACTTGTCCCAACAGTTCAATATTTTCTACCAATTTCTCTATTGCGGTCCGACCAAGTGCTTCACGACGCCAAAAAAAGATCTTTTAGGTTTACGAACCTTCTCTCTAAGGATTTCACAATTTTTACAGCGAATTTTAGTAATTTCAATAAATTGTTCAAGCTTTTAGTGATCACCAAGAGGCACATACAATTAAAACATTCTAAAAAAATTGAATACTTTTGCTTTCTGGAAACGAAGGTCGATTTGCTTGAAATATAAATACTACTATCTTTTCGGGAAAATCGTCGAGAGATTGACAAAAATTAATTTGATTTAAAAATACGCTTTGCATTTTTATCATTCTGCGGTTTTGGGTTACAAGCCATTCTTATACTTTCAACATGAGTGTGATTAAATAATAATAAATTCATAATCACATTTTCGTGAAAAATTTTGAGCAGTGAAGAAGTGACACATACTAGGTGTGGTGAAAAGTAACCTTGGCATCATGTTGAGTATAAACAAAAACAATTTTCGGGCACAAGAGCATCGCATTCATGGCTAAAATCAAATGACTTAGGGCTCCAGTTGGCTCCCTTGGACCATTATCTCTTCACAAACCTCATAAGATGTCTCATCAAAAAAAACAAAATTCAGCAACAACAATCAGCTGTCAAAACAAAACTAGGTGCAGTATCGCACGGAAGTTTGCCTAAATATGAACGGACTACAAGGCACTATAACCTTTTTTGCAGTAGCAGGGCATTCTGGCGGTCAAGGAGGTTAATTTTCACCACACCTAGTACAAATATGTAGATAGATCAATAATAAAAGAAAATTTGATTATTTGGATATATGAAATGCAGAAGACCACTGCAACGTATAGTAGGTTGCATTTACTTTTGTACAAATTTATATATCAAAGAGAATACTTTTGTATATTTTTTTCCTATTTTTTCATCTATATCTAACAAAAACTAATAATATTATATTTAAATACATTTTTTTTTTCTTCTTAAATTCCATTCCATAATTTTCACTTTTGCCACATTGAGAAAGGGTTTTTCTATTTATTACCAACGAAACAGTAGCGTAAAAGTGCAGGTTAAAGAAAAGTTGACTGTGTGAAAAGTAAAAATAATTTAAGTGTAATTTGCGCTCATTGTGTTTAATAAAAGCGTAAGCAACTCGAGCTACTTTACGTGAAAATTGTTTTTTTTTTTTGTTTTGCATTGTTTTGTGTGCAAATTTTACGTTGTTTGTTTTTTTTTTTTTAATTTTTATTTTTATTTTTTATTTTTATTTTCTTTTTTTTTTTTGACTTTCAGTGGGGTTTCATTTAAGCAGCTGAGGAGCTGACTGTCTGCTGCAAATGAAATTTCCATTTGCAGTGACACATACATACATGCATTTATGCATATGTATGTAATGCTAAAAAGTGTAATTCCAACGCGCGCTTTTTCAGACATTTTCACTGAGAGCTTTTGTGTCTTTTTTTTTCTTTTCTTCCTTTTCTGTGTGCATAATTTGTTCGCACTCATTTTCGCACCCGCATATTGTCAAGGAAAGGCGAGATAGCTGAAACTCGACTGCCTCATTATGGGCAAGCAGTGTTGCTGAGTTGCCGCATCACAGTGCAACATGCTCCTCGTGAGGTCTCTGTGATAAATTTATTATATATATTATATACAGTGGTGGACATTTGTATAAGCGCTTACAAATTTGTTGAGTTTTTAATAAATAAAAGCTTTAATTGTTGCATTCAAAGATGGGAAGTTATTCATTTTATTGTTTCAACATATTTTTAACTTAAAGTTTCATCATTTCAACAGTAATTAGTAAATTTTTTATATAATTTCGAAGAGTTTTAAGTAGAGTTGGTAGAGACCCACAGGATTTGTTAGCAAATTTCTTCTCTAACCAAACCAACATTGCTGAATTGAGATTTATAGCTCATTGGCATTATTGTAAACATTCCCTAACATTCCCTACCATTACTCCCTACAGATTTCATATGTGGTTACATCCGTACTACATGCCGGCTAATTAAGTAAAGAGCCACGAAGTGCTCTCTAACCATGTCTTTTTTTGCCCACAAGCATGTAACGAGGCATTGTCCTGTTGTAATACATATTCGATTTCTGTCGTTTGCCTTATAAATGGAGTATGAAGTTTTTTTGGAGTAGGCCTGTGTATGCTGTGGAGTTCAAGCGGCAAGTTATGGCTACCCGATTAAGCTTGGAATCGTAGCAAAATGCTCCCCAAACCATGACACTCCCGACTTCGAAATTTCGCTTCGATCGCACCACATTTTGTTTGGTTAGATCGTGTCAGTAACAACTGTAGTAATTTGGCCCATCTAGCTTTCTGCCACTCCTTTGTCCGGGACATGTACTTTTTTGGCAAATCTTAAGCGTTCTTGCTTGTGCTGTGTTGTTAAAAGTGACTCGCTCTTCAATTTTGTCCATTTAATATACGGAGCAGCGTTGAGCACCCTGGCGATTTGTCGGGACGTTATGTTCTCTTCTTTTTAATTTAACTGACACTCGTTTTTTTGCATCAAATAACATCCTTTCGGCCATGAACTAAATTATCAATAATAAACATTTAAATAAATCATATTCTTCACTAAAAACCCACTTCACCTTTTATTTATTATATGAGGTCAAGTAAAAGGTTCGTTCGGTTTTTTTATTGAATTTTCAAAATATGATAACTTTGTGTACATTTGTCCGATTTATGTCAATTATGCGCCGTTTTGTTCGTAAACTTGTTGCCAACGAGATGTCAACTTCAATATACCCATCTCATAGAAGGCTGCATCCCTATTGGCAAAAAATTTGGAGAGCCAATTTTCACAGGCCTCTCTTGAGGCCAACTTCACACCATTAAGCGCGTTCGCCATGGACAGGAAAAGATGGTAATCACTTGGTGCCAGGTACGGAATATAAGGTGGGTGCATTAGGACCTCCCATCCGAGCTCCTGGAGCTTCTGGCGCGTCACCAAAGACGTGTGTGGCCTGGCGTTGTCCTGATGGAACACAATTCGGCCTCTGTTGATCAAAGATGGCCACTTCTGGATGAGTGCTGCCTTCAAGCGGTCCAGTTGCTTGCAGTAGAGGGCCGAATTGAGCGTTTGGCCACAGGAGAGCAGCTCGTAGTAGATGATTCCTTGCCAATCCCATCAAACACACAGCAAAACCTTCTTGGCCGTCAATCCTGGCTTGGAGACCGTTTCCACCGGCTCACCGCGTTTCGACCACAACCGATTTCGCTTGACATTGTCGTAAGTGATCCACTTTTCATCGCCAGGCACCAAACGCTTCAGAAATGGGTCGATTTTGTGGCGATTCATCAGCGATAGAAATTCGGTCCATCATGTTTTGTTGCGTTAGTTCGTGTGGCATCCAAACATCGAACTAATACTATGGACAATAACGCCATCTCTTAGATAAAAACCGAACAAACTTTTTACTTGACCTAATATTTCCTCGAATAAAAAATAAAAAAATGCAACACTGCAGCTCCTCCTTTAAAAAAACATGAATTTTTCCAATATGCACTAATACGAATTTCCGCGTTAATACTGCGATGTTTCTTCTGTTTTGATATGCCTGCTTAAGACCAGGTTTCTATAAAAAAAAATTAATAAAACGAAATTTTCTTTCCTGTAAATTACTAGAAAATACTCTTAAAAATAATATAGACTTAGTCACGAAGGTCCGCAAGACCTAGAAATAAGTATAGAAGAGGGGAGAGCGGAGAGCCGAACTCGCCAAGCAGTAAATCTTCACGAACAAATACTTTAATCGCCTGTTTCTCGGACTGGAGGACACTCTCACTTAGAAGCTATTGATCTTATTGACATGAACTCAATGGCATTTTACTCCTAAAATGTCTCTCTATGGTCGTAGTATTCATCGTTATTTAAAAAAAAAAATTATAAACAAATAAGATCGACAAAAAGTTAAAAAAATTAAAAAGTGAGCTTTGTTTTATTTTTTTGTTTTTGGTGAAAATGTTTCATTGTAGTTCCGGTCATAGCCACTGTGATACAAAATAACCAACCGTTTTGATTTTTGCTTTCAAATGATTCGCTTTACAGTTATCGTGTCACTCATCAACAAAAGGCACATGTTTCAGCAGCATTTTAAGAACCGCCTATTAAAAAAAAAAGAACTCAATTAATAGTTTTACACGCCTACTTTTCTACATAAACTTTGATCTATAAATATTTTTTTTAAATAAATAAAATTTTTTTGGCCTTCTTTACTGTCCGACTTACTGTCGCCAGTCATTGGTGTACAATGTAATATTACAGTAGTTGCTATATCAAAATATGTTTTTCGAAAAATTTCAGTATGCACTTATACGAATGGCTACCACTGTATATGTGTAAGAAGTGCACCAAACATTTAGTCTTCTCCTTGCCTGCCATACATATGATCACTTCCTTTGCCTGTTTTTCACCTGCGTCTCATATTATATTCTATTTATTACATTGTCTTTTTCGCATTCAAAATGTTTTCTATTTGCCTTTTTGTGTTGATCTTCCGCTTTGAAACCGTCTTCCCCTGCTTTGTTGTCGTGGGAAATTGCAAGTTTAAGGTTACTTCATTGTTGTCGTGTGCTTTGTATTCATGTATGTGTGTGTGTGTCTGTTTTTTTGTGTCCACCTCACCCCCTCTTTTTTTTGTATTTACCGCAATTTTCCTTAATTTCACTGGAATTTCGCTGCATTTTTTTAGTTCTTCTTTTGTTTTTTTTTTCTCTTTTTTGCATTTAATTCGCTTTTGTTTGCACAATAATGAAGATAATGAGCGTGAGCAGTTAGTTACCTGCGATTTCATTTAATTACATAAAATTATCTCTGTAGTAAACGACTGGGGTATTTAGTTACTTTGCCTTTGTGCGTTGGTGAGTTCTCCATTGTACTTTGATACTTTTGGCGCTTTGTCGCAACGCTATTTTCATTGTTGTTGTTTCTTTTCATAATGGTTTGCGCGGAAATTTTAGTGGGATGGCAAGAAGGTGGCGGGGTTGGATTTGGTATTTCACATCCACGTACGTGTAGGTATTAGAGATATTTCTTGCTTGGAAAAGCGTTCGTCTGTCATTGAACTCTCTTTGAACTCGCTGGTCGTAATTTTAAAATTTTCTGTAATGAAGTAGTTTTCTAGAACAGAATTACTTTACAAATAGGTAGAAAAGGAGATTTAAAAGAGTTCTCCAATATATCCGGTTAAAAGGTTCACTTGAGGCTTTTTGCAGCGTCTGTTCCCCGGAGATGCAGCTTAAACTGGGCGTCTGTCTTGAGGCAAGCATCTCGCTATATAAATATATCACGCACCCTAGCAGCGATATTCTCCACCTCCAATGAGAGAGCCCTCTTTTGATGTCCACAACTTAAGGAAGAGCATTTCAAGCTGTCTACGTCCAGCTGCAAGCGTATTTATTGGTTTTCGACTGAAAAAAGTGCCTGTCTCACAATCCTGCGAGCGACGGCATTTTATATGCCTTAAGGTATACTAAGCACCTAATTGGTCGTACCTTGGCTGGGAGGTTAGTCCGTCCAGTAAAACCCCTCTTTGTCGGTGTGACCACTGAACCGAACCGAACGAGAAATAAACTGTTCTATTGAGCTGTTTCATGAAGAGGTCTGTGATAGTTCAGTAAGAGTCAAAAGCGATATCATCTGCTGTGATCCCAATTATATAGGCAGAATATCAAAGATTACGTTTAGTGCTTCATTTCGGGTGCTTCTGAGCTCTTCAATAATGAATATTGATGCTGAATTTTATAACAGATAAATGAGATCTGCATTTTTATTCAAAGAAGGAGTTCTACTTGCTTGAAAATGTTTTGCAATTGAATCCTGAACTTTAAGATTGAAGATACAAAACTAGTAATTGCACCCAACTGACTACATAAGATATTACTTTTTCCTGCAATTCTACTTCGCTAAGAACACCAAGAATTTGGTAATTACTACCAAAACTGACTTAAAAAGAGAGAGTTCGGCGAAAAAAAATTTTCCAACAGATGGCGCCAGGGTCAAGTTTTTATAAAGAAAAGTGCTCAAGATCTCTACTTAGGTGTGTTTGTTGAAGTTTACCGGTTTTTTTGATAAAGAAAACACTTAATTTTCAGAGGAAGCTCAACATTTTTTTATTCAAAGTATTGACCATTGGTTTCTACAAATTTCGCCCATTTCTCAGGCAAATTATGGATACCATTCCAAAAAAAAATTTTCTCTTTCGAGGCAAACCATTCGACGAGCCATTTTTCGACTTCTTCAAAATTAGCGAAGCACTGCTCTGCAAGGGAGTGTCCCATGGATGCGAAAAGTTGATAGTTGGACGGGGCGAGGTCTGGAGGGTACGGCGGGTGCGATAATATTTCCCAATTAAGTGTTTTTAATGTGTCTTTCACCAGTTTAGCGGTATGAGGCGGCGCGTTGTCATGTTGCAAGATAACTTTGCCATGTCTTCGGGCCCATTCCGACCGTTTTTCGATCAACGCATAATTCAAATTGATCATTTGTTGTCGGTAGCAATCTGTGTTTACCGTTTCAACAGGTTTTAACAACTCGTAGTACACCACACCACACTGGTCCCATCAAACACAGAGCATTGTCTTATGGCCAAAGCGATTTGGCCTTGCAGTCGATGGGCCAGCTTCACCAGGGGAAAACCATGATTTTTTTCGCTTCGGGTTCTCAAAATAAATCCATTTTTGTCCCCCGTGACAATTCGATGCAGAAAAGATTTCCTTTCGAATCCTTGAAGCAGCATTTCACAAACGGTTTTTCGATTTTCCATTTGTCTATCGTTCAGCTGATGTGGCACCCATTTTCCATACTTCTGGATCTTTCCCATGGCTTTTAAACATTGGCAAATGGCTCCTCGAGTCACATGTAGTGTTTCTGCCAATTTTTGTTGCGATTGGGTTGGATCAACATGCAATTCCTCGTCTTCGAACTTTTGCGCTGCACCAGGATGTTCATTGTCTGCCAAATCGAAATCTCCACTTTTAAATGGACGAAACCGTGTCTCACATATTTTAATCACTGGTGCATGTTCACCATAAGTTTCTACCAGCAACCGGTGAGCTTCAGCTGCTTTTTTCTTTTGATGAAATAAGAAAAGCAACGAATGCCGCAAATGCGATTTATTTGGAACGAAACTCGACATATTCACTGAGGTAAGCAAATATGACGCTATTATTTTGGCGGAATGTGACTTGCGTATTTTTGTAGGTTAATGTCAATAGAAAAAAATTACATACATGCCAAATCATAGAAATTTATACATATTGCTAGCGACATCTACTAGTAAAACCGGCACACTTCAACAAGCACACCTGGTAAATGTCATAAGGAACCACATGACATAGCCAGTGTTGCTGCTGTCTCTTGATTTGGTGAACTAAATATATACAGCATCAATTTACAAAGCCGTATAAGTTTTGCGGGGATAAAAAATTCAGACATACCACCGTGGAGGTAGCTCCTTACTATGCTGTCGAGGACTGCTTTAAAATCGAAGAAGAGGTGATGTGCGTCGATTGTCTTTTCACGGGTCTTTTCCATTTGGCGCATGGTGAATTTTTGGTTAATATTTGACTTACGAGGTCTAAAGCCATACGGATAAGGTCCAATCAATTTGTTGACGGTGGGCTTTAGTTTTTCACACAATACGCTTGATAGGACCTCATATGCGATGTTAAAAAGGCTTATTCCATTGGTAATTGTGGGATCGCCTTTTTTGTGGATTGGACAGAGCACACTTAAATTTCAATCGTCGGCCATGTTCTGAAAAGTTGCTGATGCATGCACCTTGTGAGCTCTTCACCGCCGTATTTGAATAGCTCTACCGGTGGGTCATCAGCTCCAACCAATTTGCTCCTCTTTCAACGGGCCGTCGCTATTCGAATCGAAAACATCGAAAATATTTCGTAGCTGAAAGGGTTTTGGTTGTCGCAAATGTCCTTAATATTTTCTCGTAAAGTCATTTATTCTCCCTTCGTTTTATTTTTTTTCCAATTACCACCTTTTACATATCCACTTTCGTCCAAAATACCAAACCCCCTAACCATTGGAATGTAGCCGTTGCACCATTTCAAACCTCAATTTAGGTGAGAGAAGCAGTAAGGAATACTTCAAACTAAAAGTGTGAAGCAAAATGTTGTTCTAATTACACAAAATAGTAATGTGTAACATAAATAGAGGAGGGCATAATGGACAGCCAAACAAAAAAAAAATATCTTTATATAGGAAAAAAAAAGTCTGAAAAAGAAAAAGTAAGTATACAAAACAAAAAAAAAACAGTGCGACGTAATTAACATTACAGCCATTGTTCGCTTTTTAGTAAACATTTACATGCGATTTTCCTTTTTCTTTGTTTATTGTATTACACATACACATGCACACTCCAACTACTCACCCCCTTTTCGCATGCCAAACCGCAATCGTTGCTTGCAACGGCAGTGAATGGCGGTTTGCTTCTACTCCACCCACCCACTCGCCAACTTTATGAAATTTTTTTCACGTTGTCCCCAGCATAAAATAACATCAGAGTTTTTTCTTCATTTTCCTTTTTACTTCTCCCTTGCATTCCGTTGCAATTTTTTGCGTGGAAAATTCAAATGTGCTGCTAAAATAATACAGGGGACATAGCAGCGGTGGTGCCAACAAATAACAACTTCTTGTGGCTGCACAACAAAAATAAAAACAAAGAATTAAAAAATCAAAAAAAAAATAAAAAAAGGAAAAAATAACAGTATTTAAGTAATATGATTGTAAGCGCACAAAAAGCCATGCCATACATGTGTGACACATAAATACTTATGCCAATGTGGATATATATTATATTATGTGTGCTAAATGCGCCTTAATGTATGCCTTTTTAGTATGAATGTTGAGTTTTGAAAAGAAACAAAATAAGTTACACTTCTACCTTCTTTTTTCTTTTGTTAATGCATAGTTTTCCACATATTTCAGTTAAATGACTTAAAAGTATGTGCTAAATACTAAAAATTTTAACCATAAAAATGAGATAAAAGGGCGGATAAAGCAATCTGAAACATAATGTAAAATATTTAGCACTTAAAAAAATAAAATAAAAAATATCCCATAATAATATGCAATAATAAATCGAAATAAAACTTAAATAAAATAAAAAAATCAAGGTAACTACAGTAAAATTAA
Source organism: Ceratitis rosa (assembly GCA_037013455.1). Taxonomy (NCBI): domain Eukaryota; kingdom Metazoa; phylum Arthropoda; class Insecta; order Diptera; family Tephritidae; genus Ceratitis; species Ceratitis rosa. Next base: position 12,565,050 of record JAWMAG010000054.1, read on the forward strand.
ATATAATAAAAAAAATATGATCAATTATAATAAAATAAAATATTACAAATAAATGAAAATAAATAAATTAAAATGAAGTAAAGTTAAACAAAATAAAATAGTATAAATTAAACGAGATTGAATAAAGTAAAGTTAAATAAATTTAATTTAATTTAAAAAAAATTAAATAAAATAAAATAAACTAAATAAAATAACATAAAACCAAATAAAATAAACTAATACAAAATAAATTAAAATGAACTAAATTAAAATAGAATAAAATAAAACAATAAAATTATAAATATGAATTAAATTAAACAAAAACAATTAATTAAAAAAGTAAAAATAATTAAAATAAAATAAATTTAATTCCATTGAATTAAATAAAACATATTCGGTTAATTTGGAAAAAAGACTAAATAAAATATAAAATTAGAATAAAATAAAAAATTAATTAAAAGTAGATTTTATAAAATAATTTTAAATAAAATTAAATAACTTTAGCGCGAATAGAGTAAAATAAATAGTTAAATTACGTTAAATTGTGTAGTACAAAAGAATATACGATGATAAAATAAGATAAAATAAAAGAAGCTTAAAATGAAAAAAATTAAATTAAATAAAAAATATAAAATAATATGAAATAAAATTAAATTAAATTAAACTCAATTAAATTAAGTAAAATAAAGTAAAACAAAACAAAATAAAAAAATGAAAAAAAGAGAACTAACAATAAGTAAAATAAAACAAAATGAAACAAAAAAAGCAAAAAGCAATTATATAACAAAATAGAATTAAATTAAATTAATTTAAAAAATTAAACTAAATTGAATTAAATTAAATTCAATTAAGTTAGTTTGGAGAAAATATAGAATTAAAAATATAATCATATAAAGTTAATATAAGTAAAAAAAATAAAATAAAATGAAATAAAATAAAAATAATTAAAAAATTAAATAAAATGAAATAAAATTAAATTTAATTGAATTAAATAAAAAATATAAAATTATATGAAATATAATTAAATGTAAATTAAATAAAACTAAATTAAATAAATTAAAACAAAACAAAATAAAATGTTTAAATTAAAATAAAATGAAACAAAAAAATTAAGAAGCATTTAAATAAATAATTAAATAACAAAATTGAAATAAATTAAATTCAGTTAAGTTAGTTTAGACAAAATAAAGAATAAGACAAAATGAAATCATATAAAATAAATATATATAAAAAAATAAAATAAAATTAATTAAAATAAATTAAATTAAATAAGAAATATAAATTAGTATGAAATAAAATTAAATTAAATAAAGCTAAATTAAATTAAGTTCAATAAAGTGAAACAAAGCAAAATAAAATTAATAACAGACAAAAAAATAAAATAAAAAATAAAATAAAATAACATATAATAAAATAAAATAAAATGAAACAAAGAAATAAAGAAACAACTAAATAAATAATTAAATAACAAAATTGAATTAAATTAAATACAATTAAGTTAGTTTAGACCAAATAAAATATAAAATAAAATAAAACCAAATAAAATAAATTTAAATGAAAAAAATAAAACAAAACAGAATAAAATAAAGTAAAAAAAAAAAACTAAATAAAATAGAATAAAATAAAACAAAATGAAATCAAAAAATTGAAAATAAGTAATTAATAAAAAATTAAGTAACGAAATAGAACTAAATTTAAGTAGTAACAAAAGTTAAAAAATTTAATTAAATTAAATACAATTAAGTTAATTTAGATAAAATAAAATAAAATGTAAAAATAGAATAAAAAAAATTAAATAAATTAAAATAAAACCACCACAAATTCAACACCAAATCTAAGGTTCTTTATTTGGCCAATGTCGAAAATTTCTCAAGGACCTAACTTCTTTTGCCCTCCATCGCAATTCTTGGACGGCGGTTATGTCAACCTTTAATCTTTCGAGGACATAAACTAGCTGGGCAGTGGCACCTTCCCAATTAAGGAACCTTACAATCTATGCGCATTCCCAGAAATTATGATCCTTAAAATATTTGCGTTTGGTGTCGCCATCAATATGAGAGGTTTCTCATCCGAGACTTTAGTTGCTTTTCCCTTGGAATAAATTTTTCATGTGGTGGGTCAAAGGTCCCACATACAACCGCATGTGAATTCGCTCTCTTATTATATCTCGTCTCCAAGCGGATATTTGCTGGCTACCCAAAAGACACTTGGTCTAAAACCAGAGATCATGAACGGCTTGAACCATCTGGTTTCTAGTCATTATAGAAAATATACTGCATTGAAAAAATAGTGTAAAATAATAAACAAAATAAAATTAAATAAATCCGAATATACTTATAAAAAAATATTTAAATCAATAAAAATCAGATAAAATAATTTTAAATAAAAACAATAAAAGTTTTCCTTAAACGTTGAATTGCACACTGTTTAGCTTACATATTAATGTTGCCCTTATGTACTATACACACGTATGGTGCACGTCGAAGGTGTCTTGCAACATATAACTTCAATTTGTTTTTATAGTTTCTCTCATTCTGCTCATTCGGCCTACCTACTCGTTTGTGCCAGCGCTTTTATTGTTGCTACTTTTTGTTATTCTTGTTGCTTTTGTTATTGTTGTTGGTTTTAGTGTGTGTTGACCATTTGGCAACATACACGAGAGTGCAGAAACTTTACCAGCCAAAACGATGAAGTATCAACGAAACCACACTTGAAAACTAAAAGCAACGAAACAACAATACACTACAACACTACAATTTTAGAGCGTGTGAAATGATCTCGTCTATGTAGGTGTGTGTATACGTAGTGAAACACATACGTGTACGTAAGTGTGTGTACTCTACTAGTAGATTGTTTTGCAAGTAACTCAGAATTTGTGTCATCTCATGTTGCTATTTTCTGGTCGAGAGTTATATATGTAGTTGTGTATGTTTGTGTAAGCAATCACGAAAAACATGTAAACACACAAATAAACACATAGTGCATATAGCTAAGTATTTTTAAAGTTTTTTTTTTTACTTTCTGCTGGAGGTGAGTAGAAAAAAATGGTTAAGTGTTGTGCGAAGACGCAGAGTCACTTTATATAAATATTTTCGCTTAATAGCGTCAGCTTGAGTACATACGAGTATAGCATTTATGTTTTTTTTTAATTTGGAATTCTAATAATTCTGTGAAATAATATCAATAAAACAGATTTTTCAAAAATTATATTTTAAAATATATTTTCTGGTAATAATTATGACAATTGTGAGAAGCAATTTAAAAAAAAATTATTTTCCACTTTAATTTGTTGTAGAAAGTGATTAAAAAACTCATATTGTGCAAAAAAAAATTAAAATCTTAATATTTTGAAAAAAAAAATTTTTTTTTTGGGCCAAATTTTGTGAAACTATTTTGAAAAAAAAAAAAATAAAAAGACTTTCCACAACAATTTCAACTCCTCAAAAGCGTATACGTGTGTAGATTCGTTTACATTCTCATCTTTATGTTGTCATGCGTGTTCGCTCAGTGTATTGTATGCACAGGTTAATGGTCGTTTCTTTGCTCAAACACAAGAACGCACGGCTGCTGGTAAACATTTACTATTGCAAGTGCACAAGTATGCAATATACATATGTTTGCATGTAGTGTAGCTGGATATGTGTACACTAACACACAATTCGGTGCCTGTTTATGGTTTGCACAGAAAATGAAATGGAAATGATGTGAATGGAATTTCAAGTATTTAAATGCGTTGCAGCGCTGTACGAGTATAATGAGGAGTGCTGCAATGCACATAACAAGCATATACATATATACCCTGGATATAACTGTGTGAGTATAGGTATTGAGTTACACTAAAGGCGTACAAAACAATAACAATAGCCTTGTTTTGGTATATATGCCTTAAAGTCCATTTTGTTTACATCTGTTTGACAGCTTTTTGCTGCTTGTGGAACTCCACGGCGTATACGTAACTGCTATTATAACGGTGTATGCCTGTGTGTGTGTGTTTTTTGTGTGTGTGCTTGTATTGTTCAACAAACCATATTACTTGTGTGCAAGCATTTTCATTGCACGCATTTTATTTTACTCATTGTAGCAAGGCAAAAATCTATATGTAGATGGCTACTATCCTTCTTCTAGTTCTTCGTTTAAACCTACTTTTGTCGGCTGGAAATGCAACAATTTTGCACTCTGTTGCTACAAAGTAGCTAGTCATTTCACTATTGGCTTTAAACAATACGTTTGTAAGCCGATAAATTATCCTAAGGAAATTTAATTTAATTTAATTTATTATATTTTATACAATTCAAAGGTTAAATGGTGAAGAAATGTGCAACAAAAAACTTGCTTTATTATTATTTTATATTATTATTTTATTATTTGTCTTGTACGAGTATATACGTCAAAATAATAAATAAAACAATAAACAATAAAAATATTTGATTATGGTAAAGTTAATAAAATTAAATCGAAAATAATCATTATTTTAGATTTTTCAATAAAAAAAAAATCACAGACTTCCCCTTATCGCATGAGAGATTTTTATGTATATGTAGAGGCACTGTTCCAGAGGTTCTTTGCGATTATGAAGTGATATCGAAAAGTGTAATTGATATCTATAAAAATCAAAATTAACAAATAATTTTTAATTTTTACTTTTCGCTCAAAAGATAATTATTAACTATTAAGTTCTATTTCTTCTATCGGGTTTAATTTTTATTTTCATATTTTATATTTTCGCTCAAAAGTAATAATTTGAGCTTAAAATTTTTCTTATCAGAAATAATCATTATCTTGATATATCAGTTGTTTGAACAAAAATAAAAATTTTCGCTTGAATTTTATTTTTTTCATCAAAAATATTCATAGCAATTTGAATTTTAAAATTGTCTTCACAAATAATAATTATTTTTTTTTTAGTTCTATTTTTCCAATCAAAATTAAAAATTCCTGTCTGAGCAAAATTTTTGCTCTCAAAAATAAAAATTAAAAATTAAAAATTAAATTAAAAATTAAAAATTAAAAAATAAAAATTAATTTTTGGTTTTTATTTTTTTGATCAGAACGAATCGTTAAAAAATGTCATAATAGGCCCTTTCCAATAAATGATATCCAGATAATGATTATTTCTGATAAGATAATAATGACCTACCAAATCCAGTGGCAAAATATTGAGTATCACATTTAGAGTCTCACTTAGCGTGCTTCTAAGTGCACCACTGATACACATTAAGGCATTTCTTTGAATCTTATCTAAGATATTAGCATTTGAAGCTTTATTTATAGCTGGCCCTAACACAATCGCATCGTAAAGGAGCATTGGTCTTACTACTGAGATGTAGATTAATCGGCTAATCCGGGGGTTTAGATCCCATTTCTTAGCTATTGCTATTTTGCATATATAGAGGGCCGTAGCAGCCTTTTCGTATCTTTGAATAATATTAGCTTTCCAGTTAAGCTACTTGTCTAAGATGACTCCCAGAAATTTAGCTTTTGATCCCAGACTAAGTTGTACGCCGTTGCCAGTACTGCTGGGTTAATAGCGGGGATCTTGTATCTTCTTGTGAATAGTACGAGTTCCACCTTGTTTAAGTTGACACAGAGGACAAATTTGGTAGTCCATGGCGATACTTTTCGTAGTGTTTCTTGCATTAAGGCACAGAGGGTTGGTGTAATCTTTCACTCTGTATGCGATGGCGATGTCATCGGCATAGGCAATTGCTTTGCCTCCACCCCATTCCGTTTGCGTTAATATCGAGTTTACTGTGAGATTCCAGAACTAAGGGGAGAGAACTGCACCCTGTGCAGTGCCTCTGTTTACATATATGGATAGTTGCTATCCTTCCAGATTCGCGTTTATAACCCTGCTTAGTAGCAGTTGGTTGATGAAATCCACTAATGGAGTGTCGATAATTATTACTTTTTGAGCGAAATGTTAAATTTGAAAAATTAAAAATTATTGATGATTGAAATTTTTTTAATTGCTGAATAATATAAAGAGATTTTTTCAACAAACGTAACGATTACCATCTCCAAAAAATTAAAAGTTTAATTAAAAATAATAAAAAAAATTCAGGAAAATTAATAAAAACCCATCTCACTGTTTCCTTCCATTTGTTACATTCCCACAAAAATAAAAAATAAAATAAAATATTAATACGATGACAGCGTCACTAAAGTTTAGTATGTAACAGAGGGTGGAAAAATACTTTTAAGTAAAAACAAAATAATAAAATATTTTTCCCCAAGAAAATAAATAATAAATTAATTTTTTTTAAATATTTTTTATTCTTTTCTCCGGTCGCACATATGTAGATGATATTATGTCCACAGTATTGCCAGATACAATAAACACAACAGAACTGCACTGCAACACTCGCTATTGTGTCTCTGGTAATGAAGAGCTACCCTTTTCGAAAATTGTCTTTTTAGTCGTTTTGAGCACGAGTCTGCAGCTCTTGGCTCGTTCCCAATGTCCATTCGCTTGACGAAGAAAGATTATTTTTGGCATTTACTTCACTTTTCTGAATGGAACTATCGGGTTGCTCCAAACGAAACCGGCGATTTTTCATACAGACCGTGATGACATTTTTTTTTTTTTTGAACAGCTTGTGACTATTTAATGACTTTCTTAAAAAAAAATAGATTGAAATTAATAATTTTGTTGATGAGCAACGATATCAAGGCTTTAACCGAATCGGATCGTCATGTAACTGAGCGTGAGATTGGAGTGAAGACTGGCTCGACAGCCTAATTGACTAACTCAAACCCCTAGTACAGCTGTAAATTACTTAGAATTTTTTCTGCATATTTCACACCTTTGTTCCAGCCCCTCGCCTCCATTGGCACCTAGTAGTTCAGTGTAGCATTGCAGATGGTGTTGTTTTGAGTGTCCGTTGTTGCTTATCTTTGAAAATCTGAGTCCAGCCTATCCTGGTATGTTATATTGTCTATAGGCTTCCTCTCAAAGCTTCGAAGGAAAGTCTTAGCTTAACATACTCAACGAAGTACTAGAGAGAGATAGCGGGGGAAAGACCACAAGTGCAGCTCATCATCCTTTTCTCGTCGGTAACTATTTCTTCAAACTTTTTGAATAAGTTCTTGTGTGCATACCTCGATGTCCCTGCCCGGCCTGGGATTATATTCAAGGTAATCCCTTCTTGTTTCAATAAACTGAGCCGCTTGCACATCATGATTTTTCATAATGGTCGTAACTGATTTACTTTGCTTGCTAAGGTATTTCATAACAATATTCGCTTTTCTCCCTGCTTGACTTTTAACTTCCGATTGTGTTTCTTGGTTGACAATAGCTAAAATACTACTTATTCTTCTTTTTCTTCCATTTTGCCTCCTTTGCGCCATTTTTTTCAACTTTACGCAGTTTGGTGTCAATCGGAATTACCAAGCCAAGTCCTCCCCTGCCGGGTCTTTATAACGAAGTTGAGGTCTTTCTCTTCCTCTGCTTCCGCCAGCGGGTACTGCAAAAACTTTCAAAGCTGGACATCACCTAGACAACACAGAGTTGACAAGAGTTATTATTCGTTGGATTTCCAGGCTGATATGTTGTTGGTGTAAACACTGATTCCAACATAGACGAAGTCTTCATAGTCGGGTAACGGAATCTCTTTTTCATCGTCATCGACTGGGTTTTCAGTTTCACCATCCTTGCACTTTGGCTGCCATTCGGCTGGCTGGAAAAATGTTCCCTCCATAAAATCGGTAGACTCTTGGCATCAGCAACTGGATCACCTCTTAGGATCTTACATGGGTCTGCTCCGGTCTTGAATCCTTTCGTTAGTCGCCGTATATCTTCGTAGATTTTTTGGCTAGCTACGTAGAGAGCTTGAAGTTCAGTTCCACAGTTCCCTTATACCGAGTTGCAGATGAGTGTTCGGCTGTCTCTTGTGATGCCGAACCTTCCTTGTGTTTGCTGACGAGCGCTCTTTGATACACAGGGGCGTGTGCGTGTCATGGCTGTAAAAAGATAGTGGTCCGATTCGATGTTGGATCCTCGAAATGTACGCACGTCAAGAACACTGAAGACATGTCTTCCGTCTATCACAAGATGATCGATCAGGTTTTGAGTTCTTCGTCCAGGGGACGGGCAACTAACTTAAAATTTTCTTATGGTGGAATTTTACACTACATAGAATTATTTTTCGGCAACTTACTAAATCGATCTGCCTCAACACATTTGGGAGAGACTCCACTCCCAGCACGAATCCGACAACAAATATGCGCTACTTTATGTAGCCACTGTCGAAAATCTTGCAAGGACGTACTCTATTCCGTCCTTTTCCCGTCCATTGGGTGAATGCCCTCAAATCGTGATCCTTAATTCCTATGAAGTGGTCCTTATCAAAAGGGAGCATCTAAGGGGTTTTGTAAACTTTCATTGGAGCTGGTTTCTACATGGCGGGTCCCAAACCCAGTGCACAGCCTCGCTGGAGGAGTAAGTTTAAATTTTTTACACATTTATATAGCGAGCCGCTTGCTTAAAGATCTCACCTCTGGTGAACACACGCTGAAATTAGACTTTTGCGAATCTTTAAACAGAATAAATCTGAGTGACCCTACTGAAACTTCCTTTCTTTTAACAGTGACCCAAGGCTCCACACAGGCTGCTTATCGCAATCTTGCACAAGGGTTGCTCACGTTGCTCGTCATCCGAGAAGGAAGCTGCATACCTAAAAGATTGACTACACTCCATTGCGCCCTAGAAAACTTTCTTTTTTAAGGCCAATAACTTCTCTTACATTTTTCGTTTGATTTTTAATTTCAACAATTTTTAATTTTTTTTTTTTTTTTTGAAACAAAAAGTTTTTCTTTAAAGTTTTCTTTCATCCTCAGCATTTCTTTTTTTTTTGTAGATATGCATGAAACATACTCGAATAATCTGAACTGCAAATGACATACACGAACATGCGTTCAAACATACAACAGCCCAACTTAAGGGGGTCTCCTCATCAGTAGCTTACAAAAAAAGAGGTTTTTCAGGATTTTTTTTGAACATGAAAACAACAAGAGAAACAAATGATCTTTTGCATATTTTTGAACATATATTTATTCAACAAAAAAAAGTTTATTGTATGTCAAAATAACTAAAAATGGCTGATTTATGAAAAATCTTGCGCAGCAGCTCGCGATTAACAACTCAAACTCCGTGCATGATTCAGCCCGTAATTTTTATCTGAAACAAAAAATGGAAATACTTCCTTGTTCAGAAGGCTTTTTTGCAGATCATAGACTATTATGGTGATTGAAAGTTGAAATTTTAACATTTTTGTCATTTTTTTAAAAAAGTTCTCGATTTTTAGTGCTTTTTCTAAGAATAATTGAGTTGATAACATTGTAAAATAAAAATTTTTTAATAAATATTTTTAGTTCAATCTATGGACAATAAAATTATCTAAAAAACGGTGTCTTACTTGTATACATAGCTTTAATGGTTCATTTTTAATCGTGCACGGAATTTTAAAAAATACGGTTTTCGGGAAATAGGCTTTAAAGTTTTTAGCTTAGCTCGCGCTTGCCCCACGCGAGACTCTACTCAGATTTGTAAATCCTAAACGAGTTTGAGTTGGACTCTCAAAATTTGCAAGAATATTCTTTAATAATAATTCTAACGATTGAAGCAAAAAAAAAAAAAAATCGATTTTTTGAAACTGACTGATGAGGAGACCCCCTTAATAAAGCGACTGCTCTTTTCATTCGAATTGTTTATCTTCCTTACCTACTTCCTGCCTTTACTATGAAAACAAAGCAAAGTAAACATACACATCAGGCAAACCACAAAGGAACGTATCTTAATAATGCTATTCAAAGCTTATGGGCACAATCAATCAGTACAATATCAACCGGAATGAGTGCGGATGTGATTAGGGTTAAATCCACGCTCACCTACTAACGCAACGCCTTTCACTCCTTTGCGTGTATGTGTGCGCCAAAGGCATTCAGTAACAGATGATATTACAACACTTTGCTTGGCTGCTTGTGTCATGACTTTAATAACAGAAAAATGTCTGCTAACTTTGCCACCCACACTCGGGGCGTTGGTGGTGTATATAAAGTAGATTGGCCGATTGCCAATATTGAATATAATCACTTTTCATCAAACAGAAAATTTCCATAAAATCGTTGCAAGCTTTTTTTGGCGCAATTGTTTGATAATAATGAAAGGGTATGCGTGCGTACATACATGCATGTATATATATATATATATAATCACTTGTAATGTCGGTGAGATGTGAAAAAAAGCCCTCAGCTTTTAACTCAACGCTCAAAGGACATTCACTTTTTCTCATAAATTTGCCTTTGATGTATTTTTTGTATTTTATTTCTTTATTGAAGTTAATTAAACTAAAAAAATGTATGCTATTATTGTGTTGAAAAGGACTACAAACCAAACAAATGCCTGGCGTTCTTTTGCAGTTCAAGATTTCAAAGTGAAATACCCTTAATAATTAATTTTTTTTTTTCATATAAAAGATATCATCAAATATTTCAATTCACTATCTCTTTTGTATTGTCTTAAAGTCAAAAAAAGCAAATATTTCAACATTCAAAATCACGTTCTATTATTTCCACAGCTCCTTTCCTTACTCACACACAAAATCTACTTCTCTTCCTTCACACTAACTTCTCCTTCTTCTTTTCTTCTACTCTCCCACCTTACTTTAATTAGTTAGCAAGTAATGATAAATGAAAACTTTCCGCGATTTCAATTACTTAAAATCTCCGTTTCCCCATTTCTTTGGGGTGGGTTTCTTGTCTTCTGCGGCAATTTCGATTGCTTATTTTGATTGAAACTACAAATATAAACAAGAGATTCCTGCTTCTAATTAAATATTATTGTTTTACCTTTTTGCTGTTGTTGCGAAAGCTGTGGTTTTTCCAGCTTGTAATTTATCAAATTTACCCTAAGAATCTTCGATTGGCTGGAGGCTGCATATATTGTGGTTTAGTTAGTGAAATTATGAATGTTTTCTTAATAGTAATTTATTAGAATTTTTATTCGAAAAAAATTTGAATGAATTAATTTTTGCGCTTTTGTGCATTTGTAGTACAAAACATATATTATATTTATGTAAAACAAAAATTAAAAGTAAAATAAAAAATAACAAACATTAATTAAATTGAATAAAATTAATAAATATAAATTAAAATAAAATAAACTAAATTAATGCAAAAAAAAATGAACTAAAATAAAATTAAAAAAAAATTATAACTAAAAAAATTAAATAAATTAAAAAAATAAAATGAAATGATTTATAAAATAAAAAAGTAAGATAAATTTTAATCATATTAAATTAATTTCAATAATATTAAATTATATTAGATTAATTGAAACTAAATTAAATTATTAAAAATAATACTAAGTTATAACGAAGCTAAATTAAATTAAAACTAATTAAACTAAATTAAATTATATAAATAAAATAAATTGATATAAAACTGAATTCAATTAAAAAGAAATAAAAGTAAAATGATATAAAACAAGAAATAAGAAAACTAAATTAAAGTGAGATTAAATAGAATAAAAAGAAGGAAAATAAACTAGATCAAAATAATATTGAAAGTCCAGTAATAATAATAAAATTAAATTAATAATTTAATTTATATTAAAAATTAAAAAAAAAAAATAATAAACTAAAAATTATTAAAATAAAATAAAATTGAATTAGATAATTTTATTTTATATTAAAAAATATTAAATTTGTTGTAGAAAAAAAAATTCAATTCATGCAAACAAACCAGGCTTTTAGCTCACAAAAAAACTTATAACAAACAATTAATAGTGTGAACGCAAAAATCAAGTATGAAAAGTAAAACTAAATTAAATTAAAATAAATAAATTAATAATTTAAATTAAATACAAATAAATGAAATAAAAAAAATAGAACAAAATTTAATTTAAAATAGAAATAAGTTAAATTTCAGTAACTTATATTAAATTAAATTAAATTAAATAATACAAAATAAAATAAAGAAACTTTTATTAAAATAAAATTTAATAAAAAAAATAATAAAATAAAAATGAAGAGTGATTAAATAAAATAAAAGGAAAAAAATAAACTAAAATTGAATAAAGTTAAAAATTCATAAAAAGATAGTAAAATTAAAAAAATAAAATTATTTAAATATATAAAAAAAACTTAAATTAAAATTAATTAAATTTAAAAACCATTAATGTAAATTAATTATACCATGATAAGATAAAATAAAATAAATAAGACAAATTAAAAATGAAAAAATAAAATAAAATAATTTATGTTATTAAAATTAAATAAAATAGAACAAAAAAATTAAAATAAAATAAAATAAAATAGAACTAAAAATAAATAAATTGAATTTAAAATAAAACAAAATTTAAGTAGATTAAATAATTAACGTAAATTACATTAAATGAGACAAAATAACATAAAATAATATAAATTAAAACATAATGAAATAAAAAAATGAAAAAAAATAAAATTAAATTATAGTAATATTATATAATAATATAAAATATAATGGAACAAAATAAAACATAATAAAATAAACTAAATCGAAACAATAAAATTTAAAAACAGATCACGTAAAATTAAAAATACTAATACAAATAAATAATGAATTTAATTAATTTACATAAATCATATAACAACAATAACCATATATTTTTATAGCGCCAACCTTATACTTCCATAACTCATGACTGCATATATTCTTATGACGGATTTTATTGTCCGAACGCATGCATACAGACAAGAACATATGCAAACTTTTAAATTTGCTGGTGCTTTATATGCCAAATGTAAGCTAGAAAAATTATAGTCACCGTATACGGATGAAAAATATATTCACTTCTCAAACGCAGACACACACATATTCGTGTGTGCCTCACTAATATTTGTACGAAAAATAAAAACAATTTTTTTATAAGCTTCAGCATTTGTGTGAACATGTTAACGTGCGATCTGTCACTTTTCCAAGTCCATGTCATTTGTACAGTCCTACTTAGTAGAACAACAACAAATACAAGCTATGAATACTGCTATCAAACCGAACTAATTCTAAAAAGAAAATGAAAATAAACAATTTCTATACAAAATGCTAGTCATACAGCAGTGAACCAGAGCAAACAGGATAAGGTTGAAATAACATTTTTACATATGTCATTCAAATGCATATGTACGAACGAAAACCTAAGAATGTGAATATAAGTATGAAAGGAAGCTTACAAACTGAGATGACCAAAGTTGCAATGCAGAAAATTTGCTATTTGTGTTCCAGAACCTGTGAGAGTGCTTGTGTGTAACTGACATGCATGCCTGCACTACTAAGAACAAAGGAGAAGCTTTAAAGACATAAAATGAAATCAAATAAAATAAAGAAGAAAATAAAGTAAAATTGTCTTAATTAAAGTAATATAAAAAAAATTAAATTAAATATTAAAATAAATAAAATAAAATAAAATAAAGTAAAATAAAATAAAATAAAATAAAATAAAATAAAATAAAATAAAATAAAATAAATTAAAATAAAATAAAATGAAATAAAATAAATTAAAAGAAAATAAAATAAAATGAAATAAAATGAAATAAAACAAAATAGTTTAAATTAAAATAAAATAGAATAAAATAAAATAATAAAACAAAATAAAAGAAAATAAAATAATATAAAATAAAATAAAACAAATTAAATAAAAATAAAATAAAACAAAATAAAATAAAATAAAAAAAATAAAATAAAATAAAATGAAATAAAATAAAATAAGTAAAATAAAAAAATAAAATAAAATAGAATAAAGTAAAATAAAATAAAATAAAATAAAATAAAATAAAATAAAATGAAATAACTTAAAATAAAAGAAAAAAAATAAAATAAAGTAAAAAAATAAATAAAATTAAAAAAATGAAATAAAATAAGATAAAAAATAAAACACAATAAAATGAAAAAGGACAAAACAAAGTTAAATACAATTAATATGTAAAAGCTACTAAAATTTAATAAAATAAATTTAACAAAGTGCAATAAAATGAAAAATCTGAATTTCATAAAATTTAATAAAACAACAAAAAATATAGAAACAGAACAGTACAATTAATTTAAATGTCTAATGATAAACTATATTTTTTCTAAAAATATTTTTGTTTTCATTTTTTGTAATGAAAAGGTTTTTTGCAATTAGTTTTTAATATATCAGACTTAGGTATTTAGATACGGAAGATTATTATTTTTTTTTTTTGTTTTTTTTGAGCACTTTTCTCTGGTATTATCAAATACTTTATTTTTTATTTTTATTTTTAATCTCCACAGCCAAGTTGCCTGGCCTGAGTGCCATTTCTCTTACAAAAAATTAACACAAGAAAATTGCAGTATTGATTTTTATATAAGTAAGTAAGTATAAGTAGTATATAAAATATATTATAAAAATGAAATATTCACAATCATGTATATACATACACTTTTCACTCCAATTTTATTAATTTTTTATTTCCTTGCATTTCTCTTTCAACTTACGATTTTAATATTTATATCTTCTCTGCTGACAAATTTTTTCTATTACCTTTTTATTATCCATTACAATTCTACTTATTTGCTTTCGTCCAACTATTAGACCATCCTTTACGTATATATTAATATTTAAAGTCAGTCATCAACATATACGAGAACTTAATTTAAAAGTATTTTGTTTTATATGTATGTATATATATATATATACCTCTTTCTCCATAAATGCGTTCAACCGAAAAGGTGCATAGAAAGTTAAAATGGCAAAGTAGTAGTGAATTTCTACTTGCAATTTACTCGTCGTCTTTTGTCTGTTTCTCTATGAATAATCAATGAAATTGACTTTAGAAATGATTTCGATTTGTAGCACATACCATGGTAAGTTGTAGCTTAACCATCACTCTACTACACGCTGTTATGCACTTTTGCATATTTTTTTGAAATTCACATCCAAGATAAGTGTGTGTCTCTTTGTTCCTGAGTGTGAGTAAGTGTGCTTTCAACTACTATTAAGCTTAAGCACACACTAAATATATACTCATTTTTCCGTGTGTCCTTTTTGTGGGACTTCTTTTTAAGTCTTAATCTACGATATTTTTTATAACATGTTAACTAAGTAGAGAATGTTTGCATGTTTGAAAGGTATTACGTTGGATTACCTTGTGACCAGAGCAAAGATTGGATTAAAAAAATTGAAATAGATATAAAAAAAAAATTAAATTGAAAAATTGTACATTTTCTGCTAGTGAAAATGTTAGAAATAATCTCTGTAGGGATAAATTATTATCCTGCTTAGCATTATATTGACAGCTGGTAGCAGAGGGCAACGTGGCGTATGAGTGTTGGCTGAGCGAAATCCTTCATTGGCGCAAAAATTTCTCAAATTAAAAGCATTTTGATTAAAGTAAGACTTGAAAATGAAGTTAAAGTTTGCATATAATCAGTTTCGGATACTTCCAAAAATCTTTTTTCTGCTATTCCTTCGAAAGATGATTTTAAAATGTTATATATGTATATATATATATATATGAAAGTTTTCTAAAAGCCCAGAAATACTGTTGATTTTCAATGCAGTTATACATTTTATTCATATTAACTTAAACAATCACATAATACTTTATTCATTACTTTTAGGACAATTTTAAGCTACATAAATAATTTTAAATATTCTTTTCTTTGCAGGTAAGATATTTTTAATAAATAATAAACAAAATCCAAAGCGGTAAGCAAAAAATTGTATTTGCTTTATTTATTTTTGATACAATGAAAAAAAAAATTCTCACTTTTGACTTTTTAAAAATTTAGATTTTTATTGTAAAAAGTTTTGGTATACAGAAGCCTTTGAAGCGGGAATTTGTAATTTAAGAGGAGATAATTTTAACTAACATTTCCAAAAAATTTAAAAAAAAATAACTAGATAAAATTTTGGTAAAGGAAACATGTGTTTTTAATGAGATAAATAATTGACTAAGCTCTCACAACTAATCCCCAAAGGGCATAATATATTATAGAAAAGTATATATACGAGGATAAATAAATCTCATCACCGAATTGAGAAAGAGCTAACAAGACAATTTCTCCCTAATATATAAGCGAGTATAATAAATATTTGATTGAATCAGCTTCTAATGTATCCTTTCATTTTATTTATCATTAAATAACTACAATAAATGCAAAAGCGAATATTTAAATGAGTTAATAAATATTATTTCAAATAATAACGCCTAAAACAATTTACGCACACTTCATCATAGCAGCGCCTATAAATATACTAAGAAAATTAATTTAATAATGTTTCCAAAAGATTAACATATTATCCATTATAGATGCGTATATATTATGGCAGATACATAATTAACAAGTAAATTATTTATTATCAAATATGTGGAAGAATACCGAGCAATAAATTCAATTAGTATTATTTAGGTATGTTGCGTTGAAGCCGCCATATTGAAGCATCTCTGCTTCTTTGCATTTAATTGATTATACTTGAGTGTGTTCGCAGGTTTGGTTATATATATGTCAAACACAAATTCTAAGTGATTTAAATACACATCTCCATTTAGAAATTAATTTTGTATATTTATCAGCGCGTGAAGACAGAGGCGGTCACAGGCCTGAAGCCACAAAATATGGTTGCTTAGTAGATATGTTTAAAATTAATTACACACTCGTGTATGCATTAAAAACAAAATGGATTATTGACAAAGATTTGTGTATAAATTAGTGTATTGTATCACATACATATGTACTTCCAATAACATAAACGTCACTTATCTTATTGCACCTTCGAGCCATAAGCTGACTGCTTGAGTATAACAGTTTCTTATACAATAATAAACTAAAATTATAAAAAAAGAAAATAAATAAGACAGAGAAAAATAATAAAAAATTAAATATAAGAAAAGTAATAATAATAACATAAAAAATAAACTAAAATGTTAAATAAAATTTATAAAATATAAATAAATAAAATTTTGTGAGAAAATTAAAAACCAAATTTAAACATATTAAATAAAATAATTCATAATAAAAAAATAAACAAAAAGAAATACATATTTTAAAAATAAATATAGTAATAAAATATAAAATGCATTAATTCTGGAAAAAGCCAGAATAAAATAAAATAACAAAAGTTATAATAAAATAAAATAAAATATATAATTAGGAATAAAACAAAAACAAATGAAATAAAATAACATAAAATAAAATAAAATAAAATAAAATAAAATAAAATAAAATAAAATAAAATAAAATAAAATAAAATAAAATAAAATAAAATAAAATAAAATAAAATAAAATAAAATAAAATTAAATTAAATTAAATTAAATTAAATTAAATTAAATTAAATAAAATTAAATTAAATTAAATTAAATTAAATAAAATAAAATAAAATAAAATAAAATAAAATTAAATTAAATTAAATTAAATTAAATTAAATTAAATTAAATTAAATTAAATTAAATAAAATTAAATTAAATTAAATTAAATTA
>JAWMAG010000054.1:12585000-12587500 GCA_037013455.1 Ceratitis rosa
TTACAAGAGTTTTGAAAATAAAATTAAAAATATCAAGTCTGCTTTACTCTCAGCCCCAACAGCGGCAAGCATGACCTTTACCGTTACAAAGTGCAATTCATCAAATAATACTCTGATCTACCGGCTGACTGGCTGGCTGACTGCTGCTGCACTGTTGCAAGTGTTTTCAGCTGCGTGTTGGTGTGCGTATTGTTCAACGGAACTGAAGTTCAAAGTATAGTTTTTACACTTTTACGACCTCAAAAACTCAACGCATACGTGTCTACGAGTACGTATATGTAGCGCTACAATTTTCAAGTTCCAACATACTTCAGTGCATGTGCGTACTTATTAGTGTGTGTGTGTATGTGTGCGTGTGTGACCGCATACAAAGTCAAAGTTAAATATTTTTCGTAAAAGTTCAACAAACAATCATTGAAGTAGAAAAAATTAAGTAAACTTGTTCAATTATATACGCACGCACACTCATATATAGATAGGGTAACATACATACAAACATGTATGTATGTATAAACTTTATTGAAGCTGAAATTTATAATTTAAACCTACGCCAAGTCTCTGTGGAAGGTAAATTTGTAGTGTTTTATTAACGGTTTTTAATAACAAAAAAAAAAATTAATAATTAAGAGTCATATTCCGGCGTAGTAATCATTCTTGAAAGATAAGTTGAAGAAAAAAATTAATTTTTTTATATTTGCGGGGCATTGTTGTACTTAATTTTCATTTCCACCTGCGCTTAGCTTCACCTTACACCATTTTCTGCTACTTTTGTTCTACCAGCGTAAAACAGCGCCATTAAAGTTTCATAACAAAAGCAATATTAAAAAGTAAGTCCTTCATCGTTTTACGTTAACACACACACACACACCCACATACTTAAATACACACATACAAAGAAATTTCACACATACTCGTATACACTAACGATTATATTTGCAGTTAAATTTACGCTAACATTCAACTTATACACATATGCCACTTAAATCTATACTAGCTTATACATGTGTGTGCTCACACACACACACACACAAGCTCACCTTCAATTGAACACACGTGTATACAAAATTTACCACTGATGAGCACCAAAAATTCTTTACAGCTTAAAGTATATAAGTTTCTTTGCAAAAAATGCTAAGAGAAAGTTGAAGAGAAGGGAAAATAATCTATAAAGCGCCTGAAACTATGCAACGTCTTGCGCCCATGCTATTATGGCGTGATATTAAAAATGTGAAAAAAGTTAGAAATTAATTTTCAAGCACCTAAAGTATAAAGCTGAGGGTGATTTTTTTTACATGTAGATATATATATACATATACATACATATATATATATACATACATATATATAAGATCAAAGCAAATAACCACATGTGTCGCCCTAAAGCGCCTCAACAGAGTGAGCTAGAATGAGAGAGAAACAAAAACAGTAGTTAACTCTCTTGCCTCATCGTGCCTTTGCCTTCAATAAGCCAAATTCGTAATTTTGTCGTGGAAAACCTGCAAACACCTTATGCTCCACTGAAAGTATGCTATTGTAAGAAAATTGAAATTCAATTAATATCTTATATTTGACTTGACTGGTCGGTCGAATGCGCAGGTGTAACAAATTTCAAAAAAAAAACAAAAAAAAAAAATCTTTGCTCAAACTTTCATAATCCGCCACTTGCCGGTACAAAATTGCCAAATCCACTTACTTATGTACTTTGCAACACGCTGCTAATATGTGATGGTTAAGGCAAGTATGGTGTCACAGAATTTTCATATTATTGAGCAATGCGCGCACAAAAACAAAAAGAAAACAATTGATTATTTCTTTTGTGTATTTTTTCCTTCATTTTATATTCTCTTCTTCATGCTGATTACGCTTTACATGTGCCACTTTAAAAAGTGAAAATATTAATTTCCCCCACTGTCTCCACTTGTTATGTGAAAAATTTAGATTTTAAATTAAATGCAGACGTATTTAATATTAATTTAAAAAAAAATTATAAAAAATTAAATTGGTCCTAAATATGTTTTTTAATTTAATGAAAACATTTTAAGATAAAATTTGTTTTTTTTCCTCAAACTAATTATATTTTATTACTTTTAAAATCAGAATTTTAAATCTCACACAAAAAAAAAAACAAATTTAAGAATTGAATAAAATTTTAGGCTATTAAATTAAGACAATTTTCTTTTTAAATATATTAATAAAAAAAAAAATGCAACTTCCAACTAAGTTTTATTATCAATATTTCAATCAGATAAAATCTTATTAATGCCAAAATTAAATTTAAAATCCTTACTTGTCATTTTTATTATGTATTAGCGTCTAATAAAATCAAATTCCACATGTTAGCATTCGCTTGCAACATACGAGTATGTACATCTGTACATACAAATGGTATTTGTGACACAGACGGAAATATGACATGACACAGAAATTCCATTAAGTTGCTAAATCGAACTACAATACATAACTTTGATGCAAATATTTCATTGATACACACATGTATATA
>JAWMAG010000054.1:12592500-12620000 GCA_037013455.1 Ceratitis rosa
AATGCAAGTACTCTGTGTTACAAAATAACAAAATAAATGGAAAATTAAAAAACAGAAAATTTTGTTTTTTGGAAAAAATATATTAAGAAAAATAAACAAAAAATATATACATATATAAATAAACCGTATGTACATGCCGTGACACAAAAAACAAAAAAAATTAAAAATAAATAACTGGTGAACATAAAAAGCGAAAAAAAAAAAAAATATACATATATATATAAGTGAAAAAAAAAAATACTTGCGTACATACATACACAAATTCATATACCAGGTGACAAAAAAAAAAACATCAAAAAAAAAGTGAAACACAGTGCACATACATATTTACAAATAAAAAAAAGATATAAACATACAGAAGAACGAGAAGAGGACACAATTAAAACTTCAAAAAAAACACAGAACACCAGCACTGAATAGAAGCCAGCACGTCACCACCCTCTCAAAAAAAAAAATTTTGGTTTGTACTAACACGGATGTCAAAGTAAGTCCCCCAATCTTACTCATATTTGTTTAGCGGATTTTGCTCGTGCTGTGTATGAAACTCTTTTACCATACACATAAATATTCTCAAAAATTAAATTATAGTTCCCAAGGAAAGTTCGAGCAAAATCTCAAAATCCGCTAAACAAAAAATTAATTACAATATATTATAATATAGCGGGTCCCCAAAATCGGTAAATGAAAATCCCCTACTTTTCATTTACCGAATATAACAGCGCTCATATTTAATATACTAAAACGTATGTATATATGAAAAAATCGCGCTTTCCCCATAAAAAGTATATAGTTAATACAAAAAACCGCTTATTATTATATATCCCCTTACGTATATAAACTCCCCTTTTTATATACGCCAACTGGTCCAAAAGGACCAGTTCGGACCAGTTGCCCCTCCCATATATCCTCCCGAGTATATACATACTCTCAGTATATACACCCCAACTGGACCGAAAACCCATTCCCACGGGCCCATAACCGGACCAGTGTAAGCACATTACACTGCCCATAGTCACCACCGCATAGCAAGTCACCGCTACTCAACTGTGGTACATGTGTATACATACACATATATACATAAAGTGTTTTTTTTCAATTCCGGCAATTTCCCCTTCTTCGCTATTTACAATAGCAAACGGACAAAGGCACGTATGTACATAAGTATACATACGTACATACTCGTGTAAGCTAAGCAAAGCACCCAGCATACAAACGGGGTATAATAAAAACCCAGTATACATTTATACATTGCTGTGCTCAGACGCGCTGAGACAGTACAATACAAGCATTAAAGCTACCCCCTAAATAAATTTATTATAAATAATATATATATACTTAAATATATATATATATAAATATAAATAAATATTTTATATTAAAATTAAATAAAATAACTCACAATGGAGGATAAAATGGAGAAGCCCCAGTCACTCCACCCCCTTACAGGACCCCGAACACGCTCGAAATCCCAGGCAGAAGAAGAGGAATACTCCCAACTCCACAAAAAATTTCTATATGAGCTCTCCAGGATGGAAAAATTCTGCGGAAAATGGTGGGACACCAGTGAAGATACTCATTCCGAAGCAGCCCTCAAAATTTTCAAGGACCATCTGGAAAGGCATATGGAACTGGTGGAGGCAGCCAACCAGAACCTACAGATGAGCAACGTTGACGATGAAAAGACACGCTCAGCATGCGCAGAGGCCTACGAGACGACAAATGACAACGCAATGCTCACGAAAATCAGGATAAGTGAGTTACTTGGCCAAATCCAACAAAGTATGGATTCATCCCGGTCAATTACCCCCATCACAAAGATGCCCCCCCCAACACAATCTGACTCACTCAGCTTTCTCAAGGTACCTGCGTGTGACACGGAAATCTTCTATGGAGGATATGAAGATTGGCCCTCATTTAGGGACATGTTCACAGCAGTGTACATCAACCACCCCCAATTATCTGAAGTGCAGAAACTATACCACTTGAGACAGAAAACAAGAGGTAAAGCTGCACTCCTCATAAAAAATTACCCACTCAGTGGCCACAATTTCTCATTAGCATGGGATGCACTCAAGGCACGCTACGAAAACAGGAGAATAGTAGTAGATGGCCAAATCAAGACGTTATTCAACATCCAACCCGCCCACACAGAGAATGGAGAACGGATTCAACAGATCCAGACGACAATAAATAATTGTCTTTCTACCCTACAGGCAAATGGAGTGTCAACAGACAGCTGGGACCCAATGCTTGTCTACCTCTGCTCGTCAAAACTGCCGGACGAGACACTAGCTCTCTGGGAGCAATCCCTCAACTCAAGGAAGGAGTTACCTCGATGGTCAGAGATGGACCAATTTCTGACAGCTCGGTACGAGGTCGTGGAGCGACTCAGCACCTACAGACCCAATAAGCCGAAGATGAATCAACCCAGCTACCCTCAACGGACACCAGCGGTCCCTCCCCCAACTTTTAATTATCGGAACAAAACCCAAGCGTTCCATACTCAAAACAAAAGGCAAGTTTCCTGTAAACTATGCCAATCAAACCACTCGATGACAACGTGCGTCAAATTTCGAGAACTGTCCGTCTCAGACCGGAACAAGTTTATTAAAGAAAACAACTACTGCAAAAATTGCCTGGCGTACTCGCATTTGGAGAAAGATTGCAAAAGCAACTTTACGTGCGTGTACTGTCAAAGACGTCACCACTCCCTCCTCCATTATACTGCGAGCAACCCCACGCCTTACCCCCCAAAACCTCAAAGAAACTTCACTACCTCTCAAGTGACAGTCGAGGAAGAACAGCCCTGCACCTCTAAGCAGGCATCCAAAAACTCGAAGGCAAATGAAAGCGGTAGAACAAAAACTCTATCTCACTATTCGAGTAACAAAGAGAGGACATTGCTTCCCACAGCAAATATTCCCATCCTCCACAAAGGAGAGTTAACTCACATCAGAGCTCTCATTGACCAAGGCTCTCAAAAAACTTTTGTAACATCCCGTATACAAAAGTTACTTGGTCTCCCCACCACAAAAGCCAACTACCAAATTCTTGGCATGGGCGGTAACACAGTCCAAAACTCGAATAGATTATGCTCTATTACAATATGCTCAGCTAATCAAACAGTAAAAATCGCGGCTCAAGCGATAATACTGCCTCAATTGACGCACACTCTCCCATCCTTCAAAATAAAGGAAGTAGATCTAACGGAATACCTCTCACTGCCATTAGCAGATCCCAACTGCTTTACCCCAGCTAGAATAGACATGGTCATTGGTAGTGATATTATCCCAAAAATACTCACCCCAGGCCTCAAAATTAATGTAGGCGGCAGCCTAATAGCCCAAAACACAATATTTGGGTGGATATTAAGTGGACCAGTTGTTGAAGAAATCTCCTCATTCTCTACTCAGGTGATTGAAACCCCTTCAGAATCACTAGGAGAATTACTCAAGAAATTCTGGGAACAAGAAGAGGTACCACCGGCCCCCACATACACAGACGATGATGAATACTGTGAAGCGCTCTACAAAAAAACCACTCATCGACGAGGAGACGGCCGATATGTAGTAAAGCTGCCATTCAAGTCAGCTTTCCCGGACTCCATCGCACTCGGGCACTCCAGACCCGCAGCACAGCAGCAATATCTCAGCGTGGAACGAACTAACGAAAAGAAAGATGAGCTTCGGAACACCTATTCCGAAGTCCTAGAAGAATACCTTACGTTAGATCACATGGAACCAACCCATTCACGAGAAATCATACGCGACGGTAAATATTTCTCATTTTACCTACCCCATCACGCGGTGATTAAACCAGGAAGTAAAACTACTAAAGTCCGTGTAGTTTTCAATGCCTCAAAAACCTCGCATTCCGGTCTCTCACTCAATGACGTATTACATACTGGCCCCGTTCTCCAAAATGACTTAATGCTCATTATTCTAAAATGGAGATTATATAAGTATGTATTTAACGGCGACATTGAAAAAATGTACCGCCAAATATACGTCCATAAGGAAGACCAAGACTTCCAACGCGTTCTATTCCGCAGAACCCCCCATAGTCCGATAGAAGACTTTAAACTAAAAACGGTGACATTCGGTGTCAACTGCGCTCCATACTTGGCAATAAGGACACTCCACCAATTAGCCGAGGACTCAAAGGAGACATACCCCCATGTCTCAAAAATATTAAAAGGAGAAACATACGTAGATGACATCCTCTCAGGCGGACATAATCTCGACTCAGCCGGCGAATCGATACATCAAGTTATCGAAGTACTCAAGTCAGCCGGATTCCCGTTAAAAAAGATCACAGCAAACCACAAGTCACTGCTGAAAGACATCCCCCCGTCTGATCTATTAGATGAAGAATTTCTCGAATTCCAAGAGGCAAGTTCTACAAAAACCCTCGGAATAAAATGGAATGCTCTCACTGATACATTCTCGTACTCAGTTGACCCCCCCTTATCCTCAGACACTGCCACGAAACGACAGATCCTCTCATCTGTCGCGAAACTTTTCGACCCGGCAGGATGGCTATCGCCCATAATGATAGCAGCGAAAACTCTTCTTCAGCAACTATGGATGGAAGGAACAGAATGGGACGAAACCGTGAAGCCGATCTCACTCCACAAATGGAACACCTTCAGGAGAAATCTCGCCGCAATCGAAGAAATAAGGATACCTCGATGGGTGCAATTCAGCCCAAACAGTTCCATTCAGCTACACGGATTCTCAGATGCTTCCGAGAAGGCATTCTGCGCTTGCGTATACTTACGAGTCCAGCAAGGTGAATCTGCTACATCCCACTTACTCGCAGCCAAGAGTAAAGTAGCCCCCTTACAAACCGTCTCTCTCCCTAGGCTGGAACTTTGCGGCGCAGTTTTACTCGCAAAATTAGTAAAGCAGATCCGATCTTCCCTAAATCTGCCATCTCATGAACTAATTTTGTGGACAGACTCCTCCATTGTATTGGCATGGCTGGAAAAACCCCCATGGACGTGGAAAACATACGTAGCGAACAGGACATCCCAGATCCTCGAACTCGTGAATAATGCTACGTGGCGACATGTCTCCAGCGCTGACAACCCAGCTGATCTAGGCACGCGTGGAGCTAAACCCCAAGAGCTCGTCAACTGTTCACTCTGGTGGAAAGGCCCCGAGTGGTTAACTAGGCCATCCCCTCTTTGGCCGAAAAGTTCCCCAACTCATTCGTCCCCTCCCGAACAACGACAAATTGAAGCATTCCACGCTTTAGAATCTCCTGATTTTCTAGACCGTTTCTCCTCATTTTCCACCGCTCTCAGAGTAACAGCTTACATATTTCGTTTCGCGCAAAAGGCTAGAAAACTGCCAATTCCGCCCTCTACCACTCTTACTCAAAGCGACATAAAGTTCGCAAAAACTCGTCTCATAGCTGTCACCCAGCGAAAATACTTCGGAAAAACCATCACAGCACTGGAGTCGAAATTTCCGATAGAAAAAAGAGATCCTCTCCGTACTCTCAACCCCTTCTTGGATAAATCCGGACTGCTGCGTGCAAATGGGCGTCTCACTCATGCCGCCCTCAGCTACGATGAGCGCCATCCGATTATCATCCCCGATAATTCGCGATATTGCTCCCTCCTCCTCGAATTCCTCCACTCAACCCTCCTGCACGCGGAAAAGCAGCTGATGATTCGCGTGGTCCAACAGGAATACCATATTCCCCGAATCCGCCAGAAGGTAAAATCTTGCATTTTTCGGTGCAAGACATGCACGATATATAAGCAAAAGATGAGCACGCAATTGATGGCAGCGTTACCCCCTGAACGGTCCACATATACACTCCCATTCCATACTACCGGTGTAGATTTTGCCGGCCCATTCCTCGTCAAAACCTCGACTCTCCGCCGAGCATCCCATTCCAAAGCATACGTGTGTGTATTCGTATGCTTCTCGACAAAGGCCATTCATCTGGAAGTATGCTCCGACCTAACAACAGAAGCATTTAAGGCAGCATTCGCACGATTTGTAGGACGAAGAGGCATTCCCCACAAGATAATGTCCGACAACGGCAAAACCTTCGTAGGAGCACAGCGAAGCCTCCAAAGAGAGCTATCCGCCTTCCTTGAAGAAGTTTCTGACAAAACCACAACGGAATATGCCATTCACGGACTTACATGGCAATTTATACCGCCTTACGCACCACATATGGGAGGACTTTGGGAAGCGGCAGTGAAGAGCTTCAAAACTCACTTCACTAAAGTCGCTGGAAATCAAAAGTTCACCTTCGAAGAATTTACCACTCTCCTAATACGCATCGAAGCGGTACTCAACTCCAGACCACTCTCTCCTATGTCTCAAGATCCCGAAGACTTGAAGGTATTAACCCCAGGCCACTTCTTACGAGGCGCGCCCTTACTCTCGATCCCTGAGCCAAACTCAGAAAATCTCTCGCTCATTAATAAATGGCAAAAATTAAGAGTACTCCACCATCAGTTCAGCAAGCGCTGGAAAACTGAATATCTCCACCATCTTCAAAAACGCTACAAGTGGAAAGGATCCCAGCGAAATATGAAGGAAGGTGATCTCGTCGTCATCAAAGACGACCTCCTACCCCCAAACGAATGGCGACTAGGTCGCATAACCAAACTGCATCCCGGACCCGACCAAAACGTTCGCGTGGTAGACATCCGCATTCAAGGCGGAACGGTCACCCGCAACATAACCAAACTCTGCCTTCTGCCACCCGCTTAGCTTACACATCCCCCTCTCTCTCTCTCCCTCTCTCTCTCTCTCTCTCTCTCTCTCGAAAAGCTAAACTCCACTCACAATCATCTCATACTAAAATTGCTTTTCGAACCATATCATTTCAGATCACAGAACTTTGGCAAATGTCGGCTGTGCTGCCGCACCCACTCATTGCGCCACTGTCGCGCTTTTCTCGCAATGACGCCAGACGAGAGGTATGAGTCCGCAAAGGCCCATCGCTACTGCATAAACTGCTTAGCGACCTCTCACACCACAGGGGCATGCGACTCCCCAGACAGCTGTCATCGGTGCGGATTAGCGCATCATACTCTACTCCATCGAAATTCGCTCGAACTGTCAGAGCGCACATCATCTCAAAGCCGAAAAAGGGTGACATTCCGGCCGAAAAATGAAAACCCTCCCGGTCGTGAAAGGCAAACCAAGAAGAGGGAGCCAGCGAGCAAAAGTATCCTCCGGAGAGCCGGTGAAAGAGTCCAACGGAGCAGCGCTCCTGCCCTAGAACGACGAATCCGTGGGCTAGTAAATAAAGCCCGCGAAACACTACAACAGCTCGAGGACCTGGTTCAGGTCACGTCGCCGCAGGCCCGCCGGCATGTCGAAGACATGGGTGTTAATCTAATCGAATTTTAAGAAAAATATGTATTAAGCTAAATATGTTTAGATACATATACATATACATACATATATAATACATACTTACCGTACCCTGAAATACCCACCTGTAACTGAAATTACTCACCTCCTATTCCTTGCTGTAAAGGAAATAAATATAAATAAATCTTGAATTTCCCCTCCGTACCAGTTAGAAAATACAACTATTAGTATATATATAGCATTAAGTAGGTTACTGGTTGCTAGTTCGCTTGATAATTCTCAAACCGCTCGGTTGTGCAAAATTGTGTAAAAGAAAATTAAAACCCGTGTAACAAAATTAGTAAAAATAAATAATTTCGTCAGCAAACCGTTGTATCTAAATACATCATACATATAATATAAGTAAAATATACATAAATTATAAAAACCTTGTGAAAGTTTTAAAATTCTAAATAAAGAAAATCCATATACATTTTTTAAACAAAAACAGTGCGTTTGAATTAAAAGTTGGAAAAAATATATAAAAATAATAATAACATAAATATTCAAAAAAAAGTTGAATATTTATTCAGGGTTAATTGCATAAAGTACTTGAGGCAAACAAGCAAACAAATACGAGTAAGAGGATATTGAAAAGGCCCGATGGTGGCAGTAAGGAAGGCTGAAAAGCTTGGCAAAGCTAATAATGCATTACTAAAGCAAAGTGTTAGCTGCAGTCATTTATGCTGACTGCATGGTAGCATATTTGTTGTTACTTTTGTTACATTTGCTGACATCAGCGGAAAGTGGAGAGCCTATGTTCGTCATGTTGCCGCTGATGCTGCTCAGCGCTGCCTGTCACCGTTGTTGTTGTTTCGCTTTCCGTTTCTTTCCATTAGTTGGTCTTGCACTGATTTTTAACCTTGTTGCCAATGCTGTTTTTACTCAACTTAGTTGTTGTTATTTCTGTTACTATTTTTGCTTCTACAACAGTAACTGCCGATTGCAGCGATAATGGCGCTTTGGTGTCGGTGTAGCGAAAAATTAGTATTGGCGCCAACGTCGGCAAAGCAACCCCGAAACAACTACCTACTTCATAGCGCCACTTTATTTGAAATTGGGTCTGCATGCCGTATTCGATACGCTAATTTCATGATGGCCTCATACTTGCCTCATTTGCATGTGTACTAATTATTGCGAAATTGGGAGTAATGGAATTTAGAGCAAATTTAAATTGTTCTAGAATTGTGGGAACCTTAAATTAGAAGATGATAGAGCATAAATTTAAATAAAATAAAACAAATTTAAATTAATTTAAAATAATATAATGAAGTAAGCAAAAATTAATTATAATAAAATAAATAATACAAAAATAAAAAAAATCAATAAAAACATCTGATAAAAAAATAAAATCAAACAAAACCAAATCAAAAAAAAATAAGTACAATATTATAAAATAAAATCAAACAAAATAAAATTAAATTTAAAAAAATTTTTATGAAATAAAAGAAAGAAATTATTATATGGTATAACAAAATATAATAAAATAAAACAAAATCAAAACAAATAAAACAAGTATTGTAAAATAAAATAAAACAAAATAAAATGAAATAAAAATATTAAAAAATAATATACAATAAAAGAAAGAAATTATTACATAACAAAATATAACAAAATGAAATAAAATCAATCAAAAAAACAAATAAGACAATTTAAAACAAAAAATAAAATGAAATAAAACAAAATCAAATAAATATAAAAAATGAAATAAAATAAAGAAAAATACTAAAAAATTACACACAATAAATGAAAAAAAAAATATTATAAAACAAATATATTACAATCAAGAAAAAAAATAAATTAAGATAAAATTAAATTAAAAAAATAAAATCAAATAAATAAAAATAAAATAAATATATAAAAATAAAAATTTTAATAACATTTAAGAAAAAATATAAGAAAAGAAAATAAAAACAAAATTAAGTTTATTAGATTAAAATACCATTAAATAAAAAAATAAAATTAAATAAAGTATAAAAAAAGAAAAGAAAATAAAATAAAATATAATTAAATATAAAAAAATAAAATGAAATTAATTAAAATCTTTTAATGTAAAATAAAATTAAACTAAATGAAGCTAAATCAAATTAAATTAAATAAAAGAAAAACAAAATAAAATATCAAATAAATAAAAATAAGATAATTATAAAAAAATAAAAAAATTAAAAAAAAGAAAATAAAATAAAATTAAATAAATAAAAAAATTAAATTAATATTATATCTTAATTAATTTATTTTTTTTATAATTATAATTAAATAAAACCAAATATAATAAAATAAAGTATAATAAAAGAGAAGAAATTAAAATGATGTTTATTATATTAAAATATAATTAAATAAAAAAAATTAAATTAAATGTAATATAACAATAAAAGAAAAGAAAATAAAAATAATAATATATAAAAAAATAAAATAAAATGACTTAAATAAAAAATAAAATTAAATAAAATCTATAAAGATAATAGAAAATTAAATTAAATTAAACTAAATCAAATTAAATTAAATAAAAGAAAAAAGTAAGGTAAAAAAAATCAATTTAATTAAATATAGAATTAAATCAAACAAAATAGATTAAAACAATATAAAGCAAAAAAAGTAAAAGTATATGAAATAAATTAAAAAGAGAAATGAAATAAAATAGAAGAAAATAATTGAAAGTACAGTGAAATAAAATAAAATAAAATAGAAGGAGAGAAGGAGAAGTAAAATAATATTAAGTAAATTAAAAGACAACGAAATTTAATAAAAAAATAAAATAATATACAGCAAAAATAACATGAAAAAATATAATTAAAACTAAATCAATATTAAAATAAAAATAAATTAAAATAAAATAATAATAAATAATAAAATAAAAAATAAAAAAATATATTATTATATAAAGAAACAAAATAAGCTGAATTATATTGAAAAGGAATCACATAAAATATATTAATATAAAAAAATAAAATAAACAGAAAACTTATATCATTAAATTATTTTATATAAAATAAGATAATATAAATAAAACTATATTAAAGTGAACAAAACTAGAATAATGTTAAGAAAAAACATATAGAGCAAATTAACCTTAATCGAATATGACAAAAGTAACTATAATTAAAATTAATTAAACAAAAAAAAAATTAAATAAATAATTAAAAAAAGTAAAATATAACAAAGTGAAATAGTAGGTGTAGTAAAAAGAAATCCATTTTTTTTTGCATAAAATTCAATGGTTTAATTTTTTCTTTTCGTATCCAGCCATATTCAATTTGTTCCAAACGGTGTTTCGTGCAATCTTTAGCTCTTGGGCAATCGAAAAAGTGCTTGCATTACTGACTTACTCGACAATATCCATAATATAATCAATATTTTCGACAATTGGCCTTCCACTCAGTGAAACATCTTTTACATTAAAATTACCGAAATGAAATCGAAATTATGCATGATTGACTGTAACAGTATGAGGACCATAAATGTTATTCATATTTTCAGCAAGAAGAAAAAAAAATTAAAATATTCAGCAAACTAAGAATTTAAAACAATAAGAAAACAAAAAATATATATATAATTTAATTTAAGTAAGATTTAAAAAAATTATGAAAGTAAAAAAAATATAAAATAAAATAAAATATAATATGTTAAAAAGGTATAATTATAATTAAATATAACCATTTCAACATAAAATAATTAAATAATGCCGGAAGAGAACTTGTTATTAGAAATCAACATCAAAGAAAACAAATAGTCAAATGAAATCAGCAAAAAAAAGCAATCCAAACAGCAGCATTCGCCAACTGGCTGTAGTTAGCAGAAAATAAGTAAGCAACATTAACAGGTCAAGCGGAAGTACAGCGCAGAGCCCACGAGAGTCTCAAAACAACTCAACTAACTAACTACCTGCAACAACATACTCATACAGATTTGCTTTAATGACGGAACCAAACGGAAATTAGTTGAAATGAAAGGAAAATAAATAATTACTGCCAGCGGCTAACAAACAACCCAGTGGCCTCGAATATCAGGCAACAAGCAGCCAATTTAACAACTAACCGTTAAGGAAGAAGTGCAAAACAACGAAAACAGAAAAGCAAAACAAAAACTACCCAAAATTTTTATTTCTTTATTTAATTACTTTTTTATCCCTTTCATGGCCGTTTGACTACACCAGTCTACTTGGGACTTTGCGCTTGATTTGATTGGACTTAATTTGATTTGAGCCAAGTTTGCTCTGTTGACTTTCGTTGTAGTTTTCTTCTTTTTTTCCTTCTCTCTTTCTTAAATAGCTAAATTTGGTTTTTTGAATTTTTTTCTTATTTTTTCTTTACTTATTTTTGTGCCTTTTTTATGTTTTTTATATGCGTTCAATCTGGCTGTAAAAACTTGTTGGTCGGTTGATTGTAAAATGGAAACTTTGCTTGTATTTAATGTTGGTTTCAAGCGTTTAGCGGTTGGTTTGATATTAGAAAAATTCTTTTTTGTTTCTACATTTAAGGTTGGAATGTCTAAAAAGTTGTTTCTCAGAGTCAATGTTGTGGCAAGTTTACGATATTTATTTTAAAAGTAAAATGAAATTCAAATTACAAACAACAATTTCGAAGAAAGAACAGCACTTGAAGTGCGTTTTTGGCTAAACTTTGAGTGTTGAAATTTCTAAATGAACTTTAGTAATTTGTTTGAGTAATTGAAGATTATTTGTTTTTTTTTTTTTTGCGAATGTCCTTTGTTTTTGTTTTATGGTTACACATTTTGTGTATGGGGTTTTGTTCTCTTCCCGGTTTTCTGGTGGAAGAAAAAATGTTTCATCTCTTGGAAAAAAATTGTTTTGCTTCCAAAACATTTCCTAGAATTTCTCGCGAATTTCTCTGCTTATCTCTGTGTTTTCTGGCATCATCTCGACTAAAAAGAAGATTACCTACAGTTTCAAAATCCATCTAGTTGTGCACTTTTCCAAATATTTTGAGTATCGCTAGATAATCTAATGATTTTCCATTCAAACTTTTTATGCAAACACGTATTTAATGGTTGAGCTAATTTTTCTCACTCCCATTTTAACGACCCTAATTTTCCTTCATCCTTCATATCAGCCGTAGAAACTTCCTGTCTGAATGCGCTTCCTTCCTAAACTTAGCTGCTGCCTACCACGTAGTTCATATTATTAACAACTTATAACTTGCATACAAGCTTTGCGTTTTGATTTTACACTTATTTTTCTCTTTGCTCCACTGTTAATTAGCAAAAACCATACCACACACACACATACAAAAAAAAGTTGTATGTTGATTATGCAAGTCAAATAGACAAGGCCGAGCACGCATGCAAAAATATAAAAGGGTTATACATTTGGTGTTTTCGAAATTAAACATAATTAAAATGCATTTAAAAGAATGTTTTGAATGAAATTTCTTTAATATTATTAAGTTTTAAATTTTGTAATTTATGTGAAATACAACTGCAGTCGCTTCAGTCATTATAACACGCTAAATATATTAGGTTAAGTAAAAAGTTCTTTCGGTTTTTATATAAGAGGTGGCGTTATTGTCCATAGTACTAGTGTTACGTGTCGCATCATGCCATACTATACGGCGCTAAAAAGGTGTTTATACGCGCTACAAGTCTGTTTTGACAGTTTTTCAATTGATTGACTCAGTAGGTTGTGAGTGCTCGCCAAAGATGGACACCAGCAAAGAGAAAATTTGCTATATTTTACTATTTTTCTTCTATCAAGCCGAAAAAGCAGCCAAAGCGGCTGAAAAAATTAATTTAGTTTATGGGCCCGATACTGTAGACGAACGCGCGGCACAAAAGTGGTTTGCTAGGTTCCGTTCCGGTAATTTCGATATCAAAGATGCACCACGCGTCGGGAGGTCTGTCGTCGAAAATTGCGATAAAATCATGGAAATTGTGGAAACAGACCGCCAGGAAGGTTTTGCTGTGTGTTTGGTGGGATTCGGCCCTCTACTGCCAACAAGTGGACCGTTTGAAGGCAGCACTCATCCAGAAGAGGCCATCTTGGATCAACAGAGGCCGAATTGTGTTCCATCAAGACAACGCTAGGCCACACACGTCTTTGGTGACGCGCTAGAAGCTCAAGGAGCTCGGATGGGAGGTCCCAATGCACCCACCTTATAGTCCGGACCTGGCACCAAGAGATTACCATATTTTCCTGTCGATGGCGAACGCGCTTAATGGTGAGAAGTTGGCCTCAAGAGAGGCCTGTGAAAATTGGCTCTCCGAGTTTTTTGCCAATAGGGACGCAGTCTTCTACGAAGGGGGTATAATGAAGTTGGCATCTCGTTGGCAAGAACAAAAACGGCGCATATTTGACTTAAATCGGACAAATGTACACAAAGTTATCATATTTTGAAAATTCAATAAAAAACCGAACGAACTTTTTACTTGATCTAGTATTTATGCCACATCTTTCAAAAAACCGCCACGTGAATTACTGCAAACTTTGATCCATTTAAGGTAATTTTGGAGCACTTTTTTCACATATTGAGTGGCATTTCAGCCATAACTGCACGAATGTTGGTCTTCAAGTCTTTATCAGCATAAGCACGGTTTGTCATATTGCTCCATAAAAAATAGGTATCAAATCGCATGATCTCGGTAGCCAACTGATATCGTCAAGATCAGACACTACGTGACCCAAAAATTTCTCTCGCTATAATGTGGCATGTGACACAAAGTGCCGAATTGACAATGACTGTCTCGCTGTAGTCGTTTTGAAAAAGTGTAAGGACCTATCATACCTCCGGTGGAGCAAAGAGCGCATTAAAGCAAATGTTTTATGTAGATGTGATGGTGTCTCTTCAATCATTCGATGATTCTGTGAGCCGCAAACTCGACAATTTTGTTTATTTACGTATCCTCCGAATGAGAAATGTGCCACGTCGCTGAAGAATCGACCCAATCGAATAGCCTTGTACTTCTGAAACCACGAAATGTATAACCCTATACATTCAGTGCTAACTTATATTCGTTTACATGCCATATGTATGTACAATATATCTATATCTAAACAAATTCTCATGCATACACATTTGTCTATGTAGTGTGCTAATGTATGCGTGTTGCTATGCAATATTTGTTATTGTTGTTTTGCACGCGAATTCCTCGTTCGCGCAAAATTGGCAAAGTTTCTATGTTGGCAACAAGCTTGCATATGCCGTTCAGTCAGCTTCAATGCCAATTTTCGTAGACTTCTTTTTTTTTTTTTTGTTGTGCATTTTTTGCTGGCGCAGATTATCACAAGTGTAGAGTTTTCGTAGCTGTTGTTTTTTTTTAATAACTATTACTGCCACTCTGTCTCGCATCAACTTGTTGCATGTTGTTTTTTTTTTTTTGATGATTTTTTTTTTTTTGTTTTTCCTCCTCATAATCAAAGCTGTAATTGTGCTGTTGCAATTTCATACCAATTTTCCTACGCTCTCACTCTCGTTCTAATACTTTTTTTGCATATCCTTGTGCCATTTTCACTTTGCTTTTTCGATACTTACTTTATTTAATTTTTTTATTTTTATTTTTTTTTTTTGTTTTGTACTTTGCTTTTCGTTGGTTAATTTCTCTTTTTCCGCGCTTGTAATTTCTGATTTCACTACTTGAGCTTTTTCTATTGAATTTATGTCAATTATACGGACCTTCTGCGGTTGTTCATGTCTAATATTCTTTTGGTCTTTGCTTTCTCGAAATCTTCGAAATTTATAATAATTTTAGTTAAATTACTTTGACAGCTTTCAATCGTTCATTTTTTTATTGGTTTTTCAAAATATGATAACTTTGTGTACATTTGTCCGATTTAAGTCAAAGTTTATACCCCTCTCGTAAGGCTACGTCCCTATTGGCAAAAATCTCGGAGAGCCAATTTTCATAGGCCTTTCTTGAGGCTAACTTCTCACCATTAAGCGCGTTCACCATGGACTGGAAAAGGTGGTAATCACTTGGGGCAAGGTCCGGACTATAAAGTGTGTGCATTAGGATCTCCCATCCGAGCTCCTGGAGCTTCTGGCTCGTCACCAAAGACGTGTGTGGCCTGGCGTTGCCCTGATGGAACACAATTCGGCCTCTATTGATCAAAGATGGCCTCTTCTGGATGAGTGCTGCCTTCAAGCGGTCCAGTCGTTGGCAGTAGAGGGCCGAATATAGTAGCCGATTTCTTGCTAATGCCACCAAAAATACAGCAAAACCTTCCTGGCCGTCAATCCCGGCTTGGCCACCGTTTCCACCGGCTCACCGCGTTTCGACCACGACCGATTTCGCTTGACGTTGTCGTAAGTGATCCACTTTTCATCGCGAGTCATCAAAGGCTCCAGAAATGGGTCGATTTTGTTGCGATTCAGCAGCGATTCGCAGATGGAAATTCGGTCCATCATGTTTTTTTGCGTTAGTTCGTGTGGCACCCAAACATCGAGCTTCTCTTTGAATCTAAGGTTATGCAAATGGTTCCAAATGGTTTTCTGGCTTATTTTTAGTTCCTCAGTAATTAGATAAGTGCTCACGTGACGGTCTGTTTCCACTATTTCCATGATTTTATCACAATGCCCTCCCGACGAGTGGTGCATTTTTGACATCGAAATTACCGGAACGGAACCTAGCAAACCACTTTTGTGCTACACGTTCGTTTACAGTATCGGACCCATAAACTACACGTGTAAATTAATTTTTTCAGCCGCTTTGGTTGCTTTTTCGCCTTGATCGAAGAAAAATTGTAAAATCTAGCGTATTTTCTCTTTGCTGGTGTCCATCTTTGACGAGCGCTCATAACGTACTGAGTCCATCAATCGAAAAACTGTCAAAGACAAACTTTTAGCGCGAATAAACACGTTTTCTGCGCCGTATAGTATGACATGATGCGACACGTAACACTAGTACTATGGACAATAACGCCATCTCTTCGATAAAAACCGAACGAACTAATAAAATCACAGTGTTAGACACGATACTCCTCCGAAACGGCTTAACCGATTTTAATGAAATTTTATATGCATATTCAGCAGGTCTGAGAATAATATTACAACTACTTTTCACACCAACCGGGAAGAGAACCGGGAACTGGTAGCATTTTGTTTAGTTTAGCAGGAGCATTACTTATGTTTCCAGGAATAGTACTTAGAAACGATCTATTCGAAGAAATCCTTTCTATAGTTTGGTTTAATATATAAAAATCTTCGGAAGTGGACCAAGGGACACCGAGAAGATATTTTATTGGCTTCGACCATTCTATAACCCGTTAGATGGCTTCATTCGTTGACTTAAGCTGAAGCTTTGTAGAAAGGCACGTCCGTGCGTATACGGGATCCGTTTTCTTACAATTACGTGCGCAGAAGCCGAGCAATTCCTTAGCTGTGCTATGACAATTGTCATATATTGTATCCAAGTGTGAGAGAAAAATCTGTTTTTGAAAACTAAGTAGGTGTCTAAGTATTAATTTTCCGTACTTTATACAATCGGCCAAATATTTTTGAATATTGACGACAAGTCGTCTTTTGTTAAAGATTCAAAAAAAAATAAAAATTATAAAAGTGTATCTCCGGAAAAATTTGCATAACAAATTTATAGTACTTCTAATTATTTTTCCGTATTAAGAAATATTATTTAAAATAACTAAAGATTATTTCTCGGAAATTATATATCTAAAATGGAAAAAATTCTTTAACAAAAAAACGTATTTCTAATTCAATTGTTCAAAAATTTATAACAAGAGATTCTCTTCCCTGCCTCAGTACCCTACACACACACATACAAATATCCAAAAAAAAAGTGTTTATAGAATACACTGTGCTCAAATGGCTATTATTTTATTTTTATTCTTTTATATTTTGTAAATATTTTACTCCATTCAAGCGCCAACTAGCTACAAAGCTTGTTATGTAATATTTTACACAACTTCTTTACAACATAATTTCCTTTCAGCTCTATGCTTTTTTCAATCTTTCAATTCTTTGCCAACATTCATATGCTATCCTTCGTTGGCTGAAAAATCATATACAAGAGCAGCAAAAACTTTTGGTGCTTTACAACTTGGCAGTGCAGTGTAAGGGAAGAGACATTGAGTATAGCCAAAAATCGCTTGCCAACAGTGGCAGGCAGTTTACACAGAGTATCACACACACACACACACACATAAATATAACTCAATATTCATATACATTGAAGTAAATACGTGTATACATATTTGAAACAAGACCATTTCCGCCTACAACAATTTGCTTTTAAATACTTGTGCCACAAGCAAAAGAGTTGTAAAATGCTCAGCCACTACAAGCTTGTCTAGATTTATTTTATTCTTCGGTAATATACATGTACAAATATAAAATTTTTCAAGTATATTAGTGTGCGTGCGTTCGCTTCCTGTACAAAGCCACTTTTGCTGACTTACATGACAAAAGTTCTGTGCTATTTGTTGGTAATAAAAAAAATAACCAGATATTAAAAGGCAAATTTTTATTAAGAAAAAAAATAAAATAAAACAAAATAATAAAAATAAAATATATAAAAATCAAATGCATATATGCCATTGTCTTCTCTATTTAGTTAAAAGAAAAAATAAAAGCTTGTAGAATGTTAAATCGCTTGCGGTAAATCATTTGTTAAAATGCTTTAAAATATTTAGCTCCATCCTTGCATCTCAATTTCTTTACAAAAAAAATATTTTTTTCTTTTATTATTTGCATATCCATGTCTAGCTTCTTTGCGTACCAAAACACTTATGTACATATTGGGCAATAACTAGCTATCAGTGTTTTCAATTAGCCATTACACAAGTACAATTTATTGTTTGCCTTTTCGACTTTCAACATCTTTTTGGATCGTTTGTTCGCAAACTTTTCGGAATTGTTGACTTGGTAAATTGATTTTGTTACAAGCAGATTACAAGTATTAGCCATATTACACACTTTGTGTATGTATTGAATAGCTTATTTATGTAAATATCAAGAAAAGTATATTTATTTTAATTTCATTGCTTAATCCTTCGTTGAATATTTATAAGTGAATCCGAAGGATATTGGAAAGAAATTCATAGCCAAAATAAAATGAAACGTTTGTTTAAAGTTGAGTTTGCCTTCCTGTGCAGAGAGCAAGGAGAAGGAAATATTTCGAAAAATGTTCAATACCAACCGAAATGATATATGCATTTCCAAAAGTTCAAAAATAAATTTAGTAAAATATCGTGAAAAAAAATTTAATATAAAACAAATATTCTATAACAAGACATAAAATAAAAAGAATTAAAAAAATACTAGAAAAAATTAAATAATATCAAAAAAATTACATTAAAGCTAAAAATATGAAATTAAATGGAACAACGCTGAAATCAAATATAATAAATCAAAATAAAATGAAATAAAATACAAATAAATCATATCGAATAATATAACATAAAATAAAATAAAATAAAAGAAAAGAAAATAAAATAAAAAAAAAATAAAATAAAATAAAACAAACTAAAATAAAATAAAATAAAATAAAATAAAATAAAATAAAATAAAATAAAATAAAATAAAATAAAATAAAATAAAATAAAATAAAATAAAGTAAAATAAAACAATATAAAATAAAATAAAATAAAATAAAAGAAAATAAAATAAAATAAAATAAAATAAAATGAAATAAAAGAAAATAAAATAAAATAAAATAAAATAGAATAAAATAAAATAAAATAAAATAAAATAAAATAAAATAAAATAAAATAAAATAAAATAAAATAAAATAAAATAAAATAAAATAAAATAAAATAAAATAAAATAAAATAAAATAAAATAAAATAAAATAAAATAAAATAAAATAAAATAAAATAAAATAAAATAAAATAAAATAAAATAAAATAAAATAAAATAAAATAAAATAAAATAAAATAAAATAAAATAAAATAAAATAAAATAAAATAAAATAAAATAAAATAAAATAAAATAAAATAAAATAAAATAAAATAAAATAAAATAAAATAAAATAAAATAAAATAAAATAAAATAAAATAAAATAAAATAAAATAAAATAAAATAAAATAAAATAAAATAAAATAAAATAAAATAAAATAAAATAAAATAAAATAAAATAAAATAAAATAAAATAAAATAAAATAAAATAAAATAATATAAAATAAAATAAAATAAAATAAAATAATATAAAATAAATTAAAATAAAGTAAAAAAAATAAAATAACATTAATTTAAATAAAATGTAACCAAATAGAACAAAGAGAAATAAATTAAAATAAAATAAAAATAAAATAACATAAAACAATTTAATATAACTTTAATAAAATAAAGTAAAATAAAATATTTAAAATTAATTAATTTGAAACAAAATAAAATAAAATAGAATAAAATAAAATAAAATGAAAATAAAATAAAATAAATTAAAAATAATAAAAAAAAATTAAATTAAATAAAAAAACTAAAGTAAAATCTAATCAAGTAAAAATAAAAAAATAACATTAAATGTAATAAAAAATAAGCTAAGTTAAATAAAACAAAATAATATATTCTAAAATAAAAAAGGTAAGAAAATTAAAATTTAGATATTCGGTTCAATTGGCAGCAGAAAAATATAGCTTCCGTGTCTTATGTTTTCATTTTGTGTATGCTGTAAAAGATGTGTGTTTTAACAAATACCAGTATATATGGAAACGCCAAAAAAAAAATATAATTTAACCTAGAACCTTATACCTGAATAAACCTGTTGTACGGGTGCTATACGATAAGTTATCTTATTTCGATTATTTTCACTGACAACAGCAGCTAATTTCTTTGTCGTTTTTCAAGAGCACTATCGCCAGGCCTTGAAAAATCATTAACAGTCTCAGTGGTTTCTCAACAGTCTCTTGATAGCAACATTCTGGATGTTGGTGCCAGTTTTCGAACCACAAACTCTTTGCGTAGGATAATGCACTGATAGCAACTCTGGCTATAGGTTTTGCCATTTAGACTTAAACTTGAAAATTGCCATATAAAACCGTAAATCATTGGGTTTCAAAGCTGTCTCAACTCGTATTAAACAGAGTCTCAATAGAATTTAAGTATATGTTACATATAAAATTTTTAGAAGCGAACCAGAAAAAGTAAAGTTATATTAAAATCATATATAGACAACTAAAATTTTCATTTACTAGTTTGTCAACTTATCATGCATCACATGTCCTTAAATTAAATTATGTATGTATTTGTAGTCAATGTGTATACCAATATATTCAAAGCCAAAATGCCACATGCCAATGGCCTTATTGAAATCCACGCATGAATATACATATCTATATAAATAATCCCAACCATTTAACCCTTTACAACAAATTCAACTTGTATCGTTTATACCGCAGACAACCGTCATTAATATGCGCCATTGTGTCACTTGTACAACCGTTTTCTCTTTCATTAAACGACAAAGCCTAAATGAATAGATGCTCTAATACAGAGATATTGTGGGGAAATGCTGTCAACCCAACACTTATATGTAGATATGTTATCTAATGTAAGCCTACATAAATGCCAACAAATTATAGTCAAATTGCCTTTTTTTTCACTGTCTGACACAAGCAACCCATATTCGTATGTAACATACTTTATTTCTACTTGTAATGTCACTCATACGCCATGTCATGCACTTGGCAAGCAATCGTGTGTGTGTGAAATATTTCTTACAAGCGCTCCTTGCTGACATCTTGTTGAGTCAAATATTTTTCCACTTTCTATTGTACAAATTTATATTTATTGATGATGACGAAAAAGCAAACTTTTTCAACAGAGGCAACCCTAAAAACAGATGTTACCAATAATTAATATGACCACAAGCAACAGTGCTGTGACGGAAATAATTTCCTAACACTGCCAACTGACATTTAACCACAACAAATTTAGCAGAAACAAAAACAACAACGATATTTAAATGTAACAAATTAAAGTCTGTTGGAAATATTAGTGTAGTGGAGGAAATTTGTAGGATGGGATATTACAAAAAAAATAAATGTTTTTGCAACTAAGTAAAGCAAATATTTTTGGTTGCCGCTGCTCTTACTGTAGGCAATTCAGATATCATAATTTTTACTAAAACACCATTTGGTGTTGCTATTCTAACTGTTATAATGTCGCTGTACAGCTTTTTTGGCTGTGGGAAAAGCTTGTGTTTGAATTTAGATTTACATAGAAGCCTACGAATATACGAACACATGCATTAGGACGCCCCTTATTTACGAGATAGATTTACATTTTAAATTTTTATATAAATTCAAAGGGGAATGTGCATTTTCTAGTTTAAAGTTGCTTCAAGTGCACCAAAGCGTATACGTAACGTAACTAATTTTACCTTAAAACGCAAAATATAATTTTTTAAATAATTTTTTCTTTTATGAAACATATAATTTCTTTGCTTTCCAACAAATGATCTTCCAAGTGATCCAAGTTGAAATTTTATAGTTATGCTAATGGTTTCAAAACACTCAAAGCACGCGTATTGCACACTTTTTGCTCTGATTTTTGCATATTTCTTTAGATTTATATTTAATTATGTCGGTTTGTTTAAAATATATGACAGACACTGGCAACCTACAGTCGGAATAACGTAAAAATAAGTAAATTAAACATTTTTCAAGTGACCCTGGATACTTTTTCATTACACATGCCCCATACTAAAAATTTAAATGAACTAACTTCATTGTAGTCTAAAGTATTGGATGAGTGCATAAGTTCGTGCCCGATTCCGCTGGATGCCGTACGAATCGTTTGAGAGTGGCGCTCGTGAAAGAAATATATACATATTATATATCGTTGGAAAGGTGACAGTCCGAACTGTAAATCAAGCATAAAATAACTTCATTTTGATTTGAGTTGCTTAGTGAAAAGACGCATGGAAGATGAACAACGAAAAAGATCATATGCGTCATATTATGTTATATGAATTCCGCAAAGGAAAAACAGTGGGCGCTGCAACTAAAGATATTCGCGAAGTTTATTTGGACCGTGCTCCAGCACTCCGCACAGTAAAGAAATGGTTCGCGAAATTTCGTTCTGGAGATTTTAACCTCGAAGATCAACCTCGCAGTTGACGGCCTTCTGAGCTTGATGACGATGTTCTAAGGACTTTAGTTGCGAATAACTCACGTATTTCGACGGAAGATGTTGCCTGTGTTTTGATTGTCAACAAATCAACTGCGTTTCGTCGTTTAAAAAAGGTTGGGTACACTTTGAAGCTCAATACATGGGTGCCACATCAGTTGAGTGAAAAGAACAAAGTGGACCGTATGTCAACAGCAATTTCTTTGCTTCGACAGATCAAAAACGAACCTTTTTTGGATCGGCTCGTGACTGGTGATGGAAAATGGGTCCTGTACAACAATGTTCAACGCAAAAGAACATGGAAACAGGCACACGAAGGGGCGGAACCGATGTCGAAAGGTGGATTGCATCCGATGAAGGTACTGCTGTGCATTTGGTGGGATATCCGAGGCGTGATCTATTTTGAGCTCTTGCCAGCTGGAGAAACGATCACTGCCAACAAGTATTGTCAGCAATTGGTCGAATTGAAGAAAGCA
The DNA here is from genome assembly GCA_037013455.1 of Ceratitis rosa. Classification (NCBI taxonomy): domain Eukaryota; kingdom Metazoa; phylum Arthropoda; class Insecta; order Diptera; family Tephritidae; genus Ceratitis; species Ceratitis rosa. The sequence goes on from JAWMAG010000054.1 coordinate 12,615,397, forward strand.
ATTGATGAAAAACGTCCGATTTTGGCCAATCGCAAAGGAGTTCTTTTCCATCATGACAACGCCAGGCCACATGTTGCAAAACCGACCCTCGCCAAACTGAAGGAGATGAATTGGGAAATCATGCCGCATCCCCCATATTCACCCGACATTGCACCTTCTGATTATCATTTGTTTCGATCGCTGCAGAACAATTTGAATGGAAAAAAATTTAAAAATGTGGAAGACGTCAAAAACCACCTTGACACCTTTTTCAACGAGAAACCGCGAGATTTCTATGAATCAGGCATCCGCAAATTGGTTGAACGTTGGGAGTGGATTGCCGAACATGATGGCGAATACATAATTGATTAATAAAAGCGCTTTCTTCAAAAAATTTCAATTTTAGTTTGCACTTGAAATCGGGCACGAACTTATGCCCTCATCCAATATATGAAAAATTTCAGAAGTGTACCGAATGACCGAATTTTTTGAAAAGTTTTTCCCAACTTAAGTATTCTGTCATGGCTGCTTTCTAGCAATATTTCCATTCAACCTATTTTTTGGTTATTAAATATTTGTATTGTATTAGATTTTACTTTTTTTATATACTTATTAATACCTAATTTTATTAATTTATTCCGCATAATATGTTTTATTTCATTTTGCATTATTTTATTTTATTTTAACTTAATTTAGAATAGTTAATTAATATAACCATTTTTATTAATTATAGGTTATTTTATTTTATTTTCCTTTATTTGTTTTATTTCAATTTGTTCTACTGTATATTGAAAGAGATAATCTACAAACAGTAAATACCAAAGAATGTTCTTTCGAATAATAACAAACATTCCCCAGTAAATTTGATTTTTTTTTTGTGTTTTTCTCTAAAAATATTGAGCCTCGAAATGGACCACCCTTTGTAATTTTAATTCTACTTTAAGTTACTTAATTTTATTTTCTTTGTTTAAAATTTTTTATTTATATTTAAGTTCTTCATTCAATTTAACTGTATCTAATTTTATTTTAATTTTTTTATTGTTTCAGTTTATTTAATTTAATCTTTTTATAATTAATTTGATTTTGTTTTTTCAATTTTAAATTGTTTTAGTTTATTTAACTTTTAATTAAATTAATTTTTTTTAAATATATTTTAGTCTAATCTATCTGATTTTTTATTTGTTTCTTTTTATTTTATTTTTTTTCATGTTATTTCATTTTATTTTATTTTATTTTATTTTATTTTATTTTATTTTATTTTATTTTATTTTATTTTATTTTATTTTATTTTATTTTATTTTATTTTATTTTATTTTATTTTATTTTATTTTATTTTATTTTATTTTATTTTATTTTATTTTATTTTATTTTATTTTATTTTATGTTATTTTATTTTATTTTATTTTATTTTATTTTATTTTATTTTATTTTATTTTATTTTATTTTATTTTATTTTATTTTATTTTATTTTATTTTATTTTATTTTATTTTATTTTATTTTATTTTATTTTATTTTATTTTATTTTATTTTATTTTATTTTATTTTATTTTATTTTATTTTATTTTATTTTATTTTATTTTATTTTATTTTATTTTATTTTATTTTATTTTATTTTATTTTATTTTATTTTATTTTATTTTATTTTATTTTATTTTATTTTATTTTATTTTATTTTATTTTATTTTATTTTATTTTATTTTATTTTATTTTATTTTATTTTATTTTATTTTATTTTATTTTATTTTATTTCATTTTATTTCATTTCATTTTATTTCAGTTAAATTTATTTAATGTAATTCTTTTTTAATTTATTTGATTTCATTTTTTAATTTTAATTTAATTAATAAATTTGATTTAATGTTTTATTGTAACCTATTTTATTTAATTTAATTTTTTTTTTTTTGGTTAATTTAATGTATTTATTTTTTGGTTGCACAATTGTTTTAGATTTTTTTGGCCAATTGAGTTTCTTAGTGCCAAATTAAGAATAAAAAATATATTTAAAACAAATAACTAATTTCTTCAAACGTAACTGCCTAACTCATTTGTTTATATTCTATCTTAAGCATTGTGTTCTGCTGCTTATTTCTTTGTTTGTTTGGATTGTTGCATTTATTTGTCCGCATAATGATGTGTGCAATAACAACAACATTATTACCATTGTAAACAATAAAGCGTTACTGTGAATATTTTACTGCTGCCGCATACATACATACACAACTATATACAGGGTGCTATTGTTTGATGTTATGGTACAAAAACAAAGCACTAACTACCAGAATACTGTCTCCTCCATGCACTGACCTTTGCCGTTGTCGCTGCAGTAATGCAGCATGAGGGCAGAAGAAGAGGATGCATTTGAATACAAACAGTAACAGCACGATCAACATTAACAAAACAACAGACGGCTCAGCAACAGCAACTGTAGTGACTGTTATGACAACAGCAAAAGGAAAAATAAACCAACACAGCATAACAATAGCATGAACGACAGCAGGGAGTGCAACATAAATGGCACGCAAATTTCTTCTCTTTTTCTTCTTCTTCTTCCTCATTTTTTGTGGCATAGGCACAAATGTGTAAACATGACCACAACAGTAACAGCAAGACGTACCCAAAATAGCAGTCAACAGGCGGGCCTCTGCACTCATAAGCAGATGTGTATATGTATGTTGATATGCCCGTCGGCTGGAGCAACATTTAATGCCAACAACAATGCACATGGGTATGTAAACTCAACTGCACCGCAAACCGAAAAAGATAATTGCCAAGGAAAATTCTGTAAATTTTTTTCTTAACCACACCAGCACTCATACATGCATACATACAGTGCAGATGTATTTGCATGCTGCGTTTATATTTAAATGAACATACGTACATATACACACATCTATGTATGCGTGAAACATGCACATAGTGGTGATGCAAGTTCTTCTTTAAATATAACAAAAAGTAATAAATAAAAGCATGCTGTGGAGAGATTATAAGAATGCCAAGAAGAAACGTTGGAAACTGCAGACAGCCTCCTCATGGCGCTACTCATGAGCTATGATGTCAAATTTGTACCCTTTTTGTGGTGCAAAAATATTTCGTAAAGAAACAAAAGTAAAAATGAAATTTTATTTTTGACTCAAAGTTAGTTTATAAAAGACATTTTATGTAAAGAGAATTAATTTCTTTTGATTAATTTGCTCAGTATTACTGTAAAATCTGCCCACAATCAAATAAATTCTCCCGAATCAAGACAAGTGTTTATGAAAAGTATTCCAAAAATTTTCCAAAAGTATCTCCACTATATATCAACAATTTCTCAATAGTTATTGAAAGCTTTCTTCAGCCGTTTTTCAACAATTTCTCAATAGTTATCGAAAGCTTTCTTAATTTTATCATGATGTTACTTCTGCCGTTTTTCAACAATTTCTGAATTAATTCCAACAATGCATCAACAAGGTTACGAATATTTCTCAAAATTGTATTCAAAGCTTCTCTACATCATCAACATTTCCACACCAGTATTTAAATAAAATTTCTAACAATTTTCACTTTCACTTTTCTAAAGATTCTTAGAAATTATTCAATCTAACATTTCTGCACATTCTTTTCAATAAAGTTTCGAGTACTTCTCTAAAATACCTCCTCAGCATCTCAGATATTACTCAGGAAGTCTCAAAGGTTTTTGTAATATTGTAAAAAATGTATTCAAAGTGTACGGAATATTAAAAAGAAGTCTCCCGTGTCGCGAATATTTCTCTAGGGTCATAAAAAATGTTTAAGCAGCTTCTCAACGTTTTTTTCATTATTGTTTAAACAAATTGCAGCTATATGTATAGGTCTTCAAAATGTACATATATATTTGCTACAGTTGATAAACAGTGTCTCCAAAACTTTTCTACAATGACTCTACAGAGTATTTACAATTGCAATTGCAATTTCTCAATAGTATTTTAACAGTTTATCCATAGTTTCTCAACAATTTCTCAATATTTTTTCAATGGCTTTTCAACAGTTCCATACAAATTTATCAATAGTTTCTCAACAGGTTAACAATAGTTCTTCAACAGTTTATCAATCAACAGTCCATCAATATATTCCTAACAGCCCTTCTACAGTTGATCAATAGTTTCTCAACAGTCCATCAATTTATTCTTAACAGCCCCTCAACAGTTTATCAATAGTTCCTCAACAGTTTCCCAATGCTTTCTCTTCTAAACATTCTAATAGTAGTTTCTCAATGTATCCTCCAAAGTTCCTCAACAGCTTATCAGTAGTTTTTCCCGAGTTTCTCTGCAACTTCTCAACATTATCTAAATAGTTTATTAATTTATTTTCAACAGTTCCTCAACAGTTTTTTAATAGTTTATAAACAGTTTATCAGTAGCTCCTCAACAGTTTATGAATATATTTTCAACAATTTTATCAATAGTTTCTCAACAGCTTATCAATCGTTCGTCAACAGGTGTTTAACAGTTTATCAATAGTTCCCAAACAGTTTCTTAACTGATTACCAATAGTTCCTCAAAATTTATCAACATATTTTCAAGAATTTGCTGGTAGTTTATCAGTAATGCCTCAGCAATCTCTTAACAACGTATTCCAACAATGTCTAAAATATTCCAGCGTTGAC
>JAWMAG010000054.1:12625000-12632500 GCA_037013455.1 Ceratitis rosa
TTTAGGGTGGTTTGAAAAACTTTTTCAATCTCGAAAATAAAATTGAAAAAACAATAAAAAATGGTTCAGATTTTCAAAAACAAAAAAGCAGAAATAACAAAAAAAAATGTAAAATTATATGTTTTTAATATTTCTTTTAATGAAAAAAATATTTTTAACACTCTTCTGTGTAAAATAATTATATTAATAATATTAATAACTGTGACTTAACACCTTTTTTATATTTCGCAAACTTGTTATTTTGAAAATTAATATTACAATAAAAAAATTTAAACAAAAAAATAAAAAAGTAGGTCAACATAAAAGTTTTCCACCATCCTAATATATATACATATATACATTTTGTATATTCATTCTAGGTAAGTGCATTTATAAATAAAACAATAGTTTAGTTTGCCATAAACGCTTGTTGTAATTCCCCACCTTTTCTTCTTTGCTCTCTCTCTCTGCCCTCTCCTTTCGCTACTTGGCACCCCAACTGCATACGTGTAGAGCTCTTCCAAGTGTTGCCAGCATTATTGTACAGCAGTTACTTGGTCGAGGCGTCAACATTGTTCAGTTTTTATTGTTTCATTTACCCCTTAAGTGTTTGTTGTTGTAGTTTATTACCATACGTTGTTGTCTTTCTTGCTATTGTAAGTATTTGCTCGAGTCTGTTGGTGAAAGCTGACTGGTAGTAGACCACATAGTGCTTAGCAAAACATGTGCAACACATGTGGTAAATCTCCCCAGAGGAGTAACATGGCCTACAATTGCAAAAACGGCAATCAAGGATGTGTGGTGTATCCTTACGGCAAATATAAATAATACATACGTACATGTGAGTTGAGAAATTTAATGTAGTTTACATGTTTTGTTTAAATTTAATTAGATTTTCAAAAACTTTTCCCAAACAACTTTTGAAGTTTATATCTAGAATAAACTAAAATAAAATAAATTATCAAAATAAAATAAAATAATAAAAATTAAAGTAAATAAGATATCACATCGAAATAAATAATAAAAAAAAACATATAAATTAAAGTATAAAAATAAACTAACTGAAATTAAAAAAAGCAATCAAAATAATAATTATAAAATATAAAATAAAGTCAAGTCGAATATATAAAAAAATTAAAGTAAAATAAAATTAAATTAAATTTAATTAAAATGAATTAAGTTAACTTAAACTAAACTAAATAAAACAAAACAAATTATATAAATAAATTAAATTAAAGTAAATTAAATAAGTAAAATGCAAATAAAACATAGTAAACTAAACCAAATTAAATAAAATAAAATAAAATGAAAAAAATAAAAGAAAAATAAAACAAAATAGAGTAATTTAAACAAAATCAAAAATTAAAATAAACTAAAATTAGCTAAATTAAATGAAATATAATAATATAATTAAAAAAATAAAAAAAAATAATATAAATTAAACAAAAAAAGTGAAATAAAATAAAATCCAATAAAAGGAAGTAAAGAATAAAATAAATTTTTTTAAAATAAAATAAAACTACAATATATTTAATTATATTAAGTAATATAAAACAAAATAAAATCCTGCAAAATTTATGTAAATTTAAAAGAAACAAAAAAAATTTAGATTAAATTAAATTAAATTAAATACAGAAAATATAATAAAACAACATAAAGTTAAATTAAAAAATACAATGAAAAAAAAAAATATAAAAACAAAATAAAAATAACTAAAATAAAAAAAATCAAAAATTAAAATTAAATAAAATAAACTAAATTAAATGAAATATAATAATAAAAAATACAAAGAATAAACAAATTAATATAAATTATACTAACATAAAGTAAAATTAAAATATGTTAAACTAAATTTAGTAGTATAAAACAAAATCAAATTCTGTAGATTTAAAAGAAATAAAACTATTTAACTTAAATAAAATAAAATAAAATAAACAAACTAGAATTAAATTAATTAAATTAAATAAAAAAATTAAATAAAAAAATTAAATAAAAAATATAAAAGGAAAATAAAAATATGTAAAATAAAATAAAACAAACTAAATGAAATGTCGTTTTTTTAAAATCAAAAAACACGTTAAATTTTGTGGAAAAAGAAAAAATCATTTATTCAAAGTATTTGCCGTCGCTAGCTACACATTTTTCCCATCTCTCGGGCAATTTGTGGATTCCACGCCAGTAGAACTCATCGTCTTTTGCGGCGAACCATTCATCGAGCCATTTTTTCACACTTTCGTAAGAATCGAAGCGCTGCTCAGCGAGTGCGTGTCCCATCGAAGCGAATAGGTGGTAATCGGATGGGGCCAGGTCTGGTGAGTAAGCCGCATGCGGAAGCACTTCCCAATTGAGTGTTTCCAACGTGTCGCGAACCGCTCTTGCCGTATGTGATGGAGCGTTGTCATGGAGAAAAATGACCTTGTGTTGTCTTTTTTGATATTCCGGTCGTTTTCTCTGAAGCGCACGGTTCAAATTGATCAATTGTTGTTGGTAGCTTGCCGTATTCACCGTTTCGCCGGGTTTCAAGAGCTCATAGTAGATGACACCGCTCTGATCCCACCAAACACAGAGCATCGTCTTCTTGCCAAAGAGATTCGGTCGAGCAGTCGATGTGGCCGGTTGTCCAGGATCAACGTATGATTTTTTACGTTTAGGATTAACAAAAAAGATCCATTTTTCATCGCCAGTAACGATACGATGCAAAAACGACTTCCTTTTGTATCGTGAAAGCAAAATTTCGCATGTGTTTTTGCGCCTCTCCATCTGCCTCTCGTTCAACTCATGTGGCACCCATCTACAGACCTTCTGAATCTTTCCCATCTCTCGCAAGCGATTTGAAACTGCTTGTTGACTTACTTCCAACTGCTCTGCGAGTTGTTTTTGCGTTTGAGCATCGTCTTCATCCAATAATGCTTGCAGTTCGGCGTCTTCGAACCTTTTTGGTGGTTTTCCGTGCTCTTTGTCGTCGACGTCAAAATCACCACTTTTGAAGCGTTGAAACCACCGTTCACACGTTTTCACAGTTGGTACTTGTTCGCCAAAGGCTTCAACAAGCATTCGGTGCGATTCCGCAGCTGTTTTCTTCAAATGAAAACAGAAAATTAACACTGTCCGCGTTTGCTCTTTATTCGGCACGAAACTCGACATGTTGACTGCACTGAGAGTAAACGATAATGACGCTCGATTCGCGCAAAACTATGGTGGTTCGACAGTCAAGGTTGACACTTCACAAGGTCAAAGTTTTATGACAATCGATAAATATTTACGTTTGCGAGACATCTATATGTTCGAACCGACATTTCATACTTGTACACCGGTATAATAATATTAAAAATATATAAAATTAAAAAGTAATATAAATTGAACGAAAGAAAATCCAAAATAAATAAATAAAATAAAACCAAATAAAATGACAAAATAAATATTTGTAAATTTATGTAATTAAAACAAAAAGTTAAATAACATCGATTTTAATTAAATTATTTAAAATAAAATAAAATTAACAAAAATTAAATAAAACAAAAGAAGATAAGCTCAAGTGAAAAAATTGAAATTAATTGAATTAAATTAAGTTAAAAGACGGCCGAAAATCGGTTCAGCGGCTACAAAGCACCAATTATATAAGGTAAAATAAAATTAAATTAAATGATTTAAAAAAAATAGAATGAAATAAAATAAACTTAAATAAAGTTAAATAATAAAAATGCTTAAGCTCACATTCCATTTCACGAAAATTCAGCGTTCAACACCATTTTCTGCTGTATCGCAATAAATCCCATACGATTTTTGCAGCTTTTCAACGCTTCTGAAATCCTTAACAAAGCTCAGATTGACGCAAGCGAACACACACCTTTTGAGCATTTTGCACGCGAACGTTTTGCTGACAAGCCCCGTCGGTAAAGTTGCCGCATAAGTGCAGATTTGGTTATGATACCGTTATCTATAATATGCAAGTGCTGAAGTTTGCTTTCACAACTGCAGAAGTTTACAACATAAAGCATAAGCGACAACAACAATGACAGCATACATTTTCCTTGCTTGCTACTTGAAAACGTGAATAAAATTGAAAATAAAATTTTTGCTGCAGCTGATACACTCATACAACACAAGCACACTTGGAAAATATTACTCATACGCCACGACCAACATACGACCTACTGCGGATTACAGTTTTCACAGTTGTTTGTGGTTGTTGCTGCTGAGATTTAGAATTTCTATCGAACGAAATGTGATGCCCAAAAATGCGGATGCTGAAAACAACAACACTTTTGTGTGCGCTTGTTGTTGCTGTTGCTTGTCAAGGAGCTACAACAGCGACATGACGACAGGTTCGACAACAGCCAAAAAGCGCTGATGGCGTCAAAGCTTCATTGTTGACTGACACCATTCTCACCATGCCTTTCACTTATTCCCTTGGCAATTTCGGGGAAGGCATAAAGGAACGAGCGGCTGCATGCATTTTTAGCATTATTTGATTATGCAGTCAACCATTCAGCCTCTCTCTCTCTCCCCAACAAACGGAAATATGCTTTGATGCTCTCAAGTCCGCGGAGATTTGCTTTCGATGGTGTCGCTGATTTGCTTTTTGCAATTATTGGTGTTTTCGTTGGTTAGAGAGTGCTAACGCAGCAATATTTGAGAGCGAAGGTGTATGTGTGTGTGTGTGTGCGAGTATGCATGTGTTGGTGTTATGCAACCATTGCTGTTTTGCTTTAGAATTTCCTCGTTTATTGCATTACGATCGCCATTGAAACGCATAATGAACAACAATTACAACAACTAGCAACAACAAAGTGTAGTATAAATGTATATAGTATATGCACCGATGTATGTATGTATGTATATGTACAACGCTCACAGCACTTATAGGCAAAGCGTTTGCAGCAATTTGCACGTGTTTTGAAATTTTCGCTACTTTGTAGTGATTTTTATATTGATGTACAGTGCATTGTACAATATATGGTACATATGTGTATACGTCTATATGTGTGTGGGTCTATATACAAGTATGTATTCATGTCCATTTGTACTTACGTTGCATGCTTTCATTTGCTTTGATATTTGGTATTGCGAATTTTTGGTTGCAAATCTCAGTGCCTTTGTTGTTGGCATGCACTCACACGCTGGCTACTTTAAGCTACTTGTTTGTGATGAGCTCCACTTGGTTTAACATTTCGGTAATGAAATTCCCATGCTCGTGTTTGAGTTTTGTTGAGAACAGTCTCGGAGATATGATCGTATCATTGAGGACATCTCGTGGCGTTCGAAAATAGGCGAAGCTCAAGGTGGAGTAGCCTAAGCTGTCTTGTCACCGCTATGCCTTTTTGTAGGTTGTACATAAATCCGAGTCAATTCTGGTGCATAGAACCGGCTGTCTTGAGAGTTGGTTGTGAGCTGTGCTTCATCGATCTGGGCGCCGGGGACGAACGAGACGCAGATGAAGAAGCTACAGGCTTGCGAAACACCGCCCTCAGGGCCGCCACAGGAAACCTCCTGATGTCGCCGGATGATCACTCGTACAGCGAAGCATCTATGCTACGAGTTAAGGAGCTACCATAGGGAACACTCCAATAGGCACCTTATTGAAGCTGAACCTCCATTTAGGCACATCAGAAAGGGAGTACTTGACGTGAAGGACACCATTCAGCAATAACCGCTGGAAGGACGGAGTACAGACAAGCACTGAACGCCATTCACCAGGAGTCAGTCAACACGTTCACAGAGTCGCTTCCCGTGAATGGCGTGCTCGGGGAAAAACCACCACCTTTTAAAGACAACGAGCTCGAGCTCCCTCGAGAGACCCGCGTGACTCTGGCAGAACTTAGGTCTGGATACTGTAGCAGGTCCTACTTTTCCACACTTGATCCCCAGCATACCCAACGTATGACCTGCATGTGGAGCATCTCCGCACGACACTAACAATCTCTTCACATGCCCCCTTAAGCCGACGCATATAACCCCCCTCTCCTTCAGGTCCAATCCCGTCGAAACAGCACGTTTCCTGAACCATTAGGTGACCTCGGCGACTTAGATTGATTAAACCTGCCCCTAAGCGGGGCTAGTGAACCGCTACGACAACAACAACAACAAGGAAAATGGAAGTCGGTGCGCTAATTGTCATGTTTCAATGTTCACTGAAAAAGTTTAGAGTTCGTTTCACGAACTACGTAGGCGTTTGGTGACTCCAAAACTTACTCAGTACTTTTAAGGGCTGCTGCTTACGGTGACATTGAAGTTATGAAAAAAGAATGCGTAGGTCATGTTCAGCAGAAAATAGGTACACCAATAAGAGAGTGTGTGAATAAAGCTACTGCAGAAATTACAGATAAAAATGGAAAGAAACAAAAAAAACAGGAAATTTGGCAACGTTGTGAGGTGTTTTGACTTATGCGTATTTAAATTTAAAAGAAATTGAGGACTAATTTTGCAATGCACAGAAATATGGCAACGTTGCATAGATAATAAAAAGATTAATTTCAATTTAAAACTTTACCGCTCTATAATTACCGGACTCATTTTATACCACTCCCACGCTGAAGAGTTTATCTTAGTGACGTGGTGAAAATTGGCAACAGTGAAAAAAATCTTAAAAAACTACAATAATCCATAATGTATTAACATGTACTTTGTAAGTATTTTAACAATACTGAAGGTAATTATTCGTAGATAAGTTTTAACAAATGAAGTGGGACTTTTGCTGTACTGAGAAATATGGCAACATTGCGTGGAAGATAAGTATTTTAATGCTCCCCTACTTTCTAAAGCAATATGGCACGCTGAGAAAATTGGCAACAATGCATAAATATATATAAACATTGAATTTTTATATTATTGTTAATTGCTTGTAATCTAGAAATTTTATGAACATAAAATTAAATAAATTCGAGTATGGCTTACGAGACTTCATGAAATTTGGCAACATAGCAAAAACGAAAAATGCGTAGGTTATGGTTCCAAATGGTGAAATGTGACAGTGTTTCCAATTACATCCCTCCCACCTCTACTTATCCACCATCCACTCCATTCCATTCCACGTGATTTAAATACCAACTTAGGGGATTTTCTACATTTTAATTTCTACGACAAATAACCTGTTTAATCCTCTTATCAATTGTCATCTATTCTCATTTAATCTACAAGCAATTTGAAATTTAATTTCGCACATATTTTTTTTTTTTGTCATTTTTCTCTGCACAGCTTAAAAGCTTTCACACTTACCTAAATTCTTACAACTGTCTTCTCTAGCAACAATACTGAAGGCATTAAGGTATTATTGTAATTGAGAAACGTGCTCGGCATGGCCAATCTAAGGGCAAGTAGTGTGTGCTAGTGTTGCATTTTAATTGAATTTCCCCAACCAGCAGTATTGCGTGTTTGCAGTAGTAAAAGTGGAGAAATGGTAGTAACTTGATTGGCTATTCAACATTTCAATTTTTTTTTTTTTTGTATTTTTAGTACCATCACTGGAATAAAATCATCTATGAGAAAAGTAGATTTCATGAGCAACAAATTTCTTTTACCGAA
>JAWMAG010000054.1:12637500-12670000 GCA_037013455.1 Ceratitis rosa
CATTTACCGAAAGTGTGACTATGTAGAGAATTTGTTGGATTTTTACCTAGATTTTAGTGTGTATGCGTCTCACCTGACAATTTGGCCGTCAGTTGTGTAATGCACACTTTCGTTTTTTCAATATATATCTCTCTTCCTGTTGCTTTTTCTTACTCGCTTTCTTTACTTTTGCTTATATTTATTTCTTGATTTTAAGTTGAATTTTGTGCTGATACTGTCAGCTCGAGGCAAACGAAATGAAAACCCTGAAAATGTTTTTATTTTACCTTCATCATTAAATACTAGACGCATCTTAAGGCAATGCTTTGTCAGCAAGTTGTCAACAATAATTGCTTGTTGGCTTTTTGGTAATTGAGACTTGCGGGATGGAATGAAGGTGGAACAGTGGCTGATCACTCCTTTGCACCTAAATGGAAACGAGAAAAATAATAACAATTACATACTTACTAATATGAAATTGTTTGCTTCATTAAAATGTTTAATAGCAGACTTAAATGAAAATGGGAACTAAAATTGAGAAAAAGAATTGTCTTCACCGCCGTTCAACTTAAGTGTAAGTGAAAGTAAATTGTATGCAGAGGCTTTAAATAATTAAAGACCTTAATTGAAACTTACAAAAAATTTTACAAGAATGTTGCCTATCTTTAGGATGATTTGGTTTGATTTAAATTAAAAAAAAAACTGGTGGTAAATTTATTCAGTCGGACGACTTTTTTTTTCATACGTAGCCAATTCAAAAAAGCTTTTTTTAATAAAAAAAAAAACACGACAAGAAAGTTTTTTCATCAAAATACCAATTAAAACTTTACACCTAAATGTAGGCAACAATTTACTATCAAATTATTGAGAAAATAAACACCGTAGTCTACATTTAGAGTAAAGTTTAAGCGGTGTAAGAGCTATGGTAACTATTATTCTAGCTCCTACTGTTAATTAAATGTTAAAAAAATTCAAAAGTAAGCTAAAAACTTTGAAATATTTGTTTTTTAAAAAAATGTTTTTTTCTTTCTTCAAAAGTAAAATTCTAAGATAACTACTTGCTTATATTATTTTAAGATAAATATATTTTAAAAATTTTTTACGTGGTGGTTTTTTATATAAAAAAATACATATTTATTAAGTGGTTAATTTTGATAAATTTCTTCACAAAAAAAAAATATCTAAAATTTCCCAAACTGGATAACACATCACTGTTTCCGTCTCGACTAAAAACCGTTAACCACTAAAGCACATTGAGTCATTACTCCGAACATTATGAAAAAAATGAGAACTAATCGATTTGACGAGCGTAAAATTCGACCGAAATTCATAAATTTTTATTTTTTTTTATTTTAAAATTTTTCGCTCAAAATTCTAGGCATTGCAAACATATTATTATGCAACAACTATTTACGAATTTTCTACGTATATTTTAATTAAATATCAATTAAAATGTAGCCTAACGAGTTTGCACTCTCAGTCAAACTGCAGATGAAAATACATACTTTTGTAAACACACATACAAACCCCCGCAAATACACATGCAATTGCATCCATTACCCAAAAGTATACACAAATAAAGTGAATTTCATATGTACGCGTATATTTGCATTTATAAATATAGCTGATGGCCTTTGTTGTGCTTCGAACTGTCAAATGGCCAATGGCAGGGTAAATGATGTATGTATGCATCGGGCTGTGAGAGAGTGTGTGCGTGTGAGTGCATGCACAACCGTTGTGGATGCCACAACATGAAGTTGATTGCTGATTTTATAAATATACAAATAGAAATACACGTATATATGCAGCCGCGATGGGGTAGTATGTTGAAGCAGGTTATGCCGCCATTTTCATGAACTGGAAATCATTGTAAATAAACAAAAAGATAGTATGAGTGGTACTTCTGTAACACGTATGATGCCTCGATATGTTACCGCACTGATATATTTGGTATATCACAAGTGCAAAAGCAAAATCAAGGGAGTATGATTTCCAGCGAACTTTGCTCGAGAGTTCATTTTCAAATGTGTATTGGATGTGTCGCTTTTTGACTGCTGCGAGTGCAGAACATACAAACAAATGCAGCGTACTATAGTATATGTAATTAATTAATTTTTGTTTTCCCACATTTTATATTATCAGCTTCCTACAAACATTTTTCTTCTCTAAGGATTAATGCATTTAAAATAATTTTTTCTTGAAATTCCATTTTTAATTTAAAAAAACTTGAAACTTAGCTTTTTTTTAATTTTTGAAAATAAGCGGAAATCACAAGGTGCTATGTCCGGGGAATATGGTGCTGGACGTATTTCTTCGATCCCAGAGATCTCAAATAAAAACTCGTTATTCCATGTATAAATCCTCTTTCTCCCTGTTTTCCAACAAATTTTTGAAAACTTTTGGTAAGCACTCTTCGGTGTACCATTTTAAAGTCACTATCTGACACTTTTCCAGTGGAATAACAGCTACGATTTTAGATCGGGTGAAGTATACTGACATCATTACTTTTGCTGCTGATTTTTGGTGCTTAGATTTTACGGTTGGGTTTTGCTCCTGTAGGGCTCCATACCATGGACTGCTGTTTGGTTTCTGGATCGTACTCAGAGAACAAAGATTTGTCACCAGTAACGACTTTACTAAAGTTGCTAGACTGAAAATTTTCATATTTGTTTAGGAAAAATTGAGCAAAATGCACTCGACTTCATTGAAAATTCGTGGTGCCCATTGAGCAGATTTCTTCGTGTATCCCAGATGATTACTTAATATTCGCAATACAGTCATGGCATTCAAGCCCAATTCGTTAGCAATCAACTCTAGTGTCAGTCGTGAGTCTTCGACAAATTTGGACTTCACCAGAGCTAAAGTGACGTCATCAGTAGCCGAGTTCTCAAAACTGGCTACCACAGTATCCGAATAGTTAGCATTACGACCTGCCATTCGGTAGATCTCAAGTCCTGGTTCAACTAATATACTCGCACAAACTTAATATTTCCACTTGAGTTCGCCTCTCGGCAGGGAATGTCAAACCCTCCAAGTGTTATTCTGATATGAAATAAAAGCTCCTCTTAAAAAATCATCAGCAGTTCGGAGCCAGCTTAGAACAGAAAGTTCTCCCATTTGTTTGAAAACCCTCGTTCGAAAATCGCTTCGAAGGTTACAGAGTAAACGCAAGATATTCGAAAAATATTCCAAACAAAAATTAAGCAAAATTAATTTCCATTATTAAAGAGTTACTTGCTCACACTTAAGGGAACAAAACTTTGTCAATTCCGCAACAAAATTAAGGCTTCAATTAATTTTGTCATTATTAATTACTGCTCATGTGCCACTTAATATTACAAATACCCAGCAGTTTTGCCGCCAATTTACCTTCCACATTTTCCCTGAAACCATTCTTATTTGTATTAATCCATAGAGAATATGCAATTATTCTTCCGCATATTAAACTGAAGTTCAACAAACGACTACACAAGTCAAAATGCCCATTCAAGCTTTATTTTGCACATATAGTATATATGGTATGTATATATGAATATTAGGCGTTGTATGTACTTTTATTCTCCCTTCGTTCTGAAATTTCTTCTGCTTTGACTTTTTGCATATTCGTTCGATATTAATTGCATTAACTTATTTACTGACACACTTATATAAATCCTCAACGTTTTGCTGCTTTGAGTCAAGTGGCTGTAGCAGAAAAGTTATGTCTTACACGTTCACTGGTATAGCGTATAAAAATAACTTTCTTATTAGAGAAACTTGTAATTATAATATTATTGCTTCCTTTCCATTCACTTTTATTATCGAGAAGTATATAATTATGAACTTAAGCATAAATGACAGTAAAACTTTTTGGCTTTTTGGGGAATTTATGCGTGTTCACTGGTTTGCAAGTATTTTATTTTTGCTGCTACTGTGTAAACAAATAAAATAAATAAGTTAAAATTAAAATTAAAATTAAAATTAAAATTAAAATTAAAATTAAAATTAAAATTAAAATTAAAATTAAAATTAAAATTAAAATTAAAATTAAAATTAAAATTAAAATTAAAATTAAAATTAAAATTAAAATTAAAATTAAAATTAAAATTAAAATTAAAATTAAAATTAAAATTAAAATTAAAATTAAAATTAAAATTAAAATTAAAATTAAAATTAAAATTAAAATTAAAATTAAAATTAAAATTAAAATTAAAATTAAAATTAAAATTAAAATTAAAATTAAAATTAAAATTAAAATTAAAATTAAAATTAAAATTAAAATTAAAATTAAAATTAAAATTAAAATTAAAATTAAAATTAAAATTAAAATTAAAATTAAAATTAAAATTAAAATTAAAATTAAAATTAAAATTAAAATTAAAATTAAAATTAAAATTAAAATTAAAATTAAAATTAAAATTAAAATTAAAATTAAAATTAAAATTAAAATTAAAATTAAAATTAAAATTAAAATTAAAATTAAAATTAAAATTAAAATTAAAATTAAAATTAAAATTAAAATTAAAATTAAAATTAAAATTAAAATTAAAATTAAAATTAAAATTAAAATTAAAATTAAAATTAAAATTAAAATTAAAATTAAAATTAAAATTAAAATTAAAATTAAAATTAAAATTAAAATTAAAATTAAAATTAAAATTAAAATTAAAATTAAAATTAAAATTAAAATTAAAATTAAAATTAAAATTAAAATTAAAATTAAAATTAAAATTAAAATTAAAATTAAAATTAAAATTAAAATTAAAATTAAAATTAAAATTAAAATTAAAATTAAAATTAAAATTAAAATTAAAATTAAAATTAAAATTAAAATTAAAATTAAAATTAAAATTAAAATTAAAATTAAAATTAAAATTAAAATTAAAATTAAAATTAAAATTAAAATTAAAATTAAAATTAAAATTAAAATTAAAATTAAAATTAAAATTAAAATTAAAATTAAAATTAAAATTAAAATTAAAATTAAAATTAAAATTAAAATTAAAATTAAAATTAAAATTAAAATTAAAATTAAAATTAAAATTAAAATTAAAATTAAAATTAAAATTAAAATTAAAATTAAAATTAAAATTAAAATTAAAATTAAAATTAAAATTAAAATTAAAATTAAAATTAAAATTAAAATTAAAATTAAAATTAAAATTAAAATTAAAATTAAAATTAAAATTAAAATTAAAATTAAAATTAAAATTAAAATTAAAATTAAAATTAAAATTAAAATTAAAATTAAAATTAAAATTAAAATTAAAATTAAAATTAAAATTAAAATTAAAATTAAAATTAAAATTAAAATTAAAATTAAAATTAAAATTAAAATTAAAATTAAAATTAAAATTAAAATTAAAATTAAAATTAAAATTAAAATTAAAATTAAAATTAAAATTAAAATTAAAATTAAAATTAAAATTAAAATTAAAATTAAAATTAAAATTAAAATTAAAATTAAAATTAAAATTAAAATTAAAATTAAAATTAAAATTAAAATTAAAATTAAAATTAAAATTAAAATTAAAATTAAAATTAAAATTAAAATTAAAATTAAAATTAAAATTAAAATTAAAATTAAAATTAAAATTAAAATTAAAATTAAAATTAAAATTAAAATTAAAATTAAAATTAAAATTAAAATTAAAATTAAAATTAAAATTAAAATTAAAATTAAAATTAAAATTAAAATTAAAATTAAAATTAAAATTAAAATTAAAATTAAAATTAAAATTAAAATTAAAATTAAAATTAAAATTAAAATTAAAATTAAAATTAAAATTAAAATTAAAATTAAAATTAAAATTAAAATTAAAATTAAAATTAAAATTAAAATTAAAATTAAAATTAAAATTAAAATTAAAATTAAAATTAAAATTAAAATTAAAATTAAAATTAAAATTAAAATTAAAATTAAAATTAAAATTAAAATTAAAATTAAAATTAAAATTAAAATTAAAATTAAAATTAAAATTAAAATTAAAATTAAAATTAAAATTAAAATTAAAATTAAAATTAAAATTAAAATTAAAATTAAAATTAAAATTAAAATTAAAATTAAAATTAAAATTAAAATTAAAATTAAAATTAAAATTAAAATTAAAATTAAAATTAAAATTAAAATTAAAATTAAAATTAAAATTAAAATTAAAATTAAAATTAAAATTAAAATTAAAATTAAAATTAAAATTAAAATTAAAATTAAAATTAAAATTAAAATTAAAATTAAAATTAAAATTAAAATTAAAATTAAAATTAAAATTAAAATTAAAATTAAAATTAAAATTAAAATTAAAATTAAAATTAAAATTAAAATTAAAATTAAAATTAAAATTAAAATTAAAATTAAAATTAAAATTAAAATTAAAATTAAAATTAAAATTAAAATTAAAATTAAAATTAAAATTAAAATTAAAATTAAAATTAAAATTAAAATTCAAATTCAAATTCAAATTCAAATTCAAATTCAAATTCAAATTCAAATTCAAATTCAAATTCAAATTCAAATTCAAATTCAAATTCAAATTCAAATTCAAATTCAAATTCAAATTCAAATTCAAATTCAAATTCAAATTCAAATTCAAATTCAAATTCAAATTCAAATTCAAATTCAAATTCAAATTCAAATTCAAATTCAAATTCAAATTCAAATTCAAATTCAAATTCAAATTCAAATTCAAATTAAAATTAAAATTAAAATTAAAATTAAATTAATTTATTATATTATTATATTAAGTTGTAATAAACTTTACATTAAAATAAGAGAAAAATAGGAAAATAAAATATTGAAATAAATTTTTTTAATAAACTGAAATAAACATATTTTTATTTGCTTAAAATAAAATCCTTTGACTGAAATTCACCTAAAATTTAATTGTTGCCAAGTGTTGAATGCAATTTAAGTGAAGTATTATATTGCCATTTTAATTTGCTGTGAACAGCAGACAAATGGCCCAGTTTGTGGCATGTGTGAGTCCAATAATCCGCATATTTCCATTTAATGCCACGGAACTAATTGCAAATAATATCCGCCCTTAGCGCCGAAAATAGTGCGCGACATGGCAAACGTGCGGTGATTATGCAAAAAAGAAAATAATATAATGAAATAATGATAATTACAATTATCAGCGCAAGTTTAATCATATACTTAGTATTCACTTTAATACCTATCGTTTATAAGCTATATTAATTACACGGTGGGGCTATTATTATTATTATCGGCTTATGGCGTGAATTCTTGCACGATTCAGTTAATGAGAAAATAACAAAAATACATCTAGGAAGTTCAAAATTTAGTGAGTATTAAAGTAGGCACATAGATATATACTCTTGTGAAGGCATACAAACTAATCTGAGTAAATTTGAATATGGCTCCAAAGTTCATAAGTACGACATGCTACTGGACTCCTACCTGAGTTGGATCATATATTTTCTACGAAATTAAAACTTAAAATTTTATATTTAAGAAAAAATTTAGTTAAATTTTCAACGAAAACTAAATACTTTTTCCAGCTTGCTTTTCTTTTCACACATATATAGTTAATCGCTTTTCCAGCTCTTGTGTACACCTTTATCAAGCATTGAAGTACTAAATTCCATTCACTCACTGCAATATAATTCATTTTACTTTATACCCTTCTCCATTGTAAGCTTTTCTATTCCCAGCTGCTTATGACTTAGCCACTTCAACAAAATCGAGCTTACAGAGAACTCAATTTTCATCCAAACATGCCTTTTCGTCAATCTGGTTAGTTAGGATGTATAGCCAGCTCATGATGTGATAATATTGCTTATTTGAGAGCTCTTCCTGCTTTTGAATTGCAAAAACAGATAGTTAATCACATATAATTAATCATTGCGTTTTATTATATTTTGTTTTAAAATATTTTATAATATTTTATTTTATTTATATTTATTTTGCTTTAAATAAATTTATTTCATTTTAATTTAATTTAATTTTTTTTTGTTTT
Organism: Ceratitis rosa; assembly: GCA_037013455.1. Lineage (NCBI taxonomy): Eukaryota > Metazoa > Arthropoda > Insecta > Diptera > Tephritidae > Ceratitis > Ceratitis rosa. Next base: position 12,645,435 of record JAWMAG010000054.1, read on the forward strand.
CTTTTTCATTTTATATTATTTAATTTTATTTTATTTTATCATATATTATTTTACTTTATTTTAATTTATATTATTTTATTTTATTTTGTTTGAATTTGTTTTATTTTAATTGATTTGCGCTTATTTTATTTCATTTTATTTCATGTTATTTTATTTTATTTTAATTTATATTATTTTATTTTATTTTATTTTATTTTATTTTATTTTATTTTATTTTATTTTATTTTATTTTATTTTATTTTATTTTATTTTATTTTATTTTATTTTATTTTATTTTATTTTATTTTATTTTATTTTATTTTATTTTATTGTATTGTATTTTATTTTATTTTATTTTATTTTATTTTATTTTATTTTATTTTATTTTATTTTATTTTATTTTATTTTATTTTATTTTATTCTATTTTATTTTATTTTATTTTATTTTATTCTATTTTATTTTATTTTACTTTATTTTATTTTATTTTATTTTATTTTATTTTATTTTATTTTATTTTATTTTATTTTATGATATTTTATTTTATTTTATTTTATTGTATTTTATTTTATTTTATTTTATTATATTTTATTTTATTTTATTTTATTTTATTTTATGTTATTTCATTTTATTTTATTTTATTTTATTTTATTTTATTTTATTTTATTTTATTTTATTTTATTTTAAATTATTTTATTTAATTTAATTTATTTTATGTTATTTTATTTTATTTTATTTTATTTTATTTTATTTTATTTTATTTTATTTTATTTTATTTTATTTTATTTTATTTTATTTTATTTTATTTTATTTTATTTTATTTTATTTTATTTTATTTTATTTTATTTTATTTTATTTTATTTTATTTTATTTTATTTTATTTTATTTTATTTTATTTTATTTTATTTTATTTTATTTTATTTTATTTTATTTTATTTTATTTTATTTTATTTTATTTTATTTTATTTTATTTTATTTTATTTTATTTTATTTTATTTTATTTTATTTTATTTTATTTTATTTTATTTTATTTTATTTCATTTTATTTTATTTTATTTTGATTTATTTTATTTTATTTTATTTTATTTTATTTTATTTTATTTTATTTTATTTTATTTTATTTTATTTTATTTTATTTTATTTTATTTTATTTTATTTTATTTTATTTTATTTTATTTTATTTTATTTTATTTTATTTTATTTTATTTTATTTTATTTTGTTTTATTTTATTTTATTCTATTTTATTTTATTTTATTTTATTTTATTTTATTTTATTTTATATTATTTTGTTTTATTTATTTTACTTAAAGTATCATGTTGTTGTGTTTACATTAATTTGCTATAACGTTTACGCTTTATTTTCCTTAGGGTATTTTTTCTTGTTAATCTTCCCGTTAATGCCGCATGAACACACACATAGATATACGTACATATTACATTTTCCATTTGGCTTTCTGTCCTTTGCAGATATTTTTACGCGAATTCGCTTTTGCTTTGAGTTCATTATTTTCGTGTAGTCTTTGGACCGTAGCTTTCTTTGGATTTCTTTGATGGCAAAACAACAAAAACAAAGACTTGAACTACCCTTGACCACCACTACCAATTGTTCTTTGTTTCACTCACTGTGGCACAACAATTTGTGGCAGGTGGCAAGCAGTTTAAGTAAGTGGATGCGGTTTACTTCTTTTTTCCCTGACTCATATCACTTCAGAAATAATTCACTTGCACAGTTCTTGGCAGTTTTTCTACTTTTTCGCCCACTTCTACGTCGTATTGTTATGCTTCTTCTTATTAGTACCTACGTTCACTAGGCGAAATGAAAAACTTCAAAAGATCGTTTCGTCTTCATTTTTGTTTGCTTTATTTTACACAAAGTTTCTGTATAGAGAAATTTCTTGTTTTATTTGTTTTTTTTTTTTGCTTTTCATCTCTACTCCTACTCCAGTTATTTTTGCTTTTAATTTTGCTTTCCACTTTGTCAATTGCAGTTTTATTAAATTGAATTGCTATACAGCTTTTTCCTACTGCGTAGAATCTTCCAAGCGCCTTGAGGTAGACTACATTATACAATCAAATGAGCTTTTCATATCCACGCACTCGAGCACTTACGGCAAAAAACTAGCAGCCGCTGATTAGAACTTGAATTGTTCGTTTGGTTTTGTTTTCTTCCGTATAATTAATTGACAGCGGATACGCAAGAAGGCATTACAAATGATACAAACAACTACACTAACAAGAAAAAAGCTCTTTGTTTGCACCTCGTTACCTTATTTACTGTATCGCGAGGTAATTCAGAGTGGATTGAAATCATTTTTTTTTTGCTTGCTTCGTTCTATGAGCCGAATTAATAGTTTTCGAAATACCCCTAAAATGATTAAAAATGTTGTAGCTATTATTAGGGTGAAAGTGAAGTTCTAAACTGCATTGCAGGTCTAAAAGTGAATTAATTAATAAAACGAAATTAATTTATTTATTGCTTTTTTAATTTTACTTTAATTGATTATATTTTACTATGCTTTATGTTATTTATTTATATAAATTTATTTTATTTTATTTTAATTCATTTTATTATTTAATTTATTGTCTTTTTTTATTCTAATAATTTTCATTTCATTTTAATTTCCTTTAGTTTAATTTATTTTATTTTTTAAATTTCAGTGGACTTTCTTTTTTATTTTGTTTTATTTGGTGTAATTTTTTTGTTTGTTTTATTTTATTAAACTTTAATTTATATAATATTTTTATATTCTATTTTATTTGATTTTATTTTATCTTGTTTTATTTTATTTGTTTAGTTTTATATTATTTTATTTTATTTTATTTAATCTTATTTTGTTTAAATTTATTTTATTTTATTTTATGTTATTTTATTTTATTTTTTATTTCATTTCATTTGATTTCGTTTTATTTTGTTTTGTTTTATTTTAGTATATATTATTTTGTTTTATTTAATTTTATTTCATTTTATTTTATTTGGTTTTTTTATTTTATTTTAATTGGGTTTATTTTATTTTTTATTATTTTATTTTATTTTATTTTATTTGATTTTATATTATTTTTATTTTTTTATCATAGTTTATTTTATTTTGTTTCATTTTATTTTATTTCATTTCATTTTATTTTATTTTATTTTATTTTATTTAACTTTATTTTATTTTATGATATTTTATTTTATTTTATTTTATTTGGTTTTATTTTATTTTAGTTAATTTAGTTGATTTTATTTTATTTTATCTTTTTTACTTTTTTTTTTTATATTAATATTTTATATTATCTGCATGCTTAACTATCTTTAATTGTTTGAAGCCACTTTAAAGCATTCCTTCATTAGTCTACATCAGCATCATTTATCCATGCCGCCAACTTTTTCCATATGTATTTGCCAACAGTAGAAAAAACTAACATGATTAAAACGGAATTAATATGAGTAAAGAACGAAAATGAAGTTCAAATGGATCGAATAATTGAAACTTTATCAGCTGTTGTGATTAAAAGTGACTCCATGCTGCTCTTAGTTCTCTCAACCACCAAACGCTAAGTGTATTTCCTGTAATGAGAAAAAATTGGCGAAAAAATACAAGACAAACAAAAAATGTGTTTAAATGGTTTTCTGAGTATAGAATTTAAATATAACAGAAAAAGTAATTGGAAATAAATGATCTACTGAGTAGAGGACGAGTTAAACAAAATTAATGTAAAATAGTACTTTTCGATTGCCAAAGAAACGTGCATACATATTTAAATATCTATATACATACACATGTAAGTCTGTTTATAAAAACCAATCGCTTATTTAAATGCATAACCTTTCAAATTTGCATTTATAACTTTTTCACAGCATCAACTCAATCCATCTCTCTCTTTTTGGCTCTCTTGCACACTTAATTCAATGAAATTAAATGTTAAATTTTCTATCTCAAATTAATTAACCAACTTTAACTACATAAATGTAATGACATATATCGATGTATGTATATACATATTTTACTTTTTGTAGGAATTTTCGGCAAGCACCACAAAGTATGCTTCTCGTTGCGAGGAGTGCAATGCAAGCAGTATTTCACTTACATAAAAACTGTAGCGAAAAGTTTCCACTTCGTGTTTGTGTTTCAGCGAAAGCCACACAAGCAACAACAACAAGTGGAGTACGCGAAACGAACAAGTTTTGTTGAGTTTTTGAACTTTACAATATTTACAATTAATTAAAATTAAATTCTGCTGTTTGAAAACAAAAGCTCTTTTACACTTTTGCAGTGTTATTAATTGCTTTTGTTGCAAGCTTTTGTTAGAAATCGTAACTATGCTGCCTTATTAGAAAAAAAATTTTTTACAGAGATGATAACGCTCGAAACTTACAAAAATATTTGCCCTTTAAAATAAAAACTAAAGCAGAATATAACAAAACTAAATATTATGCAGTAAAGTTAAAAACTAAAATTAAATAAATAAAATAATACAAATAAAAATAAAAATTAAAAGAATTATTTAATTGAATAAAATAAAGTAAATTAAAAAACCGAAAATAAAACCAAATAATATAAAGTAAAATGAAAATAACTTAAAATTAAACTTAATTAAATTCAAATCAACCAAACGATATTAAATAAATAAAAAATAAAATAAAAAAAATTATCAAATAAAATAAAATTATTTAATGTAAAATGATATAAAATAAAATAAAATAAAAAATTTAAAAGAAAATAAATACAAATTACAAAAAATTAAAATAAAATACAAATAAATGAAATGAATACAAAATAAAGTAAAAATAAAACAAAATAAAGGAAACAGTTTCAGCTAAAATTAAATAAAAATTTAAAAAAATAAAATAAAATACAACACAATTAAATAAAATTAATAAATAATAAATAATAAATAAAACATTAAATAAAATAAAAAAATTAAATATAAGAAAACAAAAAATATAAACTAAAATAAAATATAAAACATAAAACAAATTGAAATGAAATGAAAACCACGTCAAATAAAATAAATAATAAAATACAAATACAAATAAATAAAATGATCAAAAATAAATAACATATAAATAAAACATAAAATAAAATGAAATAATATAAAATTAAATAAAATAAGTAAGCAAGTTAAGTTAAAATAATATAAAAAATTTAAAAAAAAATAAAATAAATCAAAATGAAATACAATTAAATTAAATAAATGAAATATCAAAAAAAAAATAAAATATAAAAAATAAATAATTAAAATTAAAATAAAATATAAAAATTAAAACAAAGTAATATAAATATATAAATAAAATTAAATGATATGAAATGCACAATTAAAAAATAAAATAAAACTAATTAAAATTAAACCAAAAGAAAATTAAATAAAAAAGAAAGTCAAGAATAAGAATTAAAAAAATAAGTTAAAATAAAATCAAATCAAATAAAATAAAATAAAAGAAACAAATTAAAAACATCAAAAATTTTAATTTTAAATAAAATAAATTAAAATAAAATAAAATCAAATAAAACAAAATTAAATAATGTAAATTAAAATAAAGTGTAAACATTAAAATAAAATGAAATGAAAAACAACAAAAATAAAATAAAAAATTAAATGAAAATAAAAATAATAAAATAAAATAAGAAACAAAATAAATTAAAATAAAATCAAAATAAAATGAATAAAAAACAAAATAAGAAATAAAACATAAAGAAATAAATTTATAAAAATAAAATAAAATGAAATGAAAACGAACTAAAAGAAAATTAAAAATAAAATCTAAATTAAACAAATAAAATAGAATATATAATATAAGAAAGAATCAAATAAAATAAAGAAGTAAAGACGGAAAATTAAGTAAAGCAAATGAAAAGTTTAATAATAAACATAAATAAAAATAAAATAAAATCATAAACTAAAATTAAGTCAATTAATATATACAATAAAATAAAAAATAAAAAATAAAAAAAGATAAAAAAAAATTAAGTAAAGTAAAACAAATTAAAGTAAAACTATATTTGAAGAAATCTATAAAATTTAATAGAAAAAGAGATAAAACAAAGTAAAGCAAATAAAAAAAACCTAAAATAAAAAAGTAAAATAAAATATATTAAAAATTTTATAATGAATAATAAAATAAAATATAGTAAAAAATAAAATAAAATAAAATAAGAAAAAATTAAATAAAAAAAATTAAATAAAAAAAATTAAATAAAAAAAATTAAATAAAAAATTGAGAAAAATAAAATAAATATTCGCATAAAAAAAACAAAAAAAAACTGGAGTAAAGAAAAATCGATTAAAATAAAATTAAATATCATAACATAAAAAAAGCAAATATAATACATTTAAATGCATTAAAAAATTAAAAAACAAAATGAAGAAAAATAATGGAAAAAATAAATTAATTTATTAAATCAAAATTTAAATAAATTTGATTTAAGTTTGCTTGATTATTTAAATTAAATTTACAATCATTATTGAATATTCACAATTTATTTAAAAAAGATACACCGCTTTGTTTCTTTTAATACAAATTATTTCAAACTTCTTACTGAATTCTTTTGTATAAATTTTTCAATATTTTTTAATCATTTTTCTTAACATTGCCACATTGTCAGTGAAACGGTTTGTGTAATCGTAAAATTCGTTCGTTTTGCTTTTGTTACGCTTGCCGCTCTTTGTAAAGGGTGGTTAAATTTTCAAGGGCCGATGTTGATTTTGAATAAAACACAAACTATTTAGGAAATTATTGAAATTTTATTTTATTATGATATATTGGTATTACTCAATTATGTATGTAACAAAATATCGGCCAAATGAGCGCCGCGACCTCGGCGGCACACCTCCATACGATGGTCCAAATTTTCGATGACGCTGAGGCATAATGGAGTTTCTATGCCGTTAATGTGCCGAATTATCTCATCCTTTAGCTCTTGGATTGTTGCTGGCTTATCGACGTACACCTTTTCTTTCAAATAACCCCAGAGAAAAAAGTCCAACGGTGTCAAATCACATGATCTTGGGGGCAAATTGACATCGCCATTACGTGAGATAACACGGCCATTGAATTTGTTGCGCAAAAGAGCCATTGTTTCGTTAGCTGTGTGGCAAGTGGCACCGTCCTGCTGAAACCACATATCGTCCACATCCATATCTTCCAATTGTGGCCATAAAAAATTCGTTATCATCTCACGATAGCGAACACCATTCACAGTAACTGCCTGACCGGCCTCATTTTGGAAAAAATACGGCCCGATGATGCCGCCAGCCCATAAACCGCACCAAACAGTCACTCTTTGTGAGTGCATTGGTTTTTCGACAATCACTCTTGGATTCTCATTCGCCCAAATGCGGCAATTCTGTTTATGGAAGAATCCACTGAGGTGAAAATGTGCCTCATCACTGAAGATGATTTTCTTCGAAAATTTTCATAATAAGTCTGGATAACTTTAACACGTTGCTGGATTGTGTATCTCTCCATGGTTCAAATTGAGTAAGTCTGAAATAGAGAAATGTCAAATTAAATTCGGAAAAAAACTTGGCGTTTAGGTGTGGTTCACATTCAACATCGGCCCTTACAATTTAACCACCCTTTATTTACCGAAACTCAAAAATTTAATACACAAACTCTTACTTGGAACGAAATCAGCTCGTAAATAAGACCAGCTGTCGCACGACAATGCCACAGACATTTACCACCTGAGTGCGCAAACAAATCCATATATATGTACGTAAATATTTTCCCACTTTGCCAAGCAATATTTAAGTATCAGCAAATCTCTTCATAAATACGTGTATGAACAAAATATGCATTGGGCACTTTCAGACTTCTGTATGTATGTACGTGTATATGCGTTTATATATACGAGTATGTACATATTTGAAACCATTTACACTTGTGTCGCTTGGTGTTCTCGTTGCTGGCTTCTTGATGCGAAATTGAGCCATTAAATAAAATATACCTGACATTAATGTTGAACATATTAAGCCAACGCAGGTAGCCAAGCGGACAGAGTGTAAGTCAGTTGCGTCAGTGTAACACTCGAAGGGGCAGTTAGGTGGGCGGAGCATCAGTTGGTGAGCCAAACGGCAGTCTGCTTGCATCCTCTGTGTGTACTTTTCACGTTCGTAGTCACCCATATATTTAAACATCTCAGACAGTTGTGGGAATTGCGATATTCTCTTTTGTATTCTTTCCTTTCATTTTATTCTAATTTTAAAAATTTTCTCTTCGCTTTTTTTTATTTTTAATAAATGTTGATATTTCAACGAATTCATAATACATTTACGATAGCTATGTATAAGTAGCTGCGAAGGCAGTTTATGTACATATATATATGTATGTGCATGTGTGTGTTGAGTTGCCTGTAAAAGTGTTTGTATGTCGCTTGAGTGTTTGTTGTTGTATTTTACAGGCTGAAGCAGCAAAAAATATGCAATCCCTGTGAACAGTTTTCGCTTTATGTCAAACAATCAAGCATACATTCAGGCGCGTGTTGGAGAGAAAAAAAAATTGGAAAATTTCATTTAAACGCATTTTGCACGCTGGCGAGTCTTTCTGCCTTAAGCGACAACTTAACTTACGCCTGCAGCTGTGCGAGCTGTAGAACCATATGAGTTTTTAAAATTTTCGGTTTTTTTTTTCTTTCTACTGGGATTTATACCCTTGGTAACACAAAAAATATTAAATAAAGGATTTTTGAGTGAAGATTTCCATGTAACATTCATACAACTTATCGTTCGAAAATCAGTTTTTTAGCTTTAACTACTTTAATTTGCAAGATATATTCATGCCGCTTCCCTATTTCTCCTACATTATTAAAGGGAAAATTTTACCGTGGAAATTAATCAAATATAACGGACACAGCAAAAGTTTTCCCTACAACTGTTAGTTCAAAAATAACTTTTTTGCTTAAAAATCTTTTAATATATAAGCTAGAGTCATTAAATTTTGTCCACTTTCGGCAAAAGGTAAGTGGATAGATCCTAGAAAATTTGAACAATATCAAAGGGATATTGATTGTAGTTATCATACTACGAAACGTTCAAAAATCAGTTTTTCCTTTACAACTCTTCCAATTTAAAAGTTCAAACCATTAAATTTCGCGCACTTTTAGCAAATATATAAGTAAAGATATATCAGCAAAAATAATCGAAATCGGGTGTATATATCATAGAGTCCCCTTACAAGTGATCGTTCAAAAATCAGTTTTTTTGTTAAAACTTTGTGAATTTATAAGCCAAAGTAATGAAATTTCGCACACTTACTACAAAAAGGAATGTGAATGCATGTTAACAAAGATTAGCAAAATCGCAACCATATAGCATGCGGTTGCCATACTATTTAACTTTCAAAAATTAGTGTTTTTGTTATAACTCTTTCAGTTTATAACTTGAAGCCGTGAAAATTCGCACACTTTCACCAAAAACTAAATGAATTCAACTCAACAAAGATTATCATAATCCAAAGTATTTAACACGTGGTTGCCATACTGTTAAGCGTTAAAAAATGAGTTTTTCGGCTATAACATCTTTAATTTTCAAGCTATAATCAAGAAATTAGGCAAACTTTCACAAAAAAATAAGTGAATATACCTCAGTAAAGCTTAAGAAAATCGAACAAATATAGCATGTAGTTGCCATACGATTTATTTTTCAAAAATGAGTTTTTTGACTATAACTCTTTCAATTCATGTGTTGAAGTTATAAAACTTCGCTAACTTGTACCAAAAGATAAGTAAATGTATCTCTGTAAAAATGAGCAAAATCGGACGAATATATTATATAGTCCTCATACTAATAATCGTTCAAAAATGAGTTTTTTGGTTATAAATCAGGCAATTTACCAGCTAAAATCATTAAATTTTGTACACGTTCACCGAAAAGGAAGTGATTGCATGTGAACAAAGTTTAGCCAAATCGTGGTTGCCATACTTCAATTATTTTAATATACATGTAGTACTGAAGCAGGTAAACAAAGGATGCCGCTTACATACATTACATAAGAATAATATAATATACCTATATATAATATAATATACAATATAATAATAAAATCGGACAAGCAGTAATATATATTTGATTTACCAGATATGATTTTTTAATTTGAGAACTCATGCAGAAAAAATTTTTTAGGTGCCATGTGAGTAAAATATGTATTATATATGTATAATTTTTCAGTAGTCATAAACGGTATGACGAATTCGAATTTCCACATATTTTTTCTTGATACTCTTTTGCTTTTCTTGTTTCCATTACATTTAATTTTTTTTTCTGCGTTCATAATTTTCATCGCTCAGTTTTCGTTACGTAGCAAGCGCTTCTTCAGCATATCTTTCACTTCACTCTCACTTCCCTTTCACTTCTTCCCAATTTATACACAAACTTCTTACATTTTCTTTCTACTTTCTTTCTGCGCGCACAATTTACTTCATTTTTTTCACTACTACACCGTTGCAAATGAAAATTTTCACTCGATTTACTTTGTAAAATGTGACATTTTATGCGAATTACATTTCAACATTTTACATTTTCTTTTTTTTTTTGACGCTTTATTGCCTGCATTAGTTGTTTTTGTTGCTTTTGGTGTTTTTACTGATTTTCTTGCCTTGTTTTACAACACCGCATTGCTTACTTCTACGTTTCAGCTTTGAAAAAGTACAAAAAAAAATAATCTCGCTTTTAAATTGTAGTCCAAAGTGTGGGTGTGTTTGTGTGTGTGTGTGTTTTAGTATGCTTTTAGGCGTTACGAAATTTATGTACACATTTTATTTGCTTTTACGATAATGAAATGGAAAACAGGTAATTCAATTGAAGGAACGTTATCTAACGCTATTTAAGTTTTTGTTGTTGTTATTGTTAGCTTTTCTTATTTTTGTTGTAAACGCTGCTACTGCTGTCATCTATACCTGTCACAACTGCTATTCAAGTGGGTCATTGTTGGTACTGAGCCTCTCAGGTGCGTAAAATTTCCCAAAGGTAATTGGTAAAAAGGACGAGCTGTGTGTCACAAGGACGATAGGACAAAATTGTATAGAATTGAAAATGAAATAAAATAGAGCATGCCATTTAAATGTTGCAGGCGAATAGCTGCCAGCGGTAAAGCAGCTAAAAAAATAAGAAAATAAATATTTACTTATTTCCCTACAAACTTAGCTCACATTCTTATTGTTTTCGATATTTTATTGCTCCGAACAGTATCATTATTACCTCCACTTGCAGTCCTTCAACAAAACTCTCAAGAGCTTTGCACAAGCAGAATTGAAAATTAAAATAGAAAAAATACAAAAGAATTCCAATTACTATCAGAAGAACACACACACACACACACAATCGCATATACACCTATACATGTATGTACAAATGTTTATCGCCAATATACTTAACCTTATAGGCTGTTGGCAATTTAAAAGCTGTTAAGAAAATAAATCACAAATGTCCTATGATGAAGTGTCATTAATCAAAGCGACGCGTTGGCCTACATAGCCATGCAAATTCGAATGTGCATATTTATTATAAATCTATGTATGTTTGCATACAACTTCTTACATACATTTACTTCAATATTTTCTTTTCATATTCATATATATGCGCTTGTATTTGACTGTTATTTTGCATGCCTGCTTGTCGGTCTTTTGTCATTGTATGATATATTAAAGCTATTTGTCGAAAGTTATTGCATACTTTTGGGCGAAAAATATTTTTGAGTATATGGTATGCCGGCTTGTTTAAATGGCTTTACAGTGGTTGATTTAAGACTGTCGGACGCAGATGCAGCAATTGAATTTCCAAAAAAAAAAAAAACAAAAACAAAAAAACGTGAAAAAGAGAATGTAAATATGAAATTTGTGAGTTATAGCTACTTTAGGCAAAAGTGTAAGTGAATTTTGTGGCAAATTTTTTAACACAATTCCTTTAACATTTTATTATTATTTTTTAATTCAAATCTGGAGTCTAATTGAAATTTATTTTTGTTTGAAATTTAACCACTTGCCCAAATAAATATATCAATTACGCTTATTTACTTACCAAATATAAAATTTATGAGAATTCCAATAATTGAATTATTGTCTAAAATTGAATGCATACTTTTTGGCGTTTGCTAATCAAAGCTCATTTAAAATAAACTCATTAGCATGCTATGCAATTGAAACGAGCAAACCTTTTACTTTTTCATGTTAAATAAATCTTTTACTTTGCGTGTGTGTTGGAGCGCTTTGGCATACTTTAAGGCCCTTAACAATGAAATCGTTTTACACTACTATAAAATACCGTTATTTGTTTATTGCATGTGCGCAATTGTAGAGCGCATTCGTGTTAGCTATTTAAATTAATGGCATGATTTTAGGCGCGAACAAGTGCTGCATAAATGTAAGGGCGTTAAACGTAGTAAACAATGACTGGTATTGCACATGCAATTCTACTAGAGGGTGCTATCTTGAGCCTTTTGGGCAAAAAAGAAACGCATGGGGATTACTATATTGCCCAATGTAAACTTTTGGGCAACAGTAAAGTGAAAGACCGTTAGCAGTGTAATAAAATAAAATCGAAATTAATATCTATATGAAGTAAGTATTAATTGATTACGTAAAGTGACACTGGCCGACTCGCGCAACTTACATAATCACGCTGGACCCTAATAGTGGCAGAAGGAAGTCAGCTTTATTTTCATCTGAAGTAGTCATTGTACAGCATTTCATGCCATAAGGGCATTCGCAAATTTAAATAGAACCTAAATAAATTAAAGAACCTTCTAGCACTTTAAACTGCGAAGCTCAGATATATCTAAGACGAGTACTCGCTAAGACCAAAAATACACATAGAAGGTGTTCTAACGTCTCCTTCATGCCTTCCTCTCTGCTTTTCCTACATGTGTCACTGCCACCGGCCGTCATCAGGCCATCAGAATACCAGAACGGTTTTTTCCTTTGCGACTATTGCACATTTTGTGGGCTTGCATGTCATTAATGCGTATCACACACTCTAATCCGGCAACCAGCTCTTTTGGAAATCGCATAATGGATCGATTTAAGCAACTTTTGTATATTTTTTACTGGTTCGATGGCAGAACGTAAGGAATTGTTTGCAAATTCATCAGCTATCTCGTTACTTATAATACCTTTTTGGCCGTATACCCTCGGCCACCCTGTCTACTGCTTCCCTGCTTCTAAGAACATTTTTTAAATACAATATGAGCCATACATCTTGATACTTTATATAAAGTTGCCTGCGTTACTAGCTGTCGTAGCAGCTTTCACTTTAGCAAAGACCTCAACCTGAAAAATACTGCAGTACTCTGCAAACTTGAAGACTCGCCCAAGGTTTACCTCACCGCAATAGACTACGGCGACCACCCCATCAACCATATTCGATCTATCGAAATAGACGTTATATGTATCACAACTGGGTCGCGATCACCTTTCAAGTGATCCTTAGAGCTTCTGATATGCCCCACTGCAATTGGGTCCCAAGTGACACCCAGCATCTTTTCAAATACATATTTTATCTAGTTTTTTTATATTTTACTTAATTTTGTTTTATTTTATTTCATTTATTTTATTGCAATTTGTTTTTATTTAATTTCATTTTTTTTACATTTCTTTATTTTTTTTTAATTTATATTATTTTATTTTGTTTTCATTTTTTCATTTTATTTTATTTTATTTTATTTTATTTTATTTTATTTTATTTTATTTTATATTATTTTATTTTATTTTATTTTATTTTATTTTATTTTGTTTTCATTTTTTTATTTTATTTTAATTTATTTTATTTTATTTTATTTTTTTTATTTTTTTTTAATTTATTTTATTTTTTTTTTATTTTATTTTATTTTATTATATTTTATTTTATTTTAATTTATTTTATTTTATTTTATTTTATTTTATTTTATTTTATTTTATTTTATTTTATTTTATTTTATTTTATTTTATTTTATTTTATTTTATTTTATTTTATTTTATTTTATTTTATTTTATTTTATTTTATTCTATTCCATTTTATTTTATTTATTTAAATTTTATGTTAATTTATTTTATTTTATTTTATTTTATTTTATTTTATTTTATTTTATTTTATTTTATTTTATTTTATTTTATTTTATTTTATTTTATTTTATTTTATTTTATTTTATTTTATTTTATTTTATTTTATTTTATTTTATTTTATTTTATTTTATTTTATTTTATTTTATTTTATTTTATTTTATTTTATTTTATTTTGATTTATTTTATTTTATTTTTTTTTATATTATTTTATCTTATTTTATTTTATTTTATTTTATTTCCTTCTATTTCATTTTAAGTATTTTTTTTTATTTTATTTTAGTTTATTTTATTTTATTTATATTATTTAATTTTTTTATTTGTTTCTTATTTGTTTTTGTTTTATTTCTTTTTATTTTATGATATTTGAATTTATTTTATTTTTGTTTACTTTTTTTGATCTAATATTATTAAAATATGCTCATTAATATATGTACAAGGATTTTCTGAAATAATTATAATTATTTGAGCAGTTTCTATTCCAAATTTTTAATTTTTTTATTTCAAAAACTCTAAAGTACAATGAAATCGGCTTTCGGTATGTTTTTAATTCAGTATTTATACACTTACGTTACATAACCATGCTCACCTTGAATAGAGAATTTCCGAAATTACCTCTTTATTATTTCATATGGATGAAAAAATCGTACTAGTGCAACCTTCATACCCAATGCGCCTCACAGTATGCAACAGTGCACAATTTGATGTATTTACGAGTATACATATGAGCTGGTAATATATTTACATACAACAACAAATGTATTAGGAATACCATGTTCAGGGTAAATTTCACTGCGATTTTTTATTTAGCAAAAGAAAATGAGTTTGGGAAATGCTAACGGTATATTATTGATTTTAAGAATTTTTACCGTGCACAAGCTTGTGAGCCATGTCTAGCAAGCCAAAATTTATGTATCAAAAGCGTGCTTGGCCGAACAATGGGAAACTAGTGTACATTATATAATATAAGCAGCCGCAGGTAGTAACCGTGAAAGCTGTGAAGCCAGTTTCCACTTTCTTTATTTGTGTTTCATTATATATTTTGATTTTATAAAAAGTTTGTAGATTTTTGCGGTCATATATTTTGGCGTTAAAGAGATTTGTATATTTTAAAAAGGGTGCATAAATCTGTATAAATTATAATCTGAAAGAAAAATTCACCTTTACGGTATTGACTTGACTAAAGAATCTCAGCTATCCCATTACTGAAATCGCTCTCACTATAAAGAAAAATAAAGAAAAATAAAAAATTCTGCTATAGCAAATATTTATTCAAAATATTTACATATCAAACGATTAAAAACGCTTTAGTCGCCCAAACATAGTCAAAAATACCTATTTAAATATCTGCTTATGTGTATTTACACAGCTGGCTGCATAGCCCGCCGTCGTGGAGACTAATGAACTTAAGCGTCGAGGAACTGTCAACTCAACTAAGTTAATAGCGTAGTTTACCAACTCATTGGCAGTCTTTTTCACAAATGTACACATAAAAAAAAAACTATACAGTTGACTGCCTGTCTAAATGTTTGACTAGTCGACTTTGGTTTGGCTTTCCGGTCGCCAAACATAGTGGGCCTTATGACATACATACATATGTATGCCCAAGAAAAAGGAAATAAAAGAGAAACAACTCAGCATGTAACAACGTAGGCATTGTCAGCCAACATTCATTAACTGAGCACAAAGCTGAGTAAATCAAAGCTTAGTACACAGACATTTACTTAAAAACGCGCAGCGCTCACTCAATGGCGCGGCCGACCAGCATGGCTAGCGGAATCATATATAAGAAATACCCTTATATCACATATGCATGCATATATCAAACATACCCTATAAGCCCATACGTAAAACTCCAAATTCCCAAAGCAACCTCAATACACGATTTACGGAATCTTGTCAACAAGCATTAGAAATGGCTTGCCATCTAGCCTGTAGGAAAGAAAGACTTAGAAATTATGACTTAAAATATCACACAAAGAATCCCGGCAATTTTATTTAGCGAAATTATCCCAAGTAGATGAAAACCAGGACAGATATTACAACCCTTCGCGGTCATATAAAAAAGACATGAGTAAAGCTGAAAGAAGTTCTTGGAAAATCTTTGTGCAATGATATCGTGACTACGGGAAAAGCGTCTCATTTAAGAAAAATACCAGCGTAGGCTGTTCATAACACTGGCTACCTTGAGTTAGGGTGAGAACCAGTGCAGAGCCCTTAAGCCTACAAATGGATAGTCACATCACGAATAGGTCGAGAAAAGTTGGGATATAGTATCAGAAACCAATATATACTGGATAATAGATAATTTTAAACCCATCAAATCGCCTAGGCCAGCTAAAATGTTTTCGACTCTTCCACTCCTTTTGTCACATAACAGCCTGCTTAGTAGCCATTTTCAAAACCGTGTTGTAATTAAATTATATCCCCCCATTATGGAGGATAGTCATAGTAATATTCATATATACCAAAAGCCAGTTCTTTCAGAAGTGTTAATTGATATATTGTATAAGAAATCAACAATTTAACGCCGGACTAACTGACGAGGACCGATTATGCATACTCTATGGTTTATTTAATTTAATTTTTTTTCTTCCTTAATTTTATTTAAATTTTTTAACTTATTTTACTTTATTTTATTTTATTCTAGTTTATTTTGTTTTGTTTTATTTTATTTTATTTTATATAATTTAATTTAATTTTATTTAACTTAACTAAATTTAATTTGATTTACTTTAATTCAATTTAATTTAATTTAGTTTAATCTAATTTATTTTAATTTTATTTTATATTATTTTATTTTATGTTATGTTATGTTATTTTATTTAATTTTATTTTATTTCATCTTATTTTATTTTGTTTTAGTTTATTTTATTTGATTTTGTTTAAGTATATTTAGTTTTAGTTAATTTTAGTTAATTTTATTTTATTTTATCTTATTTTATTTTATTTTAATTTATCTTATTTTATTTTATTTTATTTTATTTTATTTTATTTTATTTTATTTTATTTTATTTTATTTTATTTTATTTTATTTTATTTTATTTTATTTTATTTTATTTTATTTTATTTTATTTTATTTTATTTTATCTTATTTTATTTTATTTTATTTTATTTATTTTAATTTATTTTAATTTATTTTAATTTATTTTATTTTATTTTATTTTATTTTATTTTATTTTATTTTATTTTATTTTATTTTATTTTATTTTATTTTATTTTATTTTATTTATTTTATTTTATTTTATTTTATTTTATTTTATTTTATTTTATTTTATTTTATTTTATTTTATTTTATTTTATTTTATTTTATTTTATTTTATTTTATTTTATTTTATTTTATTTTATTTTATTTTATTTTATTTTATTTTATTTTATTTTATTTTATTTTATTTTATTTTATTTTATTTTATTTTATTTTATTTTATTTTATTTTATTTTATTTTATTTTATTTTATTTTATTTTATTTTATTTTATTTTATTTTATTTTATTTCATTTTATTTTATTTTATTTTATTTTATTTTATTTTATTTTATTTTATTTTAATTTATTTTATTTTATTTTAATTTATTTTATTTTGTTTTATGTTATTTTATTTTATTTTATTTTGCTTAAATTATTTTATTTTTATTTTATTTAATCTTTGTTTTACTCTTTCTTACTTAATGGTTATTGGGCTTACAAACGGCCATCGTTTGTCAGCTCCCCCAAGCTGTCATAGAAGTCAAAACAATTTTTAACAGAAGCAGAAACGTTAAGGAAGAAGATGAAAAAACCGAAACGCGGTGAATGGAGAATTTAAAAGAAAGAATTGATTTTTTTTTACATCTATGGAAATAAAAAAATTAAAATCAAATAGTAAAAAAAAGTGGAAAGACCTAAAATAACGAAATAAATGGCGAAACAAGCGGATGAACCATAGTTCAATGTACTAAAGCAACAATGCATGAAGCAAAGAAAAAAAACTAAAAAATAACATAACACAGCACTGTATCAGTCTCATCAGACACACATTCATAGAAGCAAAAAATTTACACAAATGCATAAACAACAAAAAAAAAATGTGCGGATAGCATATAGCAACTACTCACCATAGTTGTTGTTATTCTTATTTCCTTTCGCCCGCTAAAAACATTGAAACGGCCAAAGAATACAAATCGAAACCAAAAGCCAAAACCATAAATTCATTTCAATGCAAAACTGGCAAGTAAAGGGTCGGCCAGCGGGTGTAGAGCGCATGATAAGTGGGAGTGGAAGAATACTGAGGGCGCTGAGCTGAGGAAGTGAGGAGATACATAGGGATTTGAAAGCGTTGAAGCAGCGCGACGACTTTGGCGACTTTGATGCAAATGCAAAGGGACTTCAAGCCCTTTGGCTCTCAACTTTCGCGTTATTGTTGTTGGCATATGCCAGTCTTGTTGTTGCTCCAATTGTTGTTGTTGTTTTCATGCTGTCACTATCGCTGAAGTTTGAATACTGATGCCCTGATGGGCATTGCCACTGACAGCACTCAATGGAAATGTGTGCGCTAGCGTGTGGTGAGTGGTGGTCAATTGTGAGTTCACTTTGACCTGCTGGTAGGTAGCTGGCTGGTGGCTGACTGGTTGACTACCGCTGTATTGGTAACTATGTTGGTGGCAGTCTAGTGGTAGTGTCATAAACATTTTGGTCAAAAGAGTTTAAAGCACTTAAATGAATACTCAGTGTGCGCTTAAAACTTGAAATAACTTAAAACGTTGAGGAAGTTTCTAGTTTTTCACCGATTTGCAAATACAATATGTACCAATAAAAACACACACAGACTAACAAATAACACAACACTTTTTCTTCAAAAATGGTCCATAGTAAATTTATTTTTTTTTTTTTATTTAGCATTTTAAATCGTTTCTATTTTATTCTGTTTAATTTTATTTTATTCAACTCGTTCTCAATTTGTGTTTTACCAAGTTCATTTTATTTGATTTTTATTTATTTTATTTTATACTAGATGTTGCCCGCATGGAGTCTTAAGATACCTCTAATGGTTTTTTAAAAATAAATAAAAGTGTTCCAAATAAAAAATATCTTAACGACGTTAATTTACGTAAAATGTTACCTATGTACCCAATTTAATGTAAATCGTACCAAAAATACAATTTATTCGAATAGATCGACTACAGTCCAACTTCCCGGAAAAAAACTGTTCCACATGTCAATTTAGTCGAAGAGTTATTTATGTACCAATTTCCTTGTATATCAAACGATTTAAATTAAACTCGATTTTTTCTAATAGATTGGTCCCAGGTCCACTTAATGGAAAATCTCTTCTTATCGGGTGCTGTGTCGTTTATAGAACATATTATCCAAGTTTCAGATCTGTTCGATTAGTAGTTAAAGCTGTGGGTTGATCCGTCAGGCATTTAGGACAAAGCCTTTTATACATAGATTATTTAATTTTATTTTATTTGAGTCAAATATCTCATTTTAGCTTAACATATTTTATTTTATTCTGTTTTTATATTTAATTTTATTTCATTTTTTTATTCGGTTTGATTTAGTTTTAATATATTTCACTTAATATTTTATTATATTTTATTATAATTTATTTATTTATATTAATCTATTTTATTATATATAATAATATTTAATCTCACTTTAACTTATTATAATTTACATATATTCATATTCAAATTTTCATTTAATTTAATTTAACTTTTATTTTATTTTGTTTAATTTTGTCATATTTTATTTTATCGTATATTTTACAATTTTAATTGTTTGTTATTTGTTTTATATTGTTTTAAATTGTTAATTTTTATGTTCTTGCTCAATGTTATTTTTTAATAATATCTCATCTTAGTTTAATTTATTTAATTATATTTTTTATATTAATTTATTTTCTTCATTTTAATTTCTTTATTTGTTTCATTTTATTTTATTATATTTTATTTTATAATATTTTATTTTACTGCTTTTATATTATTTTATTTGCTTATTATTATTTTAATATAACAAAATAATATAAAGATAAAATAATATAAAAATGAAAAAAAATTAATTAACTTGAAAAAAAATAATAATAATAATAACAATATAAAATAAAAATAAAATAAACTAAAACAAAATTATTATTATTTTTTATCTTATATTATATTTTGTTAATTTATTTTATTCTATGTTTTTTTATTTTGTTTGATTTTATTTGAATTCAATAATTTCATTTTTATTTTATTATATTTTATTTTATATTATTTAATTTATTTATTATGTTTTAATTAACTTTAAATTAGTTTCTTCTATTTTACTTTATTTTATCTTGCTTCATTTTGTTGTATTGTATTTTATATTAAATTATTTTATTTTATTTTATTTTATTTTATTTTATTTTATTTTATTTTATTTTTTTTATTTTATTTTATTTAATTTTTTTTATTTTATTTTATTTTATTTTATATTATTTTATGTTATTTTATTTTATTTTATTTTATTTTATTTTATTTTATTTTATTTTATTTTATTTTATTTTATTTTATTTTATTTTATTTTATTTTATTTTATTTTATTTTATTTTATTTTATTTTATTTTATTTTATTTTATTTTATTTTATTTTATTTTATTTTATTTTATTTTATTTTATTTTATTTTATTTTATTTTATTTTATTTTATTTTATTTTATTTTATTTTATTTTATTTTATTTTATTTTATTTTATTTTATTTTATTTTATTTTATTTTATTTTATTTTATTTTATTTTATTTTATTTTATTTTATTTTATTTTATTTAATTTAATTTAATTTAATTTAATTTTATTTTATTTTATTTTATTTTATTTTATTTTATTTTATTTTATTTTATTTTATTTTATTTTATTTTATTTTATTTTATTTTATTTTATTTTATTTTATTTTATATTGTTTTATTTTATTTTATTTTATTTTATTTCATTGTATTTTATTTTTTTTTTATTTTATTTTATTTATTTTATTCTATTTTTTTATTTTATTTTATTTCATATTATTTTAATTACTTATTATTTATTTCATTTCACAGCATTTTTAGGTTACTTTATTTAATTTTTTTTATTTATTTCATTTTGTTTATTTTATTTTAATTCCTTTTTTTTTTTTTAGTTTATTTTACTTTCGTTTTAGGAATATGTTCAAAGCATTTAAATAGTTATTATTTTTTTTACATAAATCTCTTTATAAAATTTTTAAAACCGAAGAGAGATTTAAATATTTTTTTCGCATAAGATTTGAAAACCGTGCGAAAGTGGATTAACCGCTTAAACATTTATCTCGAACTCAATATAAATCGGTCGATCGCTATTTTAGAATTAAACCAAAGCAGTCGACATATGTACATGCATGTGCATCTTTTTTTAAAAACAACTGATTGCCTTTCGCAACGATAATTGGAAATGTGATATTCACAATACCAATTAACTGTCACAAAACTAGAAAACTCAATCAACAATCAACGTTTCACAAACGAATGCTCAGCGGAAATGTTACAACTGTGAGCGCTGCAATTCAATGCGATTTGTAACGATGCAAGCAGAAAACAACACCAACAACGTAAGCAATGACAATATTGCATGTAGAGTCGATGCCAACATATGGCGAAGAACAAGAGAATCATAACTGTAACAAAAGCAATAACCAAATAACAAAACATTAACGTTGGTTACATCGATCAATTTGACTTTTGGTACTTTCGGTCTCCACACATACCTACATACACATACATATAAACACATACATATGTATACCTTGCAGGCCGGTAAGCGTTTTCATAGGTCAAGTGGATTGTTTTGCGAAAAAATATTGCCAGTGCTTGTGTGTAAAGTCGGTTGGTGAGCGGGGTTTGAGAGGAAGACACTGCAAGCAGGACAAACTCAACTCAATTGTCATCTATCATATTTTCGATTGAGTTTGGCAAAAACATCTGTTCAAATGAAATGACACAAAATTGGGAATGCGCCCAGGATGTCTATACATACAAGTGCATTGCATATACTATTATACATATGTGTGTGTGTGTGCGTGTATGCTCGTGTAAACTAAGTTTGGTGCTATTATGTGTATTGCATTTACTACGATTTGGCAGCGAGTTGAGGTTGGTTGGTTGGCTGGCATTGCAATTTGCTCGTCTATTATTGCATGACAATAAAATGAGAATTTTTGGCGCGCGCGATGTTTTGCCAGCGCGTATGTATTTGTTATATGTATCTATGAACAATTGTCTGTACATATACATATATATCTGAGTGTGTTGCATGAAAATTCAACCACAATGCTAACGAAATTTATGGTCTAAATGTCGGATAGATTTTCGAAACGCCTTTTATCGTTTGGCCTTCGAATGCGAGGCGGATGAGTGAAGGCTTGCCAAGTTCTCTCAATGAGCAAGTGAATGACGGCTGCCATGACATGAGTGCACAGCAATGGTAATATTTGAAGTGATATAGGAAGTGTTATGCAAGTTCGGAGCAGGGTTTTTTTATGAAACTAAATTTAATTTTTTGAAAATTCCTTAAGTTTTAAAAAAAATTTTTTTTTTTTTGCAAAGTTCCGTATTGCTATTTCTGGACGTTTGTCGTTTTGTGTGTCAAATAGTTGCTGCAAGAAATACTCAACCTTTTGTGGCATCACTTTTTGTGGCGTTCCCAATAGCCGAGTGGTTAGCTCACTGAAGCCGTTGCTTAAATATTCCGAAAAATGATGGTTGTCGATCCTCTTTTCTCGGGTCTTTTCCACGATTTGGCGCATGCTGAATATCTAGTCAATGGTTGTCTTAACAGGTCTAAAGCCACGCTGATAAGCTCCAATCAGTTCATTGACGGTGGGTTTTAGTCTTTCGCACAATACGCTCGACAGGACCTTATAGGAGATATTAAGGAGGCTTATCCCACGGTAGTGTGAATATAAAGTCACACTTAGAACAATAAGTAGGCAGCGGCAGTGCTGTAGCCAATTTAGCAGAAAAAAATATATATAAATGGAATAAAAGTTTTAGAAATTTGGTTCTAGTAAAAAGTAGTCCATTATTTTTACAGGAGCTGAAACTCTACTGAGTTAAGTGATCAACACTTCTCTCATTACCTTTTTTAATACAAAATATCATCCTTGAAACGCAGTCCAATCGCACATCTAAAACGCGAGATAAAGAACACTAAAGTCGTCTGTTGTAAAAATAATGGATTACTTTTTACTTTACCTATATAATATAATATATGTATATATACTCATTTAATCATGTAACTAATTAACGTTTTCTCTCTTTCTTTCAGGTAATAAACTTTTAAATCATACCAAATTAGTTAAAGATAACATATTGCGTAAGTAGTAGATATTTTCTTCAAGAGCGTCAAAATAATCTCACCGTGATGGACCGAATCTTCTTAGAATACAACTTAACTTCATTTCTTTCTATTTGAAATGTAGGGACTATATGGGCATAGATCACGACGTACTTGAATGGAAATTGAATGTCTTCGGATGCAAACAAGTCTCTGTTTCACCGACAAACACAGCTGAAGACAATCGCTCAAAATAATTCAAATTGTTCCAAAGGCAATTTGTTTTCATGAAATGTACTTTTAATTTAATTTCGAGTAGAATTTGTTTAATGTGTCTGCTAATCACAAACTATGTAAACAACTCCCTTAAGTCTCTGAGCTCTTTGTGATATGACGTTAAAGTTACAGTCACCTCAAATTACCGAATTATTTGGTGTTTCTGATTAGTGCGTCGATGTTGTTGAAGTTGGTTAAAGTTAGCCTAGGAAGACTTTCAAATATTATTATTGGATAATTGGAAATTAATTTAAATAAAAAATTAAGTTAAATTTTCTAATTGCAGTCGCCCCCTCGGCAGGGAATGTCCACCCCTCCGAGTATATTTCGGACATGAAATGAAGGCTTCTCGTAAAAAACCCAACAGCCGTTCGGAGGCGGTTTAGTATACACTGTAGATCCCCCCATTTGTTGGAAAACCTTCAAGACGCAAAACCACAAATTGGAGGAGGAGCACTGCCGAAAATCGCTTAAGCGGTTACAAAGCGCCAATTATATATAATTTAACTAAAATCTTAACCACAGCTACGCGCGGCCCAGTCAGCTAGAAAATGAATAAAAAATACAATTAATTTACCAAAAAAAAACAAAAACAAAAAACAAACAAATCGGGAAAATTTGTATTTTAGGCAATTTTCGTTTCACAAGTTTCTCCTAAAATAGTAAAAAAGTACCATATATGGAAATTTTCTTCAATAATAAATGCATTTAATTCTGAATATTATTTCGTTAATTTCCGCACAATAAAATGTTGAAAGCAGATTAAGTTGCGTTCATATAAAAATGCAAAAATATGCTTTGGATTTAAGCAACACATTTACGCTTATACTTCTAAATTATTTAGAATGGAAAATGGAAATAATAATGTATGTGGAGTATGCACATCAGAACTAAACAACCAAGCAATAATGATGCAAGTTTTACTGCCTTCAATAAAAGTAAACTCGAGATGCAAAAGAAAAATTAGAGTCAGCAAATATCCTGTTTATATGCGAACGCCAAGCGCCCCAAGACGATA
>JAWMAG010000054.1:12675000-12680000 GCA_037013455.1 Ceratitis rosa
GATCTTAGAAAGTTAAGAGATGTTATAGAATAAGAGGAGGGTAGATGAGATGAGGTGAGATGAGTTGAAATAAGAAAAGATAAAATGAGATGAGATGAGATGTAATTAGATGAGATGAGATGAGATCGTGATTGTGATTAAAAGTGAAATTTATTTTAACTGAGTGGGATTGAAGTTGAGGTTGAGGTAGACATTATGATTGAGATCGAGGTTGAGATTGAGATTGAGTTTTACAATGAGATTGAGATAGAGATTGAGGTTTAGAGTGAGATTGAGGTTGAGATTAATATTAAGATTGAGATTGAGATTCAGATTGAGATTGAGATTTAATTTGACATTAAGATTGCGATTGAGATTGAGATTGAGATTGAGATTGAAATTGAGATTAAGTTTGATAATGAGATTAAGAATGAGATTATGATTGAGATTCAGATTGAGATTGAGATTCAGATTGAGATTGAGATTGAGTTTGAGATTGAGATTGAGTTTGACAATGAGATTGAGATAGAGATTGAGGTTTAGATTAAGATTGAGACTGAGATTAAGATTAAGATTGAAATTGAAATTGAGATTTAAATTGACATTAAGATTGAGATTAAGATTAAGATTGAAATTAAGATTCAGATTGAGATTGAAATTGAGATTGAGTTTGAGATTTAAATTGACATTAAGATTGAGATTGAGATTGAGATTAAGTTTGATAATGAGATTAAGATTGTGATTGTGATTGAGATTCAATTTGAGATTGCGATTGAGATTGAGATTGAGTTTGATATAAAGATTGAGGAAAGAGATTGAAGCTAATATTGAGATTGGAAAAGAAATTTAGATTGAGACAGTGAATGAAATTTAGAATGAAATAAAGGGTTATATTGGAACTTAGATTGAGATAAAATTAATAAGCTCCCTCAAAAAATTATTAGAGCAAATAAAAGGAAATCCTCCAAAAACTGAGAAATTATAGTTATAAAAGCTGTCACTAAATTAAATAGCCTAAAGATCTGTTGTTGAAATATTGAAGAAACAATTTTCAAAACAATTCAAAGGAACTTCTTTTACATTTGTTCGCAAATAATTCCAATCAAGCATAATATTTATTAGTTCTAGCAAAAGAAAAAATAACTATAATATTTATAACGAATTTTGCTTAAACAAAATTTTCTAAGAGTGCAACGAAAAAACAATTTATTTTGAGGATAGAGAAAGAGAGAAGTTTTGTGATTTATTTTTGAAGTCAGAATCGAAATTTTAGATTTATTCTTTTGCAACTTAATCCATCAGCTACTAGTCACAATTGTTCCACAATCGAAACCGTTAGTGCCACTAAACATTAATTTGAGTTATAGCGCTCATTAGCACTCGGACATGGAGATATCGTATATTTGCATAAACATTAAGGCAAATCGTTCAACTGTCACATACGTGTATGTATGTACGATTATGTGTGTAAGTATGTGCTTCGTTAACGAGCACTCGCTTGACACAAATACAGATTATACGCATTACGAAATATGAAATTATTGCAGATAATTTTCCAAGCCGTTTGAAGATCATATTAAATGTGCATAAGGAGGAAACAGACATTAAGACACCGTTATGTACACAAAAGCATACACATTTGAATGCCCTCGTTACTCATCACAATCACATTAATAAACAAACGATGGCGTAGATATTGAGAGAGCGGCTCACAATGTCATAGCAGGACATTAATATACATACGCTACGTGAGATCAACACACACACATACACACACACATTCAAAACTGGCAAAAGTACACGACATTACGTATATGTAACGTGAACGTGACAATGCTGAACAGATGACATCGGTCTTGTGAATGTATGCGTCTTTGTATATATGTGTGTGTGTGTGTGTGTATACAAAAACCGATTATGTAGCGCAATGACAACAACAGTATTATGCACAAACTGATGGTACGCCTCTTGCTTTGCTTTTGTTGTAGTTGTTGTTAGTGAAATTTACGTCAACCGACATAAGGCATCAATGATGATTGTTGATGAGCAACGCATAATTGTGCCAGCATGCGTGAGGAAGAAATCTGCAATATGAACAGATTTGGGTTTGTTGTTACTGTTGAACGCAGTGGGATTCTTGTTTTCGTTCTGTCCATTTTGCTCGGCACATTATTGTTATATGGTATGATGGCTACGTGAGTGCAGATCTGCGAAATTTGTAGCTTTAGTTTATTAAAGATTTTTTTTTTTTTTAATTTTAAAAATTGCTAAAAATAATTTTGAGTGCTAAAGTTATATTCTGCATCTAGTTGAAATTCAAGTGACCCTATAGAAAATATTTTAAGCATTTAGAAACAAAATTATATATATATATATTATTTATTTTATTTTTACAACAAAAACATTTCATTTTAGGTATTTCCTTTTTTTTTTGTTTGGTAAATAAATAAATTTAAATTTGCTTCTTTTATATATTAAGTTTTTCCTTTTAAGTTTAGTTTAAAAAAAGTCAGCGCTCATCAAATATTTAAATTCAAAATCATGCAAAATAACTGTATTATGCTTTTTATAAAAATTCTACTTTTGGTAAAAATATTTAAAAATAATACATTTTGATTTTTTCATATTGGAGGTAACCCTATTAAGATATATGTCTGCCTCATTTGAAATTTCGGTGGGGAAATCTCATACTATTACAATATTCACTTTAGAAGCATATGACACTTCTTTTCTTTTTAAAAGATGGCAACTCTAAACAATATCTTACAGAGAAAGTATTGCTATTACAGACTTTTGCCACAAACCTTTCGTTTTTAAAATTTGATTACTTATAATTTTTTTTTTTAATTTATCATAATTTTTTATTTAAAATTTTCCAAAATATGGCAACATTTTGCTATAAAATTATCTCCCACTTTCTGTTTTTAAAATTGCTCATTGATTATGACATTCAGTTATAAGCTTGTATATATATAATACACTGCCACCTGATTAATTTTATTATTGAAATCAAGCATATTTACGCATACATAGGTACATGCATATACATCTCCAATACATAAATTTCCATAATTGCCTTTGATGCATTTTTAAATCATCCCCAAAGACACGATATGTTCGTGCATACATACTCGTATATATATATATATATATATGTGCAGTTTTATAATTATATCCCCAGGAGGAGTAACTTTTGTGTCATTTGTATAAATCACAATTTTATAGCTGTTCTTCGTAATTTACACGCCCTCACGGTGACACACAAATGCATAATAAATTTAATCATTATTGTTGAGTTTCTCATTTCGCGACGAACGCCTGCGGCCTACAGCTATGGCATTGCGTGTGCATATATATATATATATATATACTCGTATGTTTTCGAAAGCTTATAGTGTGCACAGTTAATTTAAATGTCACCATTAATTAAAGGTAAATGCAAATGAATGTCGAAAATGATATACGTATGAGTGAACATAAGTGCTTTGTACAATAATAGCATAACTACCATTGACAATTTATATGCTCTTTCTTTTTATATTGTACTTTAAAAAGCATAAATTACAATCACATAGAGCCAGTAGTTATCAGAAAGAAGATATCTATTGACAATAAAAATGGATTGGCTTAAATTTTTCGAAAAACAAACGAGTTTAGTTATATGTCTAATGAAAAAGGTATAAGATTATATTGAGAAGCATTTGAAACACTGTTGAGGCAGTACGGAAACTGTAAGGCATTTCACGTTAGTATTAAAATACTATAAAGCAATTTATGTATATCTATGATTATTAGCAACAAAAAGAACTCTCCTTTGTTTTGCAAAAAAATACAGTAAATTCTGTGATTAATTAAAAATATAAATAAAAAAAAATAACAAGAATAAAATAAAATAAATTAAAATAGAGGAAGTTAGAAAAAGAATAATATAACGAAATGAAGAAAACTAAAAAATTACTCAAAATAAACCATAAAAAACCAAATAAAATAAAATAATATAAAACAAAATAAAGGAAAATACTAAATTTTACTATAAAAAAATAAATAAAATAAAAAATAATTAAAATAAGATAAAATAATATGCAAAAAAATAAGTTAAAATAAAGTTCAGAAAAAACAAAATTTTATTAAAAAAAATAAAAAAAAATAAAATTTATAAAACAAATTAAATTATCTAAAAGTATAAAAAAACAAAAAAAAATAAAAGAAAAAATGAAGTAAACTAAAAAGAAATGTAATAAAATCAAACAAAATAAAATATTAAGTAACTTAAAAAATCACAATATACAAAAAACATAAAAATAAAACAAAAATTTAATAAAAATAAATACACAAATAAAGTAAAACAAAATAACATAAAATGAAATACAAGAAAATACAGAAAAAATCAATTTTATTAAAAACAAACAAATAAAATATCAGAAAAATAAATTTTATAAGGTTAATGAAATAAATTGCAAAAATATATGTTCAAAAAAAATTAATACACAACGAATACACTGAAAAAAATTAAATTAAATTATAAATGAAGTCAAATAGAATAAAATATAAATAATAAAAAAAAAATAATTAAAATAAAACAAAATAAAATGAAATAAACCAAATAAAATGAAAAATGAAATCAAATAGAATAATATTATATTTTATTTATTAATATATAAAATTTAATGAAGTAAAATGAAATTAAAAAATAAAGTTAAATAATAAAGTAAATTCAATAAAATAATTTTAAAAAATTTATACTTTAAGCACAATAAAATAATATTAAATTAAATACAATGAAAAAAGTAATATAAAATAAACAATGAGATCAAATAAATAAAAACAAAAGTAAAATAAAAGTAAATAAATACAATATAATAAATTAAGATAAAGTAAAATAAAATAAACAAATAAATAAAATAAAATAAAATTAAAAAATAAAATTTTGTTAAAAAAAATAATTTAAAAAATATTAATAATAAATTGAAAGAATAGAACAAACGCAATGAAAACAACAATTTAAACTGCGTCAAATAAAA
>JAWMAG010000054.1:12685000-12690000 GCA_037013455.1 Ceratitis rosa
TTCCATTACAATTACCAATACAATTACAATTATCATTACAATTATCATTACAATTACAATTACAATTACAATTACCATTACCATTATCATTACTATTACCATTAATATTAAAATTACCATTACAATTATCATTACAATTACAATTATCATTACAATTACAATTACCATCACAATTACAATTACCATTACAATTACAATTACCATTACATCTACAATTACTATTACAAATACCACTACAATTACAATTACCATTACAATAACCATTACAATTATCATTACAATTACAATTACCATTACCATTACAATTACCATTACAATTACAATTACCATTACAATTACCATTAAGTTCACAATCAACGGTAACAACAATATATAAAGTAAAAGAGTGCACATAAATATCAAACCATATGAGCATTATATCTGACAACTTCAGCTTCAACTCACACTCACCCCTCACACTTCCCGCTCACTCCTGCAGCGCCTCTCTTTCTAAATTATTACTTGCACTTTCCACGCAGATTGCTAACAATCGTTTTGATTTGAAGTGGATTGACGGCACGAAGTGCAGCTGCAATGGTGTTTGCCTGCTTGTGTGTGTCAGATACATACATATGTACATGCATGTGAGAATATGTGTGCGTTTGCCTGTTTATGTGAACGTTTGCGTGCGCAAAATAATGATGCACTTGTGAGTTGTCTGTCAGACGGGATTTGGTGCATCATTTTTTAAAATTTATGAAGCTCGTAGCAAAGAAAAACGAAGAAGAAAAACTAGAAAAATAATACTAAATTAAAAAAGACGAGAAAATAGAAAGAGCTAAGAGAAAAAACAATGCAAAAGATAATGCAAATAATGGATTGAAGAAATAATGTTAACAAAAAAAAAAAAACAAAAAAAATGCGAAAAATAAAAGCAAAAAAGTAATAAACAACAAACAACAACTACAAGAAAAATAAAATCAACATAACAGACACTTGTGCAGCACATAAAAGTAAATGAATTGCTTGTACGAGCTGCTGCAACAGTAAATGGCGAACAATAACAACAACAACAACAATGATAGCCAATATGTAGATTACAACGTAGATGCTGCCGCCTGCTTCCAAGTAACACTCTCCCTCTCTCTCTCTATCTCTCTCTCTCTCTCTCTATTGTTCTCCCTCTCTCATGGAAAGAACGTAGCACAACAACAACAGCAATCTCCCTGGCTTTTCTCTTTCTCCCTTCGCCAAATGCATTGCACTTATTTCCTGATGTATTTTTGCTTATTTCCTGTCTGCCATTATTTTTGTTAATGTTCATACAGCAGTTTTTCCGCACGTCATACTAAGAGAAGATGCTGTTATGGTTAATATGCTTGATGTTACTCCATGAACTCTTAACACACACGTTCAGCACAAGTTGTTGGTTGAGTGTGAGATGGCAAAGTTACTGCAAGGACTGCATGTGTTTACTTGGCTTCATGGCGACGCATTTCGTATGCCAGTCAGGCAAGTTGATGGCGCTGCTAATCCTATGGTAGGAAAGTTAAGAAAATTCATAATCCAGATTTTGTTCGGTTTTTTTTTTTGTACTTTTCTTTTCACATTTCTTTTTCTATTTTTTTTTTTTTTTTTTTTTTTGTGTGAAGACAATGAAAATCTCGTGGATTTTTCAGCTTTACTTTCCATTTAGTTTTTCATATAAATTTATCTGCTGACTTAGTAGAGCTGCTAATTCGATTAAGACTGGTCCGAAACACCAAATCTTATACAAGTCTTAGAATGGTTCTTTTTAATTTCTATAAATTTCTTTAACAAATACTGAGACTAGTGTCGAGTCGCAGAATCCAATACAAAATGGTGTACCTGGTAACGTCGGTATTTTGAAAATTTATATTTTTTGTAAAAATAAAAATTCTCCAATTTGTGCAATGCGTCTTGATGTTTTTCTCAAACAAATGGAGGGACGTACAGTTTATACAAAGCTGCCTCTGAACGGCTGCTGGGTTTTTATGAGAAACTTTTTTTTTCCATGTCATAAATATAGGCGAAGAGGTTGACGTTATTTAACTTAAATTTTTATTTGAATTTATTTTCAAAAACTTTTGGATGTTGGTCGAAGCATGACTCGAACCCTAGCCTTCTGAATGGTAGTACGCAATGCGAAACCCTCGGCTATCGCAACCGCCTTTGACAAATTCAATGGCAATTCATAATAAACTTTAAGAAAATAAATAAAATAAATTAAAAAAAAAAAACGAAAAAAGAATAACAAACAGCAAATAAAGGTTAAACAAAAATATGAAAATATATATTAATATAAAAAATAAAAATTTAAGTAAAAGAAAAATAATTTTTTTTTAATTAAAACAGAAATAAAAATTAAAAACATAGAATTGAAAACGAAATTAAAAATAAAAAGAAAAATATATTTAAAAAAATAAATAATTTTAATTGTAATAAATAATATCCAAAATCAAATTAGAATTCAAATAATAATCAAAACCAATAGGCAAATATAGAAATTAAAAATTAATATATTAAAACTAAATTAAAAATTCAATTTAAAGGAAAAAATAAATATGTAAATAATAAAACAGAAAGCAAAATCAAATTAAAAAAAATATATACTATGCATTTAAATATAAATAACTAAAAAATATATGTATAAAATAAATATATAAATATAATTATTATAATAATATAAATCTATATGTATATATGTACAGTCCATGACAAAAGATAGCATATTTAAATTATTATATATTTTTTTCAATTTTAATCAAACATAAATACTTTCTTTATTATATATTTTAATAAAACCTCTCCTTGTGGTGCGACAAAATGATAGCACATTTATAAAAATAAACAAAATTAAATAAATATAATTAAATTAGTACGCGAAATTCTTAGATATTAAGAGGTATTTATAAGTGTGTGGATCCTCCTTGATTTTTTTACACTTCAGTGAGACGATTGGGAATTGATTTAAATAATTTTTTTTATATATTTTTTCGACTACTCTTGCAGTATGCACAGCCGCATTATCTTGCTGGAATATTATGGGACATTTTATAAATTGTTCGCCCCGATTGACTACTCATTACCAATCAATCGTGAGATAATTTCGGCTATTCATTTTTGACGCAACAAATTTTATTTCAATTTTTCTACGATAACCTCCCAAATCATAACATATCCCCCACCATGCTGGCGGCGACTAAGGAAAAGGTTTTCCTTTCTCAAATCGTAGTAATAGTGAGACCAACCATCTGGGCCATCTAGATTAATTTTTTTTTCATCTGTAAACAGCACACGGCGCCATCTTTTCCTGGGTTCCTTTGACCACCGATTTTGTTCTAGGAAGCAAAAAAAAAGTCACAGGGTGACATATTGGGCGAATAAGGCAGTTGTTGCCACACGGCGATTCCTTTAGAGGCGAAATACTGGAACACGCTGAGGGCGGTGTAGCACCACGCATTGCCGTGATGAAGGATCCAGTTACGAGCGATGTCTGGCAACACACTGTTGACTCGTTTTCGCAATCTTTCGAGTACTTGACGATAGTAGACTTGATTTACGGTTTGTCCCTGTGGGAGAAATTCTTTGTGGAGATTCTATGGCCATTAAAAAAGGCAATACTCATCGTTTTCACCTTCGACTTGCTCATGCGAGCTTTATTATACTTAAACTTAAACTCTTTATGCCATCGAAATTTAATTTAATTCATGTGACTATGTACAATTCTCCGTTCGACCTCATCAGCAAAGCTCACGATTTTTTTTTTTTTTTTTGGAATTATGCGGTCTACATTTACAAATGGATTGCCTAGCACATGGACAATTGTATGTGACATATTCTGAGGTTGGCAGACAAAGCACTCAGCATGCTATATAAAATTAAATATCCTAAAATTACTTGCATCAATACAAATGCAAATGCAGATGTAAATGCAAAAAGTAATTTCTAAATCCACTTTGATTACGATAAAAGTAAAGGATTTGTTTTTATTGCATACAAAATTGGCATTGAGACATTAGGGATTAGTTTTTAAGCTTTAAACAGCAAAACGAAAGACAAGAAAAAGAATAAAAATGAAAATGAAAATGAAAATGAGATAAGGAGAACAAAATAAATGAAAACATACAAAATAGGGAAACCTCAAAAACGCTGCAAAATGTAGAAACCAAGTTCAAATTAAGTATATTGAGCTCAAAATTGTAAATGAAATCTAAAGAATGAGTTGCTCGAGTTGAGGAGTTGAGATAGAGGGAGCATTTTTAACATACGGGTAGATATATCTACATTGACTTGCTGGCACACTAAAATTTTTGTATATAAGTATGTATATATTTACTATATATATATTTATGTATTTAGAGATGGCAGTATGTAGTTAGTAAGACATATGTGCAATAGAAACCATACTGTTTGTCTAACTGCCCAACCGAGCAATGCTGGTCGTGGCAATTTCATTGCTTTATCTTACGAAGGTAACACAGACAGAGTTACATTGGGAAAGTTGAAAATATAGAATGGCAAATGGAAAAGATGAAAATTTATGTAAAATAGCAGTAGTCGCACCATAGCAGTAGAAACATGTTGTAATAGTAGGTGACAGCAGCACTTCATTTACCATCTCTAAGGGTCTGAAGTGATATGCTTGAGTGACGTAATGTAAATATACCTGTGTAGTGGCGAATGGAAATGTGGTGAGAAGTTAGTAGCTGGTGCAGAAAGATTAACATGCTCAGGTTGAATGCAAATTTCACAAATGCAAGTGTTTTCACATGCACTCTTTATCTCTCATCCTCTCGCTAACCATTTTTGATGCTAAATGAGTGTACTCGTATATATGTACATTATGTGTATTTGTGAATAATGAATTGAAATGACTAGTTGTGGAGATTGGATTTTAATATCTGTTTTCATATAATTTTTTTTTCCATTTTTCTTATTTAATTTTTTTATTTCCATATCATCACCGTATACCCTTATGGTTTTTTACAACCAAATTC
>JAWMAG010000054.1:12692500-12695000 GCA_037013455.1 Ceratitis rosa
GTGATGGATCTGCATATCACATTGACTGTGTGGTTACTACCACTTGAGGCAATGATGCAATTAATGAATAGCGACCGCAAATTTTTACCGCATTATGGTTACCTACATAGCGCGCACATACCAACATTTCTGCGAATTTGCTGACAAATACAAAAACAGTTAAGAAAAAACAATAACAATTTAATGGTGCTATTAGCCATTTCTCTTCCTACTTTCCATTTATATTGTAGCTAGGTTTGTGTATGTTTTTATATACATATGAACACTACATAGGTATGTGTGTGTGCGTGTAATCCGATTTACGTCAACGCGTACTCATAAACAGCAGGCGCAAAACTCATTTATTTGAATAACTGCACTTTACTGTATTGTTTTTGCTAGCATTTTGTTTATCATGCGTTATTAGTGCCCTTTTCGCAATAAACTTACACACACACATACATACAAATATACGCAAGTATAACCACAATTATACTGTTTTTTTGCCCAAAATTTGTGCGATAACGAAATCGATTTGCAGCTAAAATGTGTTTCTGTCTGTTGGTCTGTTCGTCTGCGTTTCGAAAATTTGTTGGCACTTCGTTCTAAAGCAAAATACACGGTTTAAATTAACAACAATATTTATAACAATAGCAACAGCAAGCGAAAAACGAAAAATGCTGTAAAATATTTGCCACATTTACACGCACAAACGCATACAGACACCCTTCCGCGCCTTCCACAGCGCACTTTCTGCTAGCACACACACACACACACACTCCGCTTCTCCCATTGGTTGGTTCTCTTCCTTTTTTCGCCACACGCGGTACACGCTAAATTGCTAAAATTGAATGAGCAGCCGGCGACCCTAAATAACAACCGCGCCCACAGAGAGGCCAAGGCAGCGAAGCTCGACGCAATGCGTCCGAAATACTACCAGCGGGTTTTCCTGTGCACAAAGAGTGTGTTAAGATTTATTTGCTGCAGCAAAGCGTAATAAAGTGCCGCTGCACTAAGTTGCACAAAATTTCGGTTCACATCAGCGGTGGCAAGCGGCAGGCGGCAGGCGGCAGGCGGCAGGCTGCTGGCGGAGGCAAGTAAGCGAAAATTAAGCGTGCAAAAACATTGTAGAGTGTATAAAATGGTGTAAAATATGTATGTATGTATTTGTGTTTGTGCGGCATTGTGTAACTGCCATTTTCGCTAAGTCGTGCTCACACACATACTTGCTTGCATATATATGTATGTATGTAGACCTTGGTTTTGCTCCAACGCAACGGTGCGTGGCTGGCGAAAATTTAATTTCGACGCGTTCTTCACACTGTGACCCCTAACCATTGCACGGACACACGCACACACTTACACCCAAAAATATCGTTTTTAATAGCAAAATTGCCCACTGAATTGTTGGCAGGTATCTAAACGCATTTGAAAGGTTCAACCGCAAATTGTTATTTATGGAAGTTGCGCAAGCGAGGAGGCTTCGTGTATAGGTATTTAAAATAGTTTGGCTGCGTGATTTAAAATTTGTCTGTACAGAGTCGAACGAACGTCCGTGCACAAGAATACTGTACTCGGATATGAGAAAACCGGAAATTAAGTGGTTTCCAATTTAATAAAATTTCATAAATGAAAATGAAGCATAAAAAAATATTTTGGTAATATTTACGTACCCAAATGTAAAATTTAAAATAATTTTTCATTGATTTCCTGAGTTTATTGATTGTTGAATAACGAACTGAGTTGACTTAGACGTTCCCATCTCTCCATCTGTGTGACAGCAAATGAGCCTTAAGTTAAATTTTTAGATATATCAACCCAACTTGGTAAACAAAAAGTACCTTTATTTGAGATTTTAAATCAAATCTACGTCAAAAACGCATCTACGAGGAAAAAGATTTAGTACTAAACACTCCTATCTACATTCCCATCTACAAGTCAGCGTTGTCACCGAAAATCAGTAGAATTGGAGGACTAAATCACATAACCCCTTTCAACCGATTTGTTCGGATTTGACGTTTCGGGTCAAAAATCTGAGAAAAAGGATGTAAAAACGTGAATCTTGATATTCTGCACACTTATATACAAACAAATATTAGACAATTTTTTCGGAGGCGTGGAGGAGTTAATATTAAGCCTAAATAAATTAAAAAAAATTTGATATAGTCCTTGAAAGGTATAAACTGGGTAAAATATCCAAATACAATGCTTTCAGTAAATTTGATTTTATAATTTTAGTAATTTTAATTTTAACTTATTTAATTTGTTAATAATAAAAGTCAAGTAAAAGGTTCATTCGGTTATTCGCAATTTTCGACGACAGGCCTCCCGACGCGTGGTGCATCTTTGACATCGAAATTACCGGAACGGAACCTGGCAAACCATTTTTGCGCTACAAGTTCGTTTACAGTATCGGTCCCATAAAATAAATTAATTTTTTTATCCGCTTTGGCTGCTTTTTCGCCTTGATCGAAGAAAAATAGTAAAATATAGCGAATTTTCTCTTTGCTGGTGTCCATCT
>JAWMAG010000054.1:12697500-12750000 GCA_037013455.1 Ceratitis rosa
CCTACATACATACATATGTATTTAAGCATACATGCAAATCTACATGCGAGTGTATATAACGGTATGAACATTAACAACCAGTAAGTTATGTTAAATATACACTGTGTGAAGTGCGTTGCATAAATAAATAAATGAGTTCGGAAAATATTTTATGCAAAAGCCTACTCACGCACGCATACATGCACGTATTTGTATTTCTCATGTAACTACAAGTTCACATTTGTTTTATATCACACACACGCACACACATACACTCTTTTGCAACGAGGTAATTTGCATGCAACAGCCATATAATTTTATTACGCTGTCAACACAAGTGCCCACGAGTAGACAGAGAGAAAAGAGACAAAGATAGAGAGAGAGAGGAAGAGTGGCAAAGGGAAAAAGTTATAATCTGGTGGGCGGGCAAGATAAACTGATGAGTGGTGTGTACTCGTATTATCCATTTTAGTAGACAAATACCAAAGCGAACATTAATCAAAGCGAAAATTTATTAGTGCGCCTATTTTGCTGCATAATTTAAGGCGTGATGGCATACCAATATGTACATTCGTATGTAAATCTTCATATCTCTTCGTCAATGCATACAAATATTTTTGCAATTCGCACAGGAATGACAGACTGCTGACCTACTCTCCTCTCCTGTGCAGCAATCACCACCACCTCATCAAGCGTCATCAACATTAATAACGGTGAAGGCATCATCAACGTCAACAGCTGCACTACACAGCTGTGGGGGTTTGTGCAATCAATGGCTGAAGCGGAAATAATAATAAATGTGGCACGAATACATGGAAAGGGAAATGGAAATAGATTTGCATTTTACTGAGCGTTTACAGTTACTTGCTGGAGAGTCCTTCCACTTATAGCCGAGTTAACAACAGCCTGGCAATAGTTTTTCCATTTTCCTCTTCGAAGGCAACTGAGTTTTTCTACATCCAATTGTACCGAAGGAGTGGAAGTTTGGACTGTTTTCGCTTATACGGACGACATGACCTAGCCATATATATGTCTCCATATATCTTATAAATCTCATTGTGTCAAACGCCCATAGCTCTTCCACAAAAACTTTCTCTCAGTGTATCTCAAAGCCTACTCGTCGGCTTCTCCCACATAAAGTAGGGCAGGAGTGCTGAACGATTTCTCAACGGTCACGTGGGCGTCAAGACAAGAATGTTCTAAGTGTTTGTTTGAAGACAGGAGATATTTCGTCAGGTCCTCGTTAGCTACCAAACCCTTTTGCCTCGTTTCCTTAGCCAGCTTTATCGATTATATCAATATCGTCGTCATACACCGGATTGTGGGGTACTCTTTTTGGGGTTTGGGTAGTGCAAACTCAGGTTCCAGTCGCCTGACATGCTTTCCACTGTCCAAATTTTTTTAAAAAAGCTCATGTCATCAATTTATCAAATATTCAATTGATCAGCTGGTAAAGATATTCTTTCGCTGCTTTGTTGTTCTTCAGATGGTCAATTGTTTTTCGAAAGTTCATCATAGTTCCCGAATATTTTCATAGAATCTTCAAACATGACATCTGTGTTCAAACTTTTTAGGTTCCTTATGCTGAGATTTGTCGATCTCTCGCTTGTTCTATTTGCAAATGCGTATTGCTTCTCTCATTAGCAACGTCGCGAGGTGTGCAGTCTGTTTTCACTTCACTACATCTCGCTTGGGCTTGAAGTACCCTCCCATAGTTGTATTATACCGAGGTACTGATGAGTTCTCTGAGAGAGCAGGAGTGCAGTTTGAGTAAAAAGCCGTTTGGCTGTCTCGTTTGATTTCAATATTTCAACGTCGAGTCCTTGCTTTCCTGGTGTTCGCTGTAGGACGTTCTTTAGTGCAACAGGAAAGTGGTTTGAGTTGATGTTAGGTTGTCAAAAGGCAGGCTCAACCAAAATATTTCGTTATGATTGATCTGGTTGCGAGTGTTTTTGATCCGAAGACAGCCAAGTAGATTAATGAATTTAGTAGTACAGACAATATTATTGCCTATCCCGAAAAAGTTGATCAGCTCCAACCTATTTAGGAATGTTTTGTTGTGGAGGCTGATTGCACCGACTGTTATGTCTTCTTTGTCAACCCTGGCCTTAAAATCTCCAAGCATGATTTTCACATCATTAAGAGCCTCTTTGGCATAACATCGTCCTTCTCTACGTCCGGAGCATGAGCGCAAGTCCATGATATGCACCAGAACTTCCCCTTGATGCAGATTGCGGATTGATAGACGTTCGTCTAGTCTTGTGAATTTCATGACTCGGCGTCTGAGTCACTGTCCCACCAGGAGATCGACAATTTAGTATGTATATGTATATGTCCTAAAGACCTAAGTACTCCTTCCCGTTCTTGTTCCAACCAAGGCAATTCATCTATGTCTGTGCACTTCCTACAAGGCACTGTAAATACTGTAAATATAGATTAACGGTAATTTCAGCATACTTCAAACGCAGCATTCTGCATTAAATCGTCGTATTTTCTATTTCGAAATCTGCCACGCCATTTTATGGCCAATACACCACACCCCACGCTTCGCACCGCTGCACCGCTGCACCACTGCACCGCTGCACTGCTACTTTGCCACATGCTGTGCCATCAACGCTTTGCCGCAACCCTCGCTTACTGCATGCAAATTAATGGCACACAGTTAATTGCAACAGTTTTTTTTTTCTTAAATCACTCCTGCCTGTCCGCCATTCGCTTGGCGCCTAACTCCCATACGCTGCTCTTCATTACAGCGTGTGCTTCGTTGGACATTTTCAATAGAGCGGAAGGATTTAGTGCTGGCGGAAATGAACGTTAACGCAAAATGGCGTTAGTTATGTGCCTGTTTGTAAGTGTGTGTGTGTATGTGAGTTGACGTGTATGCGTGCGTGCGTGCGTTTGTCAGCTAACGAAATTTGGTGCGCTCGCGTGAGCATTAATTTTGTCAACTTCCGTTGTGGCATTGCAAATATTTCATTTCCTATATTTCGCATTTTCGCATTTGCCTATTTTTGCCAATTTCATTTCGCATTTAGCTAGTTGTTGTTGTTGTTTGTTTGTTCTTTGTTGCTATTTCCATTTCAAACATCTGACCACTTCGGAATTTCGGAATTTCGCTGTGAAAATGGAAAATTATTGCCAAATTAGCATTTACAGTTTAGCTGCTGAAGCTGCTGCTGCTCAAAGCCAAATTCAACTGAGTGCCACTAATACCAATACAAAAACTATTACTAAGCACTCGCGCACACACTCACACACGCACACACGTATACTTACTCATTGCTTGATTGCTTGTTGAGTGTCGTTAGTGGCAGCACTTTCAATGTTATGAAGTTTCTATTAAATTGCCATTTGTTGTTGTTCATACGTGTGCATACGAGTATACATACATATGGGTGTATGTATGTATGTATGTATACCATATATTGTATGTACGTTTGTATTCGTTGTTTACCCACTGACCGTTTGCCTCAATGCGCTCATTCCACATATTTGCGCAATTATTGGTTGCTTGCAACACTGCTGAGGTTACAACAATAAGAAAAAAACGACAACAACAGCAAACAACAACAACAGCAAACAACAACAACAACAAGAAAAAACAGAAAACAACGGCAACAATTTCAACAACAGCAAACAACAACAATAACAACAACAATCGCAACAGCAACAGCAACAACAACAACAACAACAACAACAACAACAACAAGAAAAAACAGCATACAACAGCAACAACTTCAACAACAGCAAACAACAACAACAACAACAACAACAACAACAACAACAACAACAACAACAACAACAACAACAACAACAACAAACAACAACAATTTTAACAACAACAGAGTTGAGTGAGCAGCAGAAAGAGGCCAAATAATAATTTTCTAGCCAAAATAGTACAACAAAAACAATAACAACAAGAATTTTAACAACAACAGAGTTGAGTCAGCAGCAGAAAGAGGCCAAATAATAATTTTCTAGCCAAAATAGTACAACAAAAACAACAAAAGCAATAACAACAGTAACAACAAACACTGCTGCCAATCGAACGATTTTTCAACCATTCACCCGATTAAGTCGTACAATCCGACTTTGTTGCAATTTTAGGGCTCCATCTTCCGCTGCAAGTAAGAGTTTATGAGCCGCAAAGTTGCCTCAGTGAAGCTTTACTACATATGTATATACATATCTGTATGTGGTTGTAGCATGTGTATGTATGTATATATCTGCGAGTTGATGTAGCTTCTATTGTTTTTTGGGTCATTTCATTGATTTGTTTGCAATTTTGCTTATTTATGCCTTTTATAGTGATTTGTTGTTTCTGTTGTGTATGTGTGTCTGTATATATTTATATGTGTGTGTGTTGTCAATAGCTTTGGTTTTTGTGGTGTCATTTATCATTTGAAGTAATTCAAGCTATACTTCCCAGGCCGCCTGCTAGTATAGTCTTTGCAGAGTTTATCGCTCCCTCAAGTGTGAGAGAGGTCAGGGAGTTTCAAGCTGCCAGAAAATAAATAAGAAATTTGTTGAAGACTAAGAGATTTAAGAGATTGTAAAAGTGGGTGATGATCATAAAATGTGCGAAAGCGTAGAGGAGAAATTAATAGGAAAATTGTGGAAGAGATTAATATATATGAAAGTCTGTGTTCGTACAACTTACTACTCGAAGCTAAAAAAGAAAATGGAGTCCTCCTTGAAAAATTTCTCAACTCTATGTAACTAAGTCTTTTCTTCAACTTCGTATTCTGCGTTGGCCCGAAAAAGCATGTATTTAGTGGTGGCGAGGACCTGGTAAGTTGGTGGCGGCAATCTATTCTTCTAACATTCATTTAGTCAGCTTGGACGTATGTAGGTGTAGGAGTAGTCAATACCTCGTTTACCGGACGGAAAAGTTTGGTCATGGCTAAGTCAAAATTATTATCCTCTCTTAGAAGTTCTTTTATCAAGAATTAAATTAACAATTTAAATAATATTTTAAATAGGTCATGCAAAAAGGAATCCAATATTTCTGCATTGCTGAAGACTTTATTTACCATAGTTGAAATTATTCGATTTATGTCAAAAATGCACCGTTTTGTTGTGTAACTTCTTGTCATCTTAAAGGTAATGTCATTATGTCTTCTTCATAGAAACCCTTGTCCTGATTGGCGAAAAAACCCGACAAACGATTTTCACCGATTTTTCTACAGGTAAATTCCTCACCAAAGCCAGGCGCCCTAGACAGGAACAGATGATAATCCCTTGGTGCATGAACCGTACTATGCGGTGGGTGCATAACAATCTCCCAATCAAGTTTCTTGAAGCTTCTGGCGAATCATTATGGATGTGTGGATGTCTGGTGAAACACATTTCCCCTTCTGTTGGCCAAAGCTGGGTCTTTTTAATACTTTTGGGCGATTTCTTCCCTAATACAACCCAATTGCTGATAGAACGGTTCCGAATTAAGAGCTTTGCTATAAGAGAGCAGCTCATAGTGGATGATTGCATGCCAAAACCAACACACGACAAAACCTTCCTGGCTGTCAATTCTGGCTAGGAGACCATTTATACCGGCTCGTTTGACGTTGCTTTAAGTAATCCACATACTTCCTCTTTGCTGGTTAATGGATCAACACTTTCCTCATTATCCCTTTTTAGTACAAATATTATCATCTTCTAATGCAATCTAGCGCAAATAATGGATTACTTTTAACTAGACCCTTATTTCTAAGTAAAACACATTTAAAAGCAAAAAAATTTCATAAATTTCTATCGAGTTTGGCATGAAATTCGTTGATTTTTTTTTTTTTTTGCTATAATTTTGTTGCTCAAATTATAACAGTATCTTTAATTTAATTTTTTAATTTTAATTTTGCTTAATTTTTAAAGTTTAAAAATCCAAATTTTCACAATCAAAAGGTTAAAAGTGAAAGTTGCCTTTTAATCTTATTGAAATGAAACTTCACTTATCTCTAAATTTATCTTATTTTCTTAAATAATTAATTATCTAGCATCACATTGATGTTATCGTACGAAAGACATTTCCATTTTCTCATCAATCAAAATTATAATACGGTTTTTGTTTCAATTCATTTAACTCTAACTCTCATAAATACATTTACGCCACTCATAACTAAATTTATTCCAGAAACTCATAGCCAATCTCATTAGTATCTAATCATTTGCACCATCATAACTTCCATCAGCTTGATGGTGAAAATCTAATCACACACCATTTGCAACGAAAATGGTTTTAGAGCGGTCGTAAGCATTTAGATAAAGAGAGAGAGAGAGAAAGAGGTATAAAGAAAGTGAGAGTGAGGAAGAGCTCAATTGTGGCTACAATTTCAGTCGATATGCTCAAGAGAAGTATACTTTGAGTACCCTCGAGCCTATTATGCACACTCACTTGACCTAGCAGCAAATGTAAACAATTTTACCGAAAATTTTGTGAGAAACTATTCTAAACTTAAACACAATACTGCACATATACATAAGTATGTATGAAGAACTGCAGAAATACCAACCAAAACAACTTCTTGAATGCAACTCAAGCATAATTTATTGACAAACAGAGAGAAACAGAGAGAGAGAGAGAGAAAGAGACGTAAGTGAGGCGTTGAATTTGATAAGAGCATAAGTGAAGCAAAATAGAGTGATATACTTACCCAAACATGTGTTTGTATGCAATTGTATATTTGTATACATATTTTTACTACACTCTGCAGCTAGAGCGAAGCAAGTAGCTTACTCATAATTTATGCAGAAAAGTGTTGCCTCATCCGGTGATTGTGGTTAATTTTAACTTCGCCATTATAAGAAAATACATCTAACTACATACATAGGTATGACTGAAAAAGGCAGAAAGAGGGAAGTAGAAAGAAGATCAACACCAAAGTGTTTTATAAATCCAACTTTCAAGGGCTACACAGCCTAAAAGCACGCAACGGAAGTGGCCGCTGGGATGAAATATATGTAAGTAGAAATACAAACATTCATATGTATGTTAGTATTGCTGTTTGACAGTCGAAGCGGAAGTGAAATTGGTAAAATGGTTGCCTATACATCTATGAGTATGTGTGTGTGTGTGTGTGTGT
The DNA here is from genome assembly GCA_037013455.1 of Ceratitis rosa. Lineage (NCBI taxonomy): Eukaryota > Metazoa > Arthropoda > Insecta > Diptera > Tephritidae > Ceratitis > Ceratitis rosa. The sequence continues at coordinate 12,704,556 of JAWMAG010000054.1, forward strand.
GTATTGAAAGAGCCTCGTTTATACTTTAAAAACCTTTCATGTAAGCATATGTGTTTGTACTTTCGTTGCTGCCCGGTCTGCGGTAAACCAACATTGACTGTATCTCGATTTCCGTTTCCGTTTCGCTCTTTTCTGAACTACAACTGTACCTCATCTTACACGTACCTTTGCTGGTACTTGCACGAGTTTGCATTAAGTATTCACGATTTTGGTGTATTTTTGCTTGAAAATTACATGCGTGCGCGTTCGAGCGCTTATTTTTACTCACTTGACTTTCCAACCGGATGCTCGTACTATCGACAGGCGAGTGCGAGTGCGTATTTTCCTAATGTAGATTTGCCGTATTCTTTAATATAAATAAAAAAATATTAAAATTTAACTAAAAGAAAAAATTAATAAATAAAATAAAATAAATTAAATTAAATTGAACAAAACACAAAAAAAACAATAAATAAAAATATCAACTGAAACAAACCCGGATTAAAACAAATTAAATAAACTTAATTAAAATATAATAGAGTAAAATAAAATAAAATAAGAAAAGAAAGAATTAAATAAATTAAAAAAACAAATAATTTTTTTATTTACAACAATATTTGTCTATAATAATAATATAAGAAAATTAAATTTAAAAATATCAAATAAAACAAATTAAAATAAAAAACAAAATATAAAAAAAAAATTAAAGAAAAACTAAAATGAAATGGAATAAAATTAAACCAAATTATATTGAAGTATATAAATTTAAATTAATTTACTTAATGCACACTAAAAGAGATTAAACTTACAAAAAAGGAGATAAAATTAAATCAAATTACAATAAATAGGATAAAAGTAAGTAAACAAATTAAATAAAATACCATAAGAACTAAAATAAATTAACATAAAATAAAAAAAATAATATAAGCAAAATAGAGTTAAATAAAATAAAATCAAATAAAGAAAAATAACTAAAATAAAATAAAATCAAATAATTAAATTAATATATCTCAAATAAAATTAAATAAAATAAATTAAAATAAAAGGAATTAAAAGATAAAAAATTAAATAATCTAAAATAAAATAGAATAAAATTAAATTGAATCTTATTAAATTAAATTAAATTACTTAATGCACATTAAAAAGATTAAAATTATAAAATAGGAAAATTAAATTAATTAAATCAAATAAAAAGAAATAAAATAAGCAACGATAACAAATAAAATAACATGAAATAAAATAAAAAAATTTCAAATAAAAACTAAAATAGAATAAAATAAATTGAAATATAATAATATAAAATAAAGAAAATAAAAATTTTAAATGAAATTAATAAAAGAAAGAAAATAAAACGAAACAAAATAAAATAAAATAACATAAAATAAAATAAATTAATATAAATCAAAATAAAACCTAAAATAGAATAAAAGAAAGAAAATAAAATTAAACAAAATAGAAAAAAATAAAATGAAATAAAAGAAAAAATGAAATAAAACAAAGTAAAAATAAAAAATTAAATTAAATAATGTAAAATAATATCATACTATATACAATAAAAAAATAAAATTAAAAAATTTAATTAAAACAAATTAGTTGAAATAAAACAAAATAAGTCAGCTTAAATAAAACAAACAATATAAAATTAAATAAAACAAGGTACCTTAAATTAAATATAGTGATGTAAACAAAATAAAATAAAACGAAGTTTATAGAAAAAAATTAAACACATCGGAATAAAAAAAAAAGTAAATAAAATAATTAGTAATTTAAAAAAAGGGAAAATAAAATAAAGAAAATAAAACAATAAGAAAAAAAAATAATATAATATCATATAAAAAAATTAAATAAAATTATATAAAATAAAAATAAATTAAAGTAAATTAAATTTAATCAATAAATTAAACAAAATTAAATCAGCATAAATAAAACAACATAAAATAAAACAAAGTAAAATTAAATAAAAAATAGTAATTTAAATTGCAAAAAGTGATGTAAAGAACTAAAATAAAATGAAATAGAATAAAAAAGTAAAAAAAAAATGTAAATGTTAAAAAAATTAGACAAAATAATATAAAATTAAATTTTAAAATAAATACATTTAAAAAAAAGTAAAGTAAAATTAGTTAAATTAAATATAGTAAAATAAAATTAAATTAAAATAAATTAAATTGAATTAAATAAAATAAAATACAATAAAATACAATAAATTAAATAAATTAAATAAAATAAAGATATTGATTCGTGTTTTGGGCCAATGTATATGTGTCTATTGCACTGAAAATGATCGATCATAATGTGATGACCACAAAGATAATTTATTTAATAAAGTTGGATGTAAACTACATGATAAAATAAAGTTTATTATAATAAAATTAAAGAAAATAAAATAAGTGTAGTACAACTAAATAAAATGAAATAAAATAAAATAAAATGAATATAGAGAAAAAAATATAAAGCAAGATAAAATAAAAAAGTAAAAGTCAAAATATTAATTATATTATATTAATAAACAAAATTTTACTTCAAAATTTAAAGCTCCCACTGGATAGAAGATGGTCACCAACTCATCCTCCAGTCTGTTTACCCTTTCCCACTTTTTTAATGGCCTGAATACAGTAACCACAAATTGCTCAGCTGTTGATTAAGTACTAAATTTAGAACAGACTCACACATGTACGCACATAATCAACCAGGAGCATTAGCATTAACATAAGTTTATATTTGCAATTGTGTATGTCAGCAAAGTCATTCAAAGGCAAAATGCGAAAAGGTAACACATGAACAACAACAACAACAACAACAACAACAGTAAGAACAAAAAAGTTTACAGCTGCTGGTATATCATTATTGCACTCGTGCCACATATTTTCTTAATATGCCATCCCCGTTGTTGTCGACGTTCGACGCCCTAGCCACGGTGGAGAGCCGGAATCAGCATCAGTAGTCATTCACATATTTCAAGAGCGGTGATGTGGCAGCACAGCACCGTTGTAGGAGTATACAAATGCATACAAATAGGTAGACAATTTCAGTTTATCCATTTTTTTTTTCAAATTTCAGTGAATGCACTCAGCGTATGCTGGGGGTGTGACTATTTATATGTTAATGTGTAAGTGTGTCTGTAACTGAGTTCGAGCGCGAGAAATACATACATTTTTATGTAGACATATATATGTGCATACTTTTATTTTACTGCATTGCATTTGATATGCAAACGGTGTATTGCGCTGAGGAGGCTTGTAGTTGCATGAACGACTCAGAGTAATGCAACAACGTGCCATATTGCAAAGATGGCGAGCTAGGTAAATGAATGACAGCAGTTGTTCGTGAGTAGAGAACAGTGGGGCGTTAAAAAAATTCAGGATATTTCCCCTTAATAATTTTATAATAATAAATATAACATTTTGAAGTCCTTTTTAAATCAGAGTTTTATGGGAAGTATACTTAAATGAAACTAGTGCCGAGTTTATTGGGGTATTTATCTGCCGAAATAAACGTGCTAAAAAATTAGATATTTAGATATGGTAAATTTGAAATATTTTTGAGTTATTTTTGACTTAAAAAAACGGTTCAGAACATTTTTAGCCTTTATTAGTATAATTTTTTCAATTTATATAACCTAAAATCGACAACCTCGATTCTTCCAAATATTAAGTATTCCTACTATTTTTTAACGACGCCGCACCACAGTCCAGTGGTTCATGAATGGTGCTTGATTGTTTTATGTTTCCATTTGGCTCTGACAGCACATAATGGCCGACTCCCGCGCTTCAATGCCAGACATGGCGCGCTCGAAATTAAACATAATTGGTTGGCATTACTTTTCACTTAAACATGGCCCAACGGCAATGACGCTACGCAACCAACTGCTTCTGTGTCTGTATGTATGTGTGATACTTTCATTTACGCGCCTTTAAAGTGGACTTAAGGTACATAGTACATTCACTCCGCTGTGCCATGTGCCATGCTATGTCCATGCTATGCTGTGCGCTATGCGTTGTCTGCCACATTCGCTGCACTGATGAAACTTTATCACTGCTGTTGCTATCATTTCAGTGAATTCTTTTCAGGCTTTTTTTATTTTCATTTTTTTTTCTCTTTTTATATCCACTTTCAATATTATTTTTAATATAAAATCCGAAAGCGGAAAACTATTTTTCTTGCCGATTTTTGCACACCTCTCCGCAACTCTTAAACCGTTGCCACATACCGCAATGTGTGTGCCTTAAAGTTATACTTTCATAACCACCATGCCACAACCGCAACAACAACAACAACAACAACAACTCTGAATATACTTTCGCTGCTATGCCTGTTCATTTTTATGTTCGCGCTGCGTCGCGACAAGGAAATGACTGCCAATGCACAGGCACACACATAAAAAGCGAGCAGCGTTCTTTAACACGCATAGATCCCTGCGGGCATGTATGTAAGATATATATGTACATACTTGCCCTTTGTTGGCAGCCCACTGTCAGCAGCCTCAAAATGGAATCATTAGTGTTCATATTTAAAGGGTTTATGAAAGTTTCATTTTGCTCGCGCGCCAAGCCGCCATAACGCCAAGCATGTGTTGCTCATATAGATAAATACGTACATATGTAAGTAAGTGTATTTATTTAATATTCATATGAGTCGTGGTACATAATATTATTGGTGTCGACTTTTTAAAATATGACTTTAAAATAAGTACTCGTGTATATTCTTCATTTTATTTTATTTTTTTTATTTTATTTTATTTTATTTCATTATATTTTATTTTATTTTATTTGATTTTAATTTATTTTATTTTATTTTATTTTATTTTATTTTATTTTATTGTATTTTATTTTATTTTATTTTATATTATATTATTTTTTTTTATTTTATTTTATTTTATTTTATTTTATTTTATTTTATTTTATTTTATTTTATTTTATTTTATTTTATTTTATTTTATTTTATTTTATTTTATTTTATTTTATTTTATTTTATTTTATTTTATTTTATTTTATTTTATTTTATTTTATTTTATTTTATTTTATTTTATTTTATTTTATTTTATTTTATTTTATTTTATTTTATTTTATTTTATTTTATTTTATTTTATTTTATTTTATTTTATTTTATTTTATTTTATTTTATTTTATTTTATTTTATTTTATTTTATTTTATTTTATTTTATTTTATTTTATTTTATTTTATTTTATTTTATTTTATTTTATTTTATTTTATTTTATTTTATTTTATTTTATTTTAATTTATTTTATTTTATTTTATTTTGTTTTATTTTATTTCATTTTATGTTATTTTATTTTATTTTATTTTATTTTATTTTATTTAATTTTATTTTATTTTATTTTATTTTATTTTATTTTATTTTATTTTATTTTATTTTATTTTATTTTATTTTATTTTATTTTATTTTATTTTATTTTATTTTATTTTATTTTATTTTATTTTATTTTATTTTTTATTTTATTTTATTTTATTTTATTTTATTTTATTTTATATTATTTTATTTTATTTTACTTTTTAGTTTTATTTTATTTTATTTTATTTTATTTTATTTTATTTTACTTTATTTTATTTATTTTATTTTAATTAATTTCATAGTATTTTATTTTACTTTTTTTATTGTTTTTTTTTTAATTTTACATTAATTTAATTTTTTTTATTAAACTTTATGTTATTTTATTTCAATTAATATTATTTAATTTTATTTTTTTATTTTATTTTATTTTATTTTATTTTATTTTATTTTATTTTATTTTATTTTATTTTATTTTATTTTATTTTATTTTATTTTATTTTATTTTATTTTATTTTATTTTATTTTATTTTATTTTATTTTATTTTATTTTATTTTATTTTATTTTATTTTATTTTATTTTATTTTATTTTATTTTATTTTATTTTATTTTATTTTATTTTATTTTATTTTATTTTATTTTATTTTATTTTATTTTATTTTATTTTATTTTATTTTATTTTATTTTATTTTATTTTATTTTATTTTATTTTATTTTATTTTATTTTATTTTATTTTATTTTATTTTATTTTATTTTATTTTATTTTATTTGATTTTATTTTATTTTATTTTATTTTATTTTATTTTATTTTATTTTATTTTATTTTATTTTATTTTATTTTATTTTATTTTATTTTAATTTATTTTATTTTATTTTATTTTATTTTATTTTATTTTATTTTATTATATTATATTTTATTTTATTTTATTTTATTTTATTTTATTTTTTGTATTTTATTTTATTTTATTTTATTTTATTTTATTTTATTTTATTTTATTTTATTTTATTTTATTTTATTTTATTTTATTTTATTTTATTTTTTTTTATTTTACTTTATATTATTTTATTTTATTTTATTTTATTTTATTTTATTTTATTTTATTTTATTTTATTTTATTTTATTTTGTTTTAAGTTATTTTGTTTTGTTTTCTTTTCTTTTATTTTGTTTTATTTTATTTTATTTTATTTTTGTCTGATTTTTTTATGTTTATTTTGTTTAATTATTTTACACCTAAAAATTTCAAAACGTATTTTTCCCGTGTTGTTGTGAACCACCTTAATGCATACCATCAGAATGTATCCGTGTATGCCAGCATGTCCATATGTATATCGGTATCTCGCTGCAAGAACATACAAGCGTGATGCCATCTACAGGATAAACTATTTGCATAAATTTAATTGTATGGATTTCTTCTGTTCGCAGATTTTCTCAAGTAAAGAAAATTATAAAATTTTATTGCGCACTTAAATTTCGAAATTATGCTTTTTCAGGCGTTAAGGAATATTGTTTTTGCACAAAGTTAGTGAAATGTGACGAAACATGCATTTTAATATATATCTATATATGTATGTACATTGTTTTGTTATGTCTCTTGAATGGAACCTATAAAATTCGCGGAATCTTCTATTTGCTTTAAATCGTGTATACAAATTTAAAAAAAAATAGACCTCAGGTTTCTTTTTGAATATTAAGAAATGAAGGTTAACAAGTAGCTAAAATTGTTTACTCTACCTTCTAGGATAGTCATCCCATCATAGATCGAGCTAGTGGATTAACTGATATGTCTTCCACTATTATGGTCAACTATCGAGATCAGCTGCCTACTGTTATTACTTCAAGTAGCTTCATAATACTAAATTATCTTTCTTAAGCTATGTACCAGAGTCGTAAGTTCTTTGAAGCGAACAATCGCGTGACCAAAAACCTTACTTTTATGAAGATTATCAAATTCCGTTCTTATACCTAGCTATAAAAATCCTTACCATTCTTTACCTTTAGGATATACCGTATAAATTTTTATATTTGATTGCGATCATTAAGCTCATCGAATATTATCATAAAATATTTTATATTCCACTTTCAGCTATTAAGAAAGCTCATCTACGTTTGAAATCCATTAAAATTTACCTGCCACACGCCATTTAGCTACAACCAGCACAGCTGCTCAATTTCATCTCTCGCTAAATGAGCAGATGATAGTCGTGGCGCACGGTCTTAAGCAAAAGACAAGCTAAGATGTGAGCATGATAGCTTTACTTAAATTTTTTTTTTCACCGTTAAAGTGCAATAAACCCTTTAAAATGGCCAACTTAAGCAGACTGACAAGCGTTGCATACTGTAAGTGTGAAGGGAAAAGAGGGAGGACTAAGTGAGTGACATGTATGACATAGGAATACATCTTCCTCTTCATCGTCTTCTACCACTCGTCCAACGCAAGCGTTAAGCTAAGCAAGCGTGCAACTCCAGGAATCATATGGTAGTTGTAAGAGTTTAGTGTTCGTGTTGTGATATGATAACTGTACGCTACTGTGCATTCGTGCAGGACATTTCCGTCTTCCGTGCGTTTGTCTAAGACATTTTCATCCTTTATACTACTGCTACTGCTGCTGCTGCTACTGTCATTTCCGATGCTCTTACTGCGCTACTTTCGTGTGTGCAAGAAACCAGTATGTTCAGCTTCAGTGCACTGCATGGCAGTAAAAACGTCTTGCTGACGTTGAATGGCAACAGCAACTCAGACTCAGTTTGTGGCAAGAAAATTGTAGTATTTCTAACATTTCAAATATTATACTTATTCTATTACGCACACACACTGCTACTTATGTGAACTACACCCTTTTCTATTCAGCGTCTTATTCTAGCGCGTGGTGGTTCTTGTTGCGCTTACTTGTCATTTCCTTGTGTTGAGCAGCAGCATTTAACGGTTTTTATTTATTTATTTCATTCCTCTTTTGGCGACCATTTCTTAGTTTGATTGTTTCCTTGCTCGGTTGACTGCCTGACGTGTCTTAAAAAAAAAAAGAAGAAAAAAACTTAAGCAGAACTAATAGCCTACTGCTTTTAGCTCGGCTTGAGATTGAGTTGAGAACTCTGATATTTCTCAACAAACACACAACTGGGGAATCAAAAAGAATACTCACTTAAAAGTTTACCATTTTTTTATTACTTTTGTATTCCATCGGTGAATTTCTCAACTTGAGAAAAAATATAATTCTCAACTTGAATTCAAATGTATTCTCAAATCTTAAAAAAACCACAAAACATTGGACTGAGCAATATAAATTTTCAAGTCAGGCTAACAAAGTATTTATTTTTATTTTTAAATAGCAACTTGAGACTCAAAAATTTCTCAAATTTTGTACTCAAAAAGTTACAGAACCACTGGAAAATATATTTGATTTTAACTTAAGAATAATATTAAGAAAAGAAATTATATTATATTTTATTATATATTCATATGTGTAAATTGAAAAAATATAATTTTCAATTAAAGGTGAAAAATATTCTCGAAAAAATTTCGAAAATTGTTAAAAAATTATGCATACACTTCTCGAAAGTATCAATAAGTTTGGAAGCCATTGATTAGAGGATTTCAATTCAAACTGAGATCAAAATTTTTTTTACACTTAAATGAGAACTAAAAAATTTGAAATCTCTCTTATAGAACCATTGCAGAAGCCATTTAATATCAACTTGATATCATATTTAAATTCCGCAACTTGGCAAAAATATAATTCTCAAGGTGGGCTTGCTGAGATAGGTATTTAAAACGAATTTCTACATCAGCTTGAGTATCACAAACTTCTCAAATTCAGCATTATAATTTCGGAAATTTTCTTTAAAAGTTTGAAAGCCATTGGAAAAAAATTTATTTCCCGAAATTATATTTCACAAATTGAGAAATATATAATTCCCAACTTGTACTCAAAGTGTTCTCGAAAGTTTAAACAATCTTGAGTATCATAAATTTCTCAAATTAAGCATTACAATTTCAGAAATTTTCTTAAAAAGTTTGGAAGCCATTGGAAAAAGAGTTTTAATTTCAGCGTAAATTCAATATATAAAAAAATAAAATGTTTTTTTTTTCTCTGAAATAATTTTTTTTAGTCTAACAAAAATATAATTCTCAACTTGAACTCAAACGTATTCCCGAAATTTGGAAAACCATTAAAACCCAATTTCAGATTTCTCAAAATTTTACCAATATTAGAGAATCACTGGATAGACGATCTGTATTTTAACTTGCAAATAAAACATTTCTCAAAAGAAAAAAAATATATCTTCAAAATTATCACAGTTTTGTGGAAAAAATATTTTTTTTAAGCTGAAGATTGCTCAATTAATTTTTTCGAAGAAGATTTTCAAGGTTAAATAAAAATTTTAAGGACTACTTATAAGTTACTTAAAATTATTTTTTTTAATTTTTTTTAAACTTTTCTGCAATTAAGAAATATTGTACAAATGCCTTAGGCACTAAACTTTCTCAATAGGTAGCAAATATAAGTTTCAGAAATCAAGATTCAAGAGTCATAAATAGATGTTGTTATGAATCAAAAAAAGGCATACCAGAAACTTATTTGATATCAAAACATTTTTTTAAAATTGCAAAGTACAAGAGTCAGGAAGTAACTCCTTTTAAGACATCTTTTTAAAAAAAATTATTATATTTTTTCTTTATGTTCAAGGTGACTTCCTCTTGTCTCCATCCAAACACCCTACAAAGTATCAGCTATATTAGATTTTTCAACATTTTCGAATCAGTCAAAATGCTTCTTCTCAACTTTTATTACCAATTTAATACATTGTAGAAAGTAGAGTAGAATCGGGATGCGGAAAATAAACGAAAATATATATAAATGAAACAAAAACTTTTATGACTTCTCCGCGATGGCTTGGTGGCACTCTTTGGCTTGCATGCACAATGAGACATTAATGACAATAATGACGCGCTTTCATGCGCTACAAATGGCACTCGTGCTTGAGCTTGGAGTGTGATCTACGACTTTAAGTATAGTATATAGACACTGCTGTATTTAAGCAGCGCTGCTGAGAAAAGTTTATGGTTTCAAGAATATAAAAAATTATATTTTTTTTTTGTTTTTTGTTATACGCTAACTTCACTTTTTATTTATTTGACTATTTTTATTACCATTATTTAGATTTTATAATTAGATTTGAGGAAGAAAGAGCGCTTTGTTAGTCGTAAAAATGTTATTGCAAAGCTGCTTTTAATAGTCTTTTAATTGCAGTGCTGCGTGAAGGAAGGCGCGGTTTTTATAAACGAAATTTTTTTGAGTCAAAACATACATACATATATATTAAAATATTTCTTTAAGTTGTGGCGGGAAAAATTTAAACTTGTTTTAAAAGAATAAATGCAATTATTATGTGGACTTAAACTAGTTCCCAGCAAAGTAGTTTGGTACTAGTTTATATGTAACCAGCCAGTTTTCTAAAGAATTAAATTTTCTCCTTAATTAACATATGGTCCTTAACTGGTTACCAACAAACTAGTTTGGCGTTAGCTTCAAGGTAACTAGTATTGGGCCAGCCAATTTATGAATTCCACAAATTAATTACTAAGTGAACAAGAGAAACTACTTTGGTTATAAATTGTGCTAAAAGTCGCTTTAGACATATATTGCTTTGCCTACTTTCAATCTTATATTTATTAAATTCATCTAAATTATTATCTAAATTTCTAGCATATTATTGATTTTAGCATATCACAACTTTTTACAATGCTAAACAACCTCGTATTATTTTTTTGGAATAATGGAGAAAATACTACCGAACAATTTTCTCTTAAAACCAATGAACTGCAATGAAATAAAATGAGATATAGATGGAAAACGTATGCAATTTAGTATATATGTAGTGTATGTTATATAAATTCAATTTTTAACAATTTTTTTACATGCCAACTAGTCCAAATCCATTGGCTGACCTGTTGTGCGTGAAAGCTCATGTGCTGAAAGTTCATTTAAGCTGACTTTTCGGAAAAAAAAATTAAAAATAAAAATCTATTCAATAATGTACGAACATAAAAATGCATATAAAAGCTATTAAAAATATATGTATGTAGAATACTCATTTCAGCAAAAAGCTATTGAATAATAATAAATGTGATTTTCAACATTTTTTTCTTTTTATTTTACCTAATCCCATATCATCGGTTGAATGCACCGAAATTGATACAGTAGCTCTAAAAATATAACTTTTTGATTTCATTTTTCGAGTTTTTCCGTGCTTTCATTAATGTATTTTCATTTATGTAGCTTAGGTCGTTTACTTGCTTCAACATTCCCACTATCTATCGCCCTCTCTCTTGCTCTCTCCCGCTATCGCACTTTAATATTAACTGTTGGTTTGGTGAATTTGAAATTTAACCTCACTTTGTTGTTATCATTTTTTTAACTTTTTTGTATAAATTTTTTTTTTAAATATATGTACATATGTATTATATATGCCAACCACCAATGTTTATTTACAGTTGAATCCACACGAGGACTAAATATAAAATATTTATAAACTCTGCATGCTAACGGCACTTAGTTACACCAAGTGTGTTGAGTGAGCGTGATTTTGGATCATAAATATTTTTTCGTGCTTCATTGTTTAAATTAAAAAAAAAATTATTATTATTATTATATTTTTATTTTTTTATTTTACTTTCTATAGGTATCCTCCTGGCGCCGATTGTTAACTCCTGTCACTCGCCTTTCTATTCGCTCAATCGCTTGTTTTACCGCCATAATTGTTGTTGTAAATATGTATATTTGAACGTTAGGATTTTTGCAAGGATTTTCATATTTATTCACATTTTTGTCACGTGCCGTTGTTTGCGAGGTCATTTAAAATCATATTTTAGAAACAGAAAAAAAAGGAAAAACAGAAGCAAACAAAAAAAGAAATTAAGCAGACAGAATTTTGATTACCATACCAGGGTAGGTTGATTGGTTTTGTGGTGGTACGATTGGTGAGATTTTATGTGTTTAATGCTTAAGTCTGGCAACACTGTTGGCTTGCACGAAACAATTTAAATAATCTAAGAAAATCATATTGCATAGCCGTGAGGATAAAAAAATGCATGAAAAGAGAAACACAAGCTATGAAATATTTCTATGTAAATTATTGCTTACAAAGAGAGCATACGTGTATGTATACCAAGATCTCTTTAGTATGGTAAATTTTCTCCAAACTAGTTTCACACTAGTTTATTTTATATTTATTGATCATTCACAGTTTTTTATATTTTATTGTTAAAATAGAAACAAGTTATGAACTAGTCCACAACAAACTACTAAGTAACTACTTCAAAATTGATTAGTCTAAAACTAGTCGCAAATAAATTAGTTTTGAAAAAATATGGGTTATAAAAAATTAAACGCAAGTTATGAAAAATTTCTATATAAATTAATTATATTAATAAAAAATATGCATGCATAATGATGATAAATTGACACCAGGCATACCAACAATTCTCCAGACTAGTACGGTAAGTCTTCTTTAGACCAACAACTAACAAACTATTATAGTTTCACGATAGTTAATTTTTAAACTAAACTATTTGTAGACTAGTTCACAACGAAATAATAATAATTAACTAGTTCAAAGTGTACTAGTCTGAAACTGTTTCCAAATAAACAACTAAAAATTATTTAGCAAAAATTTGTACCTAAAAGGTTTCAAAACAAACAAAATTCTAACTCATTAATACGGAAACTGGTTTCTTATAAACTAGTTGAAATCTAGTATGAGACTGATGAGTATTATCCTTAACGGTCGATAACAAATTGAGCTATTTTAATTTAATATTTATCTAATTGTTAACTTCATTAATAAAACGTAAACTGGTCATGAATTAATTCAAAAGTAATTATTTATCAACTAGCTTAAAATATACTACTCAGTAACTAGTTTCACTAGTTTAAAAACAAAACTAATTTAGAAACACATTGAAAAAGTTATACACTTTATACTATTTTAAATATTTCCATGCTGATAAAATTCTATCTTAGCTGATTGCAAACTAGTTGAGTACTAGTCTTCTGTCGATTTCTTCCAATTGGTGTCGCCAAGGAGAAGAAGAGATATTACGCGGCCCGGACATTTTTCTTGCAATAAAGCCATACTCGCTCTTGTTGTATGGAAAAGAGAGACTAGTCCAAGAATATATTCTTCCAAAACCAGTTAGTAACTAGTTTTTGGTATATGTTTGGAAATGTTTTTAAAGCAAAATTTTTCTTCTTGCAAAATTTTCCTTCATACGCTACTCGTATATGGTATATATGCATTATTCAATTTGCATAAATTTTAAATCGGTCATTGTAGCTACCAAAAGGCAATTCGGTTTTCTTTGTCATGTTAACGAAAATTCACAACTTTCGGCATACCTACAGACATACACAAAGCATTCAGCAAGTATAATATAAACAAAAAAACAAGACAGACAAAGATAAAAAGGATTTTGAAAGAATCAGTCCATACAAAGGATTCAGCAATGTTAATGTTAACACATACGTGCCTACAGATTATATCAATGCATTCATACACACGCGCACACACATTCATGTGCATTTATGCCCTCAAGCCATATTCCCACTACAACTCATTTCCATTTTTATTTCTGCTACTTTTTATTGCTTACGAATACTATACCCATCACGGCCAATTGACTGCTAAATTTGCATTTCATTTATTTTATCCGCCTTCACTTTAACAATTTTGTAGTGTGCGCACATAAAATCACATACATACATATTATATATATTTATATACAATATATGTATATGCATATTTTTTTGTTACTCGTATGCCCTACTGAATACTTTTTCTACAAATTTTACTCTTTCTTGTTGCCAGTTGTGTGGGGTAAAAGTACACATACTAATTTTATAGACCAATAAAGTAATAAGAGTTTCAATTTAACGGTATTTTTTCATGCATTCTTTCAGCTATCAGCACTTTCAAATCGTTTGCCACACAATTAGCACAAACGAACTCATACAAAATTTAATAAAAGAAATTTGTATGCATAAAAAAATTTAATATATTTAATATTTGATTAAACGGAAGTTGGCCGTAAATATGTGTGTATGTATGTAGATATGTAGCCAAAAATACTTATATGTGCGAATGTGTATTTTGCAAAGTCCAATGGGAAATTTGAGAGTTGTTTACTTTAAATGAGAGTTAAATTGAGAACTCCAACGGAATTACGAATCAGTTAAAAGAGAGTTGCTTAAGAGAGTGTTGGATTCAGAAGGGATTTACTGAAGAGAATTTAACCAATGTTGATCAAAAATACAAATCAGCTGTTCTCTAGGTAGAAAACCTGGAATTAAGGTCTCGAGGGATAGGTTAATCTAAAAGAAGTTGCGACACTCTTTCGAAATGGTGAATTCGAATTACCAACTCAAATATTTCACTCTAATGCATACGTTCTCTGAGGCATCCATTCACAATAATATTGCTTTCTCAAACATATTTTAAATTTTGAAACCTCCAGTATTCTACTACCCTTTACCATATCGACTCAGATACACGTTTTGAAATGCGCTTCACATACAACACATACATACTCAAACATGTGTATGTAAACAATGCTCAGATGCAAACGAGCGCACGCATAATAAATATAAACCAATAAAGTTGGCTAAAAACGTGTTTTGCATTAAAATTTTATTTCGGAAATTTGCTTTTTGGGAGTGAGTCCGAAAGGGAGAGAGGAAAAAAGAAAATAAAATAAAAAATATAAAAATTAAAAAAAATAACCAAAACTGAACGGAAATATATTTTTCATGTAGATCACAAAAAAGGACGAGTATCAGTTAACAACAACACGCGGTATACAACAACAACAACAGCAGCCACAGCAGCAGCAGCAGCTGTTATGGCAATTGTAGCAATCAATAGGTTGGAATGTTAAAAAATACAGTTATACCATAAATATTTATTTGTTTCCATGCTCGTACATAAAATTATATATATATATAAATATTTGTATCTGCGCTCATATGGTTTTGCATATATAATATTTAATATACATGCGACTATTCTCCAGTTGTGTGTTCGGTCGCAATTTCTTATGAAAATAAGCAGCACAAATTTTTTTTAATTTTATTTTGCCATATGGTATGGCATACCAAATTTTATGTTATGATTTATTTTATGGCATGCCATATTTTATTTCATGACATATTTTATAATAAGCGTTATATACACATATGCTTGGTAATAAGCCAAAGTTTTCACAGCTAACCTTTAGTTACGCTCAGACTTTGCAAGGAGTTAAATTTTATAGTTTTCCTATAAATATTTCTACATGTTTTTTAATTAAATTATTAACTTATTAAATTTTTTATTTTTTACCACATTTGATACTAATTAATTTGATACTCCGCTGCATTTTATGTTATTATGAAGTATTCCAATACTATGTACTAATCAAAACTTTTTTTATTATTTAGCTAATGCTGACTAAGCGTAAATATTTTGGTTATAAAAAGTTATATGTTTTAACACATTTTATGCTAAACTATTTTTTTTTGTTATGACATATTTTATGTCCAAATTTATCTTATGCCAAACCATATTTTATGGTTAGCCATAATTTCTTTGTATATCTTTAGCAAAATTTTATGTGAAATTTACCTTAAGTAATCTTCACCACCCTAAGCCATTTACCATATGTCACTGAATGGCTAGACATTTGTTCAAATGATTAACTGACAACCTCCGACTGACTTATGGTTATAACTCTCTCTCTCTACACTTTACAAAAAAAAATCCACTCTCTCTTATTTGTATTCAGTAATTTTTCTTTTCTCTCTTTGCCATTGACCATATGTCTCTCCGCCGGCAAAAACTACAATTTATTTGATATCTTTATGAACATTATTCAAAACATGCCTCAATAAATTATGTATCGTCAATAAAAAAGTAACAAAATACCAACAACAATTGCAGAAAGAGAGTCGACAAAAACGGTTTTTGTTTGAATTTTTGCAAGTATATATGCAAGTACTATATATAATATATACATAAATGTGTGTATAGTAAATTCCAGTAGCCTATCAATATAGAAGCAGCATTTTTTTTTGTATTATTTATTATATGGTCAAATTTGTTCTGTGCTATTACTATTACTTTTTTATTTTTGTCTGTCTGCCTGTCTATTCTAAAGGGAACATGAGTTGGATATTGATAAATTCTTTGATGAATCAATCATAGTGGTGGTAAAGCATGAGGAAATATGTTAAAAAATGTTGTAAATATTTTTGCTTTCTTATTGGTTACAATAAAGTTCAGCCAAACGGAAAATAATATTTTTTTAACATTTTCTATATGTATTACAAAAGTGTGTATGGATGTAAAAAATTGTGATTTTTTCCATATTAAACATACACATAAATATGTATTCACCTATAAAGAAGTTTATATTTATAACTTGATTTTTTGTCTATATTTTATGCTAAGCATATTTTATGTTTAGACATATTTTTTGGCAAGACATATTTTATGCCAAGCCATATTTTTATTTATTTTTTTACTTCCCTTGTTGCAAGTTGTGCAGAGAAAAGTACACCTACTAGTTTTATAGACCAATAAAGTAATAAGAGTTTCAATATAACGGTATTCTTTCAGCTTTCAGCGCAATTACCACAAACGAACTCCTACAAAATTTAATAAAAGAACCATGTTTTATGTTTAGCCATATTTTATGTTTAGACATATTTTTTGTCAAACCATATATTATGTCTAGCCGTATTTTTTTATTTATTTTTTACTTCAGCAAGCTTCATATTAATAACCCTTTTACGCAACCATCAACTCCCTGGGCCATTTGACTTATTTCACGAAATAGCTATTTACTATTTCTAGCAAAAAGTAAGACTTTTAAAAAGAATTATTCAATAAAGTGAACAGCAAATTTGTATTTATTATCAGCATGGATTTATTATTTATGCAAACATATTCTTGAATTTATAAATATGTACATAACCGTAAAAAGTAAATTTTCGCTACATAAATAAATATCTTTCAGCGCCTGTGTGGCTTGCGGAATATAAATATATTTAAACAAAAACAAAAAACAGGAAATGCCGAATGCACTTTTCGGACACTAATTCATCTGCAGAAAGCTACGAGCCATTTTTTTACAAACAAATAATACTTTTATTGCAAAAATTTCACATTTTCATTTATAAAAAAATGCGCCAACGGTGTTGCATTACGCTGCTGAGCCGGGATATCATCGAAAAAATTTAAAAAGAAAAATGCTATTTATTATAAGCATAAAAAAATTCTGTGAGTGTGAGAAACATCAATTTTAATAAAAAAAAAATTGCAAATATGCCAAAGTTCCCAAGCAGTTAAAACTACATAGCAACATATGTATGGAAAAAATTGTATTTTTACATATTTACGCAAATATAAATATTTGTGAAAAAAAATTTGAAGTGCAGCGAACCAAAACTTTTTATTAACTTTTATAAAAATGCTATCTTACATATATGTATATATGTATATATATAACTATTTATATTCATTTCACATAAATTTTTATTTCATTTTAATTTTTTTTTTTTGCCTCACTCACAAGCATACACTCATTTTATTGTATAGGTAAATTTATGTTTTTATTTATTTATAATTAATTTTAATGGCATTATTTTTGTTTATTTGTTTGTATTTGCCAGTAATATTTGCGAAAAAATTATTATTCATAAAGAAATGCAAAAATAATAATAATAATAACAAAATGTTATGAACCGTAAATGACATGCGTGAAAATAATAAAAATCATACACGCTCACACACCCCCACATACAGGAATATGTGCGGAAATTCCACTGAGTTATTGTGCGCAAATATTATATAAGTAATATATATACAAATATACCATAATCGCATAATTACTCCAAGTGAAAATGTCTGCTTGTGCTAACGAATTCATTGTCAGTGGTCGCGAAGAGTCCAGTGATAGCTGTCGAAGTGGTTGGAAGCGCTCCGTCAGCGGCGACTACCACTGTGGTCATTTCGATGGTTTATGCTGGACTTTCTATCAAGTCTGCCTCTTCTCTATATCCCACTTTGCTATAGATCCTTCCGGCTTTACCACATCTTGGCTGCGCGTCAGTATATCAACTACATTATACTCATTTATATGCGACTCGTGGCATAGTGCAGCGTCTGGTCACCTCTATAAATATATAAAAAGGTATGTGTGTGTGTGTATATGCATATTGATTTGACAGTAGCGCAACTAAAGGGGAGCTGGAATTAGGACTATAGATTTTCACCGGTTTCCCTGGAGACCAAACCATTCGCGAACAGCTGGTAATCACTTGTTGTGTCGTCCCGACTATAAGGTGGATGCAGAAGAACCACTCAACCAAGAACCACTCGGAGCATCTAACGAGTCAATATCGATGTGTGTGTGATCTGACGTTGTCCGGATGATACACAATACCCTTCCTGTTGGCCAAAGTTGGGCGCTTTTGGGCGTTTGTTTGCTTCAAGCAGTTCAGTTTGGGCGTAGAGGAAGTTACTGGAAGTGATCCACTCTTCCTCGCCATTCAACATACCATAAACATAATTATCTATTAATGTTTTAAGAAAAAAATAAACCAAAATGAGTTGAAAATATAAAAAAAAAATCATGATATGGAAAACAATTTTTTTAACAATTTTAACAATTTTTTTAATTAGTAAGCTTGAACACCAATCTAAACAAAAGCATTTAAAGGAAAATAAATAAATAAAAAAAATAAAAAAGAAGTCAGAAAATCATCAATAGCCACAGGATATATTTATAAATGTTTTCAAAGATACTCCATCGATTGTCTGAACTATAATTATTATAGATTAAGACACTTTTTTAAATTTAAAATAAATTGTATTAAATTAAAATTTTTTTTTTAACTAAATTTTCACAAAATATTAATGATTTCTTTTCTCTGTTTCTTTCAGGTAAAAATTGTTGAACTCTTATGACAGGGATTTCAATACAATCTTACTGCATGAAGTATGAAGTGAGAACTACGAAGGATAACAAGAAAAACCAAGCAAAAATCATATAAAATAAAACAAACAAACAAAATAAATTAATACCACAACTAGAGAATGCTTATTTAAGCATTTTATGAATATTTAATTTTTTAGTTTATTTTTAAATCATTCGAGGGCAAAATCAGCCTTAAATATATATTTTATAAAGTAGTAACCAAAAATTACACTACTTTTACCTCGCCTCTTCAAAACTTTTCTTTCTCCAACACTGTTTATATGTATGTATGACTTTGTTGTATGGTTGTATGTAGTATGCATGAAAAAGCGTTGCGCTCACGTACAGGAAATGCCATTAAGGGGCCTGTTGATGTGGCAGCTGACAAACTATCTTTAGCGCTTAACGCAGCTGATACGCCATTTCACGCCCACAATTTGCTAACGTCCACACACGCTTGAAATGGTATGCAATTTTTTTTTTTTGGTATGGTTAATTGAGTTGTGGCGTGCTACACAGACACAGATACAGACAAATAAATGAGGCGCAAAAAAATGTGTGTTTGTCGATAAATGAAGAATGTGTGCTGGTAAGCAAGCAACATGCTGAAGCTGAATACTTTAAAAGTTGTTATAAATTCGTTTTTAATTACAGTTAAGTTTTTTATATACATATATAATTTAAAATGATTTTTGTTATAAAAATTATATTCTAGTCTTTGAAGATTAACAACTCAGCTAACGAAAATCCCACGTCTAAAAATTATATTTGGTCTTTTAACAGAAAAAAATTCTAAAAAAAAAAACTTTAAAAGCGTCATTTAATATATTTTTGATGACATAAATTTGACGCAAATGCGGCATTTCGGTAAATCCAACGAGCTCACACATTAATGTCACTCATAAGCCACCTCGCACCGAGGCAGCGCACTTACCAGACCAGCTAGCGCACCAACCAAGCAGCCAGTCAGGCATTACGACTGTCGAATGCATTTGCTTGCAATCACACGAAGAACAAGCAAAAGTATTGCCAAAATAAATGAAAAAAAAACGTAGAAGAGAAAATTGTGAAAGCTGTGGAAAGCTTTTAAGCATTATGTAAAATATTCACTTTGTGCATGCCAACCAACCAAAACCGGGCAGGCTATCGTACAGCTTGCGTTCGACTACAAACATGCACATATATGCACACATATCCTAGCAGGAAAAAATGGCAAATACATACATACAACGATAAGTTAAGTACATGAAATGCGCAAGCTGGTTAAGTTGGCTGCAGTTTGTATTACACTTGGGTTGGATAATGATGCCAATCGTGTCGTACTACTACACACAAATAAAATAATGAATTTTAAAGTATTTTTTTTTTCATAACAAGCTTTCTTCTTTTACCAATTTTTTTTTTGCTTTTGATTTTATTTTTCTCTCTTCTTTACAACTGTATTTCAACAATTCCGTTCACGCTTTAGCATTGAGTGCGCTTTTTAGTAGTTTTAAATTGAGTGCATTAACTTTAATTAAATTTAAAAAATTGATTGTATTTAAGTACAGGTAACAAAGTGAATCGTATAAATGCGTATACATATGTGGGTATACGAAATGGCATACCATTTTATATTTAACAAGTGAATAAATTCGATTATGCAACTACAATTTGCTTGTCTGTTATGTATATCAATTTTTAATAAAACGCTTTTAACTTTATTAAAAGACCAAATATAATAACTTTAAAATATATAAAACATTAAAATAAGGTAAATAAAAATCAAATAAAATAAAATAAATGAAATAAAATAATATGAAATAAAAAAATAAAATAAATTAAAATAAAACTTTTAATTAAATTAAATTAAACTAAACTAAATTAAGATGCTTTTTCAGGTCATTATTGTGTTGCATTGTTTTTGGGTTTTCATTTAAATGGAACTGTTTCAGACCACATATTTTTTGGAAATAGTGAAAAAATTACAACAATAGCTTTGGACGGTAGAAGTTATAGCTGCTATCCCATTACCATTGGCTCGTGCTGTGGGCATCCCAAGTTCGAATTCCATTCGAACAAAAGGTGTCTGGAAAAAGAAGTCTGATGAGGAAACGTGGTGGTTTCCGAAATAGCAGCTATAACTTCTACCGTCCAAAGCTATTGTTGTAATTTTTTCACTATTTCCAAAAAATATGTGGTCTGAAACAGTTCCATTTAAATGAAAACTAAATTAAATTGAATTCATATAAACTTAATAAAAATAAAACAAATTAAATTAAATAAATAAAAAATAAAATAAAAGTTAAAAAAATAAAAAAATAAAACATAAAAGCTAAACTAAATTAAATAAAATTCAACTGAACTTCATAAAAATAAATTAAATTAAATAAATAAAAATTAAAATAAAAGTTAAGAAAATAAAAAAAAATATAAAAATAAAATATTAAATTAAATTAAATTGAAATCATTTAAACTAAATTTAATAAAAGTAAAAAAATTCAAAGTGAAGAAATAAAAATTAAAACAATAAATAAATTAAATAAAATAAAATGACGTATTCTAAAATACAATAAAATAAAAAAATGAAATAAAATAATATAAAACAAAAAAATAAAATACTATAAAATAACATAAACTAAAATTAAATAAAATAAAATAACTAGACTAAAATAAAACAAAATAAAATAAAATAAAATAAAATAAAATAATATAAAATAAAATAAAATAAAATAAAATAAAATAAGATAAAATAAAAAATTAAATAAAATAAACTAAAATTAAATAAAATAAAATAAAATAAAATAAAATAAAATAAAATAAAATAAAGTAAAATAAAATAAACTAGAATAAAGAAAAATAAAATAAAATAAAATAAAGAACAATTAAATATAATAAAATAAAATAAAGTAAAATAAAATAAAATTGAATAAAATAAAATAAAGCAAAATAAAATTAAATAAAATGAATTAAATAAACTAAAATAAAATAAAACAAAATAAAACAAAATAGAATAAAAAAATAAAGTAAAGTAAAATAAAATAAACTAAAATAAAGAAAAATAAAATAAAATAAAATAAGGAAAAATAAAACAAAATAAAATAAAGTAAAATTAAATAAAATAGAATAAAATAAACTAAATTAAAATAAAATAAAAGTAAATAAAAGAAATTCAAGTTAAATATAGGAAAATAATTAATTTACAATAGAAAAATGAGATAATTTAAAATACAACTCATTACAATGATAAAAGAAAATAAAAAGTAATATTATATATTATAAAATAAATTAAAGAAAAATAATTAAAAAATAGAATAAAATGAAATGAAATAATAAAATAAAAGGAATTTAATAAAATGAAGTAGAGTTAAAATAATATAAATTAAATTTAAAAAAAATATATTAAATTAAGTTTAACGAAATACAATTAACATACATTTATAATAAAAATTAAATAAAAAACAACAAAATTAAGCAACACCCCTCAGTATTTTAAGCCAGCTCATGCCAGAAAGCAAACATTTAAAATAGTTGCGCCAAAAACCGATGTGCTGGCTTTGAAACACTTCGGTTGATAATTATAACTGCTACATAGATGACAGCATGAGCAACATTAGTGCCAGCAAACTACAAGTGCTAAACAGTAACCAAAATTAATGTACATGAGCATGTTTGTGCCAAACAAATATGTACACATATATAACCTTTGTTGAACAACCATAGCAATGATAGCGACAAAAGTTATAGCCACCGAAAACAAACCGCACGTCATACTAAACAGCAGCTATAAAACCATGCCATCTAATGCTTTATTTAGGGTAAACCGCAGAAATTAAGCTCAAGCTGCGAAAATAAATTGCGTTAAATAAAATAGAAGCATATATGTATGTACATATGTAAACATCTATAAGTGCACTTTGTAATAGTGTACGTTTAGACACCAAAATAATGGCGTTTGAGCAAGAATTATGGCTACTGAGCTAACGAAAACTCGCGCGAAGGCAATTCACAGCTTAACTTTAGCTGATACATCGCGGCTCTTAAGTGCCGTAAACACGTGGGCTCTTTAGCGTTTATTAAAGATAAAGTTGTAAAAATAATATGAGTGCTCTAAATAGTCCTACTATCTAGCTATTCATCCGTCTACCAGCTACCACCAGCCTAAAATGTATATTTTTCATTCATTCAGTGCGGGGAACAAATCCGTCCCCGGGGTCACATAATAACCTATTTTAAGCGGCCAGCCGTGTACCCATGTTTGTTATGTTATATTTTTTATTTTACTCTTTGCTTTATTGTCTGTGTGCGGCAGGCGGATGTAATTATTCTTATCCGAGAGAGTGTGTTTATTTGAGTTAATCTCAAAGCAGTTTCTTTTTTTATGTCGCCAATTAAATGTGTCAACTGTGTTGGTTGTGAATAAGTACATATGTATATGTATGTATATACATGAAGATATATTTAGTTTTCAGTTATAAAAACGTATATCATTCATTTAAAAAACGGACTTAGGTGGACTTTAATTTATTTTTTCTCACTTTTACCATAATTCTATTAGTCATATTATTTCTAAATTCTTTTATATACATTTTAATTAATTTTTTATTTTTTTATTTAATTTAAAATTCCTAAAATTTTTTCTTAATAATTTGTAACTATATTATAATTTTTTATTAAATTATTTAACTTTTTTTAATTTGACTTATTTTTTTTATTCAGTTTGATTTACTTATTTATTTTGTTTAATTTTATTTATTTTACTTTTTTATTTTATTTTATTTTATTTTATTTTAATCTTTTTGATTTTATTTAATTTAATTTAATTCAATTTTATTTTATTTTACTTTATTTTATTTTATTTTTTATTTTATTTTATTTTATTTTATTTTATTTTATTTTATTTTATTTTATTTTATTTTATTTTATTTTATTTTATTTTATTTTATTTTATTTTATTTTATTTTATTTTATTTTATTTTATTTTATTTTATTTTATTTTATTTTATTTTATTTTATTTTATTTTATTTTATTTTATTTTATTTTATTTTATTTTATTTTATTTTATTTTATTTTATTTTATATTATTTTATTTTATTTTATTTTGTTTTATTTTATTTGTTTTATTTTATTTAATTTTATTTTATTTCCTTTTATTTTATTCCGTTGTATATGAATTATATTTAATTTTTTTATTAAGTTTTGATTTTACTTAATTTTTTATCTAATATACAATTCGACTTATGCCAGTTTTACTTACTGAATTATCCTGTGCTTGTTTTTTTGGAAGCGTCACCCAGTTCAACTCTTGCATAGTTGGGTTGTTGCTGCTGCATTTCTGCGGTTTGGGCCATAATTAGCTTGGCAGAGTGAGCATAATTAGTATGCAAATAATTCTGGCCGTTTGCCCGGATTGCCTTCGACATGTGAAAAGCGTCTGATTGGCAGTGTAATGCACGAATGAAGCTACTATTATGTAGAAAATATTTAATTCAGGAGTGTGTGTCAACATTGTCATTTAATTGCTCATCACAAACACAGACTTTCACATATACACACAAAGGATTTGTTTCACAAATTATTAATTAATTAATAAAGTATTTAATTTATTGGCTACCTGGTTGTCATGTGTAGACATATACAGATTGTATTTGTGTCACTTAAATGTGTTTTTTTTTTATTGCTATCAAAGTGCGTAAATTTATAAATGTGTATGCATATATATTGTACATATATAAATGCTCAAACCCAAGAGAATATTTTATTAGCCATTTCACACTTTGATTGGATTATTTTGCTGCAATTTACAACACGCCTACTCTCGCCTATCTCTTCACTTAATTGGCGGTGTTGAACTAATAAATTTTCATTTAATAAAATTAGCCGTTAACCGAAAATGGCTTGTCGCGAACGTTTAAAATTAATGTGACCACGTTAAAATCAATATATACATATATAAATATAAAGTTTTTTTTATAACCGCTTAACTCAATTTAGTGCGAAATTGAACATTTATGTTTTTCCAAGTCGACAATTTCGAATCATTTCTTTATCTAGTAAATTTTTACTGAAAATTAAAAAATTTAATGTGTTACTTATATGGTTATATGTAAGCGTGTAGTTGTAAAAATTTGTTTCGCTCGATATTTGCAATATAGCTAATTAATTTGTAAACCTAAGTTTATCTATGTAGGTATGTATCTCTTATAATATTTTAGTTATTTATTTCATTTCAACTTTTTTAATTTTTATTTAACTTATATTACTCTTTGCTCATTTTATTTTATCTTATTTTAATTTTTTTCCATTTTATTTAATTAAGTTTCATTTAACTTTTTTATTTTATCTCTTTTAAATAAATTGAAATAACTTTTCTGTATTTTAGGTCACTTTTTTAAATTATTTATTTTATATATTTTTATTTTTTAATTTGATTTTTTTCCTGTATATTTTTTAGTTAATTTTATTTCTTTTTTTCAATTTTATTTTTTAATTTTTTTATTTGGTTTCATTTTACTTTTTTTTTAATTTCTTTTAAATAAATTGAAATAAATTTTCTTTATTTTATATCACTTTTTTAAATAATTTAAGTGATTTTGTTTAAATTTATTTAATTTTTTCTGTTTATTGTTTTTAATTTTATTTTTCTTTATATTTAATTATATTTATTTTATTATATTTTTTTTTAATTTTATATTATTTTATTTTAGTTTAGTTATACTTATTTTGTTTTGCTTTATTTCAATTTATTTATTTTTTTATTTAATTTTCTTAATTCTTATTTTTTTTTTATTTTATTTGACTTTACCTTATTTATTTCAATTTATTTTATTTTATTAATTTTTTTTATTTAGTTTTTTTATGTTATTTTATTTATTTTTTATTCACTCTTTTATTTTTATATTTATATTTTATATATTTATTTTCTTAGTTAATTACTTTTCATTTAATATTATTATTTTTTATTTATTCGTCAAATTAAAAAAAAACAATAAAAAGAAAATATTAAATATTTTTTTGAGCATTAGCAAAAAATAAAGGCCACTTGACAATAGTAAAAAAATATATCAACTTAATATACAAAAGTACGGCACAAAGGTACTTATTCATTATCTCTTCTGGCAACTGCTCACCTGCTGCTTCACATATCCCACTAGGCGCTTTGCATATCACTTCAATTGTCATAATTTATTTTATGTTCATGACATTAATGATTCGCGCTGCAACGTGATTTAATAATTTATAGTGCTCATTAAATATTTGCAAAGTATGTGCTTATGTGTATATTTAATTAATGCATAAATTTGTACTCATAAATGCGGGCGTAAATTGGAATACAAACCGTTAATGCCCATTTTATATTTGCATTTATTTACATTTACATATGTATATACATACATAGATATTTACATATGTATATATTGACATTTCTTAAAAACAAATTTACATTGATACGCGCACAGTCTATTAATATTCCATAATCCGATTTCATTTTTTTAGACAAGCCATTTATGTTGCCTTTAAGCCTTTCGCATTTGTATTGGTTGATTTTTTTTCTATAAATTTAATATTCTCTTTAATGTTTTATTAATTGGAAATAAATTGCTAAATAAGTACTTACAAGTACATGCGGTGGAATGTCAAATCACCACAGCTGGGGTCATCAATTAAATTTATTTCCTTTGGCATTTTCTGTCTTTGAAAATAGGAATGATAATTTAATTGATGACTATTTGAAGCAGTAATGAGCGATAAAGAAATGGGAGCTAGCATACATTTGTTATTTATTTTGATTGATTTAAACTAAAAGTTGTCTGACTCAGGTTTTAAAATATTTTTACTAAAAATTAAGTTAATTTAAAAATATTTTTAAACATTTTGTTGCATACAGAAAATTTTTTTTAAATACTGCAAAAATATAGTAAAATGTCAAGAGTTTTATAGCTACATATTTCAAGAAAAACAAATTTGAAATTTCCATGTTTTTTTAAATAGAAAATTTTCGAAAATTTTGTTTAAAGAGTAAATTTAAAAAAAAAGTCAATAAAAAAATTAAATTAAAAATTAGCTTTTATTTTTTTTATAGTATTTCCTTATTTTTATATATTACATCTCTTGGCACATTTATTGCTTCAGTGAGAAAAAAATTGTCCAAAAATAATTTCGAATTTTTTTTTAAATTCCTTTCCTACAGTATATAAAAACAAATTGTTATTAACATTATTTTAAAATTTTGCAATATGATTTTTGCTTCAAAAAATTCTCGTAGTTCAAAAAAAACGGAGCTCACCATAAAAAACCGGATTGTGATTTAAGAAAAATTAGTGTAAATTTTCTTTCTATTTCTTTTATTTTTTTAAGGTTAATTTTAAATCTTGTCGGAAATAAAAACTTACCATTTTCACCATCAAAAATATTTGATTATGATTAATTAAAAAAAGAAAAAAAAATATTGTAATATTTATCATTTAAAAAAAAAATATTTTTGGTTTCTATGATATATTCCGAAATTGGCGCAACCACTAATGCAGTTTCTCTCTCATAAAATTTTCAAAAAAAAAAAACAATTTCTGTTTTTTACCCATTAAAATATTTATTTAAGTAATACAAAAATAGTATTTTAATTTAAAAATTTTTACTGAAAATAATTTCCGAGTTTTTTTTCGGAAACCATTACTGACCATTAAAAATGATGAAATAAAAATTAATTTTAATTAAACAACTTTTTGACTTATATACATATACATTTTTATTTTGTTTTTATATATTATATTTTAAAACCTTAGCTTGGCACTTTTCACAAAAATGAGACTATAAATAATTTCAGATTTTTTTCTCATAAAAAAGTTAAAAACCCTTTTTTTCTACCATGAAAAATCTTAATTACGTAAAATGTTAATTTTAAGTTAAATTTTTCTTTTTCGTTAATTAATTTTTTTATAAATTTAGCTATTTTGTAGTAAATTCTTCATCTGTCGCTTGAATCTTCACCTAATTTTATCACAAGCGAGCGACTAAAAATAATTTTAAATTTTTTTCTCATAAAAAATAAAAAAATTCATTTGCCAACGGTTAAATATTTTTAAGTACATATAATAAAAAAAAATTATTTAGATTAAAAACAAAAATATTTAAATTTTGAAGAAAAAAAAATTAATTTATATTCTATATTAATCTCTGAGTTATGTCGTTTGGTACATCACTATTCAAATGAGAGAACATAAAAATATTTTTTTCCAATTTTTTCCTGATAAAATTTTTCTTAAAAAATCCATCTTCCAGCCGTTATGGTTATTAAATTATGGATAAAAATAAAAAAAAATAATCATAAAAAAGGAAATTATTTGGCTTTTTTATATTATTATCCGTTTAGTACATGAAGTAGTTTAATGTACAATGTTTCTTCTCAAAATATATTTCAAGATTTCATTTGAGTCTAAATTGCTATTTCGTACAATAGTTTTTTTTTTAGTTGATATGCTAACAGCATGATGTTTTTGTATTTCTTATAAAAAAATTAAAATAGGATAAAAAAGGTAAAAAGTAAGTTTTTCATAAAAAAATAATTAGCTAAGAACTTTCGATCAGCAATACGTATTTCTTAGTAGGAAGTTTTTACCAAAAGTATTTTAAAATTGAAATTTCGAAAATTTTTAAAAATAAATAATTAACAAAAAAATCTGCTGCTGCGTTCTCAATGAATAAATTTTCCGTAGCATTAACGTTTCTTTTTTTTCATGCAAATAAAATGAGGCAATACTTAGTGTTAAAATAAAAAAAAATTAAAAAATATATTATATATTTAAGTCTTTCACGCCTTAAGAAAGTTCACACAGTGCACTGCACTGCAACATCAAAAAAAATATTATCTCGTACACAGATATCTTACGCCAATGCCTATTTTATATTCATACTCGCTCTGGCTCTTTGCCGGAAAAATTTACATAAATGCAATAAAATTATTGAAAGTAAAACTCCAAGCCTTAGCTTGGCTCAGTTATTTTGGATAGGAAATGCTTTCTTTTTTACAACAATATGCCAACAGCCAAAGTGTCTTATCAGTTGTAGAGAATTTCCACCAAAAAATATTAAAGGCTTCACTGCATGGACGTGCTCACACAGAAAATAAAGGAACTAAAGAAAAAAATGAAATGAATATTGGAATACATCCCTCAAAGAGCAAAAAAAAAGGCTTAAGATGAAAGGGAAAAAGTTAATAAGAATTATGAAAAAGTATAAAGGTAAGAAA
Source organism: Ceratitis rosa (assembly GCA_037013455.1). Taxonomy (NCBI): domain Eukaryota; kingdom Metazoa; phylum Arthropoda; class Insecta; order Diptera; family Tephritidae; genus Ceratitis; species Ceratitis rosa. Next base: position 12,734,066 of record JAWMAG010000054.1, read on the forward strand.
TTATATGAATAGAGGCATTCAAGATGAAAGAAAATATCACAAAATGATGCCATCGACGTGCGGAGCGTGTGCAACTGAAACTTGGTATTTATTTCTTGGTCAATGCTCCGGTGGTGCCTTATGCGGATGCCATGTCTGTGCGCTTAAATTGGCATTCCATGGCCGTTGGTCAGACAAAATGCACAAAAATGCAATAATCGTTCGGCCCATGTATTGTCTGTGAAAGATGTGAAATCCAATGTGAATCAATGCAATGAAACCTCAGCATTTCAAACGTAAGCAGGAGAACTCGCGTAAGTAGCACGGCGCTGCATTGAGTGGTGGGTTGGAGGCAGTGTACATACTAGCGTACCTTCATATATGACAACTTTGATAACAATCGGCTCTCCCATGGCGATGGGATGGTGTTGATTTTATTGAACAGTACCGAAAGAAATTATGAATGAGCCACAAAATGCATTTTCACTTTGCTGTGAATGAGAACAATGAAGACGAAGGCTTTTGTTAAACGTAAATGACGTGAAGGACGAAAAGTTATATTTTCATATGAAACTGTAATTCGAATGCAGTAACACGTAATAATTAGTAAAAATAAATATAATTAAAATTAAAATTAAAATTAATATTGAAATTAAAATTAAAATTAAAATTAAAATTAAAATTAAAATTAAAATTAAAATTAAAATTAAAATTAAAATTAAAATTAAAACTAAAACTAAAACTAAAATTAAAATTAAACTTAAAATTAAAATTAAAATTAAAATTAAAATTAAAATTAAAATTAAAATTAAAATTAAAATTAAAATTAAAATTAAAATTAAAATTAAAATTAAAATTAAAATTAAAATTAAAATTAAAATTAAAATTAAAATTAAAATTAAAATTAAAATTAAAATTAAAATTAAAATTAAAATTAAAATTAAAATTAAAATTAAAATTAAAATTAAAATTAAAATTAAAATTAAAATTAAAATTAAAATTAAAATTAAAATTAAAATTAAAATTAAAATTAAAATTAAAATTAAAATTAAAATTAAAATTAAAATTAAAATTAAAATTAAAATTAAAATTAAAATTAAAATTAAAATTAAAATTAAAATTAAAATTAAAATTAAAATTAAAATTAAAATTAAAATTAAAATTAAAATTAAAATTAAAATTAAAATTAAAATTAAAATTAAAATTAAAATTAAAATTAAAATTAAAATTAAAATTAAAATTAAAATTAAAATTAAAATTAAAATTAAAATTAAAATTAAAATTAAAATTAAAATTAAAATTAAAATTAAAATTAAAATTAAAATTAAAATTAAAATTAAAATTAAAATTAAAATTAAAATTAAAATTAAAATTAAAATTAAAATTAAAATTAAAATTAAAATTAAAATTAAAATTAAAATTAAAATTAAAATTAAAATTAAAATTAAAATTAAAATTAAAATTAAAATTAAAATTAAAATTAAAATTAAAATTAAAATTAAAATTAAAATTAAAATTAAAATTAAAATTAAAATTAAAATTAAAATTAAAATTAAAATTAAAATTAAAATTAAAATTAAAATTAAAATTAAAATTAAAATTAAAATTAAAATTAAAATTAAAATTAAAATTAAAATTAAAATTAAAATTAAAATTAAAATTAAAATTAAAATTAAAATTAAAATTAAAATTAAAATTAAAATTAAAATTAAAATTAAAATTAAAATTAAAATTAAAATTAAAATTAAAATTAAAATTAAAATTAAAATTAAAATTAAAATTAAAATTAAAATTAAAATTAAAATTAAAATTAAAATTAAAATTAAAATTAAAATTAAAATTAAAATTAAAATTAAAATTAAAATTAAAATTAAAATTAAAATTAAAATTAAAATTAAAATTAAAATTAAAATTAAAATTAAAATTAAAATTAAAATTAAAATTAAAATTAAAATTAAAATTAAAAATAAAATTAAAATTTAAATTTAAATTTAAATTTAAATCTCGTGAGGCTTCGCAATGCGAGAAGTGCAGATTTTTTAAAACGCATTCCACATGGCTTCCACTAATTTCAAACACTTCTTCTTCTGCTTCTACTAAATCTATATGGGCGCCAGTGAATTATTCGATTCACGTAGCAGGACAAGAACATAAACAGTAGTAAATACAACTAGAAAAATAGAGTGCAAAACATAGATACCAAACAGCATTAAAAAAAAACTTAAAATCCATTCAACAATCAGAAGCAAATAAGAAGAAAAAAGAGCGCAGCAAAAAACTGTTCACTACACACACACAATCATACCAATAAATATCAGTGCATGAGTGGTTGCGGCAAAAGAATGCATTGTACTGCTGGCTATATGAAAGAACGGAAACAAAGTGTAGAAAAAAATGGCGAATAAAAAATGTATAAAAAGTGTTTGAAATCATATAAAATTGTAAATAAACGCTTATGTGAGTGGGTATGTGTTTGTGCAAGTACTGATGGGAACTGTTGGCTTAGTCTGCTTGTCACTTGACTACTTTTTGCTATTGTTAGCATAATATTTTTTTTCCTTTTAAGTATTTTTGTATTTATGTCTTTTTACCACGCCCCATCAATGGCGGAAGTACTCTGCCTTAAACTGTTTCCTTGTGAAGATTGTAAGTAAATAAAAACATATGTTATATATTTCTATATACATAGAAATGTTATCGCCTATGGTTACTTTAAATAATTTTGGTATTTGGGATCGAAAGAAAGTTCTCAATTTATAATTTTTTTAAGAAAAACTGTTTCTGATGAACCCTTGAAATTTTTTTTCAAATAAAAATTAGAACAAAATCAAAAATTAATTAATTAAAGTAATATAAAATAGGAATCCAAATAAAAATAACAGTAAAGTAAAAACAAAATTAAAATATTAATATAAACAGAATAAAAAATAAAAAGAAAATGAAAAAAGACAAATTATATTATTAATAAAAATATAAAAAGATTAAAAAAAAGAAAAAATGGAAATATAAACTAAAAAGGTAAAAAATAAATATTAATAAAAAATAAATATAAAAAATTTAATAAAAAAGAAATAATAATTCAAAATGAACATAAAAGTATTAAAAACAGAAATGAAAATAAAAATAAAAACAAACAAATTTTAATGCAAAAGGGATTAAAAATGAAAATAAAACCCAAAATGGGAACCAAATTCATATAAAATTATTAATAAAAACCGAACTAAAAATTAAAATAAAAATAAAAATAATTAAAATATAGGTCAAAATTTAAATAGTGCAGAAATATAAATAGAAATAAATATTAGAAAAAAAATTGAAATATTAATAAAAACAGAATTAAAAATAAAATTGAAAAAATAGAAATTATAATATTAATAAAATTGAAAAAATAAAAAGGAAATAAAAATATAAGCTCAAAAAAAAAAAACAAAAATAAGTACGAAAATAAAAATAAATAAATAGCAAAATTCTAAACAAAAAAGAAATAATAAATCAAAATGAAAATAAATGTAATAAAAATAGAAATGAAAATAAAAATAAAAAGTTTAAATAAAAACAAAAAATAAAATGCAAAAGGAATTAAAAATGAAAATAAAACCAAAATGAGAAGTAAAATAATATATTAAGTGCAGAAATATAAATAGAAATAAAAATCAGAAAATAAAATTAAAATATTAATAAAAACAGAATTAAAAGTAAAAATATAAACTAAAAAAGAGAAAAGAAATAAAAAATAAGTATGAAAATAAAAATAAATATATGACTAAAATTTAAATAAAAAAATATTTATAAATCAAAATGAAAATAAAAGTAAAATACTAAAAATGAAAACAAAAGATTTAAATATAAATATAATAAAGTAAAAACAAAAATAAACATAAAAATGAAAATTTTAATAAAAACAAAATTAAAAAATAACTAAATATTTAGAAAGACTAACATAAAAGGAAGTAAAATAAATATAAAAAATAATGAAAAACCAGAATAAAAATGAAATAAAGTTATTAAAAAAGAAAATTAAAAATATAAATACAAATGAAATGGAAATAACAATTTTCCAAGTTCTTTATCATTGTATAAGTGCGTTGCGTATACGCAGTGTTGTGCGCCACAGATAATATTATTCAAATATGCTACAACGTGCCGCTTTATTTATTTATTTTTTCCTTCTTATCTTGATTCATAATTTTTACCAAATTTCTGTTGCTTCCAAGACTTTTATTATTTCAAGAAAGATTATTTAAAGCCCTACTATAACTCTTCTCATGTCAATTAAGTATAAGCAAATAAACTAATTTTCATATACCAAAAGTATTTAACACCACAAGCCGTGCGGGGAATACATATAATTTAACCTCATGTTCGCATTGGCTAACCCTACATCAAGAAACTGCACGAGTGAACAGTGTTTTAATTGCGTTCGCCACACTTTCATTTTGTTAACATTCCTTTTTTCCACACACACACACACTCAAAAAAAAAACAAAAGTGCCCAAAATGACTATGACTATGATGGTGACGATGGTGACCATAAAAAAACGCGGAAATGAACCAAAAAAGAGAGATAAACACTCACACTTACCTACTCTAGCTGCTGCTAACAATGTGGTGTGTGTATATATGTAAATATGTAGTTTTATGTGCATTTATATAGTGTCCACAAAATCGCTAGCTAGCAAGCATAGTGTCAGTTTATGTCACTGAGCAACAGTGCAAATTAATTATTATATCCTTGAGGGTTTTCCCACAACTCACAGTGCAAATAGAGCCGACGCTCGTACGCAACCACCAAACAACCAACAACAGAGCCAATGAGTGTGTGTGGTGTTTGTGTACAAAAGTTTATCACATACGCATATGGTATACTGAGAATTGTGTAAATACTACTACATAGGTATGTACAACAAACACATAAATGTACATAGAAATGACGGAGCGCGTATGAAGAATGAATGAGTGTCTAGAAGGGTGAGTGGTTGAGTGGGAGAGAGGGGGTCGCTGAGTGATTTGTTGAATTGTTGAGCACAAACAATGTTGATTACGTTGATTTGCTTCATAAAATTTTGCTTGCGTTTGTATATATTTGTATTTGTCTCGGCGAAAAGGGCAATGTGTCACAATTTATTATTACCATTATTATTATTATTATTATTATTAAGCTTAAGGGTGAATATGCGTTTGGCGTGGCGTGGCGTGCTTTCTATAGCTTTATTTATTTATTTTTCAAATGGATTTATTGGAAATGAGGTTAAGCTCTGTACTAAGTTTCAACTGCGGCAATAAAATTTATTAAGCTTGAATAATTATGTTAAATTATAATGTGACATTAAAGCCAGATAAATGAAATTTTTACCCGTTCGCAAAGGGTGGAGTTGAAACAAGGCAATTCGCACTTAGCTATATATATACTAAGTACATATGTACCCATGTAAAGGGTGTTGTTTAGACACGTGGTCATTAAGAAGATATATTAGGTAAAGTAAAAATTTCGTTGGGTTTTTATCTAAGAGATGGTGTTATTGTCTATAGTACTAGTGTTACGTATCGCATCATATCATACTGTACGGCGCTGAAAACGTGTTTATACGCGCTACAAGTCTCTCTTTGACAGTTTTTCGATTGATTGACTCAGTATGTTGTGAGCGCTCGTCAAAGGTGGACACCAGCAAAGAAAAAATTCGCTATATTTTACTATTTCTCTTCGATCAAGGCGAAAAAGCAGCCAAAGCGGCTGAAAAAATTAATTTATGATAATACCGATACTGTAAACGAACGTGTAGCACAAAAATGGTTTGCTAGGTTCCGTTCCGGTAATTTCGATGTCAAAGATGCACCACGCATCGGGAGGCCTGTCGTTGAAAATTGCGATAAAATCCTGGAAATAGTGGAAACAGACCGTCAGGTGAGCACTTATTTAATTGCTGAGTAACTAAAGATAAGCCAGAAAACCATTTGGAACCATTTGCATAAAAATAAAAAATAAACCGAACGAACTTTTTCACTTTACCTAATATAAATGTTCATTTTCAAGCCAATATTGAAGTGACTTAATTTTTTATTTTCGCTATTTTCTCACATGCTTTACTGCTTATAATCTATGCCATCAAAGCTATTATTTTTGTTGACTGAACATTATTTTCACTTTAAATTGTGACCATTAGCTCGTAATGTTGGTTCCATTTATTTATTATTTCCCACATCTTTTCCATATTATATCTATACATACTTACACAAACAATAAAAGCACTTTAGTAGCATTCCCTTCACTTCATCTGCTGCCACCGAAGCATTGATTCGTCATTTGAAGACACTAAATCTCCTCCACAGAACAATCAATTTTACATTCGAAGAGTTTAACATTCAAAATACTTATTCGCACAATAAAATTGTGAGAAAATGCAAATAAAATGGTAAATGCAATAATAACAATAAAATCTAGTCAACGTAAACAAAAACAATTTACAGCTAAACTGCTTGCACTCAATAGTGTTTGAGGTGGTAAAGTGAAAATGAGATGAAAGTGTAAGCAAAGTGAAGGATACACAAGGACCTTGGCATTACAACACAAAAAGCTTGGCGGTTGATGCTTTGCATTGATAAAAATGAATGTGTATCGGTGTGCGTGTGTGCGTGTATATACGTAAGTGTGAATCGCTTAAATTGTCTGCCAGCAACAAGGGCAATAATAAAGTTAAAGCTTAAAGTGTAAAGCTGAGAAGATGTAGAAGAAGAGATGCAGCGCAGGCTTTTACACTATATTTTTACTATCTTCGTTGCTTTATGTTATTGTTGGTTTTTGTTGTTGTTGTTTTTTTTGTTTTTGTACCTATTTTTTTCGCTTTTGCATTGTACTTTATGGTACACTCATTTCTCATTGCTCGGGTGTTGTATACGGACCTGCTAAGTGCTTGCGTAAATATATAGTTTGAAATTTATGTGTGTATGCGTGTGTGTGTGTGCGTGTGCGTGTGTGTTTGTGTAGACATAAAAGCTATGCGTATTTTGTTACTGCTTCACCTTTAAATTTGTGCTTTTCTGTTGGAAAAAAATAACTGAAAAATGCTTTTAACTGCTCAGCAAAGGCAGCAGAAATAAAATCGCAAAAACAACAAAAATATTTGTTGTAATGCGATATCAACTGTATAGCACAATATAAGTGTATGGGCACACATACAAATAGTATATTTTTGTGCCAAGAAAAATCATTGTTATTATACTGTTGTTTATGTTGGCTCGTCCTTGGAAGGTCGTCGACTCAGTAGCAGGACACTACTACACATATTTAATTACACATACATTTATACATTTAAAATGGAAATGCATTGTGACAAATAGTTATGCTAAATGTGGGCGCAGCCAGAGAGCTAGAGAGAGAGAAAAAGAGAGAGAGAGAGACTTCGAAGAATGTCAGAGTTACTTGGACTCACGCAGTGCACCATAAATGGGGTCATACTCGTCATAGTTATCTTGAAACGCATAAATGTTGCAGTGAATTTATAGCAACGTAAATAAAGTGTTGAATGTACACACAGGCACACAGGCACACATACAAATGAAAAGGACACACGTACACGTGCACCAAAGAGCTGAAAGTACTATAAAGTGCATGTCTTTTAGTAAATATTTGTAACAAAAACAATAATAAAATCAGTGGCAAAGCCGTAATTGAAACGGCAGAAAGGGTAAAGGCTACGCTAGTGGTCAAGGATGTTAAGAACAATTGTAGTCTTTTTTTTTTTGCTATATCTTTTTGTTTTTAATTGGTGCTGCTACCCTTTACTCAGTAGTCGTGGGCGCGCTGATAACTGTTGATTTACAAAGGCAACTGGCAACGCATATTTCACGCAACAGTTTACGCACATAAATATGCCAACCCTTGAGAGTAAATTTTTCACTTGGTTGCACCGCAATACAAACAAAAAAAATAAATAAATAAATAAAAATTTTAAAAAATTAAATAAATAATAGCAAAATTTATGAGCTAAAGAAATTAAGTTAAAAATGCTAAAAATTAATAACAAAAAAAAAAACATAAAGAAAAAGGAGCCGAAACCTTTGTACCTTTTAGGACCATATAAAATTTATGGTATTTCATTTTCGGTTTAATTATTTATTATCCAGTCTGAACAAATCGGTTGTAGGCGAGCTGTATTATATAGTCGTCCGAATTCAATGATTTTCGGTGAAAATGATTATTTGTATCGGGTGATCCAAGTAGACGTTTTCAGTAGCCTCTTTTTGACAGATCACGCTTGAATCATGCCAAGCTGTCATATTAATTTTGTACAGTATTGTTTGGCATTTCATCATGGAAAGACTGACGCCGGAACAACGATTATAAATCCTTCAACTTTATTACAAAAACGCGCTTCGTTCAACTTATGATCACTATAAACGGCCTACTGAGCGTACTATTCGCAACACCAAAACCCACCATGAGACCCAGCATTCATTATTGCATAATATTTGACCGAATAGACCACGTGTAGACGAAAATATAGCAGACGTAGTTGAGAGTGTACACGAAGACCGTGAAGAGTCGATTGGGCGCCGTTCGCAGCAACTCGGACTGACGTATGGAACGACTTAAAAGCGTACAAAATACCACTTGTGCAAAAACTGAAGCCGCTCGACCTGTCGAAGCGACATCCCTCGGTTCTATGAGCTCTTGAAAAGTTCCAAGACGTTTTCGAGCAGAATTTTGTTATGCGATGAGGCTCATTTCTGACTCAATGGGTATATAACAAGCAAAATTGCCGCATCTGGAACGAAGAGCAACCTGAAGAGATTCAAGAGCTGCCAATTCATCCATAAAAAACAACGATTTGGTGCTGATTTGTAGTTCTATGGAATCATCGGTCCATATTTCTTCAAAAATAATGCCGGTGAGAACGTAAACGTCAATGATGACCATTATCACGCCAAGAAAACCGACTATTTGAAGCCTGGAATTCAAGCTCGGGATCTCGGCGACATTTGGTTTCAACAAGACGGTGCCAGTTTCTACACATCGCATCAATCAATGGATTTATTGAGAGAACACTTCGGTGAGCAGATAATTTCACGTTTTGGGCCGGTCGACTGGCCACCAAGAACGTGTTATACAACACCGTTAGACTTTTTCCTATGGAGATATGTAAAGTCTAAAGTCTATGCGGACAATCCCGCTTCGATTCAAGCCTTGGAGCAAAACATTACGCTTATAATTCGCCATTTAGGAGTCGAAATGCTCGAGCGAGTCTTCATAATTAGACTCAAGGAATGGACCATCTGAGACATAGCCGTGGTCAACATTTGAAAGAGATAATTTGCAAAAAATAAATGCCAAAAAATGTTCTTTCGAATGATAATAAACATTTTCCATTAAATTTGAATTTTCTGTGTTTTTTTTTCTCTTTAAAAAAGTAGGGAACCTCGAAGTAACCAGATGAACATGTCTAAATTCGTCATTCTGTTCCAATCGATATAAATTGTGAAGACCCTAGCTCCACTCTTTCTGGTACTTTCATACTTCAGACCAAAGTTAATATAAAAATTGTATAAAAAATTAATTTTTTTTTCATCAAATATTTGTACTTTTTTTAATTTGCCAACTGTATATATATACGTACATATTTTTGTGTTAAAAAGTTTTATAGATTTTGTGAAATAATTTTTCTTATTTTTTATCATAATTTCAATGTTCTTTTTTTCCATTCCAGTCAGCTACAGTGGCCGCGATAGCAGCGGGTCAGCCTTCAGTGAGCCCTGCTCTACGGGATCCTTTCGTTGCAACGATGGCAAATGCATAACATCATTATGGGTGTGTAACTATCAGAAAGATTGTGAGGGTGGTGAAGATGAGCAGCAGTCATGTCGTAAGTATTTTGAATAAATAAATAAATTATTTATAAGCTTAAATTGAAAACCGAGGTACATATAGTAGACTTTCCATATATAATTTTTTACAAAAATATTCAAAATTCTCCATTATATTGTTTTCAAAAATTTTGGGAACAAATTATTCTAACTACACGTTATTTTTTGATTTTTTGTCTATTTTTTTTATTTTATTTTTTTTTTTGTATTTAAAAAAATCGTAAGCCAGAGTTCAAATGACCTTACTTTATGCTTTTACTACTTGCTGCTCTTGCCCTTAGGCATTATAAATATATGCATATATAATATCCAGCTACAATAATAAATATGGCTGACGGATGTATTGTGCATAATGAAGATTTTTCCCGTTTCTTTCTGACCGGTGCAACCCACCTAGTCCACTTGTGGTAGGTAAGATTGGGCGGAAGGCAAGGGTATTAGTAATTGTTAAGATGCACTGTTAGGTCTAATGACGAAACAAGTTCAAAACCAGGTAAAGTTAAATCGGCTTAATGTACAGTGGAGGACTCCGCCTTCAGCCGATTAATATGACATTCTTTTCACGATTCCTTTGAAGCTCCAGCCTCACGAATTGGGTATGCATCGAATTAAATCGAACTGTTCGCTAACACATAGCTGGTATAAGCCAGAAAGCACAATGGGCATGCAACGCAATGACATGGCGGGGACCATGGGGTCCTCCTTTTTATGGATTCGGCAGAGCACACTTGGGCTCCAATCTTTAAACGGGCAATCGCAACTTGAATCTCATCATAGTCGGATTTCATCATCATCGATGGGAGTTTCTGCTTCTCAAACTCTTCGTACGCATTTTGGCCTCTTTCTTTTTTTCCTGCATTTTTCTTCCCTTTTTAGCCCTCGGTATCCATCCCACCTTGTTGTGGTCAATAGCAAGGTTGCGAGGTTGACAGTCTATGTTCCCTCCAATGCAATTTGAAATTCCTCATCGTACCAGAACAGTTTGAAATATCGTTGCACCGATCGAGTTGCTGATTAGTACTCTCAGAAAGTGGTGTCCAAGTCAAGTAAAACACCGTCCGGCTGTCCGTAGCGATTGCTGACGGGCGTTCTTTGATATACAAGTCGAAATTCCATTTTCTACATCGTGTCGGGACAACGCTCATGAGTACACTCCAAGCCCGCATAAAAAGCGACTTCGGTTACATCATCCTTAAAATTTCGCGATCCTTTATAAGGCCGCTGTCCTTATTCTGTCCTTATCCCGTTGGTCACCCAGAAATCAGCTGGTCAGCGGCATCTTCCCAATGAAAGTACCTGGAGTTCCAGGTGTCTGGCTCTAAATCTTAGTCCTTAACACGTGCGTAACTAAATTTTTCTTTGGAGCTGGTTTTCAAGTGACTCAAGCGAGCCGATTGCTATAAGACCGACGTCCGCTCGCAACCGCACCTCAGGTCAGCATCGCTTCAGCGAACCCTTAAAACAAATATGGCTGAGTGACTCCATTGAAACTTCTTTTCTTTTAGCCGTGACTCAAGGCTCCACACGGGCTTGTTAGTACGTCTTGCGCAAAAGTTGGTCACGTTTCCAGGGTGGTCGACGTGAAACAAGCAAGGGTAGTGAATCTTCAGATTCAAAAGTGTGTTAGAAAGAAAAAGAAAGAAAAAACATACAAATAATCAGATATTTTCAGTTATCAGTTTCTGGACCTTTAATTTGATTGTTTTCCATTTTTTAATTTTTTCCTACTTTTTTTTATTTTCTTATTGTTTCTAATTTTTTGTTAAATTTTTTTAATTTTTGTTTTAATTTTTTTTTAATTTTTTTTTTAATTTTTTTAATTTTTTTTCATATTGTTTAAAATTTTTTTTTTGTTTTTGAATATTTTGCTTTTTTATTTTTTTTAATTTATTTTATTTTTTTTTAATTTTTTTAACTTTTTTAATTTTTTTTTAAAATTTGTTTAAATTTTTTTTATTTTTTTTTCAATATTTTTAATTTTTTTATTTTTTCTTTTTTGCTATAGTGTTTTTTGTTTATTTTTTATTTTATTGTTATTATTTTTTTAATTATTCATTTATTTATTAATTTAATCAATTTCCAACGAATTTCTTTTCCAGCGCCACCTGAATGTGAAGCGGGCCAGATCAGTTGCGGCCAATATATCTTCAATAAGACCTACTGCATACCGCCGCATTTTCGTTGTGATATGACCGATGATTGCGAGGACAAGTCAGATGAATCCCAGTGCAGTGAGTTGAGAATTTAATAGAAAATATTTATGAATTTAATATTAAAAATTTATGCATATTATACATACATACAATGTATATAATATATTTTTTACAAAATATGGTAGCAAAGAAATTTCTGCACACTTTCTTTATAAGCGAAGAAAACTAAACTTTTATTGTTGCTGTATTTAACTTGCTGGTAGAAGTTTGACTGAAGTGAATTTTGCCATGTAAATGCTTTATTCTTAATTTTTTTTTTTAAGTCAGTAATTTTTTTTTGGTTTTTTTACTTTTTCTTACTTACTCCGAAACACAAGTTTATTGTTCTTTTGCTTTTTCTTGGTTTTTTATATTTTTTTTTCTTTATTTGTTCATGCAAATAAGTGTAAAGAAAAAGTGCCACTTCAGCTAAAGACAGCATTTGTTATTGCTATTTCCATATTTTACTTTTGAATTTTACTTTTCTACTTTTCAAAAATTCTTGCGCTGCTTAATATTGTTGTTGCTGTTTAAAATTTTTGTTTTGCATTATTATTGTTGTTTTTATTGTTATCATTGTGTTTTTTCATTATTTGCTCGCGGGAATGCTTTGTTCTAGCTTTAGTTGTTGTTGTTGCTTTTTTTTTATTTGGCTGCTGTTACTGCTGCTGATTATTATGCCAAATTTCAACTTTTCCCAATTGCTCAAAACGCAAAACAACTGTCACACTCACACACACACACACACACACACTTGTATGTGTACACACAAAAGACTCTAACGCCTGGTCGACTCACTCGGCGTATGATGGTTCAGGTCTCTGGTGCGATTTTCTATGGTGAATGTTGAAAATTTTGAAAATGAAAATATTTCTACGCAACACTCTGCTGAGACTTGGGGAGTTCTTTTTGACTGCATTCTAAATGAACACTTCACGTAAATAAAAGCGAAATGCGAAAAGTGAGCGAATGAATGAATGAATAAATTTATAAAAAATAGATGCGAGCTCTCGCGTGAGTATTTGTATATATGTGTATGTATTTGTGTGCGTGTGTTTGAGTTTGCGTTTGTATGGCAAAAGACAGTTGAATTGTTAGAATAGAAAAGAATAAGAAGAAGAAATAGTGATTTTATTTTTATCTTTTTTATTGGTTTATTTCTTTATCCTGATGCTCATTGTGTGGCATATATTAAACTTAAATGTTTTTGTTGTATGAAATAAATTTTGCCGAATTATAATTCGAGATTTTTTGCACAAAAATTAAAAAAAAAAATCATTGGTTTGTTGTTATTTGAAATTTTTTAATTAAATTTTTTACAGATTTATTTTCTAATTTTTTTTAATATTCATATTGGAAGTCTATTATACATATCTATAATTTTTATTGAAATCTTGTACATAAACATATTGAAAATGTTACGTATACGCCATGGGGCATAAAAATTTAAGTGTGTGAGGTGTACTTGTCATGAAGGAAGACATCCTTGCCACCTTAGCCAGCATAGAGGGGGCTTCTAACAATGAAATGAGTTTCTCTCCTGATATCCATAACCAGTCATCTCTTACCCGAAACGAATGGGAAAACACAAGGTTTCCTGTATTAGAGAGCCATAACCACGTTAAAAGTGCGCTTCTGAGTTCATGAAATCATACACACGTTGCGGGTGTATCCAACAACTGTAGCACAGTAAGTCTTTAGGCCTAAGTGCCTTGGTATCTGACCAACAGCCGCAGAAACTGTTGTTTTGGGTTACCTTGAAGAAAATATTTCGTATTCACCCTAATAAGGGTAGTAATGCATAACTACAAGTATATGGAATATTTGGCGTAATTTCTTTATTTAACCCTCTGTGCGAACTTAACGTTGTATTTATTTAAAATATTACCAAATCTAGCATCGTGTTCGACCGCATTAGGACAAAATTTTTGAATACGAAAATGAAATTAAAAAAAATTAAGTATTCATTTTGAGCCCGTCACGATACCAATTAAGAAAATAAATTTAAAGAAAATCTCGTATATTACCATTCATTAGGAGGCCAAATAGTAGAATATTTTTTTTAAAAAATAATAACTTTCTGTACAAAGCAATTACATATGTGCGAGTTGCCGCAAATGGAAATAATTACAAAGCGTAATTAAAAATTATGGCATGTTATGCATAGTTTAACAATTTAAATACTATACATGCTTCAATTTTTACTTAGTAAATTCACTAAAGAGATATTAAATGTTCATTTTCTCAATTAATTATATTAAAATATTCATTAAGGTCATTTTTTTTAAATTACTCTTTCGTGTAAAAGATGCAATTAGCACTCAGAATTATTAGAAAAAAAATTTAATTAGAAATATAAAAAAAATAGTAATTTGATAACAATATCCTTTGAACTCTTTATTTTTACTCTTGAATATATAGACTGTTATATGAGCGAAAACTCTTTGAAAGAAAACACTTTACACATTTAGAATTGAATTATTTTCACACCACATTTACCACACGCCATGTACACATGTACATAGACATATGTACATATAAGTTACGTATACGCCACCAACCTCTGTTGACTGGGTTGACAAAGTGTAATTAGATTACGTATACGTACTGTACGATTAATCTATTTATATGCAGATTTTTACACTCTCGTTTTTCCAGCAAAGAGAATATAAAAATTAAAAGCTTTTAAAATATGTTAATTATATGGAAGAGTTGTTACTAGCACTTTTCGAAAAAAAATGTGTCATACAAAATTTTGGTTTAAAAAAAATTATATAGAATTTTACTTATAAAAAAAACTTTTTATGAAAAAAACAAATAATTTAAGATTTGCAGAACTAAATTTTTTTTAAATATAAGCGCTATGAATTTATTCTTCAATTTATTTCTTCAATGTTAGTAATAGCAAAAAAAAATATGTAAATTAGTAAAAGTACACATGTAAATAATTTAATTTGTACAAATATTTACTTAATGTTCATTTGATGCTAAGTTCTTTTCTCTTCCTGTTTCAATATATATGCGTCTGCCTTTGAGAGCGTCTCATGTTAGCTGCCAAGGACATATTGTCAACATAATGATGAGCAATTTAATGCCTGTAAATTTCGTAGGTATTTAGAAGACATTTTTGGCATACACACATGCATACGTACATAAATATACATACCTAGTAGTATATTTTTTCATATAGAGCGGACAACGCGTGTCATTAGAATTCCACATATAGTTGAAAGGTGAAGCTTGCCAGTTGTGTTGCCATAAGACTTACCATATTTGAATATGTATTCGGAAAACAAATTTTGTTAATTTCAATTTCAATTATTTATATCGTTGTATTTTATTTTATTTTATTTTTTTTAAATTAAATTATTCTATTTTACTTTATTTTTCTTTAATTTAAATTATTTTATTTTATTTTATTTTATTTTATTTTATTTTTTTTTTTTTATTTTTTTTTTATTTCGTTTTATTTTATTTTATTTTATTTTATTTTATTTTATTTTATTTTATTTCATTTCATTTCATTTTATTTTATTTTATTTTATTTTATTTTGTTTTGTTTTATTTTATTTTATTTTATTTTATTTTATTTTACTTTATTTTATTTTGTTTTATTTTATTTTATTTCATTTCATTTCATTTCATTTTATTTTATTTTATTTTATTTTATTTTATTTTTTTATTTCTTTTTTTATTTATTTTATTTTGTTTTTCTTTTTATTTTATGTTATTTTGTTTTATTTTATTTTATTTTATTTCATTTTATTTTATTTTATTTTATTTTATTTTATTTTATTTTATTTTATTTTATTTTATTTTATTTTATTTTATTTTATTTTATTTTATTTTATTTTATTTTATTTTATTTTATTTTATTTTATTTTATTTTATTTTATTTTATTTTAT
>JAWMAG010000054.1:12755000-12772500 GCA_037013455.1 Ceratitis rosa
GTAAATAAAAGTAAAAATCAAGAAAATATTAAGCAAAAATTAGTACCAAACAGCGATATATAAAAAAATAAATTCAAAATAATTAAAACTACTACTAAAAAATGAGAAATAAAATAAATTGAATAATAAATTATTATTAAAAAATAAAAATCGAAAAAATACAAATAAAAGTTTTTAAAAAGAAATATAAAAAATATTATAAATGAAAATAATTTAAAGATGAAACCAAAAAAAAATATAGATAGAAATATTAAAATGAAATATAAAAAATAAATTAATACTGAAAAATCAATATTTAAACAAAACTAAAAAAATGAACAATACAAAAATTATCTTAGAATTAAAACTACAAATTTGCAAATAAATAATATTAAAAAAATATGAATTGTATTATATAAAAAAGATAATATAAAGATATTGCCAAAGAATTATAGGTATAAATATTAAAAAAAAAAAAAATTAATTAATACAAAAAAAATAATATTAAAAAATTTTATTTTAAATTGAGGATAAGAAAATTAATTAATAATAAAAACGAAATAATAACAAAAAAAAATGTTTAAAAGAAATATAAAATATGTTATATATCAAAAATAATATAAAGAAAAATATCCAAGTAAAAAAGTTATTACTGAAAAAAATAATATATAAAAAAATTGATTTAAAAAATTAAGATTAAGCACAGTTAATTAAAAATTAAAACTAAAAAAGAACAAATCAAAATATTAAGCAAAGTATAGTTGAAAATTATTATTTAATGAAAATTATTTAAAGATAAAATACACAAAAAAAATATTAAAATAAAATATTAAAATAATATATAAAAAATAAGTTAATCCTGAAAAAAAATCTTAAAAAAAACTAAAAAACTAAAAATAAAAAATTAATTAAGAATTAAAACTTCAAAATAGCAAATAAAAAATATTAAAAAATATATGAAAAATATATTGTAATATAACAAAAATAATTTAAAGATAAATCCAAAAAATATAGGTAAAAAATATTAAAATAAAAAAGTCATATTAAAAAAATACTAAAAATGTAAAAATAAAAAAATTCATTAAAAATTAAAACTTAAAAATATGTCAAGTAAATATATTTTAAAGAAATTATAAAAAAATTTGTTTAACAAAAATTATGTAAGGAAAAATATTCAAACAAAAAAAATAATACTGAAAAAATAATATTTAAAAAAATAAATTTTAAAAATTTAGATTAAAAAAGGTTTTGGTATCCTTCGATCAACTAAATTATTTCCCTCCTCTCTCGGTGATTATTGAAGACATCAAGCAAAGTGAAGGTCATTCCTCTCCTGTGCTACCACTATGATTGGTGTACTAAAGACTTATTTGTTGTAACCCGTATATCGTATATCCTCCGACTCTTTGTGGTCTTCACGGTCGCCGAGAGAGATAACTTGTTTGCTAAGTTTATAGAACTTGGTATATTGTGGTCTGCAATGCAAAATAAAAATAAAAAATAAAAATTTCAATATAAAATATAAAGACATATAGGTATGTACATCCTTATGGAAACACTACAAACACTTAACCCGCATATTATTTGCTTCATTTAAAACTTTGCTTGCTTAGAAATATTTGCGCCCCAAGTTGACATAGTTGGCCGGTCAGAAGACCCAAAGAACTTTTCCACTTATCGCATGTGAAATATGTACATATGTATATGTGTGCATATGTGTGTTTGTAAGTTTAAAAATTGCAAAAGTACTTCTTTGTAAATAACAATCAAAAGTAAAAGTTTGAATAGAAATTTCTTATTTTTCGACTTATTCCCTTATTTTTTGCAAGCCACTGCGGCGCCCTAAAATGCTTTACAAAGCAATCAAACAAATTTATTCCCCAAGCACAGTGAGAAGATGAAGTAGAAGACGCTCTTTAAATTGGCTATAGCAAATTCAAACATGCATATACATACCATATGTAGGTATATATGTAAATATATATAGACTTAAATATAACTACAACTTGGTAATCAAGCAACCCGCTGGAACTACAACTTTGAGATATTTCGAGTGCAAGACAGAGCGAGAGTGAGAGAGAGAGGGAAAGAGTGCAACTACTTAGTCCACTCAGTCAGACTCAGTCCAGACGACACGAGTACGCCACCGACGCCGACGAATTGCTTTTTGATGAGTTAAATAAATAAACTTTTGCTCGTTGATGAACTACGTCGAGTAGTTGCCGGTGTGCGCTCAGCCAAAATAGACAAGCGAAATATCCGGGTTTGGCAAGTTAAGACTGTGACTTAACAGCAAATTGTTGGTGTTTAACTCCAGTTTTATTGTTGTTGTTGTTGTTGTTGTTGTTGTTGTTGTTCCTGTTGTTGTTCCTGTTGTTGTTCCTGTTGTTGTTGTTGTTGTTGTTGTTTTTGTTTTTGTTTTTGTTGTTGTTACGTTTATATTGCACAGAGATAGTTTCCAATAAAAACAATTGTCGAACGAGAAGTATGGAGACAGTTTGATATATGTAAATATATGTATATACGAGTATATATACATATATTTGCAGACAGTTATGAGAACTTTTACTACATACAGATATAGTCAATCAACACACATACACACACACACACCCATATATGTACAATACATACATTTACATGCATTTACATATCCTGTATGCACATAAATTTCACCACAGCAAACCGAGACCGGGACACTTCAATGTGTTGCACTCAATTATAACTGAGAGCAGTGAAATGTCACCAACTGCAAGGCAGACCTGTCTTAATACACACATACATATGTATATATGGTATAGTATATTTCATATATGTACTCGTATATATAGCCATAGTTATAGTCTGGCAAGCACGCCCATAATAAACAAAAATAATATGTATATTTATATGCAGACACCTTTACCTACAAACACATACATACATACTCGTACATATGTATATAGTTAAAAGGATTTGCTGAATTTATAGTTTTTACAGCAGACTTATGCCTCCCAACAACTAACTATACTTTTGCTAGGCGACATGGCAATAACCTCTTTGAAAATGTCATGCCATAAAGTATTTTTTTGTCAAATTTGTGACAACATGCAACGTTAAAGCCATTGGCTTGCATATATGTTTGTATGTAATACTTCAATGTTGTTTAGCCGCATCTTGGCACGGTGCTGAACAGGAAATATTGTTAGTTGAAATTTGCCAGTTTTTTCGATAAAGAAAACACTTAACTTTCAGAGGAAGCTCAAAATTTTTTTATTCAAAGTATTGACCATTGGTTTCTACACATTTCGCCCATATCTCAGGAAAATTATGGATACCATTCCAAAAAAAAATTTTTCTCTTTCGAGGCAAACCATTCGACGAGCCATTTTTCGACTTCTTCAAAATTAGCGAAACACTGCTCTGCAAGGGAGTGTCCCATCGATGCGAAAAGGTGATAGTCGGACGGGGCGAGGTCTGGAGAGTACAGCGGGTGCGATAATATTTCTCAATTATGTGTTTTTAATGTGGCTTTCACCAGTTTAGCGATATGAGACGGCGCGTTGTCATGTTGCAAGATAACTTTGCCATGTCTTCGGGCCCATTCCGACCGTTTTTCGATCAACGCATGATTCAAATTGATCATTTGTTGTCGGTAGGGATCAGTGTTCAACGTTTCACCAGGTTTTAACAACTCGTAGTACACCACACCACACTGGTCCCACCAAACAAAGAGCATTGTCTTACGGCCAAAGCGATTTGCCCTTGCAGTCTATGGGCCAGCTTCACCAGGGGAAAGCCATGATTTTTTTCTCTTCGGGTTCGCAAAATAAATTCATTTTTCGTCCCCCGTGACAATTCGATGCAGAAAAGATTTCCTTTCGAATCGTTGAAGCAGCATTTCACAAACGGTTTTTCGATTTTTCATTTGTCTATTGTTCAGCTGGTGTGGTTGGTGTAGCACCCAAATCATAGAAATTTATGCATATTGCTAGCTACATCTACTAGTAAAACCGGCAAACTTCAACTAACACCTCTGGTATATCAGTAAATAAAATCTGTAAGTTTTTTTTGTTTTTTTTATATATTTATTATTATAATTTTTCTTTTTTTATTTAGTTTTCAGTCAGAAGTTATCCATTATATTTGCATTCAATTGGAGTCTCTGTCATATAACCCTTTTCCCAATTGGTCAATCAATATTCCCAAGCTTCTCTTGAGGCCAATTCTTCACCAGCCAAATCATTCGCCACTATAAGGTGGACACATGAGAAACTTTGTACCAAGCTCTCGGAGCTTCTGGCGATTTACTATCAATTAAGGTTATGGCCGTAGGGGAGCAGCTCATAGTGGATGATTCCCTGCCAATCCCACCAAACACACAACAAAACCTTCCCGGCCATTAATCCTGGCCGGCTCACTGCCTCTCGGCCACGACCGATTGGTTATCATATAACCATAACCTCCTGGACCGTATTTCCAATTGCGAATCGCTGCTCAATCGTAACAAAATCGCCCATTCCTGAAGCGGTTGGTCGCTGGCGATCAAAAATGAATCCCTCACAGCATCGTCAAATGAAAACCGGCGTGGTCACGAAGCAGTGAAGCGGCACAAACGGCCTCCGTCCAGAAAGGTTTTGTTGTTTGATGGTTGGTGATCAGAGCGACAAGCGCACTTTGGGGTGAAGGCCCGTTGTGATACCGTTGTAGAGTATTTCTCACCTTCTAAGATGTACGAATCATTTCATGTGCTTTATGAGCGATGTCATACTAACTATACCATCCGCAACTATGTCAGTCAGGCAGTCAAAGAAGTGATGTCTTTAGGCTGGATAGTCACGGAGGTAGTGCTCGACAGACTCTTTCTCTTCGTTCGACAAAAGTCCTACCGTGAAGTCCCATTAAATAGTGTTCAGTTAGTATGCACGTTATTGAATTTATAGCGAACCAGTCTATGTGAATTAGATCCGTTGATCTTTTAGCGTCCAGCACCGACCAAAGCTATATAATCACGTTACAGGTTCCTCCATCAAGCCAACAGGTGTTGGCTGTTTTGGCTAAAGCCAGCTTTAGTCTGAGTTTTGCCGTAGACAAGGTTATACCAGCGACGTGCGTATAATTTATTGTAGTTAGGATGGTACCTTCCCTCCGCAGGTCATCCACCACACAGTTGCTTGAAATGTCCCTATGTCCGCGCACCCAGCCCACGACAGTATTGCATTTGGTGCTTCTGCATTTCAAAGCCATTTTTAATGTGGTGTAATTACATTGAACAGACCTGATGGCAGCTTGGCTATCCTGGTATATACTAATTGATTGATTTGTAACCAGAGATCCTGCGACTTCCGTGATTGCCATAAATTCGACATAGAAGTCGCTGCAGTAGTCTGGTAGTCTCAATTTAAAATTCATTCCTGTTCGTGATTCTTCTGGAAAAGGGATCGTCAAAACAGTAAGTGTAGATAGCGTAGTCTAAGTCAAACTGCGCGAGAGGCAATATCCGGACGTGCCATCTTGGCAAAGTTTGTAGTACAAATCCACAAAAATATAGCTAAAGGGTTTTCCTATAAGTTGGAAGGTTTTATTTTTCGGCCTTTGTGAAGCATCTTGTCGGACCGCAAAACAGAAATAGGTGGAAAAAATAGAGCTATTGGGACAAGCTGGTGATATGAAGAGTAGTAAAATACATGCACCTCGCTGAAGAATAACTCAAAATATTGCTGCTGTAGCCCAAGGGGTTGAAGAAAACCCATGTTTGTCCATGTCTCCTTGTTCTTTGCAATTGGGCATTCCACAAATGTCATTACACCGTATTCAGCATAAAGACTTGGGTCTTAAGGCCTAGAAAGTGCAGTTAACACAAGAACTCTAGCCGAACTATAATCAACAACGTTATGTCTTCGCTTATTGGGTCCTTGAAATGCATGAAAATGATCCGAAAATTCATCGAAAAATCTACTTTGTAAGCAGGCAGGATATTATTTTAATAATTGTTTGCTTTTGGGAGAGTCGTATAGGTCCTATTTGAATGAAAATCGCTTAAAATTCTGTCATTTATTAGGTCAAGTAAAAAGTTCGTTCGGTTCGGTTGGCGTTATTATCCATAGTACTAGTGTTACGTGTCGCATCATGTCATACTGTACGGCGCTGAAAAAGTGTTTATTCGCGCTAAAAGTTCGTCTTTGATAGTTTTTCGATTGATTGACTCAGTACGTTGTGAGCGCTCGTCAAATATGGACACCAGCAATGAGAAAATTCGCTAAATTTAAAAATAAATAAAAAAGCAGCCAAAGCGGCTGAAAAAATTTATTTAGTTTATGGGCCCGATACTGTAAACGAACGTGTAGCACAAAAGTGGTTTGCTAGGTTCCGTTCCGGTAATTTCGATGTCAAAGATGCACCACGCGTCGGGAGGCCTGTCGTCGAAAATCGCGATAAAATCGTGGAAATAGTGGAAACAGACCGTCACGTGAGCACTTATTTATTTGCTGAGGAACTAAAGATAAGCCAGAAACCCGTTTGGAACCATTTGCATAATCTTGCATTCAAAAAGAAGCTCGATGTTTGGGTGCCACACGAACTAACGCAAAAAAAAACATGATGGACCGAATTTCCATCTGCGAATCGCTGCTGAATCGCAACAAAATCGACCCATTTCTGAAGCGTTTGATGACTGGCGATGAAAAGTGGATCACTTACGACAACGTCAAGCGAAATCGGTCGTGGACGAAACGCGGTGAGCTGGCGGAAACGGTGGCCAAGCCAGGATTGACGGCCAGGAAGGTTTTGCTGTGTGTTTGGTGGGATTGGCAAGGAATCATCTACTACGAGCTGCTCCCCTATGACTAAACGCTCAATTCGGCCCTCCAGAAGAGGCCATCTTCGATCAACAGAGGCCGAATTGTGTTCCATCAGGACAACGCCAGACCACACACGTCTTTGGTGACGCGCCAGAAGCTTCAGGAGCTCGGATGGGAGGTCCTAATGCACCCACCTTATAGTCCGGATTTGGCACCAAGTGATTACCATCTTTTCCTGTCCATGGCGAACGCGCTTAATGGTGAGAAGTTGGCCTCAAGAGAGGCCTGTGAAAATTGGCTCTCAGAGTTTTGTGCCAATAAGGACGCAGCCTTCTACGAGAGGGGTATAATGAAGTTGGCATCTCGTTGGCAACAAGTTTACGAACAAAACGGCCCATACTTGACTTAAATCGGACAAATGTACACAAAGTTATCATATTTTGAACAATCAATAAAAAACCGAACGAATTTTTGCCCTAATATATGCTATATTATGAAAGTTTCGATCTGAACACCAATTTTTGAACAATCAGTTGTATGAAAATTAATGCTTAGATTGAATCCGAACTTAAGTTTCCATAAAAATCGACAAGAAAATGCAACAGCATTCGCTTAGGGGCACGGGCATAATATTTTATACACATTGAAGAATAAATGTTATTTAAATTATATTAGTTTTGACAAAGTAATGAAATAAAAATGCACCCAAATACAACTTTTTCTAATTATATCTGAAATAAAATTAAATAAAATAAAATAAAATAAAATAAAATAAAAAAAGCAGTCGAAATTCTGCAAGCCTTCTTTTGCCTGCCTTCAAAACATCCCATTAAATATACTTTATAAAAAACAAAAAATGCAATTACTAAGCACTCACAACTACTACACCCGCACATAACACCTCCCTCGCAGCAACGCCAGAGTGACTAAGTGACACATAGCAAAGTGTGCGCGAGTATGGTAAAGTGTGCACGGCAAGGTTACTGTTGAGAGTGTCTCAAAGTAAATATGCAAAAGAGGCCAAGTTGACTGACTGACTGACAGACTGACTTACTTGAATGGCTGAAACGTTTATTAATGCAATGCATATGAGCGTATTTAATGCGAAATTTGAATTTAATGACAGTTTACAAGATGCTAAAGAGCACGATGGAGAACTTGTGCGCCTGCACTTTCCGCCTGCACGTTTACTCTTCGCTTACCTAGCATAAATTCAAACTGAGACACAGCCACTTGCGTTATGTATAATTATGAAAATTTCCGCTTGCTGCAAGCAAGTAAGGAAGGAGATTGAGAAGGCGCAGAACAAATTGACAAATGAAAGGAGGAGGGGGGAATAAAAACTACAGCTAACTTAAGTAAGAAAAATTTCTTGGAAAATATTTTACTAAAAAACTTTTATTTTTGCCTGTCACACTTTAGTGTAGGATATTGGCAGGAAATTGCAGCTTAACCACATCTGTTGATTGTTGCAAAATTTCTCACATACTTTGTCCTGTCTTGCCTTGGTTGCAACTAATTTCGCTTGTATTTTCTCCCCACTGCAGTTCCTTTCATTGTTGTTTGTTTTGCTTTGTTTGATGACTGAAATTTTTATGTTTGTCTTTCAAATTCATATTTTGGTAGATTACACCTTTAAAAATAATATATTAAAATTTCAAATCGATATCTCAAATATTTTTTGAGTTATAGCAATTTAAAGAGCAGCCGCTCGGCAGCTAGAGAGTCTAATCAGCTACGAGACGTATTTTCGGAGCCAGACATATTTAGTCTCATTGTGATCGTTGAATCGAGCGCTTCATAATTTTGCACGTGTTATTTTTTTGAAAATGAGTGATCGATCTTCATATTCAAATCAAAAAGGAACTCACACGCAAGTTTACCGGAAATAGATTTACATTAGAGCAATCTACTGCGAATACCAGTACGTCCGCAGAAAAGTTATTACATAATAATGACAATAATGTTGTGATTGACCCATCTCATGGATATTGTATTTTGCAATTTTTATCAGTTTTCAGTGCAATTAGTAATTTAGTGGTGTGTAAAACCTGTCAAGAAAAAGTTACTTTTAATCAAGCAAGTTCAAGAGGCCTAGGGTTCAAAATTGCTATTATTTGTGAATGTGGCAATTCGTATATCAATTCTGGACCAATGATTGATAACGCATTTGAAGTAAATAGACGTATTGTTGCTGTGATGCGTCTATTGGGCATCGGAATAAATGGGATAAATCTTTTCTGTGGATTAATGGATCTAGCATGCAAATTTTACAACGAAACTTTTGCGGGATGTTTTACGAATTTACAGATTGCAGCCGAAACCGTTTGTAAGCTCAGTATGCAGCAAGCTATAAATGAAGAAAAAGAGCTTACATTAAAGGAAAAAAATTCGGAGACAAATTTGACTGTTAGCGGCGACGGTACCTGGAAAAAACGTGGACATACTTCCCGTTTTGGAGTAGTTACGCTGGCAGGAAAATACAGCAAGAAAATTCTTGATTCATGCGTGAAATCTACATATTGTCAGAGTTGTGTTTTTTGGGAGAGAAAAAAAGATAGCGAACCTGAAGCTTATGAGGAATGGCTATCATTACACGAAGAAGAATGTGATGTCAATCATAAAGGATCTGCCTCAAAAATGGAAGTGGATAGCATAAAAGACATGTTTAGTCGTTCTATTAGTAAATATGGTGTAAAATATACCTGCTACATTGGTGATGGTGATAGTGCCACCCACAAAGGACTCACAGATTTGAATCCTTATGATATTCCTGTTGCTAAATTGGAATGCTATCTACATGTGAAAAAAAGAATGGGAACACGTTGCCGAAATGTAAAGAATAATAATAAGAAATTAGGAGGAAAAAGTAAAACATCACAAAAGTTAACTGTAAATTTAATAAATAAACTCCAAAAATATTATGGTTTGGCAATTATGAGGAATCAAGATAATGTAGATGAAATGTATAAAGCAATCTGGGCAACATTTTATCATTTCTGTTCAACTGACAAGAAACCAAATCATAAAAATTGTCCAGAAGGCGCTGAAAGTTGGTGCGCTTATCGCCGCGCGGAAGCTGAAGGAATCACTAGTACATTTAAACACGATTACCTCCCACTGGATCCAGAAGTACAAGAAGCTATAACACCTATTTATGAAGACTTATCTCGATATGAATTGCTTGATAGATGTAAAGGTAACAATACCCAGAACAACAATGAAAGCTACAACGGTTTACTTTGGCACTTTTCACCCAAGCATCTTCATAATGGCTTAAAAACTATTGATTTGTCAAATAATTTTGCAACTGCAATATTTAATGACGGTTATTCGTCAATTTTGAAGATATTCAATGTAATGGGAGTGATAGTTGGACCTGCAGCAAGAGATTTTGCGGCTCTTAAATCTGAATTTTTTTGTTTTTTTATTTACAAAGAACGAAAACTAAAGTAATAACAAACAAGAAAAAGTCGATTTTTTTTCTAGCGTGAAGGGGAGTTGAGATACGTATAATTATATTTAAGCAAAAAATACAACTTTTCAGGTACAAAATTTTGTATTTTTTTCTATACAAAAATTTAAGATTTTTAACCCAAGAACTAGTTTATATACATATGTTATAATGATTCGATTTGAGTTCACATGTGATTTGCAAATAAAAGGATAATTTTCATATTTTTAACTGCTCAAATGTAGAAATTTTTAAACAAAAACCCATTTTCGAACAATCAGTAGTATGATAACAATGTGTTATAACGGCTCAATTTCAATGAAATTTTTAATCAATATTCAACATATGATTTGCAAGTAACATACTAAATTTCATATTTTTAATTGTCACCTGTTGGGAATTTTAACTCAAAAACCTATTTTTGAACTGTCAGTCGTATGGGAGCTATATGTTATAAAGATCCGATTTGAATGTGTTTCATTCTCAGTAGTTCACATGTGATTTGCAAATAAAAGACAAAGTTTCATATTTTTAACTGTTCAAATGTAAAAGTTTTTTAACAAAAACCCATTTTCGAACAATCAGTTTTATGATAACAATGTGTTATAACGGCTCAATTTCAATGAAATTTTTAATCAATAATCTACAAGTGATGTGCAAGTAACATAACAAATTTCATATTTTTAATGGTCACCTGTTGAGAATTTTAACTCAAAAACCCATTTTTGAACTGTCAGTCGTATGGGAGCAATATGTTATAATGATCCGATTTGAACGAGTTTCACTCCCAACAGTTCACATATGATTTGTATATTAAAGACAAATTTTCATATTTTTAATTGCTCAAATGTAAAAGTTTTGAAACAAAAACCCATTTTCGAACAATCATTTGTATGGTAGCTATATGTCACAGTGTTGGGATTTCAATGAATTTCGCTGTCAATTATCAACATTTTATGTATGTATTACTTGTTAAATTTCATAATTTTTACAGCTGAAATGTGGGCGTTTTGGCTCAAAAACGCATTTTTGAACAACTAGTTGTATGAAAGGTATATATTTAAGTGGTCTAATTTCAAAGAAATTTGCTGTCAATAAACAATAAATTATGTAGGTATACTAAATACTAAATTTCATATTTGTAACTGTTGAAATATGAGAGTATTGAATAAGAAAAAAATAAAAAAGTTTCTAAAAGAAATTACATATGCCATGGTAGTCAACTGTCGATTCAATATTCAATACTCTTCTCATAAAATTTCTTAATTCTTAATTCTGAGTACTGTTTTATAAGAAAACCATAATTTATAGTAGTCGGTGTGATTGTTGTTATACTTTTATAGTAATATTAAAAAAAATGCATCCTTTTAAGAAACTTGATTCAAATAACTATAAAAATTATGAAATTAAGTTGATAAATTATGACTATAATGTCTAGGACTCTATCCAAACCTATCCGTATATATTGTATGTATACGTTTAGGGCTCTGGGTGAGTATGTATGTAAAAAATAAAACAAAAAAGACACTAAAACTCCTGAGTGAGTATAAACACAGCTGTTGCGCTTTAAAAAAAAAAAAGAAAAACTCGACTTAAACTCACAACTGTCCATGCAAAACCACAGGAGGCAACTGGTCTAACTTTTTTGTCCTAAACACAACGTCAACTTTAAACTATCAACTATTTCTCCCCATCCCAATTTTCGTTATTTAACAAAACACGTAAGCAAGTTTTATTGCACCTCAACCATTCGCTTTACTCGCAACACCCCCTCGCAACCAAGTTGCACACTTTTAACTACCAGGTGACCACTCGGAAAATTTAATTATACCCGCTGGCGTTTATTTACTGTCAGTTTAGTCAGTTGCACTTTATGCGACCGACCACCATTAAATCGTTAGTCTCTTGGCTCATCAACTTGTTACTCACTACTCATACCTCTGGTAGAAAGGTATGAATATAGGTATGTATGTATGTTTGTACGCTTAATAAACTTTTAGGGCTGAACTCCTCGAGCTCTGCTTAAATAAATACTTTTATATATGTAAATGTGTATAAGTTATAGCCAACGGCTAGTTAATAGCGTTAGGGAAGTCGTAAAAAACCGGAAGACACTTGAAATCCTTAACTTCCCTTATACTAATGAACTTCGTCTGTGTCTTAGTCCTACTTAGCTTAACTGAAGCGCCACCAGCTAGTGCGTCCCGTGTCCTAAACTTTTTGTAAAGCATTAATCACACTTCGTTGGTTGGCAGTTGCTTTATTTAATTATGTTTACAATTAAAATTTCTTCTTGTTAGTAGTTGTTATTTTTGTTGCTGTTTTTTTTTCTTTTTCTTTTTTTTTAAGCGTGCTTGCCGTTAGTTGGGCAAAACTTGGTTAACTAGTTTGTTAATTGTTCTAACTTTTAGGGGAAAAGTTTCTTTTGTTAGTTACTCGGTTGGTTAATGCAGGTGGTTAAGCGTTGGTTACTGCCGAAATTTGGAAGTTTTTTCATTTAAACGTAGATTTAATAATAATTAACTTGTTAGAAAATGCGATGATAAGCAACAAATGGCGCGAAGAGACAAGGCAAGAACAGCTCTTCCGCTCACTAGTACTTTGTCGAAGTCAGTTATAGCTACATATATACATAAATAGACTTTTTACCACCAATGACACTCTAAAAAGATAAAGATAAAGATAAAGATAAAGATAAAGATAAAGATAAAGATAAAGATAAAGATAAAGATAAAGATAAAGATAAAGATAAAGATAAAGATAAAGATAAAGATAAAGATAAAGATAAAGATAAAGATAAAGATAAAGATAAAGATAAAGATAAAGATAAAGATAAAGATAAAGATAAAGATAAAGATAAAGATAAAGATAAAGATAAAGATAAAGATAAAGATAAAGATAAAGATAAAGATAAAGATAAAGATAAAGATAAAGATAAAGATAAAGATAAAGATAAAGATAAAGATAAAGATAAAGATAAAGATAAAGATAAAGATAAAGATAAAGATAAAGATAAAGATAAAGATAAAGATAAAGATAAAGATAAAGATAAAGATAAAGATAAAGATAAAGATAAAGATAAAGATAAAGATAAAGATAAAGATAAAGATAAAGATAAAGATAAAGATAAAGATAAAGATAAAGATAAAGATAAAGATAAAGATAAAGATAAAGATAAAGATAAAGATAAAGATAAAGATAAAGATAAAGATAAAGATAAAGATAAAGATAAAGATAAAGATAAAGATAAAGATAAAGATAAAGATAAAGATAAAGATAAAGATAAAGATAAAGATAAAGATAAAGATAAAGATAAAGATAAAGATAAAGATAAAGATAAAGATAAAGATAAAGATAAAGATAAAGATAAAGATAAAGATAAAGATAAAGATAAAGATAAAGATAAAGATAAAGATAAAGATAAAGATAAAGATAAAGATAAAGATAAAGATAAAGATAAAGATAAAGATAAAGATAAAGATAAAGATAAAGATAAAGATAAAGATAAAGATAAAGATAAAGATAAAGATAAAGATAAAGATAAAGATAAAGATAAAGATAAAGATAAAGATAAAGATAAAGATAAAGATAAAGATAAAGATAAAGATAAAGATAAAGATAAAGATAAAGATAAAGATAAAGATAAAGATAAAGATAAAGATAAAGATAAAGATAAAGATAAAGATAAAGATAAAGATAAAGATAAAGATAAAGATAAAGATAAAGATAAAGATAAAGATAAAGATAAAGATAAAGATAAAGATAAAGATAAAGATAAAGATAAAGATAAAGATAAAGATAAAGATAAAGATAAAGATAAAGATAAAGATAAAGATAAAGATAAAGATAAAGATAAAGATAAAGATAAAGATAAAGATAAAGATAAAGATAAAGATAAAGATAAAGATAAAGATAAAGATAAAGATAAAGATAAAGATAAAGATAAAGATAAAGATAAAGATAAAGATAAAGATGAAGATGAAGATAAAGATAAAGATAAAGATAAAGATAAAGATAAAGATAAAGATAAAGATAAAGATAAAGATAAAGATAAAGATAAAGATAAAGATAAAGATAAAGATAAAGATAAAGATAAAGATAAAGATAAAGATAAAGATAAAGATAAAGATAAAGATAAAGATAAAGATAAAGATAAAGATAAAGATAAAGATAAAGATAAAGATAAAGATAAAGATAAAGATAAAGATAAAGATAAAGATAAAGATAAAGATAAAGATAAAGATAAAGATAAAGATAAAGATAAAGATAAAGATAAAGATAAAGATAAAGATAAAGATAAAGATAAAGATAAAGATAAAGATAAAGATAAAGATAAAGATAAAGATAAAGACAAAGATAAAGATAAAGATAAAGATAAAGATAAAGATAAAGATAAAGATAAAGATAAAGATAAAGATAAAGATAAAGATAAAGATAAAGATAAAGATAAAGATAAAGATAAAGATAAAGATAAAGATAAAGATAAAGATAAAGATAAAGATAAAGATAAAGATAAAGATAAAGATAAAGATAAAGATAAAGATAAAGATAAAGATAAAGATAAAGATAAAGATAAAGATAAAGATAAAGATAAAGATAAAGATAAAGATAAAGATAAAGATAAAGATAAAGATAAAGATAAAGATAAAGATAAAGATAAAGATAAAGATAAAGATAAAGATAAAGATAAAGATAAAGATAAAGATAAAGATAAAGATAAAGATAAAGATAAAGATAAAGATAAAGATAAAGATAAAGATAAAGATAAAGATAAAGATAAAGATAAAGATAAAGATAAAGATAAAGATAAAGATAAAGATAAAGATAAAGATAAAGATAAAGATAAAGATAAAGATAAAGATAAAGATAAAGATAAAGATAAAGATAAAGATAAAGATAAAGATAAAGATAAAGATAAAGATAAAGATAAAGATAAAGATAAAGATAAAGATAAAGATAAAGATAAAGATAAAGATAAAGATAAAGATAAAGATAAAGATAAAGATAAAGATAAAGATAAAGATAAAGATAAAGATAAAGATAAAGATAAAGATAAAGATAAAGATAAAGATAAAGATAAAGATGAAGATGAAGATAAAGATAAAGATAAAGATAAAGATAAAGATAAAGATAAAGATAAAGATAAAGATAAAGATAAAGATAAAGATAAAGATAAAGATAAAGATAAAGATAAAGATAAAGATAAAGATAAAGATAAAGATAAAGATAAAGATAAAGATAAAGATAAAGATAAAGATAAAGATAAAGATAAAGATAAAGATAAAGATAAAGATAAAGATAAAGATAAAGATAAAGATAAAGATAAAGATAAAGATAAAGATAAAGATAAAGATAAAGATAAAGATAAAGATAAAGATAAAGATAAAGATAAAGATAAAGATAAAGACAAAGATAAAGATAAAGATAAAGATAAAGATAAAGATAAAGATAAAGATAAAGATAAAGATAAAGATAAAGACAAAGATAAAGATAAAGATAAAGATAAAGATAAAGATAAAGATAAAGATAAAGATAAAGATAAAGATAAAGATAAAGATAAAGATAAAGATAAAGATAAAGATAAAGATAAAGATAAAGATAAAGATAAAGATAAAGATAAAGATAAAGATAAAGATAAAGATAAAGATAAAGATAAAGATAAAGATAAAGATAAAGATAAAGATAAAGATAAAGATAAAGATAAAGATAAAGATAAAGATAAAGATAAAGATAAAGATAAAGATAAAGATAAAGATAAAGATAAAGATAAAGATAAAGATAAAGATAAAGATAAAGATAAAGATAAAGATAAAGATAAAGATAAAGATAAAGATAAAGATAAAGATAAAGATAAAGATAAAGATAAAGATAAAGATAAAGATAAAGATAAAGATAAAGATAAAGATAAAGATAAAGATAAAGATAAAGATAAAGATAAAGATAAAGATAAAGATAAAGATAAAGATAAAGATAAAGATAAAGATAAAGATAAAGATAAAGATAAAGATAAAGATAAAGATAAAGATAAAGATAAAGATAAAGATAAAGATAAAGATAAAGATAAAGATAAAGATAAAGATAAAGATAAAGATAAAGATAAAGATAAAGAGGATTTGCAGTTCTTTCGAAGGGAGTAAAAAATGGAACCCATTTCTCTTCAGTTTGTTTTCACAGTTACAAAAGCATCAAGACATACACAAAAAGTCAAAGTAAAAGCTTCATGGAAAGTGTGCCAGCAATTTAAAAGATCTCTATATGACTTATTTATGCTTCCATACGTCTCCACCACCTAATTGGGTAGAGGAATATGCGTAAATTGCGTATTATTAAATTTAATTTCGACTAAATTCTTAAATATTTATCGTAATAATATTTTTATTTTTTTCTTTCATTTAATTTTTTGTTAACAATTTGTGTATTTTATGCAGAGTGTAAATTTAGAAGATGTTTACTGGTCTTCTCTTGATATCGCAGCACTCCAATAGATATTTATTCACTTAATTTTCCATAATCAAAAGCAAACTTTAAATCTCACCTACCCTTCTCTTAACAAACTATTATTTGAATTTCTTTTAATACATGTACTGATATACTTGACCTGATCTATTTCCATATGTACATATATGTACATGTGTATGTGTATAGGTTGAAATTTAATTGGCATTATTTCACATGGTCTATATACATATACTTAGCTTTATGTATTGAGCTTAATGGAAAAAATATAATTTTCTTGTTCCCCTTTCCAAATTTGTACTGACTTATTAGCATTATTGTTAACAATTATTTCGTTGCTATTACATTGTAGTTAGTTTAGAAAGAATTATAGAATTTTATTATACTTTTTCTGCTTTATTACAATATTTTTTTCTTCAAACTAAACTACAACCAACCATAAAGTCAGTTAATCTTTTATGTGAGCAACGCTGTGTTTGCGAAACTATTATCCCGTCTACTTGTTCGCTCACCCATTGTGCTCTATATATGTATATATATAAATGTGTAAAGAGATTGTAATAATAGTGCTGTAACCAGAGGTATACATATCTTGTATGTACAGTGAAAAATACTTAAAAATTACCTTTATGTATACATATATTCACATGAATATTAATTTCTATAGTGCAGCAATCAGCAAGGAACAGCCCTGTTATATATACACCCTCATTCATTCATGTATACTCGTATGTATGTATTTCTATACTAATTTTTAAAATCTCAGCTTTTTCATAGCGTATCTCATTTCTCTTATTTTCTATTGTTCCTTGGACTGTTCGTGTCTTTATAA
>JAWMAG010000054.1:12775000-13055000 GCA_037013455.1 Ceratitis rosa
GGAAATGAGACTGCGAATATCAGATATGAGAAAAGAAAAAAGCTATTCATAGAAGTGAAAAGATAATGAAATAAAATCAAATATGACGAAACAAAAAAAAATCATATAAAATAAAAGAATAAAATAAAAAAATAAAAATAAAATAGTGTAAAATAAAAAAATTGGAGGAAAATAAAGTAAAGTAAAATAAAATGGTATAAAATAAAATAAAACAAAAAAATAAAAATAAATTTAATAAAATAAGGTAAAAGCAAAAAAAACAAAAGTAAAATGGAATAAAATTAATTATAAATAATATAAACTAATAATATCAATTACATAAACTTAAGCAAAAAAAATAACACAAATGAAGAATAACAAAATAAAATAGAATAAAAAATTATGTAAAAAAAAAAAAACAAAAATATAATGAATTATACTCAAATTAATTAAATAAAATAAAGAACTGAAATGTGAAATAAAACGAATAAAATGTAATAATACTAAATAGAAAAAGAAACAAATTAAATTCAATATAAAAAGAATAATAATAATTTATGTGAGATAGAATTTAAAAAAAGTTAAATTAAATAAAATAAAACAAATTAAAATAAACTATATTAAATTTAAGTAAAAAAAAATTAACAAAAAGAATTAATTTCAAATCAAATCAAATATTGGATATTAAAGTAAGAATAAAATAAAATAAACGAAAAAATATAAAAAAATTAAAAAATATATACATATATATTTAAAAATTAATTTAAATTAAAGTTAATCAAAATAAAGAAAGAAAGAAATTTAAATAACAAAATACATAATAATAAATAACAATAAAATAATTAAAAATTAACTATTAAGTAGATTTTTATAAATTAAATTAACTTAAATTAAAAACCGAAATAAAAGAAGAACCAAAATCTAGCTAAATGTTTTAAAATAAAATAAAGAAACTAAACAAATCTTAAATATTAATTATTTAAATTAAAAGAAAATAAAATATAGAAACAACTAAAATGAATAAATCAAAAATAAATAACAAAAAAATATTATAAATTGGTTTACAATAAATATAAAAATAGTTATGAATATAAAGTAAAAAAAATGAATTTAAGTCCAATTAATGTAATTAAATAAAATTAAGTAGATTAAAAACGAATTAATTAAAATTAAATCAGAATTGAATAAATTTACAAAAAGTAATTAAAAGTTGAATAAAAAAAATAAAATAAAATAAAATAAATAAAATAAAACAAAATAAAATAAAATAAAATGAAATAAAATAAAATAAAATGAAATGAAATAAAATAAAATAAAATAAAACAAAATGAAATAAAATAAAATAAGACAAAATAAAATAAAATGAAATAAAATAAAATAAAACCAAATAAATAAAATAAAATAAAATAAAATACAATAAAATTAGATAAAATAAAAGAAAATAAATTAAAATAAAATAATATAAGTGAATTAAAACAATATAAATGAAATAAAATAAAATAACATAAAATAAAAAAAACAAAGCAAAATAAAATAAAATAAAACCAAATAAATAAAATAATATAAATTTAAAAAAATTAAAACAATATAAATGAAATAAAATAAATAAAATGGAATAAAAGAAATAATTAAAATAAATTAAATAATATTAAAAAAAAATTATATTAAGATGATGAGGGGGAAAGGCTAGTAAAACTCGGGAAAGCAATGGACCTTAGATTTCTTTTCGTATTATTTTTTTTTTTTCAGGTTAATTTTTCCATCAATTCCACTCGAAAAAAAGGAATTCGTTTCCCGTTCAAAATGTCATACCGTTTCCCAGTCGTTGTACAAGCATGTATATTATTTTTGCAAGCAATCTGTAGTTTTTTTTTTACTTCTTTTTCACCCTTCAATTAATTTTCAGTTGTAAAATACACTGTTTAAATATTTATACTCTCATACTACTCTTAGCTCCTGTAGGTTTTAATGAAAATGATGAGTTGAAGATCCTTTCGCTGGCCTACTATTCCCTTTACATTGCTGTGCGTGCTTATTCATGACTTGACACTCACTCACTCACTCACTCACGCACTCACTCATTCATAACAACTCACTGTTGGTTGCCTTTTGTATTTACAGTTTTTAGCCATTGGCTATTTATTCACTTCAACACTTTACTTATGCGACTTTGTATTGCGATATATGTACATAGGTACATACACGTATATATGTGTATATGAGTGTCATGCCAATGACAAAAGACAAAAGACAACAATGAGTACATAAATATACCTATATGTATGAGTATGTGGTAAGGTGATTTTCTTCTTTTCTACGCCCCACTGGGTTTCGATATAATTCATTTCCTTTCTTACCTTTGTTTGAGTGAAACACACGTAGATTTAAGGTTTCGCCTTAATTCTGTCATTGTGTGTGTATTGTGTATATGCTTGATTAATTTTCACATTGCTTTTAAATAGATTATATTAAACGCATATTCCGCTCCACAGTCACAGTTTTATACAGGAATAATGGTGTCTAATGAGATAATGTTTTACAATAAATGCTGGCTTGGCGGTATGCTAAATGTGTCCTACTCATTCATATTATTGTAAAAAGGTTTTTGTATAGACCTACTTAGGTGGACTTAGGTGATTATTGGTTGATTTAATGCCTAAAATATAATCTTTGCATAATTTAGAATATCAATGATACATATTGTATATTTATGTCATATTAACCAAGGTAGCTTTAGGTGAAAATACATTTACAATGGATAAATATAAGAATTCCAGCTCCCGAGTGGATTGAAGTGCGTTATACGTATATGCTACGTAACTTCCAATGCTGTCCGCCGAAACATTCAATAATTATATAGGGTCTATATTAAATTCATTCAGAATTTTAACATTTATTTAAAAAAATATATATACGGTATTGCCCATTTGAAGCAAAATGGTTATGGATTTTGAGGTTCCAAAAATAAACGTTAATAAAATGCATTTAAAATATTTTTTCACGAAACTCATTTTTCATTATAAAGATTTCACATTGGCATTATATAAGAGGGGATTAACAAAAGCTCGGTCAGTTGGTGATTTTCAATTGTTTTTGTTAAATCTAAAAATACCCAATCCTTTGCAATTACTTTATTAGTCTTCGACTAAAATGGAGATGAAAAAACACAAGATAGCTGAGAATTGGACAGACTAAATTCCACCACCAACACAAACAGAAATTCACCATGTGATTCTCTTCGGGTTTCGGCGTAATTCACAGGCAATAAAAATATTCAGTGAATGCCAAATTGCATATGGGACGATTGTACCGTCTTTAAAGACTATTTCTAAGTGATTCCCAAGATTCCAGACTGGACATTTTTTCGTAGAGGACGCGCCTCGAAAAGATCGAGCAAAATCTTCCACTGATGACGTCACTGTAGCTCTGGTGAAGTCCAAAATTGGCGAAGACCCACGATTGACACAAGAAATGATTGCTAATGAATTGGGATTGAATACCATGGCTGCATAGAGAATATTAAGTAATCATACACGAAGAAATCTGCTCGATGGGTACCACCAGTTTTAAGTGAGGCTCGAGTGCATTTTGCTCAATTTTTCCTAAACAAATTCGAAAATGGTCAGTCTAGCAACTTTAGTAAAATCATTACTGGTAACGAATCCTGGTTCTATAGGTAAATACGACCAAACAGGAGTCTATGGTATGGAGCCCAACAGAAACAAACCCACCCGTAAAATCTAAGCAAAAAAAATCAGCAGCAAAAGTAATGATGTCAGTTTACTTCACCCGATCTAAAATCGTAGCTGCTATTTCACTGGGAAAGGGTCAGACGATAACTGCAAAATGGTATACCGAAGAGTGCTTACCAAAAGTTTCCAAAAGTTTGTTGGAAAACAGACAGAAAGAGGATTTGCGGCGCTACTCTTAATACGCTGCTGAAATAATGAGTAAGTTTATTGCGATTTTTGGGATCGAAAAAATACGTCCAGCACCATATTCCCCGGATATAGAACCTTGTGATTTCCCATGATATCCAAAAATTAAAAAAAAAATTAAAAAGAAAGATCTTTAGTAGCAACGAGGGGATAATTAATGTGGTTAATGGTGAACTTGATAAGCTTAAAAAGTTGGATTTTGAAGACTATTTTCAGAAGTGGGTCTATAGGCTTAAGAAATGCATTTAAATCAATGGCGGTTATGTAGAGAAATCAAAAAAGAACGAAAATTACGAATAAATATACACGTAAGTAAAATTTCTTTTTTTCTGATCATTTTACCGAACTTTTGTTAATCGCCTCATATATGTGAAGAACTACATCACTTAAATGCCTTCCACGCGAGTTTTTGCCAACTTCGATCTGTTTGAGGTAACCTCGTAAAAAATATTCAAAGGTGTTCAATCACACGAGAGATTTTCTATCACAAAAAAGCCATATTCCCTCGTCTTGTGCGGCATGTGACGACATCATGTTGCAGGCCAAAATACGACCATAACGCTCCGACTTGACAGCGACAGCTGTCCAATCTCACCTCTGGACCAAATCGAGCAAGAGACAGTAAGTTTATTTTTTGGTATTCCCTCTTCTTAATTACTTGAGGATTCTCGAAACCCTAACTGCGACATTTTTGTTTAAATACGTATTCCTCAAGTGAGAAATGTGCCTCATCGCAGAAAAAAATTTTGTTCGAAAAATTTCTTGTTGTTCTATCATCGGATCAACATACTACATACATATGTAAAGCATTGTGAATGGGCAGCTGGATTCAGTTATTGAGTTTGAGCTAGACTTTACTATAGATGTGTACAAAATACGCCGTAATGTGCCGTAAAAAAAAACCATCGATTGAGAGCTTCGAAAAATAGACAAACTCGGTTATCCGGCTACACTTTCAGTTAGAGTTAGAGGAACGAGTAAAACGATGATGCACAAGCCTTTGTAATATCTAAAACTGATTCAGTTTTTTCA
This sequence comes from Ceratitis rosa, assembly GCA_037013455.1. Taxonomy (NCBI): domain Eukaryota; kingdom Metazoa; phylum Arthropoda; class Insecta; order Diptera; family Tephritidae; genus Ceratitis; species Ceratitis rosa. The sequence continues at coordinate 12,779,950 of JAWMAG010000054.1, forward strand.
AATTTCTTTAAAATTTTATCAATTACTTGAGTAGTTGACCGATTCTGTGCACAAAAATCTTTTCTTAAATCACGAAAGGCCACCGCGTTTGAATCACCATTAATTATAGTAGGTTTTTAACAATTTTAGTGAAGCTTGACAATTATGAAAATTCAGCCCTGTACTTTTGAAACCTCTAAATGGATACCACAATACAATATTGCCCACCTGAGCCTATAACATTTTAAAATGCTCTGTGATACCTTGTGAACAGTGTTCTAGTGAGGGCATTCGATATCGATCGGAACAAACGGAAGTCAGAAGGCGCAAGTTCTGGACTGTAAGACGGTTGAGGCAAAACTTTCCAGCCATTTTTGAACCGGTAATGCAACATGAGGTCGAGCATTGTTTTAATGAAAAATCATCAAATTCCGGACGTTTTTCGGTAATCGCTCCCTTTAATTTGATGAGTTGTAGTTGGTAGGGTTCCACGTTAATGGTTTCATCCAGTTTTAGAAACTTATAAGGCAGCAAGTTCTTCTGAGGCTACCAAATACCGAGCAATACTTTGGCACCATGATTATTCGACTTTGCCTTCTTTTTTTGCTTTTTGCACTTAGGGTTGTCGTTCGTAATACATCTATTTTTCAACACCAGTTTCATTTCGAAGCGAAAACGACTCCTCTTTGTTGGATACAAGCAGCACTCCTCATACTAAATCCTGACTTTTGACGTCTCTTGACTGCAGTTCATATGGCAACCAATTTCCTTGATTTTAAACCTAATATACCTATATACATATACTCGTATATATATAATATAATATGAAGCGATTTCCGGCCAAGCTCCTCCTTCAGTTTATTAGCGTCTTGTTGGTTTTCCAACAAATGAAGGTACCTGCAGCTTATTCTAAACCGGTTCCAAAGAACCGATAGATTTTTATATAGAGCTTTTAATTTCATCATCAGAAATTCACTCGGAGGGCTTGACATTCCACGCCGAGAGGCAATCCCAATAAGAAAAAATAATTTTGAATATTGAACTCGTACCCTGTCCTTTCGGTTCGGACGTTAGACTAATGATTACTTACTTTTTCGTGCGGGAACTTGAATATGTTGATGTGGGCGACTTTAGGTTTCAACCGAATGGCCTTACAGCTCATACGGCCAACGAAACAATCAATTTATTGAAGGAAGCTTTTGGTTAGTGCCTCCAAGGTCGTGCTATTTAACTTCGCTGAACTGTTTTTTTTTTTTTTGTGAGGTTATGTGAAGTCGCTTGTCCGAGAGCAGATAACCCCGAGACGATTAACGCCTTAGAAGAGAATTTACGACGTTTTGTAGCTGACATACGGTACCTATGGCTACGAAAAGTGATCGAAAACTGCGCTTCTCGGTGGGAATTTATTCGAGCCAGCCGCGGCGGTCACTTTTGAAACATAATGATGCTAAATTCTTGGCCAGAATATTAAACATTAAATTATAAGCGTTTCAATTCTGCTTGAAAGCCACATCAGAAATGGAATATAAATCTCAAAACTGAACTTTTTGCATACTTTCTATTGCCGAGTATCATTGTAGGTTAAAAATGAGTAAAATATAGCAAAGAAAAGTTAAAAAAATGATAGAAAAAGTGAACGCATAAAGGAAAGAAAAAATTATATTCAAATAAAATCTGGCTGCCGGACGAGAGATAACCGAAAGCGCTGCTGCCTTGTCTTTGCCTTTGAAAAGGGCAATTATGTTGATTTCTACATTTTCGCATTCAGGTTATACACGTACATATTTACTTTTCTTTTTATTCTAGTTTTAAATTTCCAATTTTCTCTTTAGCCATATAACTAGTTATTGGCAAAACAATAGCAACAAACTGTTGGTTGCTGAGTGAGGGAATGAGAGAAGCAGAGAAACAGAGAATCAGAGAATGTGTGTGGGAAAAAACGACTATGAATGCCACATAAATTTGCAAACAGTTAACTGTTGGGCAACAACGAGGTAAACAACAACAACAATAATAATAACAACAAAAGGTGGAATATTGTGACAATCACACAACGCATTCAGGCAGCAATTGCAATTTTGTCCCCCGATTACATTGTCTTTTGTCAATTTCTGTGCATTTTTCTACGTTGCTGCTTTGCTTTGATTGTTTATGTATATGTAAAGAATATATGTATGTATGTATGTATATGTAAGAGTTTAGAAATTTTACGCTTGAAAAAATTCAATTCGATTTACTAATTCTTTGTACGTTTTATTTTTCTCTTTCTCTTCAATGCTTTTTCCAATCATCATTATGGTCATCGCTTGTGTGCGTGGATCACAACACAACTCAACGCAACGCCTTTGTAACGGAACTCATCGCCTTTGGTCTACATTCTGCTGCCTTGCGTTACACTTGTGGTTCCACCCTGCTGCTAACCCCGTTGCTTAAACTGTCAACAACACGACGCTGACGCCAACGCCAACGCCAACGCCAACGCCAACGCCAACGTCAACTTCGCCTTGCCGCTCTATCGCCTTTGAGCGTCTGCTGCAATTTTCCGTTTTGTTGCCTACACAATCTGTTCGCCGCTACGATTTGGTCACCATCAATATGCGCCCGGTCCACCAACGCTTTTGACAACTATATTACGTTATTGATGCCCCGATCCAATGCACGCACACAACACAACACGAACACTTTCAAACTCCGACTGAATGGTCCTTTGCTGTTCAATACATCTCCGTTTTCAATTCCTCTCAATCTCCTCGTACTGCTTGTACTTTGGACTTCCGCTACTTTTCTGCCTGCCTGCCTGCCTGCATTGGTTGCCTGTCAATACAAATTTGCTATGTCTTCATCTAACTTCTACCAATGCAACTATCAACTATCAACTGTACGTAATCACCCTCACCGCCATCGCTTGTACCTCTTCTTTGTGGTGTTTTATCGTACTCAACACCAACTCCGCCTACATTGACCGCCGTTCCTTGTACGTGCGACTCTTCAATTGTCACACACACACACACACACACACACACACACACATATACACACGCCTATAGCTTACAGAAAATGTCAATCGAGCGATGTTTTCTGCAATGCACCCGGCGGTTTGGCTCCATCCGATGGTAGTCGCCTAGCTGGACCATGTGTGCAGAAGGAGAAACGTTGTGATGGTTATCTGGATTGTCGTAATGGACGTGATGAGGAGGGCTGTACCGGCATCTCGTGTCGTTTGGATCAATTTCGTTGTGTCAATGGGCAGAAGTGTATTGACGCTTCGCTCAAGTGTAATCACAAAGACGATTGCGGTGACAAATCCGATGAACAGGGCTGCAGTAAGTATTCAATTGGAAAATCATCATCATCATCATTATCATTATCAATAAGACCAGCAATAGCAACAACAAGCACATTATCATTACTAACATTCCAAATCGAGATTCGACCAGATCAAATCATGCATGCATGCGTAGACATTATGTGTATAGTTGACACCAATGCCAAGCCTGAAACGGACACCACTCCCACAGCAGCACTACACTAGCCATATGTCTCCTTTCAAGTGTTTGTCTGTCACAGTGGAGGAGTTCCTTATGTTGTAAAACAAAAGCTCCAAACTCGCTCAATGAAGTATTTCATTCACAGCCTGTCAGTTTAGCTCAGCCCCCCAGCAGGCTGCAAGTGATACGAAGCTTTCTCTGTCTTTGTCTTTGTCTTTGCGTTTCTTCCTTTATTTCAGGCAGGCGATGTATGGGCTCATCAACATTCAAAATAGCCAACTGCCAATGTCGGCCATTAATTTAACCGTTGTACTCGTACTCTGTTGAGTGTCAACTGGTTTTACGTTTGAAGCGTTTCGGATTTTATTGTCTGAGTTGGTCATACTTTTGACGTCTCACGTCTGCAGTGCTGCAGTTGACTGGAGCTTACTTCGTTTTCGCATTTCTTCTTATCCGTTTTACGTTCTTTTTCACTTATGCCCACACAAAGCGGAAAACGATTCTTCAAAACTTGACTCAAGCGAGTAAAACGGTAGTTAAGCATACAAACCCGAATCGTTCTATAGTTTTCGGGATTTTGAAAGATTACGAAATATAGTAAAAATCAGAAAATAAGTGACTCAAAAATCAGTCTCCGGCATAACCTTTGGCTCTTTCTCTAGCAGCGGAGCTTTAAAACTGAGATATGTAGTAAAAGTACAGAACCTCATACCGATCCCAAAGACGTTAGTTCTCAAGGTTTTCATTTAATTTGGCCACAACGCCATATTTCGACTCGCCAAATTTTGCTTACGAATCAAAGCAAAACGTTAAGACCAAGCTACGATCACATCCCTTCAGGGATCCGACTGTTAGAACAACTAAACTCTACAAATCTAGAGCCGGAATGTGTCGAATTAACCTACCACCTTAATATAGCGTGTCATTTATGTCCATGCGCATTGGTTGGTTCGGAGTCTCCCAGACTCCAGACAACCATCGAAAGATCTCGTCTCCATAGATGACCAAAGAACCAGAGAAGACATGAAATGTAAAAATCCAGCCTCAAATTACTCGACGATACAAAACCATACCATACCTCTTAGGGAACTGCGTAGACGGAGCCGAAAGGATCTATATAGCTAATGCTTTCTAAGACCCACAAGAATGAAGCAAGCGTGAAAGCAATCCTTATCGGGAGGAAAGAACCTGCTCTTGAAGCAAAACCCTACTGAAGCTTGTCTAATCTCTCCACGTTGCACATCCGTGTATTTTCCGGAATCTGGTTTATAATGGATCTCCCGATCTAAGCCCAAACCGATAAGATTTGGTCAGTTCATTGTTGGGGGACTTAGTCTTTCACATAAAAACCCAGATAGTATCTTTTAGGCGATATAGAGAAGACTTCTCCAATAATAATTATAAAATCTACAAGCTTGACCTGCTCTGAGCTTCAGTGCTCGGTCGCCGGAAACCCGATCCCGTGATCTGATTCTATATAAGTTTGCTCGAGTCCCGAGATATGATCACATTTTCTTCCTGCTTAAATATATTTATGTAACGCGTCTAATACTTCGGGCTACCGAAAGCAAGACCGTTTCCAGTAACGCTGAATACGCAACGAAAACCAAACCTCGCATCAATAACCACAGACTGCATCAATTATTCTATGATTCCTTTTCATTTTTTTTTTTTTTTTTTTTTTTTCATCTTCATCTTCACTTAGGTGTGTGTCACTTCCACTTAACTGGATTTGATTTCAATAGCCACCACATACCATCAACTCGAGTCATTTTGAATTTACATTTTCTTCTTCTCCAGATTTTCCACCCTGTCATCATGGCCAATTTCGTTGCACAAATGCGCTGTGCATTCCATCGAACTTCTATTGTGACGGATATCATGATTGTGCTGACGAAAGTGATGAGGCCAATTGCACGGCAATCGCATGTCCTGATAACAAGTTCCTTTGTCCGCGCGGTGGGCCAAACGGCACACCCAAGTGTATATTGAAATCTCAATTGTGCGATGGCAATCGTGATTGTGAGGATGGCAGTGATGAGGAGACCGCGTGCTGTAAGTTTCAAACACATCTTGGTTTATTTGCCGATTAAGACGAAAAATAATTAAACTCTTCATTGCAGCTACGGCTTCGTGTCCGGCACTCAGTTGTGAGTATCGTTGCGGTCCCTCACTGACTGGTGGCGCCTGCTATTGCCCGAATGGTCAATCGATCGCAGCGGATAATCGCACATGCATGGATCGTGATGAGTGCGCTGAATGGGGTTATTGCGATCAGTTGTGTACGAACTCGGACGGCTCCTTCACCTGTGCGTGTGCCCAAGGCTACAGCTTATTCAACAATTCGAAATGTATTGCGCCCGATGCCAAGACACTACATCTCGTTATTGCGCACGATCGTGCTGTGGTCCGTATGTCGGCGCATGGCGATGATCCACGTGTGTTGGCCAATGCCACAGCCGCTTCGGGTGTGGCTTTCCATTACCAACGCAACACGCTCTACTGGTCTGATATTAAGACACGTAAGGTGCAGTCGATAAAGTTGGATGTCTTCAATGCGGGCATCTCTACACTGGATCTCACATTACCCGGTACGTGGGCACCCGTCGCGCTGGCCGTGGATTGGGTTGGCGATAAGATTTATGTAGCCGATTTGATTGGTCAGAAGATTGACGTTTTTGAGTTGAGTGGCAATTGGCATGCAGTTGTGTTGGGTTCAAATCTTACAAGCCCTGCTGATCTTGCACTCGATCCCACATCGGGTCTCATGTTCGTTGCCGACGGTGGCCAAGTGTTGCGCGCCCATATGGATGGTACACACGCACGTTCGATTGTCTCTGAGGCCGCGTACAAGGCGTCCGGTGTCACCGTGGATATCATAGCAAAACGCGTTTACTGGTGCGACTCTCTGCTGGACTATATCGAGACAGTCAACTATGAGGGCAACAATCGCATAATGGTGCTGCGTGGTCAGCAAGTGCCGAGCCCATCACGTTTGGCACTCTTCGAAAACCGTATCTACTGGACGGATGCCACCAAGCAGGGCGTTATGTCTGTGGACAAATACGCGGGTCCCACCTCGATACAGGTCACTTACAAAGCGAAGGATATACGCGAACCTAAGGGTATTGTGGCTGTGCATGCGCTGAGTCAACCACGTGTCTCCAATCCGTGCGGTAATAACAACGGTGGCTGTAACCACATGTGTATTGTGACGGCAGTCAAAGGTGCGCCCACCGGCTTGGGATATCGTTGTGCCTGTCACACGGGCTATCAGCTACAGACCGACTTGAAGAATTGTAAAATTGTGCGCGAGTTTCTCATGTACTCACAGCAGCGCTTCATCAAGGGTAAGGTGCTCGAGCCAGTTATTGAGGGTTTCAGCGATGCCATTTTGCCGGTGGTGTCACGACGTGCGCGCTTCGTTGGTTTGGATTATGATTCGCGTGATGCTTTCATTTACTACTCAGATGTGCTGCAAGACGTCATTTACCGCGTACACCGCAACGGCACCGGACGCGAGATTGTGCTCGCCTCACAGAATGAAGGTGTCGAAGGATTGGCAGTGGATTGGGCTGCGAAGAATCTCTACTACATTGACTCTCGCAAAGGTACGCTGAATGTGCTATCCACACGCAACGTGACCTATAGACGTACACTGCTTAAGAATCTGAAACGCCCACGTGCCATTGTTGTACATCCGAATCGGGGTTTCATCTTCTTCTCGGAGTGGGATCGCCCCGCAAATATTACACGCGCTAATGCAGATGGCAGCAATCTGCTCGTTTTCAAGAACGTCACGCTCGGCTGGCCCAATGGCCTCTCAATTGATTTCAAAGAAGACCGCGTTTACTGGTGTGATGCTTTGTTGGATCACGTACAGCATTCAAATCTCGATGGTAGTGATATTAAGACAGTGAACTCGCGTTTGGTGCGTCATCCATTCTCCATTGTCATACATAACGACTGGATGTACATCACGGACTGGCGTCTGGATGCCATTATACGTCTACACAAGTTGACTGGTGAGCAAGAGGAGATGATGGTGCGCGAGCCACAAACCAACCGACTCTACGGTGTCAAGGTGTACAGTCACGAGGTACAAACCATAACTGACATACATCCCTGTCATGTGAACAATGGTGGCTGTGAGAAGATTTGCTTTGCCATACCACGCAATGATTCCATGTTGCCCTCGCTGCAGACACGCTGTTCCTGCCCCTACGGCGAGCGCTTGGCGGAAGACCAACGCTCCTGCGCAGCTGATCCTAATGCTGAGCCACCAGTTCAACCATGCCCCAACACTTGGGACTTCACCTGCAACAACCAGCGTTGTATACCGAAGTCATGGGTATGTGATGGCGACGACGATTGCTTGGATAACAGTGACGAGGAGCAGAACTGCACAAGTGAGTACAAATAAATTTCCTTTGTTTAAGTTTCTAATCTCCTTACTCCGCCACCTTCTAGAACCGACATGCGGCTCCAATGAGTTCCAATGCAAATCCGGACGTTGTATACCGCTCAACTTCCGCTGCGATCAGGAGAACGACTGCGGTGACAACTCAGACGAATTCGAATGTGGCAATGTCACCTGTGGCACCGCGCAGTTCGCCTGTGAAAACGGCCGCTGCATACCGAATATGTGGAAATGCGATAGCGAGAACGATTGCGGTGATGGTTCGGATGAGGGCGATTTTTGTGCGGAAAAGACTTGCGCTTACTTCCAATTTACCTGTCCGCGTACGGGGCACTGCATACCGCAGAGTTGGGTTTGTGATGGCGACGACGATTGCTTCGATAAACAGGATGAGAAAGACTGTCCGCCCATCACTTGTCTGGCGAATCAATTCAAATGCGCCGATCTGCGTCAATGCGTCGAGGAGTCATACAAATGTGATGGCATACCGGATTGTAATGATGGTAGCGATGAGCTGGACTGTCCTTCGATGGGCCCGAACCAGTGTAATTTGGAGAAACACTTCCGTTGTAAATCGTCTGGTTTCTGCATACCAATTGCCTGGCATTGCGACGGTTCCAACGATTGTTCCGATCGTTCAGATGAAGAGGATTGCGGGCAAATTACCTGCGCGCAGAACTTTTTCAAATGCAACAACTCAAATTGTGTATTCAAGGCTTATATTTGTGATGGTAAAGACGATTGCGGCGATGGTTCGGATGAGAGCTCTCTACATGCCTGCGTGCCGCCGCCCTTCAAGTGTCCCTACGGTCAGTGGAAGTGTCCGGGTGTTAGCGAACGTTGCGTGAATATGACCTCGGTGTGCGATGGCACGGCCGATTGCCCGAACGGCGCAGATGAAGGCGAAGGCTGTGATCTGGCTGAGTGTACACATCAAGGTGGCCTGTGTTCGAATGGTTGTCAAAAGACGCCGCTGGGTGCCACCTGTGTTTGTCCACCTGGCTCGGAGATTGGCGAAGATGGTTACACTTGCGTCGATATGAACGAATGCGATCCACCAGGTCTCTGCTCACAACAATGTACCAATACGAAGGGCTCCTACTTTTGCTCTTGCACGGATGGTTATCTCCTCGAACCGAATAAGCACACTTGCAAAGCGGTGAATCATTCGGCAGCCTTCCTCATCATATCCAACCGTCATTCAATACTTGTCGCCGATCTGAAAGAGCAGGGCTTGGAGCGCGTGCCCATCATTGTGGAGAATGTTGTCGCTACGGCTTCTAATATGCACACAGGCACGATATTCTGGAGTGACATGAAATTGAAGAAGATCTCACGTTTAGATCGTGGTCAGGAGCCACAAGAAATTATCAATACCGGCTTGGACTTGGTTGAGGGCTTGGCATATGATTGGGTCGCACGAAATCTCTATTGGCTGGACAGTAAATTGAATACGATTGAGGTGTCTGCAGAAAATGGCTCAAGCCGATTGGTGTTGGTACGCGAAAACATCACACAACCGCGTGGCATGTGTCTTGACCCGAGCCCGGATGCACGCTTCATCTTCTGGACAGACTGGGGTGAGAATCCCCGTATCGAACGTGTCGGCATGGATGGCACAATGCGTGAGACTATAATTAATACAAAGATCTACTGGCCCAATGGACTTACTTTGGATATTGCCACCAAACGCGTCTACTTTGCTGACTCTAAATTGGATTTCATTGACTTTTGCTACTACAACGGCACGGGTCGTCAGCAGGTTTTGGCTAGCAGTCACTATTTACTGCATCCACATTCGCTTTCGCTCTTCGAAGACACACTCTACTGGACAGATCGGCAGCTAAACCGTGTGCTATCGGCGAACAAGTTCCGTGGCAAAAATCAGACAGTGGTTTCGCATTTAATCAGTCAACCCCTCTCCATACATGTACACCATCCCTCGCTACAGCCAACCCATCCAAACCCTTGTGAAAAGTCGAACTGTCAGCATCTCTGTCTCTTAAGTCCCAGCGCAGAGGTGGGCTACTCATGCAAGTGCAAGCCCGGTTATCGCCTAATGAGCGAAGGTCGCTGCCTGGAAGAAGAAAATCCATTCTTAGTTGTCGTCAAAGGTACACAGATCGTCGATATACCGTTGAATGGCGGTGATGCGCGCGCTGGCTCGCTCGCTCCTGTCATCGGCATTGAAAGTAGCACCGGTTTGGACTTCGATCGCAAAGGCGAGACCTTATACTGGATACAGGGACGAGAAGGTGATGATGAGAACTGTACAATTTACTACACACCTTATGGTGGCGGCAATAAGACACAATTCCTCGGCTCCGATACCGGCATTGTGGGCTCGCCTTACACTATCGCTTTCGACTGGCTCGGTCGCAATCTCTATATGGGCAATCGCATTGCTAGCAACATTGAAGCGGTGCGCGTAGATGGCAAGATCAAGTATCGCACCATAATACTCGCTAACGACGGTAATCAAACCTCAGTTTCGAAACCCAAACAAATGGTGCTCGACCCCAACGATGGTAAACTCTTTTGGATTGACGAAGGTGGTTACGGTGTGCCGGTAAAGATTGGACGCGTAAATATGAACGGTAATAACCCAATGGTGCTGAAGTCAGAAATCGATCAGCCCGAGAGCATTGCTTTGGATGTGGAGAAGAAATTGGTTTACTACAGCACACAATATCCGCCTACAATCTGCGTGATGGACTATCATGGTGAGGACCATCGTGTTTTGTTATCCGAGGGCAATGCAATTTCACGACCACGCAGCTTGGGCATCTTGGACTCAAGGCTGTACTATTTGGATCCAATATATGAGAAGATTGTACGTGTAGATTTGCCACGTGGCGATAATCCCAAAGTTATTGTGGATAACGAACCCGATCTGAGGAGCATGATCATCTTCAAGAAGCGTCCAATGATGCAACACCCCTGTCAAATGAATAATGGCGGTTGTGAGCACCTCTGTATACCAGATGATGTCTCATCGCGTAGCTGTGCCTGTGGTATGGGCTACCGCAAGGATAACGATATTAACTGTGTGGCTTATAAGACGTTCGCAGTCGTCTCACAACTGGATGTGACGCGTGGCTACAGTTTGACCGACAGCTCGGAAGCGATGGTGCCCATTAGTGGACCGGGTCATCATATACTGCACGTCGATGTACTCTTCCGCGAACAATGGATCTACTGGGCCGAATACAATCGTGGCACATGGAATGGCATTTTCCGTCGTCGTCCTAACGGCACCGAGCTCCAACACATTATTAAGGACGGTATTGGCAGCAATGGCATACGCGGTCTCACAATCGATTGGGTCGCAGGCAATATGTACTTCACGAACATTTACCCGCATGAAAATTATGTCGAGGTTTGTTGGTTGGATGGCAGTAATCGCAAGGTGTTGGTGAAGACCACAACGGACGCTCCACGCGAGCTAGCTGTTAATCCGCTCAAACGTCTGCTCTACTGGATCGATTATGGTCAACATCCACGCATTGGCAAGGCATACTTAGACGGCTCAAACTGGACGCCTATGGTCACATCCGGCATATCGAACCCGCGTGACTTGACCGTCGATATGCTAACGCATGACGTTTACTGGGTAGACTCGAAGCTGGATACCATTCAGAAGATCTCCTATCAAGGCGGCAATCGCAAAATCATACGCCGTAATTTACCCAACCCAATGGGTATAGCTGTCTATCTGGGCGACGTCTACTGGGTGGATCGTAATCTTTTGACCGTTTTCAAGGCATCCAAGCTGTCCGGCAACGAAACGGCGCCAGTACGTGTGCGCACCAATTTACAAAAGCTACGCGACATTGCCATTTACAACATCAACAATCAACCACAGGACGAAAGTAATCCCTGCACACGCTACGGCAATGGCGGCTGCGACCAACTCTGCTTTAGTTTTCCGCCCAACAGCACGAACCCTTCGCGCCTCAGTTACCGTTGCGATTGCTCCACCGGCAAGCTCTCTGCCGACGGACGTAAGTGCGAGGTGGTCAACGAATATCTCGTTTTCGCCACACGTACCGAAATACGCGCCGTCAATTTAGATCCACATTCCACACAGGTGCCTTTCACACCAATGAGCAATCTCACGAATGTTGTCGGTCTGGACTTTGACTTTGCAAACAATCACATGTTGTTCACACAAATCCGTCCATGGGCTAAGATTGCCTACACCAAGGCTGATAGCCCGAACAGCAATGATGTGAATGTGGTTTTGAGCAGAGGCATTAACCCTGAGGGTATCGCCTACGATTGGACACAGAAGAAGATTTACTGGACTGACAGCTCGAACAACTCTATCTACGCTATGAACTTAGATGGTACTGATCTGGTAATGATTGCGCGTGTGGAACGCCCACGTGCTATTGTCTTGGATCCATGCAACGGCACACTCTACTTCACCGACTGGGGCCGTTTCGGCACATCGGGCAAGATCTTCCGCACCACAATGGCTGGTTCGCTGAAACGCGCTATTGTCGACAAGGAACTCTCACAACCCAGTGGTCTGGCAATTGACTATGACGAGCGTAAACTGTACTGGACCGATGCAGTGCGTGAAAAGATCGAACGCGCCGATTTGGATGGCAAGAACCGTGAGCTGCTCGTAGATGCGACAATATATCCCTTCGCTATAACAGTATTCCGAAACTATATCTACTGGACTGATCTGCAGCTGCGTGGTGTTTACCGCGCTGAGAAGCACACGGGCGCCAATGTGGTTGAAATGGTCAAACGGTTGGAGGACTCACCACGTGATATACGAGTTTACAGCGCTGAACGACAAAAGTGCTCGGTTAATCCTTGCCTCATCAAGAATGGCGGCTGCGCACAGAGCTGTCATCCGGCGCCGAACGGCAAGGCGGAGTGTAAGTGCGATGACAACTCGAAGGTGGTCAATGAGGGACGTATGTGCGCGCCGCGTAACAACACTTGCGAGGCAAGCAAATTCTATTGTCAGAACGGCAAATGCATCTCGCGCATGTGGTCTTGTGATGGTGATGACGATTGTGGCGATAACTCGGACGAGGATCCCAACTACTGCGCGTACCATTCATGTTCGCCCACCGAGTTCCGTTGCAACAATGGACGCTGCATCTTCAAGTCATGGAAGTGTGATCATGAGAACGATTGTAAGGACGGCTCCGATGAGATCGATTGTACATATCCACCCTGCGTGGATGGTGAATTCACATGCGGTAACGGCCGCTGTATACCCATGGCGCAGGTGTGTAATGGTGTCAATGATTGCAAAGACAATACAACTTCGGATGAGACGCACGAGCGTTGTCCACAGAATACAACCTGTCCGGCGAATCATCTCAAGTGTGAGAAGACCAACATCTGTGTGGAACCCTACTGGCTGTGCGATGGCGATAACGACTGTGGTGACAACTCAGACGAGGATCCTCTACACTGCGGTCAACGCACTTGTCCGACGAATAGCTTCCGCTGCCCGAACCACCGCTGCATACCGGCGACTTGGTACTGCGATGGCGATGATGATTGTGGTGATGGCGCCGACGAGCCACCAGAGTATTGCAAATCGGAGGGACGCACTTGTTTCGGTGATCTCTTCACTTGCGACAATGGCAATTGTATACCGAGAATATATATCTGTGATGGTGATAATGATTGTCTGGATAACAGTGACGAAGATAGCAGGCATCAGTGCAGTAAGTTGCAGAAGGGTTAGGGGAGATGAACACAGTGATAATTTCTTTCTTATTCTCTCATAGATGACCGGAAATGTGACGAGGAAACCGAGTTTACTTGTCTGGAGAATAAAGCCTGGGGTCGCGCTCAGTGCATACCGAAGAAATGGATTTGTGACGGCGATCCGGATTGTGTTGATGGCGCCGACGAGAATACCACGCTGCATAACTGTGCCACACAGCAACCCTGCGGTGAGGACATGTTCACTTGCGACAATGGACGTTGCATCAATAAGGTAAGCATCTTTGCGCACGCACTGCAAGTAAAAATTTCACTTAACTTTCTTGCCCCTACCAGGGTTGGACTTGCGATCACGACAACGACTGCGGCGACGGCTCGGACGAAGGTAAATTCTGCAGCTCCAAGTACAAGAGTTGCTCCGACCAGGAATTCACCTGTCAGAACTTCAAGTGCATACGTAATCAGTATCGTTGTGATGGCGAAGACGACTGTGGCGATCATTCGGATGAAGTGGGTTGCAAGAAAGATAATACGACCTGTCCGAACGGTCAATTTACCTGCACAAATGGTCAGTGTATTGACTATCATCTGGTGTGTAATAAAGTGCCCGACTGCAGCGATGAGTCTGATGAGCCGGCTCATTGTAATGTGGACGAGTGCGCGAAGGTCGAGATTCATCAATGTGGACACAAGTGTGTGGATACCCTGACGAGCTACTACTGTGACTGTAACCAGGGTTATAAGTGAGTACTTCGCGGAGTGGACTTTTAGTTACAATTCATTCTTAATTTTATATATTTCCACTTCTCTCCCCCAACAGACTCATGCCCGACGGCAAAGCCTGCGCTGATATCGATGAATGTCTGGAACTGCCCGGCGCTTGCTCGCAACACTGTTCGAACACCCCCGGTGGCTACTATTGCAAGTGTGACGAACGCTACTATGAGCGTCAGACGGACGAGCATACTTGCAAGCGTAAGGATACCACCCCTCCTTGGTTGGTCTTCACGAACAAATACTATGTGCGTAATATGTCGCTCGATGGCAAACAGTACAATCTCATGCATCAGGATCTTATGAATGTTGTCGCTTTGGACTTTGATATACAAGAACAGTACATGTACTTCTGCGATGTGACCGCCAAAACTATTTTCCGTTCGAAGTATGGTCTCGATGATGATGAGAAACCGGAGCGTGAGGCCATCATACGTCACGACTCTCACGGTTTGGAGGGCATCGCAGTCGATTGGGTTGGTCGTAAACTCTACTGGCTCGATAGACACTCGAAGAACCTGGATGTGTCCGAACTGGATGGCACGAAACGCAAAACGCTCCGCAGTGGCGTTATCGATCCACGCGCTTTGGTTGTTCATCCCGGCATTGGCTATTTGTATTTCACTTCGTGGCATTTGCAGGCGTACATTGCCAAAATGGGCATGGATGGCTCGAACTTTACCCGCATACTCACCTGGGACGACGATATTGCTTGGCCGAATGCGCTAACGTTAGACTACTTCACAGATCGAATCTACTGGGCAGATGCTCATTTGGATTATATTGCTTATACGGATTTGGAGGGACGTCATCGTCATGTAGTGTTGTCGGGTGTTAAGGTGCCACACATCTTTGCGCTCTCACTCTTCGATGACTATCTCTACTGGACCGATTGGAATTTGAAGGGCATTATGCGCGCCAATAAGTTTACAGGACAAAATTACACTGTTTTACGGAACACCACCCACCGTCCATATGATATACATATCAACCATCCACTCAGGCAACTGCCCTACACGAACCCTTGCGGTAAAGACAACGGCGGCTGCTCCCATCTGTGTTTGATTGCGCCACCACCTGAGTCTACCTACTTCAATATTGAGGGCTACATCGAGGAGGGTGCACCGAGCTATAAGTGTGCATGCCCCAACCAGTTCTACTTGGCACGCGATAGTAAGACCTGCATTGCCAACTGCACAGCTGGTCAGCATCGTTGCGGCGGCAATGATGAGAAATGTATACCCTGGTTCTGGAAGTGTGATGGCGAGAAGGATTGTAAGGATGGCTCGGACGAACCGTCGACTTGTCCGACACGTCATTGCCGCGCCGGCACATTCCAATGTAAGAACACCAACTGCACACCCTCAGCCACGATCTGCGATGGCACTGACGATTGCGGTGATGGCAGTGATGAACAAAACTGTGATCTGCCCTGCCCCGAATCGGACTTCAAGTGTAAGTCCAGTGGTCGGTGTATTTTGGATAGCTGGCGTTGTGATGGCGATGCGGATTGTAAGGACGGCAGTGACGAAGACCCCGCTGTGTGTCGTAAGTAGAATGTGCATTTAATATGTATTAAAGTTTACATGATTCAAATCCGAAATTTATTCACCAGACAAACGCGCCTGTGACCCGGAGACCGAGTTCAGCTGCAAGAATGGCCGTTGCATACCAAAACTGTGGATGTGTGACTTCGACAATGACTGCGGCGATGATTCCGATGAACCGGCCTACATGTGTCGCCAGCGCAACTGCACGACCGGTTGGCAACGCTGCCCTGGCCAGTCGAACTACCGCTGCATACCCAAATGGCTCTTCTGTGATGGTAAAGACGATTGCCGTGACAACAGTGATGAGTTGCCAGAGAATTGCCCGAAATGCTCCTCGGAGACGGATTTCAAGTGCGCCAACAACCGCTGCATACCAAAGTAAGTTCAGCACAAGCTCCACTTATAACCTCCGAGAATTTTTATATTAAACAATGTTTTATACACACTCCTTTCAGACAATGGATGTGCGACTTCTCGGACGATTGCGGCGATGGCAGTGATGAAAATGACGCCATTTGCAAGGGTAAATATCGTGAGTGCTCCGAGTCGGAGTTCCATTGCGCTAACGGCAAGTGTATTTCGTCGCGTTGGCAGTGCGATCATGAGGACGATTGCGGTGATAATTCTGATGAGATGAACTGCGAGGGTTACAAGTGTAAGAACGGCACCTTCCAGTGCATGTCTGGCCACTGCATTGCCTCGTACTTCCGCTGCGACGGTGACCGCGATTGTCGCGATATGTCAGATGAAATTGATTGTCCGCCACGCTTCCCCGGCGGTCGCTATTGTCCCGAGTCGCGCTTCCAGTGTAATAATAATCTCTGCGTTTCACCATCGGATCTATGCGATGGCACTGACGACTGCGGTGATGGTTCAGATGAGGATGCCAAGGTGTGCACGGACTTCAATTGTGACACGTTGCGTCGCTTCCAGTGTGCCAATCATCGTTGTGTGGCGCGTTATCAAATTTGTGATGGTGTGGACAATTGTGGTGATGGCTCCGATGAAAATAACATGACCCTATGCGCTAGTAAACAGAAGCCGTGCGATCTTTATACACAGTATCAATGCGCGAATAAGAACTGCGTGGAACGCTCGCAGGTGTGTGATTACTCGGACGATTGTGGTGATGCTTCCGATGAGTTGGGCTGCCACCATACGAATACTTGTTCGGAGCTGACACGCGGTGGTTGTGAGCATCACTGCCATAATCTGACTGATGGCGGTTACATCTGCGCTTGTTACCCGGGCTATATAATATCGGCGGACAATAAGAAACGTTGCTTAGATGTTGATGAATGTGCGACGCGACAGCACACGTGCTCACATAAATGTCAGAACCTCAATGGCACATACTCGTGCTCATGCCGTGAAGGTTTCCGTCTGGTGGACAGTCAATCTGGTGTGTGCAGAGCTGAGAAAGAAGATATTGTGTTGGTATTCGCTAATGGACCAGAGATACGTGGTCTAGATCTGCAGAAACGTGAAGAGTTTGATGTGATTGCGGCAGAAAAACGTATCGAGGCTTTGGATTATGATGCACAACAACAGATCGTCTTCTGGGCTGACAGTTATGATAAGACAATCAAACGCTCCTACATGGTGAATGCTTTGGATGGACAGGCAAAGATTGGTTTCGCACAAGATCTCAATATGAAGGGTGGTTCCAAGCCCACAGCCGTCGCCATCGATTGGCTTGCGTCCAATCTCTACTGGACCGAAGTGGATCGCACAGGCTCGAAACCGCGCGGTCGCGTTATGGTTGCCAAAACAGATGGTCGCTATAGACGTTCGATTGTTAACGCTGGACTCGAAGTACCCACATCGATTGTTGTAAATCCACAACTGGGACGCACCTATTGGGCTGATGCCGGCTCGGCGCCGAAGATTGAAGTATCCTGGATGGATGGTTCTAAGCGCCGACCACTCACCACCGATCGTATACGCCATCCTACTGGACTCACCATTGACTACTCACAAGATCACGTCATCTATTGGGTGGATAGCAAATTGAATACCATCGAATCTATGCGTCCCGATGGCTCCATGCGCAAAGTGATTGTTAAAGGCGATCAACTACGTCATCCCATCTCATTGGATATATTCGAGTCCACTATGTACTGGGTTACACGTGACTCTGGAGAAGTGATGCGTCAGGATAAGTTCGGGCGTGGCGTACAAGTAAGCATTCATCGTAATCTCGTCAATCCGTCCGGTTTGAAGGTATACCACGAACAACGTTACAATACCTCGCTACGCAATCCCTGCTTCGACTCGAGCTGTTCCCATTTGTGTCTACTCGTGCCGGGTGGTCATCGTTGCGCTTGTCCGGACAATTCCGGTCCACTACCCTCACATCGCAGCACTGCTGAAGTGATTTGTGATGCCGCCGCCGAGCGTCCACGTCCGTCACCACGTATTTGCCCATGCCAGAATGGTGGTCTCTGCCGTGAAAATGAACGTGGCGATTTGTATTGCGAATGTCAACCTGAGTTCAAGGGTGAGCATTGTGATCGCAGCATGGCAGGCGCATTCGGTCATGGTGGTGGTAATGTAACGGCGGTCGTTGTGCCAATAATGGTGATACTCTTAGTTCTGCTGACGGCGGGTGGTGCGTGGTACGTCATACGCAAGAAGCCATTGTAAGTATTGTCGGAAGTGTGAGTGGTTTTATCTGAAAATTTATTTAATATCTTCTTCTTTTTTTTGTCACATCTTTTAGCGGCAAGTTGGCGCGTCTACCCACATTAACATCGTCACAAAGTGTCACCTTCCGTCACGGCACGAATGTAGAGTTTAATGCTCCAGACTTTCCAGGTGGCGCCACAGCGGGCCCGTCCAATGATGTAGCACCCATTGAGGGCTATAACCTGCAGACCGTGAGTACGGCCAAAACGCGCGACTTCTCGAACCCCATGTACGATGCCGTGCAATCGGGTACCAATACAGATCCGAGCCTGAGCAATGGAACAGGTGAGTAATATATTTAAAGCTAATGTAAGTTGAAGCTTGCGTCTACATATTTGGGAATAATGAGTCTCCAGAGGCCCAGATCTCTACTGGTAAGAGAAATGACGAGACAATGTGAATAGTTAGTTGTATTTTGTGGCATACTTTTTTCACTCAAATGGGGCATTGGGGCATAGAGGTAATATCATATCAATATTACCGGTCTGTAAGAAACAGAAATCTTTTGAGCATGCTCATATTGCGTCGAGCTCGATGAAGAGTTTGAATAATTCATAACAAAACTCGTCTCAACTCGAGCCGACTAAAAGTGGGCACTCTGAAGGTGGTACTCGTACCTCGGCATAAGACAGTCAAGGCTTTCGATGGGTCCGGACCCGAGGGAGAAGAGGGTTAGATGAGTTGGTTTTAGGGGGCATGCGAAGAGGTGGTTAGTATCGTGTGATGACTCGTTGCAGGCAGGACATGCGTTAGGTATGTCGGGGTCGAGTCTGGATAAGTAGGAGTTTAACCTGCTACAATATCCAGACCTAAGTTGTGCCAGTATTATGCGGAACTCTCGTCTGCTATAGATGGTGGTTTGACTCCAAGAATACCTTTAACAGGGAGAGAGCGTTAACTGTTTGCCTGTACGCCGGCTTGTCCAGCGGTTGTTTCACAGGTTACGGGTCACAATCCTCTAAGTCGAGTGCTCCCTTTGTACTGTGACTGGGTGGAGCTTCGGCTTCTAATAAATGTGTGTTGGGGTACTCACTTCGGTACTTCTTTACTCGTAGCATAGATGCTTCGCTGTGCAAGTGATGCTCTGGCGATATCACGGTCCTGATGGCGATGTTTTGACAGACTTGTAACTTCTTCAACTTCGTCTCGCTAATACCCGGTGCCCAGATCGGTGCAGCGTAGTTTACGATCGGCTGGGAAATTGCCTTGTAGGTTGCCAGCAATATTCCTTTATCTTTTCCCAGTTGCTGGCGGCTAGTGCTTAGAGGATTGTGTTACGGCTCTGGAGTTTTGCAGTCGAATGCGTAGTGAAGGAGTGCAGTCTGTTTAATGTGACTGCCAGTAACTTTGAGTTGTTTATAGCCGGAATTTTGACGCCATTGACTTTTTTCATTGATTTCGAGCCTGTACTCCTTCGTCCAGCTGGTGAAGAGGGTAGCGGAAGATTTTATGGGTTGTAGTCTTAGTTGTCTTGCAGTGAAGAAGTGGGAAAGGTCATCGAGATAGCAGTTAACTTTCGAACATATGTCTTTAAAATCCTGGTCAGGGGCGCCAATATCGAGCAATCATCGACATATGAGATCCCCTTCCGTTGGATGCAGGATATGCAAATTTAGCAGCAGTGGAGAGAGGATATGAGCCTGCGGAACACCTTGTTTAATCTTTCTGAGTTTCGGTGTTTGACCTCGAAATTCTAACTATGATTGATGACCAGTCAGGTAGCTCATAATCCACATCTTCAACCCCGGCGGCAATGAGGATTCATCAATGTCCTCAGTGCTACCAAGACAGTTCGCGCACAGGGCCGGTATGGATCTTTATGACGTTAAGTGCAGTTATGGTACTCTTCGTCCTCAGTGTGTACTATTTGCACTCTCCCTTCGAAGTGTACTGTGCCCAAAATCGTAATTTCTCACACCGAGGTTGTGTTCGAAATGGTCCCGGTAGTAAGTTAAGCTTAAAAAGCTGATCTTTCCTAAAACCGAACGGTTCCGGACGGTTGAAATGATAGCTTCATCAGATGAATGGCGAACGCTAAGGTGTTTTTTCACACTTTAGAGGCCGCGGGATTTTATGAGAGAGTCGAAGACCGTTATATGTTCTAAACTCAGCCGAAAGGTCTATCAGATTTCTTTCAGTCAGCTTGGATGCAGATCTAGTATTACTCAATACCTCACCTGCCGGTTGAAGAAGTTTGATTATAGCCAAGTCAATATTTTTTTTCCTCTCTCAGTAGCTGCTCTGGCGAGAAATCTATTAAGAATATTTATATTATTTTATATTTAATTTTTAATCTTTTCACACAGGTATTTACGAAGTGCCACATGATCCCTCCAAAACCAAACCGATCGGTCCATTTACCGAACCCGTTTCGGCCATATTAGCGCCTAGCAGCATAACACACAAATCATCGCCGCAATTACAGTTGCGTACCAGAGAATTAGATCCATCAGCGGATACTGGCAAGGATACGCAATATCTTGTTGAAGAGGATAAGTCTGAATGCTGATATAAAATTATATAGAACGGTATGAAACAACAACAACAACAACAGCAAATACAACAACAACAAAAACAACACCACCAACACTACAAATCTGTTAGCGGCAGACAACACAATAGTTATAATAATAACAACAACAACAACAACAATAAACACAACAGCAAATCAAGTGTAACGAGTACATATTCCAATTATTTTATACAACAAACAGTAACAACAACAACAGCGACAGCAGCAGCAACAACAACAACAACAACAAAATATAACCGTAAAAGTAGAAGAAAACAACAGCAACAGCAACCTAGAGATATATATACAACGCTTTAGAATAAAGTGAAACGGAAAAAAGTAAAATTAAATAACGGTAACTGCTTGTAAATGCAATGATGAATGAAAATTTCAAAATTATATATATATATGTACGAGTATGTAAAAATTATATGAAATGGAAAAACAAAAACGAATTAGCAAATAAACTAGATAAAAGAGAGCTAGGGAAAATATCATTCATACATACATACATGCATACATATACATATAAATATATATATACACATGAATATATTATAATACATACAAATAAAACAACAACCAAACGAAGAGAATTTTTTCTAAATTTTTTAAACGCGCCATTTGCATGTAAAAAAACAAACTCTACAAACAACAACAACAACTGCTTTTTAAGAATTTATACAAAAAAAAAATTAAAAACAAGAAATGAAGGAAAAATAACTGTAATGAAAATACCGTTAGCTAAAAACATATCTTTTTAAGTGCATAGGCGCTAAAAACAAAAAACAACAAAAATACTTTGTGTGTTGTGTGTGTGTATGTGTCTAATGAACAGCTGACGAAGAAAATAAGAAAACGTAAAAAACGAAAAATGGTAAATGACAGAAGAGAAAGAAGAAGATAAAAGCGTAAAGCGAAAACTACTGATGCAATTATTAAATACTAAGTTAAATTATATAACTAATTAAAGGAGAATAAGAAGAAACGAAGAAATAAGAAAATATGTAAAAGAATAAATGCAATATATATGTATGTATACATATGTATGTTTCTTTATGTATACTTTTCATTTAACGTTTTTGTGCTTTTGCGCTTTTCTCGCCTTATCCCTCAATACATTCCACACCACCTACATACACATGTGTACTATATGTACTGTTAACCAATGCATTCCAAAGCAAACTTTTTACAACCTAAATATGTGTGTCTGTAAACAATTCAAAGTAATCCAATACTGCAAAAACAACAATACATCACATTTTATTCAATTTTCTATTAATTTTTTTTTTTTGCTTCCATTTTGAGGTTATATTTTCTGAAGTTATAAAAATATATGAAAAATCTACAAAAAAAAAATACGAATACATATATGCAAGTACATATATATTTTTCTGATTGATAAATGACAATATTACCACAAAAGAATGAAACTACGCAAAAGAAAATTAGAAGTTAAAAGTTAAAAAAAAATATATATAATTTGTATTGAAAAAAAAAAACGCAAAAAAAAGCAAAAAATAAACTAGCTAAAATATAA
The DNA here is from genome assembly GCA_037013455.1 of Ceratitis rosa. Taxonomy (NCBI): domain Eukaryota; kingdom Metazoa; phylum Arthropoda; class Insecta; order Diptera; family Tephritidae; genus Ceratitis; species Ceratitis rosa. The sequence goes on from JAWMAG010000054.1 coordinate 12,802,604, forward strand.
TGCAAATAAAAGAAATTTAATTAAAATAAAGAAAAATACTAAATAATTTAAATTTGCATATAAATGTATGTATATATACTAAGTAAATGCGTGTAGCAGAGTATATAGTATAAGTATATAAATTTGCAATGAGAGTGTTTAAAGTATATTTCCGTATATATTTTTCTATATTAGGCAGGCATAAAAACAAAACAAAAGCAAAACAAAAACATAAAGAAAATTAAGTAAGCGAAGAAAAAATGAAAGCGCTAAAATAGTGAATAGAGAAACAAACAAAATGAAAATATTATATAAAAAAAAGAAAATTATCAAACGAAAAAGAAAAGCTACCAAGGAGAAGTAGCAAAATACAACAACAAAAACTTTTTATATACATATTTTAAAATGTTTTAGATTAGTGCAAATGAGTAAATAATTAAAAAAAAAAATGGAGAGAAAATGTTAAATTTATAAAACAGCCCACAATAAGCAGAGTTTTCAAAAAATAAGCGGCGAGAAACAACAACACCACATCTTTCCAAAACGTTGTTACTAATAAAATGTTTTATTTACAATGAAATTTGAAATAAAAAATATATATTAATTAATTATTATGTAATATTGATAAATATATTTTTATTGTATATGTATGTACGTTATACACTTTTTTTATTATTATTATTATTACTATTATCACTATTATTACGATTATTACATAAAATAATATTATATAATCAGACGCCAGCAAAAAAAGAAAGGAATAAAATTGAACTTAAGCAGCAAGCTTAAATAAAAGTAAGCGAAAAGTGAGTGTAAAACGAAAGAAGAAGCAAAAACATTGCATAACGCTAATAACATTGTAAAAAAAAAAAAAACAAATTATATGTAATGCAAATGTTTAAAAAAAACATTTAGTTTTCTTTTTTTTTTCTATGTAATGCTACTTCAAAGTACATAAGTGCTATATAATTTCGAAAATTACTTTCGTTTAAGTTTAATTGAAAGTGAAAAAGTTCAGATGTGTAAACTTGGTCGCCGGTACACACGAGTGGCGAATTTCATTTCACAAAAAAAATCATAATTTCGAAAAAAATCCAATTCACAAAAAATTCCATGCTTTTTTACACTTCTGAAAACCGAATTAACTCTTCAAAGCAACAAAATGACGAAAATATATGCATCAGCATTATTTCAAAACATATTAATTAACAAAAAACAAAAAAAAACAAATTTTAGTTGAAACTGCACTTGTTTTTTAGCCATGACTATTAATAGTCCACTGCTTTATCAATATAAATACAAAAAAATTTCTTTTCAACAACTTTTCACTTCAATCAAAACACTTTATTTTAAATTCTCGTTACAAATGTTTTAATAAATAAATTGTAATTTAAACATAAAAAAACATATCAAAAACATTTCGTTTTTTGCCTTTGCAAAATTTTATAATTTTTTTCTCTATTTGCAATACATACATACATATACCAACGAGCCAACATTTCTATTTTATTAATTATTAAAGCAAAGCTTGTTTTTCTATATATTTTTTTTTTTTTGTTTCGATTGAATTAAAATTAAAAGAAACTATAAACATTAAATGTGTTAAAAAGAGCAAATGAAATAGAATTAATGTCGAAATTGTATTACAAATCTGTGCTTCCTTTCATTTTAGAATGTTAGAATAATTTAATACTAGTAAAGAGAAAATAAATATTAAATAAAAAAGGACAATTTGTTGAAATAATAAAAAAAAATATTAAAATAAAGGGGAGTTGTTTTATTCAACCGGCTTAACACAAATTAAAGGCAGGCAAGTAAGTATGTACATACGTATGTATGTAAGAATTGAGTTTCACACACAAGAAATCGAAATACGAAGGAATAGGAATATTTATTTTGCAAACGCGTTTCTTTTATTAATTTTCGTAAACTTTTTTTAGCACTCAAAATTTTTTCTTCAAAAAAAAAACAATTAATTGACAATTCTGTATTTTAAATGTATGTTAATTTTTTTCAGGTTTTGTTTTTATATAAAATTATACAATAACACTAGTGAAAAGAAAATAAATATTAAATAAAAAAGAATAAATTGTTGAAATAATAAAACAATTGATATAAATTATTTTATTCAACAGGTTAATTGCAAATTAGAGGGGAAATAAGTAATAATTGAGTTTCGCCAACACACACACAAAAAAAAAATTAATTTTCTTGTAATAATTTGTATTAATTGTGTTGTTAAATTTGTAAAACCACCGGATGTTTAGCACCGAAAATACTCGAAGGAAAATTTCAACATGCTCTTTCATGTTTGATAAATAAATAATAAAGTAAATGGCAGAAGATTCAATTACCTTTTGTTCTCTCTTGGCTATCAATTTCCTTGGTAGCATCCAGCTGTTAACAAAAGTTACCTTTGCAAGTGAATTTTTGTTATTAAAATGCGCTTCATTGCCATAAAATGTTAGCTTCTTGGCCGCGGCGCTTAATTTTCTTCCCCCACAAACAATTTTTGTTAGAAATTCACTTCCCGAATAATGTTTTTGCACTTTTTCACGATTAACACGACTTCCGGTGATAACACGATAACACAATCACTTTGAATTATTTAATTAAGTAAGCACAAAACACATTTTCTCTTGTTAAACATTCAGTTGAAACGTTCGAATAAATGCAAATCATTTATGTCACAACAGTTTGAGTAGCTCTGAGTTTAGTTGTCAAACTTCATATATGGCAGTGCTACCCAATTTTAAGTAGCGGATATGGCGTGCTGTCTTCACCGGCAATTTTCGCTTACTTCCTGAAGTAGAGTACTTATAGTAATTATTATTAAATTTTACTAATTATTATTATTAATTATTATAATATGTATATATAGAAGGCTTTTTCGTAAATTTTTGGAATATATAAAGTGAATATAATTACTAGAAATAAATGTAATATAATTATTTTACAATGGTCTCATTTACATACATACATACAAGTGTATTAAAAGAAATTTGCAATACAAAAATGCGTTCGAAGCAGGCCAACGGTAATTTTAAAAAGTTCAGTCGCACAAAAGTCTAAATTTATTTACAATTTTATTGGTATATATGGAATTTTTTACGAAGAACGCACAAACATCTCAAAGTTCACACGTATATTATAAATATTTTGTTATATTTTTTTATTATAATTGTTGTTTATAAACATTTTTTTGTTTTTGCCCAGTTGTACTTGGCAGTTCAAGCGTTTATATATTATAGCAATTTTTGGTAGAATCCCCACAGAATTCTCTGCTGCGCATGTTATTCTTATTGTCGTGAACGCTCTTGCGCTCACTTTGTCGCTGGCAAAGCTTTTTAGTTTGCACCCAAATTCATACAAAACTGAGAGAATAACATGAAAAAATTATTTTCAAGCGACAATAAACTTGAATGACCACATGCTCGCCAGTCTAGCTGGAGCGTTTGTAGTGCGTGGTGGGTAGCCAAGTGATATTTTTACATTTTTTCTTTCTTTTTTTTTTGTATATACATACATATGTTTACATAAAAATGTTTGTGCAAAAAGATAAAAAACGCTTTTGGTATAAAATTAGTGAATACATACATATAAAATTCTATTAAAAAGTAAAACTGGCATAGAATATGCAATAAAAAGTGATAAGCAAAAAAAAAAATAAAATAAAAACGTAAAAGTAAAAGAAAAGAGTAAGCAGTAATTTGAGCAAATTGCAGCGAAAAAATGCGGACAAATACATACAATTACAACGATAATATTAATTAATTAAAAGCGAAAGCCAAAAGCAATTGTTATGAAATATGAAAATGTGCATATTTTCTTCTTCTAATTGTTGATTGTTGGTTAAAAATAAAATATAAGCACTTTCGAATGCAAGCTGCATTTGACCCACTTCTATGCAACACTAATTTGCCACTTTGCCCGCACTTTGTTGCTTGCTGACGACGGCTGTCTCGCGAAGGTGGGGTCTGTGTCTACGCACAGACCCATAAGCATATATGTATGTATATATGCTTCGACATTAAGTTAGCCGGCATGTTATTTCGTTTGTAAGACTGTGGAAGATCGACACTGCCGTCTTTCGCATTTCTAAGTGTTCTTTTGCGGATTTTTCAACATTAATTTATTTTTGATTTCTTGTATTTTTTTTAACTTGTACCTGGCGTAAATAAAATTCTGATATTGATGAAGTAAAAAATTTAAAATGCAAATAAATACATACATCGTTTTTGCAAATGTACATATGTACATTTTCCTCAATCTTCTTTAACAAATTTTTATCATTCTCTGTTCTTTGATTTTTCAATTTACGTATGTATGTATTCCGGTTTGTGTTGCGCAACTTGCTCCTTATAAATATTATCGCATATACGCATATCGACCCGGTTTAGCAAAGCCAGGCGGTAGTGATAAACTTAAGACCTCACCATTGAGGGCGTGTACCTATATACCATTCGAAGGAGGAGCGTGACGAGATCTCAATTAAGTGATCTACTGAATTGATGACATTTGAATTATTCATTAAGTAAATATACAAATATACCATACATGTATGGGTGAAAAAAATTGTAGTTATAGAGAAGGAATTCGTTTGTTTTTTTAATAAATTTGAGTAAATACACAGACACCTATGAAGAAAATATTTTTAGCTTTGAGTGTTAATTAAATTACTGATAACAGCGTTCATATATTATGGTAGGTATGTACATACATAAATACATACAGGGTCTTCTAATATGAATTCAAGCAGCTTTCTAAGAATATTTCAAAATATTTTCACTACTTTCAAATGAACCTCTGAAAGCTTCTCTCTACCTCGATATTGTCATTAAACAATTTCCCTTTAAAGCAACTTCCGCAATAAAAATTCATTCCGTTACTCTTATTTGTTATACAGAGATATTAATTATTTAATCAATAAAATCAGCTGTGAAACTTGTTGCACGTTAATGCACACAAATCACTTTAATAACCGTGAAAATACAATTGGAAAACTTCTCTCTGGTAAACACAGAAAATGTGAACAAATTAATATTCCAAAATGCTGTGAGCTTTTCTAGAAAATATATATTTTAGATACAGATGTTGTGATAAAAATGTTTTATTACATTTTTATTTTTATTTTTTTTTTTATTTCAATTTATTTGATTTAGTTTAACTTAATATTTTTTTAATTTATAATAATTTCACATTTTTTTATTAATTTAATTTATTTTTATTTTAACTTTTTTTTCATTCAGAAGTTTTTATTTTATTTTATTATATGGTACATGTAATTGGCGCTTTGTAAGCGCTGAAGCGTTTTTCGGCCGAGCTCCTCCTGCAATAGTTGTTGTGCGTCTTGATGTTTTTTCAACATCAATTACTTTATTTAATATTTTTATTTTATTTTATTTATTTAGTTTTATATGATTTTATTTTAACTCATTTCCTCTTATTTATTTTATTTTGTTTTTTAATTTACTTTTACTTCATTTTATTAATTTTATTTTATACAATTTATTTTATTTTATTACAATACATATTTCTTCATTTTGTTTTATTTCATTTTTATTAATTTTTTTTAGTTTTGTTTTATTTTTACTAATTTCTTTATTTTATTTTAAATTTTCCTTATTAATTTTATTCATTTTTATTTTAATTTTTTTAATTTATTCTGACCTCAAGACGGCAAACTTTTTCAATTTAAAATAAAAGAAAAACGCTAAAACCATAAATATTTATTCTAATTTATTTATTTTATTTTATTTTTTAATTTTGTTTTCTTTATACATTTTATTTCATCTTATTTATTATTATTATTTTTTTAATTATATTTTATTTTATATTCAATCATTTTCTTTTATTTTATTTTTTATTTTATTTTATTTTATTTTGTTTTATTATTTTTTTATTTTATTTCTATAATAAATTTTATGTAATTTGATTTTGTTTTAAATTTTTTTTAATTAATATAATTTAATATTTACAATTTTTTTTAATATCTGTTATTCTATTTTATTTTGTTTTACATTATTTTATTTTATTTATTTAGTTTTATTCCATTTTATTAATTATTTTTTATATAATTTATTTTATTTATTACCTTTTTCTTCATTTTATTTTATTTCATTTTTGTTTATTTATTGTTTTTTTATTTCATTTTATTTTATTTTTACTATTTTCTTTTCATTTATATTATTTTCAATTATTTATACTCTTATTTTTAATTTTATTTTATTTTATTTTTTTTACTTTCTTTTATTTATTTTATTTTATTTATCCAGTTTTATTTCATTTAATCTATTATAATTATTTTAATATTATTTTATTTTTACAATTTTTTTCATTTATTTTCTTTTCTTTTATTATATTTAATATTATTTTATTTTATTTCTAATTAATTGTTGATTCCTTTTTTAATTTAATTTTATTTTATTTTGTTTTATTATTATTTTTTGTTTTATTGTTTTAATAATTTTTTTTAATTTAATTTTGTTTTGATTTTTTTAATTAATATAATTTTTTTTATTTCTTTTATTTTATTTTAATTTATTTTGTTTTATTTTATTTAAATTTATTGTAATTTATATTTTATTTTTTGTATTATTTTGCTTTATTTTTTGTTATTTTATTTTACTTTTTTTTATTTAATTTTATTTTACTTATTTTATTTTAGTTTATTGTATATTATTTGATTTCAGTTTATATAATATTATTTAATTTTGTGTTTTATTTGATTTTAAAAATTTTTTTATTATGTTATATTTTTTATTTTTTTTAAATGATTTAAAGCGGAATATATTTATTCTGATGCTTATATTATTTTTTTCTTTGTTCTTACCGAGTCGTGTGGGCAGGCATTAACTTTATTATTTTTTTTTAGCGCATACAAATTTTTTTATTATCCAACCAAAAACAGAAGCTACTACAACAAATAAAAATTAATTATCAGCTGCTTACGGAGAAAAAATAAAATTGTAAATCTCTCATATTATCTATCGTGTGTTTATATGTTAATCTCTCTATGTACGAAGTATTAAGTAAAAAAGTGAACTAATGTTTGCAATATCACAGGGAGCAGATTTTAGATAACAATATCATATACTCAATAATAGTATAATATTTCATTTCTTTTTTATTTATATTATACTCAGTATTGAGCATTAATTCTCGCTAAAGGGTACACACGGCCATAAATAAAAGTTAGTTTATTAGTACATTTTGATTAAATTTCGGTTTTTGAGAAATTTTGAAACAAAGTTTTTTTTTTTTTGTTAAAAAAAAATACATCACATATCTATGAATTTTATTTTTATTCATTTTTAGAACGTATATTAAAAACCCGCAATGAGCTCCCATAATTATTTAAAACGACTTCGAATATATTTTTAATTGTTCAAAGTACATCTTATGAACTTTTCAAATTCTTATCTCGCTTTCAAGTTTTACGTCAGACCTTCAAACGCATTATTTGATGCTGTATAGCCAATTAAAAACGTGCGTTTGTACTGTTTAAAGTCTAAAAAGGAATTAATAATATTTAATCAATAATTTTGTAATAGTTTTAGTGCTGAACAATTTTTTTTTCTCTTTAGTTTAAATTAAGTTAATGCACAATTGCTGAATCTATATGACTTTTTTGATGGACTTAATTGCATTAATATATATTTACTACAACTGAGCCGTAAAATATTTAAAATTAATCTTTCTCTCTGAGGAACTTAATACTAAGCCTTTTTCAAGTCTCCGAATAATGAAGAACCTTTTTGACTGTCGGGCGTCTGTTGCTCTTTTTTCAGTTATTTGAAATATTTTCAATATATGTAAGCCATCTCGATATCAACTTATATCTATTGTAATATGATTCTACAATTTTTATCTATAAACAAAAAACTCAAGTGCACTCAAAAGTCAAGTGTACAAATTTGTTACTGAACAGTTAACAACTATCGATTAATATTGAGTGGTGGGCTTTTGTATGTGTTTACCGTAGGACCCTGCGAGAATATCACTACGCTTGTTAAGACAGTGAGTACATAACAGGCTAAAACAATGTTTCACAGTCACAGGCCGAGCTCCTCCTCCAATCTGTGGTTTTGCGTCTTGATGTTTTTCCAACAAATACTAAGCCGCCTCCGAACGGCTGATGGTTTTTTTTTACGAGGAGCCTTTATTTCATGTCCAAAATACACTCGGAGGTTTGGACGAGGGGGGACCGCAGTTAGAAAATTTAACTTAATATTTTATTTAAATTAATTTTCCATAACTTTTGGATATTGGTGGCACCGGGATTTGAACACGAGACTTCCGAATGTCGGTACGCAATACTGACCACTCGGCTACAGCCGTCTTTAGAGTTACCCCACGATAAAAAAGGTCCCACGGTGTCAAATTGTACAATCTCGTACGCGATGGCCGGAAATTATTGAGGATTCTTGGAGTCTGAAATGCGACAATTTGGCTTACTTACGTGTCTCCCGAGAGGGAAATATGTTGCTGAAGAAAATTTTGTTCCAAACATCGCCGTTGTTCAAGCACCCAATCGACGCAACAAAAGGTTGCTTAAAGTGTGGAAGAATCGTCAATTAATCACATCCATTTAGCCAAAAACATAGCAAAAAATGTTCGTACATATTTTCATTTAAAAATGTTTTTTTAATCGTAAAAATTTTACATATATTTATTTTACCTTTGAATAATTGCATTTAAATTAAATGATATTAAATACATACATATATGAAATATTTTTACATTCACCAGCGATCTTTACCTTCAACTAGTGCTCATTTGAGTGAGTAATTATTGGTTATATTCGTTCAAAATTGTTTGCCAACTCCAATAATTTGCCAAAAATGTGACATTCATGTACATACTGTTATTTAGCCTATAGATAATTATACATAGGTATGTACATATGTGCACATGTAGAATATTTTCTTTTTGTTTACACATATGCTGTTGATCAGCACTTAATTAAATTTATGTTTTTTTCCATTTTTTTTATATTTTATATAAATATGTATGTAAATGTATGCACTTGACTGACTGCCAAAGAAACTGGCACTGAGAGCAATATAATATACTCTCATGTACTCTCTAAACATTGTGCGCTCAAAAAAAAAAAACTAAAATAAGCATCGGTTCTATATGTCAACAATGTTAGCTTCCGTCCACTGAGTATGGGTGTGTGTCTTAGCTAAAAGCTTTGCGCAAATAAGGAGTTTTTGACATATCCGCTTAAGCGCCATTTTCGCAACCATTGTGTAAAATAAATGTCAAAAAAAAGCCAATGGGCGGATAGTAAATATACAAACAAACTGCATAAAGAAGAAAAACAAATTTGCTCTGTTCAAGCTTTTATTTATTATGCGTACTCTTTTTCTATACACAAACAGCAAACTTTTATTTGCACAAATTTTCCACTCTCTCTCTCTCGGTTTCTCTTTCTCTCTCTTTTTATTACTATATTTTCTTACTTTTATTCGTATTTTCTCTGTTTATTTTTTTAGCAATTCATACTAACAACAATTTCCAGCTCCACTAATAGCAAGTAACAGCACCAGTGTATCAACTCACCAAAAAAAAAACAGAACCCAAACACGCCCGTTAAACCAACTATACATTCTATACCAAAACAAAAACAAACAGGAAGAGGAACAACAAAAGTAAAGCAGAAAACATGAATCGCATCAGTACTGCCGTGTATCGCCATTGGAAGTAAGCCACCCTCTTTTTTTCAATCAAATTGTATACGAGTATGTATTGCAGTTCACTTTGACGTTTCCGCTTGTCAACGCGTTTCGTTTCGTATCATCTTCTTTCAATTCGTAAATTTTATTAATAAATTCGTAATATTATTACAACTTATCTTACTACTGATTTCGTTACAATTTGTCGTTGTCGTTTACTGTGCAAACAATTTCTTTCACTTTATCGCACTCCACTCGCAAAAAGAAAACAAGTATTATATAGGTATGTACATACATACTCGTACATAGATAACATTCATCGCGCCATATCATCAGGCCGCTTGTGTGGCTATTTATGCACATACAATGCACAGTCGTTCGAGACGCGTTGGAAGACTTGTATCGCCATAGGCTAATCGCTACCGCTTGTTTCTACATACAAATACGCTAGTGTTTTTCGTCATCCTAGACCCATACAAAATTTTATTTCTTTGCATTTCGCAAAACATTCAACAAACTCACTCTTAAGTGTCAGTGCACATAACGCGCCGCGTATGCAACAGGAGCTTTTGAGTTTTAATTGAAAAAATAAATATAGCATCTGGTGTTTAAAAGCAAAAAAAACTTATAAACATTACATATACATATATACATATATATTTCCTTCAAATTAATTTAGTGCTTCGTTGGTGAACATCGCACAGGCGAATACCAGCCGGAGTTGTAGACTCACCGCAGCAACAGCATTTACAAACGCAAAACGTGCAATGTCTTCGTCAAAATCAAATAATGCCGCCGCGTCGGAGAAATGCCTATCGCTGGACAATATTAATCCTCAGTTCATTGAATTGGAATATGCTGTACGTGGTCCACTAGTCATACGTGCCGGTCAAATTGAAAAGGAATTGCAGCAGGTGAGTCGAGGCGCTGCCCAGTATATATGTATATGTAGATGTGCGTACAAGTATAAAAATGTAGTGAAAATTTGTAATGAAGTGAAGTGTAAGGAATATAATTTCTTGTTATAAAAATTTTATTTCTAATAATTACGAATTAAAATTTAATCGCGCCTGTGTGGAGTGAATTTATCGATAATTTTTCATCTATCAATTCGATTATTTGACTAACCAAAAAATTCTTTTTCGTTTTACTTAAATTATAAAAGAGCTTTTTAAACATTAACCTTTAATATTGTTGGTGATATGTATTATATGGCGGTTTTAATCGCTCAGGCGATGCTCGGCGGAGATTTGCCCTCAAATTGTGGTGTGCGTCTTGAAGTTCTTTTTCTTTTTGTTAGTGGTTGGCATTGCGTACTGCCATTCTGAAGGCCAGGTTTCGAACACTGGTTCGGTCAACTTCCGAAAATTATAGAAAATTAATTTAAATAAAAAATTAAGTTAAATTGGGAATATCAAGCCCTCCGAGTGTATTTCTGACATGAGATAAAAAGCTCCTCATAAAAAAACCAACAGCCGTTCCGAGGCGGCTTAGTATAAACTGTAGGTCCCTCCATTTGTTGGAAAAAAAAACACAAATTGGAGGAGGAGCTCAGCCGAAAATCGCTTTAGCGGTTACAAAACGGCAAATACATACTCATTCAAATGAAATTTAGTAAAAAGGTGTAAAACATTAAAACCTGCCTAAGCAAAAAGTGTGTTTTTTTTTTTAATATAGCAAATATATTATTGAACCAACTTCAAAAATTAGTAAAATTAGGTATTATACATACAAATATTTTGTATTAAATATACAAATATGTAAAAAAATGTCCATTTTACATCTGAAAAAAAAACTAATTTTATTAACTTCAAAACATTTCATGCTTTAAATAATATAAGTAACATAGTCATAAAAGTTAACGCGGTTATTGAAACTAATTGATAAAATTTCCTTAAATAAGAGTGTTTCTATTTTTAATAAAAAAACTCATAATTTATTTATAATATAACAACAACAACATCAAAATTGAAATTTAACCAAAAGTTCTAAAACTAGATAATTACAAATTCTGAATATGTACGCTAATTAGAAATTCAATCGCGAATTTGTTTGTATTCTATAAACCTAACCTAAGGCCAAGTTCGCAATTGTTAAATATTAATGTTCAAAAACGCAAATAATTATGAAAAAGTAATTCCTTGTTAAAGCGTGCTACAGCTAAAATTTCAATCAGAAAAATGCTAAACAAAAGTATTTCCAAGAGAGTTAAAATTAAGTACAGTTTCCTGCATAGGTGTATTTGAAAAAAATAGTGTCTTAAAATCTTAATATATAACCTAAAATTTTTCTTTTATTTTTTTTCACATATATTTATACAAAATAGCAATGTAAGGCGTTTTAAAATCAATTACTTCGTGTATTCAGTGTGTATATGGCCTAATTTTAAATGGCAAACTGGTTTTGAAGTCATGCGCTACCCCTTTTCGTATATTTTGTTTGCCAATTGTATTGTATTGTGCATTAAATGTGCGCTTATTATCTCAAAAGCGATGTTAAAAGGTAGACAGATGAGTACAGTGGTAAAGAAAACAATATTTATACATACATATATGTGAATATGTACATATTATATTACTTCAAGTCCATTAAAACTTTTCCAAAAAAATATTTTTTTCCTGCCATTCAAATTTAAAGAAATTTAATTCTACCAAAAATTTCTATTTTGTCCATAAAATTTTATTCAGCGACGCTTTGACATATTATATACATATATAATTTATAAATATGTTAATAAATGCCTACGTGTTTAGTATAGGTATTTACGTATACTATACATACATACATATATATATTTTATTATTCCTTTTGTTTCTATACGTTCATATCATCACACATCTAAATATTGTGTTTGTTGCTCTGTTACGTTTAATATTAAAATTTTTTTGTTTTTGTCTTTATACATATACTTACTTCTATCATTTGAGAAAACAAAGTGCACACTCGTCACTGCTAAACAACAAGAAACATGTATAAATATTTGCTTAGAAAATATATGCATTTAAATACTTACATACATATATACAAGTATGCATTGAGAGACTAACAGATAAATGTGAAATTAGCAAATATACATACCCAATAAAAAAAATTAAATTAACAATTTATCACTTTAAGCAAACAGCGAATGCACTTAGCCACTCACTCAAACACACACATACACACATATTTACTAAGGGACGAATATCGCGTACATTTTCCTATTTACACAAGTATTTACAGAAATGTGCATACATACATATGTATATCTCTTTATTTATTTACAAGTGCATTCTATTAGAACACATTTTTGCTCTAAATCAAAGAGCAGTTAGCACTGCTAGATTTATATGAGTCAGGTGAGGAGAGCTGTATGTGCGAAGTTGTGTGCAGATGAGAATAACGTATGCATGTATGTATATATGTATAGGTTATATTCTCTTATTGTCTACCGGGCTATATATTAATTAGCAAAAGCCTTATAGAGAAAACTGATTTTAAATGCGTTCTTTTAATGTACAATAAAATAATAGCAAAATAAAAAAATTTATAAACTTGAATAAAAAAATAAAATCAAATTAAATTATAATAAATTATTATTAAATCTAAAAAAGAGCAGACTAAATTAAAAATAAGTGAAATAAAATAAAATATGTTATAATATAATTCAAAAATAAAATAAAAAAGGTTAAACACAATAAAATAAAAACAAATAAATTTAATCTAAATAAAATGCAATAAAATAAAATTTATTATAATTTAATAAAAAATGAAAGCAAAAAGTAAAACACAGTAAAACGATATAAACTAAAATTAAATTAAATTAAATAATCTTAAATACAATAAAATAAAATCAAACAAAATTAAAAAATTTATATAAAACGAAATATAATCATATAAATAAAATAAAATAAAATAAAAATTAATAAAATTAATTAAAAAATGTAATATAAAATAGTATAAAATAAAATAATATAAAATAAAATAATATAAAATAAAATAAAATAAAATAATATAAAATAAAATAAAATAATATAACATAAAATAAAATAAAATTAAATTAAATTAAATTAAATTAAATTAAATTAAATTAAATTAAATTAAATGAAATGAAATAAAAGAAAAAAATAAAATAAAATAAAATAAATTATAATAAAATAAAATAAAATAAAATAAATTATAATAAAATAAAATAAAATAAAATAAAATAAAATAAAATAAAATAAAATAAAATAAAATAAAATAAAATAAAATAAAATAAAATAAAATAAAATAAAATAAAATAAAATAAAATAAAATAAAATAAAAAAATAAAAAAAATAAACTAAAATAAAATAAAATAAATTAATATATAATAAGATAAAATAAAACAAAATTAAATTAAATTAAATTAAATATAAAAAATAAAAGAAGAAAAGTAAAATACAATAAAATAAAATAAAATTAAATAAATTTAAGTACAATAAAACAAAATCAAATCAAAAAATATAAAATAAAATAAAATCAAATAAAATAAAATAAATTATAATAAAATAAAATAAAATAAAATAAATTATAATAAAATAAAATAAAATAAAATAAAATAAAATAAAATAAAATAAAATAAAATAAAATAAAATAAAATAAAATAAAATAAAATAAAATAAAATAAAATAAAATAAAATAAAATAAAATAAAATAAAATAAAATAAAATAAAATAAAATAAAATAAAATAAAAAAATAAAAAAAATAAACTAAAATAAAATAAAATAAATTAATATATAATAAGATAAAATAAAACAAAATTAAATTAAATTAAATTAAATATAAAAAATAAAAGAAGAAAAGTAAAATACAATAAAATAAAATAAAATTAAATAAATTTAAGTACAATAAAACAAAATCAAATCAAAAAATATAAAATAAAATAAAATCAAATAAAATAAAATAAAAAGTAAACTATGCTCAAATTGAAAAAATTTAAATATGATATAAAATAAAATAAAATTATAATAAATTGAATCAAAATAAAATTAAATTAAACAAAGAAAAAAATTAAAAAGAAGCAAAAAATGTATTTAAAAAGTTCTACTTTTCTGAAAAGAATCCAAACTTTTCGGCAAATTTTTCAAGCGCAGAAGTGACAGTAGCTAATATGCGCCTTGTTTGATGTTTGAAATTTGAGTGGCATTTAAGTAGACACAATATAGTATAGCATACGTGTATGTTCAAATATTCATAAGTCTATATACGCAAATATATTAAACACGCCAAAAAAGACGGGACTTTCGTATAAAAATAAAAAACGCAAAAGCATGACTAACTTATTTAACGAGAGAATTCCATATTAGACAATATAAGTACAGTGGTGTGGTCGTAAAAAGAGCAAGTGAAATTTTGCTTTAAACTTTTTATTTCTTCTTTTTATTTTTAGTATTTTTTTTCTTAAATAATTTTTTTTTTTAATGATTGGTTATTTGAATTTTGCTTTTAATTATAACTAGGTATTATAAAAAACATATATAAATAACTTGGGTTATGATATTATTAGAGGAAGTTTGAAAAAAAGTGTATAACCATTCTAATTTTATTATTACTTTTTTTATCTACAAATTCCGTATGCTTAGAACTTTGTACATTATTAATTTTTGATTTATTTTCAAAAAGAAATATATGTACATTAATACATAGCAATACTTGTTTCTAAGAAACAGTCTTTTGTATGTATTTTTAATGGTCAAAGGCGTTCACAAGGACATACGTATGACACACCACACACCCACTCCTTCTCTATTGTTCTTAAATGGAAAATTGATTTTCACTTAAGTCTGTGTTCTTTGATGGCCACGGAGGATATGATGATCCTTGGCATTGACTTTTTATATACATATGTATGTGTCCATGGAAAGCAAAGTATGGAAAAACAGATACTTAATTGTGTATGAAGGAGGCAATATATGAATGTACAAGTACCTACATATATAACATTATACTAGTTTAATTCAAAAATTACATATGAAATTACAAAGCAACTTTTAGCGTTCTCGTAAAAAAATCATTAACTCAAGTAATTAAATAGAGAAATTTTAAAAATTGTA
This sequence comes from Ceratitis rosa, assembly GCA_037013455.1. Lineage (NCBI taxonomy): Eukaryota > Metazoa > Arthropoda > Insecta > Diptera > Tephritidae > Ceratitis > Ceratitis rosa. The sequence continues at coordinate 12,818,320 of JAWMAG010000054.1, forward strand.
ATTAAATTCACCAAAATCATTTCTATGCGACTATATATTGCATACATATATGTATATGCTATATATTATATACTATACCTCTATATTTTACATATGTGTAAGTACTTAGTTGCCTATATATCGTTAATTTGGAACTAAAAAATGCTTAAATAAATTACAAAATTAATCGAGTTCAATCCAAAGTTCAGATATTTAAAATTACATGTACATATGTATCTATGTGTATACGAGTATATGTTTTTTATATAATTACAAATTAATTAATTATTCACTTACGTTGTATTCGCTTTCATATAGATTTTAGTTTAAAGTGAAAGTAAAAGTTTAAAAGAAATGTTAAAGTTAAAAAAAAATTTATTCTAAATTTATTGGTTTATAGCCCTTGCCCTTAGTCCTAGAGCGTCTGTCAGCAAAATTCCAAATGCGGCAATAAAAACAGTTCTTATTTTCATACTTTTCGTACATCTATACATACATATATAAACGTAGATATGTATGCCTGTAGATATTTATTTTGCTATAAAGTAATACAGTGAATTTATTCGACACGAAATCCTCTTGGCGTCACATGATATTGAACATATTAAACTGTCGTGACAATTAAACATATTTACCTAATACCAATAAATAAAAATTAGCTAGATATGTAATCTTAAAGTAGATATGTATGTATGTGCGTCGTTATGTATACCCATGTGTATCCGGCAATGTAATATGCAACTAGGCAGCAAAGTTACTAGTTTATCACTAGAATTTTGTGATACAAATGGCACTAGTCCGAAAAATACTGAACTAGTAACCAATTAAAGGCTTCAAATATGTATATGTAAACATACATATACATCAAAATTTATATGGATGTTATCAGAATGACTAGGCTGAAAGTTAACGCAGTCGGAAGACTCTATCATCCTCATATAACCAATTTCCCTCAAAAGAGCATATACGAGGGTAAACTTTGGACGGCTACAGCTCTTCTTTCCTGTTTTTTTTTTAGCAAAAAGCGGGTGATTTTTCACTCAGAGACAAGCCACGTTCAGGTCGGCCAAGTGAAGTTGATGAGCGACGATATCAAGGCTTTAATCGAATCGGGTCGTCATGTAACTGAGCGTGAGATTGGAGAGAAGTTAAGTATACCAAAATGGTAAAAAAAATTGATATTTTGGTACCCCATGAATTGAAAGAAACTCACGCAATGAATATGATCTGTTTTTAAAGCAAATCATAACTGGAGATGAAAAATGGATTATTAATTACAATAGCGTCAATCCCAAACAATCATGGTCCAAGCCCCACAAACCACTTCAAAGGCTGATATTCCCCAAAAGAAGATTATGCTGTCACCGCACACATCTTTGGCCACTCGCCAAAAACTGAGAGGACTTGGCTGGAAACTGTTGATGCATCCACCATATAGCCTTGACCTTGCACCATCAGACTACCATTTGTTTTGATCTTCGCAGAGCTCATTCAATGGTAAAACCTTCGAAAATGACGAGGCTATAAAATCGCACTTGGTTCAGTTTTTTTTGCAGTTAAAGGCCAGAAGTTCTATGAGCTTGGAATAATGATGCTGACGGAAAGATGGCGAAAAGTCGTTCAACAAAATGAACATTACATAATTGTTTAAAGTTCATTATAAAATTAAAAAAAAATATTTCTTTTAGGGCAACCCAATAGTATGAGACCAATCTATTTCGAAGTAGTTTGAAACTTGCTCGTTATATTTAATTAAAAACTTATATAGCTCTGCGCAGCAGTGCTGTCGGTTTTGGAACTTCCACCCTCTTTCATCTCTGATATGTCATAATTTATTCAAAGAATTATTCACAACACAAATTATTCTGACTTAATAGCGACCATAACACTTTGAAAAATCATTAGTTTCCCCACTTACAGCCAACCAATAAGCCCCGTGGGGGTTTGTTAGAACTAAAACACAAGAATTTCTCGCTTTCAACGTTAAGGACCTTCATTGTATGCCACACCAGCGACAAGCAACAACGTAACCGAACATTAATGCCTTGTGGCATGAAATTTAAATACTTCAACATCTATTATATGTATTTAAAGATCTATGTATATATAGGCGGACGCAATAGCCGAGTGATTAGCACTGTGTACTACCATTCAGAAGGACAGAGTTCGAATTCTGATTCGATCAACATACAAAATTAATTTGCCCTCGGCAGTGAATGTCGAAGTCCTCCGAGTGTATTTCTGATATGAGGCGATAGTCTCTCAGAACCACCAAATTGGAGTAGGAGCTCGGCCGAAAATCGCTTCAGCGGTTACAAAGCTCCAATTATATACATATACTATGTATGTAAATATATACTATATATTTTTTACACAGATTTGTATTATATTTGTGTGTGTGAGTGTGTGTGTGTTTGCGTGTGTTGTAAACATGCGCAGAAAATACCGACAAAATAACAACAAAAAGTTATGCGTCATGTTGTCGCTTTGCATAGACATTTTGGTTTCATGTGGGGTTATTTACCTCGTCCCTTCGGTATATACACACACACACACACACACACACAAACCCATGCTTTTATTCGATGACGCCAATTTTGAACACTCTTTAAAGGAAAACATTTTTGTTACATTATCAAACATATATACATACAATACATACAATACATACAATACATACATACATACTTCCATATGTCTTTATATGTATACATACATACACGTTTTAGCGTTTATTTTGCTGTAATATATAGTATAAATATTTGCAAAATGGGTGTGTTTTTTGTTTTTTTTTTGTTCAAAGAACTTACATTTATAATACATACGTGTATGTATGTATGTACATACATTTTTATCACGCTCTTGATATTTTGCCACCACAAACCGGTAAACGCGACTTTTCATTGATGGCAAACCATAGTATATTGTACGTACATATGTACATAGGTGTGTGCATATGCATGTATGTATATATGTAGATATATTTCTTTAGCTTGTAATGGAATGCATCATTTTAAGGTGGCCAAGTGGAAAGTTTTGAATAGAAAGTAATTAGCCTTAATCGACATGCATTTGAGCTTAGCTGTTACATATGGAGGTTGTATATATTTAACTACATATAAACATACATATGATTATTTAAGGCATAACAGTGTACTAATTAGCAAGGAACTGCATTTACCAAGTGGTATTTTATTTTAACAGTACTCTAAATACTCTAATTGGCATTAGGTATATACATATATTAGACTAGTGCTTGAAGATAACAGTTCAGAATCGGTATTTAAAGTATAAAATTCTACTAGTTCGTTATAAACTGGAATTATATCAGTTCTTAGTTGAGCTCTAGATAATCGATAACTCGTTCGTTGCTCAACTGCTGAAATGAAAATGCTCGAGCTGCTCGAAAATGTTCAAACAAAATCTTGAGCTCTAGTTCTTAGCAAAAAAAAGTAGACTTTTTTCAACTTCTACATAAAATTTTAGTTACAATTGTAAAAAAATTATCGCTTGTTACGTCACAAGTCGCTGCAAGTAGCTTTCTCTGTTGGGCTATTTTCAACTGCACATCCTTTATTAAAGACAACACGGACATCAAAGACCGAAGACTGAAAAAAGGTAAAATAAAATAAAATTAAATAAATTTAAATTCAATTAAATTAAAAAAAGATAAATTAGAATATATTAAAATTAAATTAAATTAAACAACATAAAATAAAATAATACAAAATTAAATCAAACGAAATTAAAAAAAATAAAATAAATTGTTTTAAATAAAGTAAATGAATCACAATAAAAAAAATTAAATTAAATTAAATAAAAATAAAAATAAAAATAAAAATAAAATAAAATAAAATAAAATAAAATAAAAATGGAATAAAAATAAAATAAAATAAAATAAAATAAAATAAAATAAAATAGAATAAAATAAAATAAAAATAAAATAAAAATAAAATAAATTAAAATAAAATGAAAATAAAATGAAAATAAAATAAAAATAAAATAAAAATAAAATAAAAATAAAATAAAACAAAATAAAACAAAATAAAATAAAATAAAAATAAAATAAAAGTAAAAATAAAATAAATATAAAACAAAAATAAAACAAAAATAAAATAAAAATAAAAATAAAATAAAAATAAAAATAAAAATAAAAATAAAATAAAATAAAATAAAATAAAATAAAATAAAATAAAAATAAAAATAAAAATAAAAATAAAAATAAAAATAAAACAAAATAAAATAAAATAAAAATAAAAATAAAATAAAAATAAAATAAAAATAAAATAAAAATAAAATAAAAATAAAATAAAAATAAAATAAAAATAAAATAAAAATAAAATAAAAATAAAATGAAAATAAAATGAAAATAAAATAAAAATAAAATAAAAATAAAAATAAAATAAAAATAAAATAAAAATAAAAATAAAATAAAAATAAAATAAAAATAAAATAAAAATAAAATAAAAATAAAATAAAAATAAAATAAAAATAAAATAAAAATAAAAATAAAAATAAAAATAAAATAAAATGGAAAAGAAATAAAAGGTGATCCATTTCGAGGTTCTCTACTGTTTAAAGAAAAAAAACACAGAAAATTCAAATTTAATTGGGAATGTTTATTATCATTCGAAAGAATATTCTTTGGCTTTTTCTTCTTTGTTTGTCGCAGCTTCGTCTCAGATGGTTCATTTGTTAAGTCCAATTTTTGATTACTCGAGCATTTCGGCTGGTAACTGGCGAATGAAACGCGTGATGTTTTGCTCCAAGGCCTGAATCGAAGTGGGACTATCTGCATCGACTTTAGACTTTACATATCTCCACAGGAAAAAGTTTTACAGTGTGAAGTTACAGGACTTTGACTGCCAATCGACTGTCGCAAAACGTAAAATTATCTGCACACCGAAGTATGCTCTCAATAAATCCATTGATTAAGGCGATGTGTGGAAAGTGGCGCCGTCTTGTTGAAACCAAATGTCGCCGAGATTTCGAGCTTCAATTCCAGGCATCAAATAGTCGTTTAATTTGGCGCGATAATGATCGTCGTTGACGGTTACGTTCTCAGCGGCACCATTTTTGAAGAAATGTGGGTCGATGATTCCACCGGCCTACAAAGCAACACCAAATCGTTGTTATTTCTGGATGAAATGGCAGCTCTTGAATCTCCTCGGAATACTCTTCGTCGCAAATGCGACAATTTCGCTTGTTTACATACCCAATTGAACCAGAATCGCTGAATAAAAAACTTGACTCGAAAACGTCAGATCTTCTTGAAACTTTTCAAGAGCCCATAGAGCGAAGCGATGTCTCTTGGGAAGGTCGGGCGGCTTCAGTTCTTGCACAAACTGTATTTTGGAGGCTTTCAATTTAAGATCTCGACGTAAAAGGCGCCAAGTCATACGATATGTCAGTCCAAGCTGCTGTGAACGGCGCCGAATCGACTCTCCATGGTCTTCGGGAACACTTTTAGCTACGGCCGCAATACTTTCTTCCATTCTTGCTGGACGTGGTCAATTCGGTGGAATATTATCCAATAATGAATGGGTAATGATGTTGCGAATAGTACGCTCAGTCGGCCGATTATAGTGACCATAAGTTGAACGAAGCGTAATAAATTTGAACGATTTGTTAACGCGGTTCAGGCGTAAGTCTTTCCATGATGAAATGCCAAACAATACTGTACAAAAATAACATGATTCATGCGTGATATGTCAAAAAGAGGGTATTGAAAAAAGTACCTTTACTTGGATCACCCGTTAGAATAAAATAAAATAAAATAATAATGTAATAAAAAATAAAATATTTTAAAACGAAATTGAACTAATTTACATCAAATTAAACTAAAAAGTGGTAAATAAAAATATATTAAGTAAAAAAAAATTAACAGAATTTATTAATGTAAAATCAAATTTAATTTAATTTATTTATATAATTAAATAACCAAAAATTATTTAAAATTTAAGTGAAATAATAATATTGTAATATAAAAAAGTGAAATTAAACAAAATAATGTAAAATAAAATAAGCTAAAGCAAAAAAAAGATCAAAATGAAGTAAATGTAAATAAAATACAATGAACTGAAATGAAATAAAATAAGTTAAAATAAATTAAAATGAAATTAAGAAAAAAAAAGTTAAATAATTAAAAATTAATAATTATTAATATTATATAAAATTATTTTAAGCAAAATAAATGAAAGGAAAAGCGATAAAAATCAAGAAAAATTATATCAAATAAATTAAAACCAATTAATATACCTTAAATTACACTAAATAAAAAATAAATTTAAATGTTTTAAAATAAAGTAAAATAAAACTAAATCAAAAAGTAAAGTAAGAGAATTGTATAAAATTAAATAAAATTTAATTAAATTAAACTAAATTAAACTAAATTAAATTTATTAAAATTAAATTAAATTAAATTAAACTAAATTAAATAAAATAAGATTTAAATTAAAAAAAGATAAAATAAATTTAGGTAAATTAAATGAAATGAATTAATTAAAATAAAACGAAAATACCCAAACAATTCCTTTAATATTATTTAACCCCGTTAAGAAAATTTCATACTCACTCATGTATTGTACATATATACAAACGATAACAGAAATTTTCCGGTTAGAAAAATTTGATATCACCATAATTTGTGTCCACGCTTTTACAAAATGTTCAATATTACTTCGATGAGTAATGCGATCATTTGTTGAAATGAACATAGATATGTATGTACATAAACGCTTAATGACTTAATTAAAATGTCACAAAGCCAACTGGCTGATGGATATAATTGAACGTTTATACATATTGAGTATTTAAATACATAATTGCGTTTATAAATATTCATATGTGTATATACATATGTATGTATGTATGTTTGTATGTATGTTTAAAATGTTTTTCGCTGATAAACACATATCAGTCCAAATAAACTCATGATCATATTAAATACTAATTAAACGTATACATTATACATTTTCACTTGCATAAACATATGTATGTATGTACATGAGTTTTCTATGTAATTATAAACGAATAAACAACATTATTGCCCTTAAATTATACCTATATAACAAGAATTTATTGCAGTTATCTCATTTAACAACTTTCTTTTAATAAAGATTATGTTTAATTTCGGTTTGTTTTTTTTTTTGAACTTTTCAAAAATTATTTAAAAGTCATTAAAGGTCTTAAATTGATATTTACATCTAAACATACATTCATAAGTATTTATATTCCAAAGAACAATTAATTACGATCTTGACATCCGATGCCATTAAATAGAAATTTCTCCTCACGTTGTCAGTGAAATGCATTGAGAGACGAGAGGAAAGTTGAAAATTATAAATAATTTGCATTCTTAAATGTCTGAAAGGTTGCAATAAATATTTAAAAAAAATTCTTTGTGATTTTTCACATTTTTCGAACGATTACACTGAACATCATGAGCTCACATTTAGTACAGTCGCATACAGTTCATATTCTAAACATTATTTAAGACTTATTTAATCGTCTCACGGCATTATAGTTAACTCTTTCTTTTGAACTATAATAAAGTACCACGATTTAATGTATTGACTTTTTTTAATCAGGGAAATTTATAAGTGCTGATAAGAATTCCATTTTGATATCCACATATTCCATATATTTTTATTACTTTTTTCCCAAGACAAACACTTATTGATATGGCAGAATAAATAACTTTTTTAAACGCCTACGAGTATATATTTACATACATACATCCTTAGAATAATAATGCGAGAGACCATCAATTGACTTCTACTAGGTTATGTGACGTCACTAATTTGCCAGTTCGCACGTTTTAACTGTTACTAAGTGACAAATGTCATTATTTCGCTTTACAGCTGATAGAATGACATTTTATATTTCGCTTTAAAGATAATTGAATGACACTTTATAAATATATAAATATAAATATATACATATATATTTTTTTTTGCAACAAAAATACTTTGCTGAATTTCTCTTTTGAAAAAAAGCTATATGCATATATATGTATGGCGTTTCTTTAATAAAAAAAATTTAAAACATGATTTTTGAAATTTTTTTTTGTAATATAGAATAAAAGTATTTGTTTCGAAAATATTTTGAACTTTTTTATTTGACCATTTTTTGATCGTGTCGTTAGAATATCAATGTTAGCTAGGTTATGTGACGTCACTTAAGTGCTTTGACGATCAATTTTCACTGTTATTAAGCGACAAAGACTCTTATTTCACCATGAAGGTGCTTAATGCCATTTTATATTTCAGTTTTCCATTAAGAAGAAGATTTATTAAAAATTGTTTTTGATACAATATTTTTTTGAAATTTTCAAAATTATTGGTTTCAAATTTTTTTAAATATATTGGTTATGTGACTTCTTCGATCAATTTTGACTGTTATTAAGCGACAAAGCGCCTTATTTCGCTCAAAAAGTGCTTAAATTTCACTTTATATTTCATTTTACAACAACAAAACATTCATTACTCTTTTTGCAAATTTTTAAATATTTTTTTTAATATTTTTTTTTTAATTTTTTTTTAATTTTTTTTTTTAATATTACTGAAATTTTTGTTCATATATTTCATTTATTTATGTGACGTCACTAAAGTGACATTTCGAACGATATGAATTACTACTAGGTGGTAAAGTCCCTTATTTCACCTTGAAAGTGATTGAATGACACCTTATATATTTATTTTTTTTTTTAAATGAATCTTTGAAAAATTTTTTTTTTTAATTTGTTGAAAAGGAAAAAAATTTGAAAAATTCAAATTTAAATAAATATTTCTTTTTCAATGAAAATGTCATTTTTTTATCTTTGAAAGTTTTAATTATTATTTTAAATTAAAAAAAAAAATATATAAAAAAAAATTTTAAATTATTTATTATAAATTGTTTTTTTTTTTACTTTTTTTTTGATAATATATCAAAATTATTTTGGATATTATTTTTCAAAACAGAATTATTTTGAAAGTTTTTTTGTTTTAACTTTTTTTTTAATTTTTGAATGAAATTCGATATAAATATTAAATAGATAAGATATTAAAATTAAATTTTTTTTTAAATATTGTATATAAATTATTTTTAGTTTTAAAAAAAATCGAAAATTTACTGAAATTTTTTGAAATAATTTTTTTGTGATATTTTTTCATTGAAAATGTTATTTTTTTTATCTCTGAAAATTTGTAATATTTTTTTAAACTTTTTGAAAAAAATTTATAATTAAAATTTTTTTTTTTTCATTTATGTGTTTTTTTTAGTTTTTATTTTGATTATATATCGAAATTGTTTACGATATTATTTTTCAAAACTGAATTGTTTTGAAAGTTATTTTTTTGTTTTAACCTTTTTTTTTAATTTTTGGATGAAATTCGACATAAATATTAAGTAGATAAGGTATTAAAATTAAAATTTCAATTTTTTTAACTATATAAATTATTTTTAGTTTTATTGTTAGAAACAAACAGACTAACTAACTCATCCCCTATAGAAGATATGTATGTGTGTATATAATAGTAAATATTTACATAAATTTCTTATTGCAAACATGTGCTAAAATATATGCATTGTCGTTTAATTACAATTAGCTTGAGATATTACAAACATACATACACATATCTAACACATCTGGGGGAGGTCATTTGAATGTGAATTTTATAATTTTCTGACATTTCATCTCTCTACACAAACCACCCACTACTGTAGTTTATTTTCACATGGAGATGCAAATGTTTGCATATACCTATCCATATATATACAAGTATCATACATAAGTGTACATACTCGTACATACATACAAAAGTATTTCTCAGTGCAATTCTTTCATTTGTGGTCGCAATTGATATTGCTGTAAAAAAAATAAAATTAACAGTAATTGCATAAAGTTCTCGATTACCGTATGCTCTAGTATGTATTAACACTTGATATATGAATTTTGTAACTAGTTACAAACTAGTACAGAAACGGTCACTTGGCATATAAGTGCTGAGAAGTAAATGCGCAATCAGTATATACAGTTCTTTTTATCGTAAAAATGTTATTAACTTGAAATAAATGTTAATTACTTACTCAATGTTAGCGAATATCTAGCTTATTGGGCAAAACATGCCATAAAGATATTAGTTTTATGAACATGTGGTAACAAATTATTTTTTTAAATATACACCTACGTAGATACGTCCAATAATTTTAATCTTCAAACATGGCTGATAGGTTGATTGAAGTGGTTGCCGGGCATCAGCTCACCTAGACCCCAAGCGGGCCCATTGTTAACAGATAATGTTAAATTGTTAACAGAAAATGTTAAATTGTTAACAGATAATGTTAAATTGTTAACAGATATTGTTAAATTGTTAGCAGATAATGTTAGATTGTTAACAGATAATGTTAAATTGGTAACAGAAAATGTTAAATAGTTAACAGATTATGTTAAATCGTTAACAGATAATGTTAAATCGTTAACAGATAATGTTAAATCGTTAACAGACAACGTTAAATCGTTAACAGTTAAGTTAAATCGTTAACAGATAATGTTAAATCGTTAACAGGCAATGTTAAATCGTTAACAGGCAATGTTAAATCGTTAACAGATAATGTTAAATCGTTAACAGACAATGTTAAATCGTTAACAGAACATGTTAAATCGTTAACAGGTCCTGTTAAATCGTTAACAGATAATGTTAAATTGTTAATAGATAATTTCAAATCGTTTACAGATAATGTTAAATCGTTAACAGATAAGGTTAAATCTTTGCCAGATAATGTTAAATTGTTAACAGATAATGTTTAATCGAAAAAATCATTTTGGTAATTTTATTTTTTATATTAACAAAACGAAGACGGTAAATATTATACATATGTATGTGCATATGCCAAGAAAAGTTCAATAAATAAATCAATAAAAAATGCTCTTTCGTTTGAAATTTTTTGAATTTAGAAACGATAAAAATTTTTATTATTAATTTTATAAGAAAAAACCACTCTACTTGAGTAAAAATTATTGCTTCTGCTAAATTTATTAATAAATTAATTTTTGGAAAGTTTAAAAATTCCTAGTTTCTTGTCACAATAATATTTGATAATCGAAGTCCAACCTTTTATATATACATACATATGCACCGGCCAACATGCGCTGATAATAAATTTAATGTGATAACGGTTTAAGTGCTCTTGCGCATACTTTTACTTTCTCGTTAAAAAGATTAAAAACAAAAATACACACACATTTTTTTAACTTTTTTTGAATGTTTTTTTTTTCATATGAAAAAATTATGTTTATTTTATTTATTTTTTTTTTTTATTAGACCCCCCTGAAGAAATATTATTTTTATCCACGCACAACCGTGATTTGAGATAATAAAAATAAACAAATTTGCTTTTATTATCTGTCTTGGATTATTTTAAAAATATTTTATGTCAGATTGTCTCTTAACGCGCAGGGCTCGTGAAAAATAAATTTTGAAGATTGAAGAAGGTCAAACGAAATGTACTTTCTTCAAATAGAAGATAATATGATTTGCAAAAACTCTGTGGGTTTCTCTAGGAACGCCCACAATGCACATTCTTTAGATGTTTGGATGTTGGTCTGGCAGGATTCGAAGCCATTTAGAAAATAGCATAACCTCACTTATTCATTTCATAACCTCACATTTAATTGTAAAATGAAAATAAAAGATTTAAGCGACAAACTTCACCTAATTTAGAGACACTTCTAAAATCGGAATGGATTTTTGCAACTGACATGAAATAATGTCATTATCAGAGACACGGAAGGCATGAACGTAACGCCTTCATCTCTAGTGAAAAAAAAAACAAAAATTCTTCATAAACGAGAAGAAACTAATTGTTGTATTTGTCTTTTATTTACATTTTCAGGGCGTAAAGAAACCCTTCGATCAGGTAATTCGGGCCAACATTGGTGATTGTCATGCTATGGGACAGAAGCCTATTACGTTCCTGAGACAGGTAAGAAAAATTTAAAAAATAAAATACAAAATAAGCGCACATCACTTCAAAACTCTCAACCCATTCTTTAAAAGAAGTGAAAATTGCCCCAGAGTAATTCTTCTTACCCTTATTCTCTTAAAAACTCCAAACAGCTCTTGGCGCTAACGATGGATACTACTCTCTTCGACTCACCCGATTACCCCGAGGATGTTAAGAAACGCGCACGCATCATCTTGGATGGTTGCCAAGGTCAATCAGTTGGTTCCTACACCGATTCGGCGGGCATCGAAGTCATTCGCCGTCAAGTTGCTGATTTCATTGCGAAGCGTGATGGTGCACCATGCAATTATGAAGATATTTACTTAACTGGTGGCGCCTCACCGGGCATCAAGAGTATATTGTCGCTTGTACGGTGAGTGGTTGCTACATTTATTTTTATGCATAATTCTTATAATTCAATGTTTGTTGGCTTACAGCGCTAAGGTGAATGGCAAGCGTCCCGGTGTAATGGTGCCCATACCACAATATCCACTCTACTCTGCAACGATTTCGGAATATGCCATGAATCGTGTTGGCTATTATTTGAATGAGGAGAAAAACTGGAGTTTGGAAATACCCGAACTGGAGCGTGCTTTCAACGAATCACGCAAAACTACCGAACCACGCGCTTTGGTTGTTATCAATCCAGGCAATCCCACCGGTCAGGTGTTGACACGTGAAAATATCGTTGATGTTATTAAATTCGCACATAAACACAAGCTGCTGCTGTTGGCCGATGAAGTGTATCAGGCGAATATTTATGCACCAAATTCGAAATTCTATTCCTTCAAGGGTGTGGCCTATGAAATGGGCTCGCCATATAGGGATATGGAGTTGTGCAGCTTTATGTCCACATCGAAGGGTTACCTCGGTGAATGTGGTATACGTGGTGGTTATATGGAGGTCATCAATATGTGTCCACAAGTCAAGGCGATGCTGACCAAGTCCATAACGGCTTCACTCTGCAGCACCACTGCTGGTCAGGTGGCTGTGAGCGCATTGGTGGGTTCGATGTTTGTGTTTTAGTTTTATTTCTTACTAATTTTCTTTCCATTCTTAGGTTTATCCACCCGAGAAGGGTGAGCCCTCATATGAGCAATATATTGCTGAGAAGGCTGCTGTTTTGGATGCGCTTAAGGAACGCGCTGAGCTGGTATATAAGACATTCAATAGCTTTGAGGGTTTCAAGGTGAATGTGGTGCAAGGCGCTATGTATGCTTTCCCACAAATCATTATACCACCAAAGGCTATTGCGGCAGCTAAGGCGAAGAATATGGCACCTGACACTTTCTATGCATTCGAATTGCTGGAATCCACTGGTTAGTGGCTGAAGTTTAAAGTCTTTTTGTTAAGTTATAAAATTAAATTTTCTTTACAATTATTTTCCAGGCATTTGCATTGTATCCGGCAGCGGTTTCGGCCAAAAAGAGGGCACATATCACTTCCGTACAACAATTCTGCCACAAACTGACCAGCTGAAAATCATGTTGGACAAATTCCAAACCTTCCATGCTGAATTCATGAAGAAATACAAGTAAATTGTATACGTACATATATAGTGAGGCTATGGAATAACGAAACCAAGTGATAAACGAAATGCATATTTTTAAGATGCAGCATGAAAAAAAATTTAAAAGAGAAAAGATTACTGGTTGCAGCTGTGTGTTTTTTGAATGATTTGCGTTTGTTTTAATATGTTATCAAATTTTTATATGTAAAGTAAATATTTAATAAGGGCTTAGACTAAATTAAAGGCAGGAGAAAAATTTTGCTAAAAATATACAAAAAATATTGAGACGTCAAAAACTAAAAAAAAAAAATTTAAAATTATACTCATTAAAAATACAATAGACACTTGTCGGTGCATAAAAAATGTATTAATTTATAAAAATTGTTAATTTTTACATTGTTGTAGCTAAAGTTTAAGTGCAAATTAATTGGAAAACCTAAAATTATACGTGAATGTATTGTAAATTGGCCAAATTTTAATTGATACAATAAATTGTAGTAGTTTCATTTTCAAGTGGTAGCTTAAATAGCATTTAATATTTCCATATTATATAAATTGAAATCAAAAATATAGCCTTTGTGTTAGCTACTATTCGATTATACAAGAGGAGCAGTTCAAAATGTTTACAAAAATAAAGTGCGAAAGTATTGTATTGAATAAAAAAAATATTAAAAAGAAAATGTTTGCTGTTGTTGTTATAATCGCAAAAGTATACCCCAAAAGTTGTAAAAAAACTTTTTTCGCTTTTATTTAGTATATTTCCATGCAGTCATTACCCACTTCTAGCAGTTAAGACAAGAATCGGAGAACACCTACCAGCTCTCTCCCACATGGCGAATTATCCCAAAGCGCTGTCTCTGCTACTTACACCATTAAAGACTTGACTCACTTTTCCCCCACTCTTAGAACACAAAATAAAAACACCAAAAAATTTTCTTAGAGCAAAAAATGTAATCTTTAATACAAACTTTAATAAATTAATATTGAATATTCTTCAACTGACAGAGACTTGAAATATGTAGGTTTTTAAGTTACGTACGTGCCTTCAGACAGCCTCAAGACATTGACCGTACAATGTGCACGATCAGCGCCATAGCATGATATTTATTATATTTGTATATTTTTCATTTATTTATTTTTTATTGTTATTTATTTTATAATTCGGCTTTTTCAATGCAAGTGTCAGGAGCTCGCACTAACATTAACTAAGAAAAAAAAAATTACAAAGCAAGTATTAAATAATACATACATTGAAAATATGTCTTCATTGCAATCAACACTAATTAATACGTTTCCATGTATTATCCGTGTACGTACGCACACTAGCGCATGCACGCACCCACACTCTTCCTCCACACTATTGGCATGGCGTTACGAGCATTTCATTTCTATATAAATTACAATATCGGAGAAGGATTTCACTTAACACTAAAATAATAATGACTAAGCTACGCGCACGTTTCATATTTGTAAGTAAATTAGAATTATTTAATATAATAAATTGCTTAAAAGTAGTTAGTTAGCAGCAATAACTCAGGCTAATAGTACTGAGTATATATTTATATGCAGTGGTGTGTAGTTTCACTAAATACTATATTTAGTATTCCATACTGCTTAACACAAAAATTTGCATGGAGAATAAAATTTTTTGAACTAACTTTTTTTCCATTTCAACTCTTTTTGTCACACCCATTGTTTTCTTATACGTGAAAATTGCTTGATTTTCGAGTCTGACTGATTGTTAATTGCAGATGTTGCGAATACAAGTGCATTTAGTTATAAAATGGTAGTAGATTAATCACTAGTCTTTAGTCGTTTCACTGGTCCTTCGCTACCTTGAGAGTTGGAATCCTCAGAGAAAGGCATACTAGAGACAAATTCAGTGGCACCTTGTGAATCGCTGACCATGGAAAAACCTATGAAGTTAAAGAATGAAAAAATATGTTTTATAACAAATTTAAATAAATATTAAAAGGGAAAAAATTCAATTTCAAATTTTAGCAAAATGTATAAATTCGAATGCAAACATTTGAACTTATCAGTGTGCGTGCTTCGACTCACAGGTGTTCGAATCTTCAGCAGTTAGACCGGTGTAGGGCGTGATTTGCGGTGGTGTTGGCGTGCCTTTTTGTGAATTCTCCTTATCACTTTTATTAACACTGCTTACTTTCTTCTTTTCTGAATTCGATATAGGCACCCATTTATAGATCTTCATAGTTGTATCACCAATTGTAACCCATTTCTTTTCCCTGAAATTTTAAAATTCAATTTAAATTATAAATGGCACATTTTCTTTTAAAGTGGTGGCCATCTTACCAATGTCTCACTTTTTCTACTGCATTCATAACACGTTTGATATCATCTTTTGCTCGGCTACGAGTTTCTGCTCTAACACTACGTGACATTTTCAACTATTTTATACAGGATTTACGCTAATTTATTAAATTTTTGGTAATTAAATCGAAAAGTTATTCGAATTTTACTGCTCAAAGTTGAACGATGTAAACAGAAAACGAAGATTCGTCGAAAATGGCCGCTAAATGCCGAGTACAACCATATGACAGCTGACCGTGCCCTTAAGGCGAGTGCAGAGATAAAACATAAGACGGCAACATATGAAGCTGCGACATCAAAACCACTGTGATTAAGATGATTTGTGTAAAGGAAGGAATTTTTAATGGCAGAAAGCTTTAGATGGATAATAGAAAGCTTCCTATGTGCGCCAAGATCCACACATATTTAACATTCTTGTGTGACAATAAAAATCGAATTAAACCTCTCTGCATGGTACTTAAAACAAAACAAAAAATCAATAAATTGTGCGAGTGTCAAAATTTAACGAAACAGTGTGATACCGAATAAATAAAAAAAATTAATAATGAGTGATAAAAGTTTTTATTTAATATAATTTAATTATTTGTCAGCCTTTCGTAATATACATTTTTAAATGAGTAAAAAAAACATTATTTGGCATTAAAAACTTTTCAAAACTTTCCGGTTAATTTCTGGAAACGTTGCGGAGGTAACAGACTTTAACCATAAAAATTCTGCTCAATGTCCATTGTTATAATAGAAAAGCCATTTTTAAAATTTTTAACTGGGAAATCTATTAAATTCGTAGAAGACTAATGTTGTTTGCCCTTTCTCTCGTTAATTATGTTATATGCTAAAGATTATGGTTTCTCGCAATATCTGATATTTTCTTGGTCCTATACGTGATTCCAAGAAATATGTATGATACTAAAAGTAACAGATAAATCTTTTGCATCGCTTTGTGTGTATCTTCTCCAGAAGCTACAATGGCGCTGACTTTAATTTTGATTTATTTTTTTATCGCAGATTCTAGTTAAACTGGAAAATTTTGAGCTTTGCTCATTAATTATTTCATTTAGCAGATTTTTAAATACTGAAAGAAAAATTATGAAGAATAAAATAATTGATTAGAGAAAAGGTATGAGTTTGATTCTCTTCGTCTCAATAGTGATTTTATGAATACCGCTATTATCGCTTTTCTTTTGTGCTCTTTCCAATTGTCAATTTGTCGGTACACCGTAATACATCCCTGATGAGCCGGTGTGGCAAATGCAAACTAAATTTATAGAAATTGTACGAAAACGAGCGATCGAGCGAATGCGTGTGAACACGGAGCGATGTGAAAATTCTTCAATTTAATAAATAAATTGTACGAAAAACGTGAAATTTTTTTATAAATCATTTATTTCGGCTGAAGTGAGTGTAGTATCTATAAAGAATTTTCAAGATAATTTGTGTATTTCACCCTGGAGTGCGGGTGCAATTGTGGGTTTTGAAAAAATAGTGCTGCTGTCAATAGCAAAGTTTAACAAAATATCACTGTGGAAAACTCGCTACTGGCTGACTGGCTGGCCGTCTAACTGGCCGAGTGACGTATAGTACGTGAAGAAAACTCGTCCGTGGTCATACTCAAGGAGAAATAGCCAGCAATTCAGTAATGTGAAATTCCGAAAAAAATTGTTCATAAATACCATTTTATAGTTTTATATGTATATCAACTACTGCCAGCCAAATTTTGTCGATTTAAGCATATAGCTAGACAATGGAAGGCGTAGACGTGTGCTAAACCAGTGGGAAAATTCAATAGGCAATAGGAAAAAATGGCATTTGGAAGAAGCGTATTATTAGCCATGAAACGCAAGGGCGTTAAGCGGCAATGGCAAAATGCATGAAAGTGTAATAAAAAAAAATGTGTATTTAAACCGAAAGTGGTGGAATAGTGTAGAATTGAAAAAGCTGTAATGAAAATATAAAATAAAAGCATTAAAGTTATATATAAGAAAACGTATACAAGACGTCAGCCAAAATAAAAAAAGTAAATAAAAAACATAAAGCAAAGTAAAAACCACGACAACCAGCGATTGACGTCCGACAATTGTTAAACGGCCGTGACGGTACGCGTGTGGAGGAGACAAGGTGGTGTGCATAAAATTGCAAGCGGCGCGGTGACGGTGACGGTGAAGTGTACATTATCTGCAATACTATGCGATGTGATTGAAGGTGAAGGAGATGGTTTTTGTGTGTAAATAAAAGTGTACAATAGTTGCAACTATGTAACGATGTAACTACATTAATGCAATTTCTTCTATTTCACCGAAAAAGTAAACAAATTACGAAATTCATCAAATAAATTATCTACTAATTGAGATTTTATATTTCTACGTACAAATGCATATGAAATCCATTATCATTACTGCTGACCCGACTTTATGTCCCATATATCTGCTCACTTCTATGACAGAAAATAGTAAATAACTAACTACTACCATCACATTTAAACTAATTTAGAAAGTGACCCATTATACCCTTGGTTGCTGCCAATTAATTAGATATCTTTATACAATTTTGTGCTTCCTCATATTCTACTATTTTGGACTGTCGTCTATCGCTGTACTATCAACAGCTGTTACCTCATATCTCGTTTACATTTACATACATACATACACTTTTATACGGTTGTCCAGAGCAACTGAAAAAAAAACCTATTCGCGTTAATCAAATAGAGCGTGAGGAAGTTTTAATAATTTGATTAGATTGGTAACAGTATGCCCAAATGCGACATGAAGACTCGCTACATTCCTGCTACATTTGCCTGGATTCTACTGTTGGCCACAACGTTCCTGTTCTTCTTCTATCCGTAAGTAACTAACGCTAATTTTATCTCTAAGTGATGTACTTTGCTTATTCTTTTTATATATATTGTGGATTTTCTGTGTTTTTTATACATATGGTACATATATAAATACTGTACTCTTTTTGTATATATACCATACTTATAAATGTATAAGTTTTTGTAAACGGTTATTTAAAGCTTGTTTACTATTGAATTATTGGGCCAATATTTCTTAAACGAAAAATTGCATTTAAAAATGATTTCAAGTTTTCATGATAATTTTGCTTTTTGCGGTGCAAACTTGTATGTAACATATGTACATAAGTAAATATGTACATACATACATAGCCTTCATAACCAGGTGTTTCGAGAGCAAACAGATCTATAAAAATTAAAATTAAATTAAAATGATATAAATTAATCTAATAAAAAAATTATAAAAATATAAAAAAAGTAAAAAATAATATAATATAAAAATATAAAGAAAATAAATAATAATAAAATGAAATAAATAATAATAAAATAAAATAAATAATAATAAAATAAAATAAAATCAAATGATATAAAATAGAATATAAAAATAAAAATGAACTGAAATAAAGTAAAATAAAATATAAAATGAAATAAAACAAAATAAAATAAGAAAATATAGAAAAATAAAAAAATAAATAAAATAAAATAAAAAAATTAAAAAAAATTATATAAAAAATCATAAAAATAAAATAAAAAAATCATGAAAACAAAAAAAGAATAAATAAATAAATGGAAAAAAAATTAAAAAATTTTATAAAATTAAAAATATGAAAAAATAAAAAGAAAATAAAATAAATAAAACACCATGAAATAAAAAATAAAAAAGAACATAACATAAAATAAAAATAAATAAAATTAAAAATAAATAAAATTAAAAATAAATAAAATAAAGAAATAAATAAAATAAAATAAAGAAATAAATAAAATAAGAATAATATAAATAAATTTAAAAAAATACAAAATATTAAAAAAAATTAAGAATAAAGATAAAAAATGAAATAAAAAAAACATAAAAGAATTAAAAAAATATAGAATTAAAAAATTAAAAAAATATATAAAATAAATGAAATAAAACAATGAAATTAAATAAAAATAAATAAAATAAAATAAAAAAATAAATGACAATAATATAAATAAATAAAATAACAAAATAAAGATAAATAAAAAAACAAAATATAGATAAATAAAAAAAATAAATAAAATCAAAAAATAAATAAATAAAATAAATAAATAAATAAAATAAATAAATAAAATAAATAAATAAACTAAATACAATAAATAAAATAAATAAATAAAATAAATAAATAAATAAAATAAATAAATAAATAAATAAAATAAAAAATAAATAAATTTAAAAAATAAATAATATGGCATAAAATAAAAATAAATAAAATAATGTCCGTACAAGTCGCTCAAACGAAATTCCCAAAAACCCAGTTTGACGAATATTTTTGCCGCTATATACATATAATATATAATTGATCTTTCAAAATTTTTTCCATGGAATACATTCCACAAAAAAATTTTAAAAATTTGTGTCTGTGTCTGCAAAGAATGTAAAATGAGTATTAAAAAAAAATATAGAGTCTAAAATAAACTAAATTCACATAATAAGTACTTTTTTAAGCCGCTTTTTATTATTAAAATATTTATTATTAATTAACTTTTATGTTTACCTAATTTAAGCCTAATTTAATAAATATTTGCGCATAGTCGCTTATGTAGTATGTATACAAATATACAATAAAATAATTAATTTTTATTGTATATTTACATGGTAAAAAATTTGGAAAATATGCAGTATAACTAATTAAGTTAGGTAAACAAACAAAAAAAAATGTGAAATATTACTAATGGTCGGGCGCCAGACTGGCGAATCCGTAAAATAAAATGTCTACATTCGTGACGGCATGCATAAATACGTACATATGCACAAACTTTCAAACATATGTAAGCACAAATTAAAAAAAAGTATTTTTATTGCGTAAATATTCGCCTTACTACTTACTTTCTTTTCTACTTTAAATGCTCGCTAGTAGACGCTACAAAGCAAAAAGCCATCACCACACGCATGCAAACATAAGTAAATAAAGTCATGTATATACATATGTATGTATAACTACATTTTATGTACCTTTGTATGTATGTACAAAAGCGAATTATAGTAAATATTGTATTTACAACGCATCTTGTAGACGTTAAAAACCAAATTTGATTTGCCAAACTTTTCGTATGTCTTCTCATTATCAGCTTACAACTATTTAAAAACAAAAATAATAAAAAAATAAAAAACAAAAAAAAAAAAAAATAAAAAACAAAAAAATAATAAAAAAATAAAAAACAAAAAAAAATAAACAAAAAAAAAATAATAAAAAAACAAATTTGTCTAATTTTCTTTTATCTCTTTGTCTACGCTTAATTTTCCTAAATGTCTCGTTATTTTGGCGCAGCCAACTTGTCGACGTTGCAATCATCAATCGCGATGACGGTTGTAGAAGAAAGAGGAAAATTGTATAAAACAAACTGCCAATGTCTGCTGCACTTAAAATGGCATGAATGGTGGTGGTAAGACGTTTGTTAATGGCACGAAATCTGTATAGTACTTGTACTTGCTCTATGGTATATGTACGTATGTACAAATGTTGTAAAAAAAAAGTCAAATATATCATTAAGTGCAGTACGCACTTTCTGCTTTCACACTTTTATATGTACATACACGTATGTAAACTCCTTACATATCATCTCATCTGCCACAAGTAAAGTAATAGTAATCGACTACGTCTGCGCATTCTGGCAAGTAATGCTGTTTTAGAGAGCCAACATGTCTGTCTCCTTACATACACTTGCATGTACGTTTGTAAGTATGTATGTACCATAAGTACCCTAAAAGGCAAATGCAAGCTTGGGTATCTTACTTCGGCATCCGGCTACTGGGCAGCCATATGTGGTAGAATGCCGTAGAAAAGAATGATGATGAATAATGTGCGGTAGATATATATGTACACGTATGTATAGCGAAGAGATATGCGTTGCAAAATGGGTATTTTGTTATATGCAATCAAATGAAAATTGGAGAACTATTGTACATAAATAATATAGTTTTCTGCACAAATTTTGTAAAGTTGCATGTGTATATGTAGATATGCAGATACTTGCCCCATAAATCCTACTTTGGTTATTTTCAAAAAGTGTCTGTGCATTGAACAACAATAGCCAGTGGAGTTGTTGTCTGTTAAGTAAGAGAAATAATGGTATCATATTTTCTACACTGCAGTGCTCATAACTTTTCAATTTATATTATTAAATAATAGATAGCAATCTTTATAGATTTTATTAATTTTCAATAAAGATCCCAAATATAACGTTAAGAAATGATTATCAATACGGATTACATACAGATATATTTGTAAATATAGCTGAGTGCCTTTAAAAGGCGATAACAAAAAATAAAAAATAAGAAAATATATTAAATAAAAGAAAAACTTAATAATATAAATAACATAAATTATAATATAATAACATGAAGTAAAATTAAAAATAAATAATAATATATATGAAATAAATAACAAAAATAGCTCGAGTAAAATAAAAAGATATTAAATTAAATTAAACAAATGAAATAAAATAAATGAAAATAAAATAAAATTAAAAAATGATATTATAAATCAAAACAAATAAAATAAAGTAATTACAATAAAATTAAAAGAAATTAAAAAAGATCAGAAAAAATTAAATCAAATAAAATAAAAAATAACTGTTATAAAATAAAAATAATAATAATAAAATATTATTATAAATAAATAAATATAAATGTAATAAAATAAAATAATTATAATAAAATAACAAAATAATTATAATAAAATAAAATAATAATTTGATAAAATAAAATAATAATAATAAAATAAAATAATAATGATAAAATAATAATAGCAAAGTAAAATAGTAATAATAAAATAAAACAATAATGTAATAAAATGAAATAATAATAATAAAATAAAATATTAATAGTAGAATAAAATAATAATAATAAACTAAAATAATAATAATAAAATAACATAGTAATTATAATAAAATAAAATAATAATTTGATAAAATAAAATAATAATAATAAATAAAATAATAATGATAAAATAATAATAGCCAAGTAAAATAGTAATAATAAAATAAAACAATAATGTAATAAAATGAAATAATAATAATAAAATAAAATATTAATAGTAGAATAAAATAATAATAATAAACTAAAATAATAATAATAAAATAACATAGTAATTATAATAAAATAAAATAATAATTTGATAAAATAAAATAATAATAAATAAAATAATAATGATAAAATAATAATAGCCAAGTAAAATAGTAATAATAAAATAAAACAATAATGTAATAAAATGAAATAATAATAATAAAATAAAATAATAATAATAAAATAAAATATTAATAGTAGAATAAAATAATAATAATAATAATAAACTAAAATAATAATAATAAAATAAAATAATAATAAAATAACATAATAATTATAATAAAATAAAATAATAATTTGATAAAATAAAATAAAATAAAATAAAATAATAATGATAAAATAATAATAGCCAAGTAAAATAGTAATAATAAAATAAAACAATAATGTAATAAAATGAAATAATAATAATAAAATAAAATATTAATAGTAGAATAAAATAATAATAATAAACTAAAATAATAATAATAAAATAACATAGTAATTATAATAAAATAAAATAATAATTTGATAAAATAAAATAATAATAATAAATAAAATAATAATGATAAAATAATAATAGCCAAGTAAAATAGTAATAATAAAATAAAACAATAATGTAATAAAATGAAATAATAATAATAAAATAAAATATTAATAGTAGAATAAAATAATAATAATAAACTAAAATAATAATAATAAAATAACATAGTAATTATAATAAAATAAAATAATAATTTGATAAAATAAAATAATAATAATAAATAAAATAATAATGATAAAATAATAATAGCCAAGTAAAATAGTAATAATAAAATAAAACAATAATGTAATAAAATGAAATAATAATAATAAAATAAAATATTAATAGTAGAATAAAATAATAATAATAAACTAAAATAATAATAATAAAATAACATAGTAATTATAATAAAATAAAATAATAATTTGATAAAATAAAATAATAATAATAAATAAAATAATAATGATAAAATAATAATAGCCAAGTAAAATAGTAATAATAAAATAAAACAATAATGTAATAAAATGAAATAATAATAATAAAATAAAATATTAATAGTAGAATAAAATAATAATAATAAACTAAAATAATAATAATAAAATAACATAGTAATTATAATAAAATAAAATAATAATTTGATAAAATAAAATAATAATAATAAATAAAATAATAATGATAAAATAATAATAGCCAAGTAAAATAGTAATAATAAAATAAAACAATAATAATAAAATAAAATATTAATAGTAGAATAAAATAATAATAATAAACTA
Organism: Ceratitis rosa; assembly: GCA_037013455.1. Taxonomy (NCBI): domain Eukaryota; kingdom Metazoa; phylum Arthropoda; class Insecta; order Diptera; family Tephritidae; genus Ceratitis; species Ceratitis rosa. The sequence goes on from JAWMAG010000054.1 coordinate 12,842,494, forward strand.
AAATAATAATAATAAAAAAAATAATAATAAAATAAAATTATAATAGTAAAATAAAATAATAATAAAAAAATAAAATAATAATAGAAAAATAAAATAATTAAAAATAAAACAATAATAATAAAATGAAATTTATCAAAATAAAGTAACAAAATAAAATAAATGAAAAAAGTATAAAGTAAATAATGAAAAAAAGTAAAATAAAGTAAATAAATGAAAAGACAAAATAAGATGAAGAAAAAAGCTAAATTAAATAAAATTAAATAATAATAATGAAATACCATATTCCGAGCTTGGAATTGGAAGTGATTACCTATTCCATTAGAAATGTTTCACATCTGTCAACCATGCTTAGTGTGAGTGTAATCTGTCTGTTTCTGACAAAAACATTGCTTTTTACCTCCTTGAAAATGTCCGCATGTGTATTAAACAAATCGCAATTGCGGGAAGTTTTTCTTTTTCTATTTTAATTGAAAGAAAGGTGCAGCTGAAGCCACATCGAATGCTTGTGGAAGTTTATGGTGAATCCTCGCCGTCGCTTCAAAAGTATTTGAATTGAAAACAACAGTCTCAATAAAAAATAAAAAAAAATTAATTGAAACACAAAAAAACAGAAAATAATTAAAATAAAATATAACAAAAAATAATAATAATAAAAAGTATGAAATAAATAATAAAAAAGTATGAAAAAATAATAAAAAATATGAAAAATATAATAAAAAATATGAAAAAAATAATAAAAAATATGAAAAAGATAATAAAAAATATGAAAAAAAAGTAAAAATAAAAATAATATAAGAAAAAACATAAAAAATAATAAAAAACATAAAAAAATAATAAAAAACATAAAAAAAACATAAAAAATAATAACAATAAAAATGATAAAAAAAAACATAAAAAAATAATAAAAATAATAAAAATATGAAAAAAATAATAAAAGATATGAAAACAATAATAAAAAATATAAAAAAAAGTAATAAAAAAAATTGAAATTAATAATAAAAAATTAAAAATAACAAAAAATGAAAAAATAATAAGAAATGAAAACATAATATGAAATAAAATAAATAATTAATTAAAAAAATAATAAAAAAAAAGAAAAAAATAATTAGAAGCTTAATCAAATTAAAAAATAATAAGTAAATAAAAAACAAAATAGAATGAAATAAAAAACAAAACAAAATGAAATACAAAAAAAATAAAATGAAATAATTAAATAAATAAAAATGAATTAAATAAATAATAAAAATAAGAAAAGAATTAAGCAAAATTAAATTATATTAAATGAAATGAGTTGAATCAAATTTAATTAAATTTAATTGGTAATGTAGAGTGTATTAGTATATTAGTTAAATTAATCGCCGACTTTTCAAAATCGAATTCCATGTAGACAAAAAACTTTCAAAATGTTTCTGCCTAAAAAAAAAAATATTATACAACATATACAATACATAATTACTTTTATAACGAATTCCTATTATTGTACATGAAATCAGAAGCTAAATTCAAGAATTGCTACTTTAATAAATACATTGATTATTCATCAATCTCTTACATTGTATATGTACACGTATGAATTTTATTTATTTTAATGTGCTGATTATTAATGCACTGTACCATTATAAATAATACAGCTATTTTATTTAGTTTATCTCAAGGCGCTAGAGACATAGTAGTAGAGCCATTATCATGGCTTATGACAACATTCCTTTTACTTTACTAAGGGTCTTTTCTCTTATCAAGAATACATATTTTTCGTTCTGGGAAACCGCATTTTTTTTATCAAGAACATGTGCTCTCAACTAAATATGTGCATACATATGTATATATGAATGTATTACATACATACATATGTATGGATGTATGTATATATATTTATAGGAAAATATTTACTACACTTAAATTCCATTCTCATCTGTACCTCGTCTTATCTGCTTTACCATCGGCGCACGTGTTTGCATTTTTTTTTTTTTTTTTGTTTGTAGATTTTCGCTGTTTTAGTTTTATAGCACTTTTTCGCACCAATTTTTTTCTCATGTTTCACAAATTTTTTACAGCTTTTATTTGTTTACTTTTATTATTTTGAGTGGTATGAATGAAGTTCATCAATCAATCATCAGCTGATTGAGCCATAATATAATATAATGTTTATGTACACTTACTAACGAAGCCTTTTTGTTATAAATATTATATTATTTATCAAATAACATGTCAACTATTTGATAAATCATGTGGTAATTGAATTGTTAATTATTTTTGTATATATTTATTTATTCACTTTTTTTGTAGATATTTGTTTTAAGTTTTATTATTATGTATTTAATTAAAAATAACTGAATTATTTGATAAAAAGGAATTTTGAAACATTAATTAAATTAAATATAGTGAATATATTTTACTTTAAATCATTATATTAATACGAAAATGACTGAAAAGTGTTAAAGATTACTGATATATGTATGTATGTATGCAAGTTAAAAAATAATTTAATAAAAATATTTATTACAATATAAAAATCGCTTCCGTATCATACTCATTAAATTAAATTATGCGCTCGTGCGCTCTTCACAATTTTATCTCTCCCCCCTGTACACACATATTTATACTATAACAACAATACTTAAACTGTAGTTTCTTATGCTCGAATACTCGTATACAAACATACATACACGTACTTACAGACAGACATGTTTACACACTAGAAAGGTTTTTCTATCTGATCTACTTTATATGAATAGTAAAGTATTTAATTACAGATTACAATCTACATATGGTAAATACGTACTTATGTATATCATTAAAAAAAATAAAGACTACGACATGGCAAACATAAGAATACAATAAATTTATGTGACATTGGCGCAAAAAGAAAGTAAACAAAATAAAAAACTAGAAAAAAAAATTAAAGAAATTAAGCAAAATAAAATAAAAAATATATGTATATAAAAAAAATTAAATTAAATTAAAATTAAGAATTAAAAAAATAAAATAAAAGTAAAATTAATAAAATAAAGTATTTTAAAAACATAAAAAAATTAAAAATTAAATAAATACTTACAATAAAAAACTAAATCAAATTAAATTAAATAAACTACAATAAAAAATAATAATATTTAATTATATAAAAATAATAATATTTAATTATATATAAAAAAATAATATTTAATTATATATAAAAAATATATAATTAAAATATAAATAAAAAAATAAAAAATTTAGCAAATTATAGAAAACTATAAAGAATATAGAAATCATAAAATGTATAATTGAGCAAAAAATATAAAAAAAAACATAAAAAATAAAGAGATAAAAGCAAATTTAAAAAAATAAACAATAAATAAAATCCATTTAAGTGTCATTGGCGCAAAAAAAAATATGAAGCAAAATAAAAAAAATCCAGAAAAATATAATAAAATGTAAATAAAAATAAAATGAAATAAAATAAAATAAAATAAAATAAAATAACATAAAATAAAATAAAATAAAATAAAATAAAATAAAATAAAATAAAATAAAATAAAATAAAATAAAATAAAATAAAATAAAATAAAACAAAATAAAATAAAATAAAATAAAATAAAATAAAATAAAATAAAACAACAATTTAAATAATATAAAATGTGAAGGTTAAAAAATCAAGCAGAACAAAAAATACATAGAATATTCACAAAAAATATAAAAAGAAGGAAAAATAAAATATGATACAAAAAACTAAAATAAATTAAAGAAATAAAAAATTAAAATAAAATAAAGAAATAAAAATAAAACAAAAACCAAAAATAAAAGAAGAATTAAGGAACAAAAATAAAAATAAAGAATAAAATATAAATTAAATAAAATGAAAAAATAATAATAAAAATAATAAAAAATAAAAACAAATAAAAAAATTAAAATTAAATATGAAAACGTAAATTAAAAAATATAAAAAATTTAAAAAGTAAAAATGAAAAAATAAAATATTTGCTCCTGTTATATGTTTTTATATATTTTGTCCTGTAGCTGTAGGTCCCTCCATTTGTTGGAAAAACATGAAGACATTAGAAATTGAAGGAGGAGCTCGGCAGAAATAAAATTAAAATAAAGTTAAATAAAAAAATGTAAAAAAGTGAAAGAAAATTAATAAAAGTTAAAGAAAAATAAAAAATAATAATAAAGAATAATTAAAAAAACTGAGCCGTAAGCCCTGGCAGCTGGTGCTTCTTTCTCTGTAAAATGATAATTGTATTATTACTTTTCATTTATAATAAATAAATAAATAAATAAATTAAAAAAAATATATAAAAAAATTAAAAAATTTATTAAAAAACTAAAAAAAAAGAAATAATAAAAAAAATTAAAATTAAAAAAAAAAACTAAAAAAAATAAAACAAAAATAAAAAAATTATAAAAAGTAAAAATAAAAAAATTATAAATAGTAAAAATAAAAAAATTATAAATAGTAAAAATAAAAAAAAATAAAAAAGAAATAAAAAAATAATACAAAATAATAAAAAATAATAAAAAAATAAAAATAATAAAAATATAAAAATGTAAAAATAATTAAAAAGCTAAAAATAGAAAAATAAATATTTAATTTATAACTCCACAAGTTATATTTATGTACATGTTTATGTCTACGTGTATGTGCGATAGCTTTTTCCATTAGCCCTTGTTAGGTTAAGACAAACGATAACAAGACAACAACAGCAACTATATTAATTGTTGACTACTTTTGCTATAACAACGGTAGCAAACAACATGTTTGTACAATATATACCATACATACATATGTATATATATAAACATATATATATATATATATACAAGCATGCTTGCATAGAGCAACAATCATGATTATGAAATGAGAAAGAAAAAATAAATAACAATTAAAAACACACAAAAATCTGAAAAATAATAGTTTAGCTGGAAATGTCAACAGCAATAAAGCTGCAACAAAACCACACAAAGGAGAAAAAATGCATTGTTTGGTATATTTATTTTTTAATTTATTTCATTTTATTTTAGTACTTTTTTAATTTTTTTTTTCAAAAAACATAAAAACAAAAGCAAATTTTCTTGGTGTTTTTCATAACTCAAATGTATGCACATGTACATATACACGTATATGTACGTACGAGTACATATTATGTATATATGTATTTAATAAATATATATACATATGTATCTAGATAGAGAATCAGTTAACAAACTGTCCGACATTCATTGCCACAATCTGTGTATCGTTTATAATAGAACAACAAAAGCAACATTCATACATACATACATATGTATTTATAAGCTTAGCCATATATCCACATGTTTATTTATTGAGAAAATAATGAAAATCGAAACTTTATTGCTTATACACATACGTGTATGTATGTTTGTAGCTTGTTTGTATAGCAGAAACCGGTAACAGCAATAACAACAATAACACAAGTGACTAAACCATTTAAAATAATACACATAAAATAACATCTGAAAAATCAATTGCAGAGAAAATGGCAAATTGCAAACATGATAATGCACATGAATAGAAATATACACAAACATACATACATGGATGCACATGCACACATACAACCAATACAAAGTAAAGTAAGCAAGTGGTATGATAAATAAATATTTTTATGTGTCGTTCGTTGGCTGCTTATGATGACAAGGAATCTGTATGCCAGGACTTGCCGCTGAAGAGCGTTAAAATTTGCACATTTTTTTTAACTGTTAGAATCAATAAATAAGCTTTTGGGGAAAAATTGCAATTGTTTGACATCTTCTTCTTCTAAGTGTAACCAAAAAATTCTAACATAACGAATGTCTTCTTCCTCATTTGTTTCCAGGATATTGTAGCGCACACTTTCTAAACTGAAACGTTTTCATCTCTAACAATAATAAGATCTAGTCGGCTAAAACGCTGTAGAGCACATCATTCCATCGTTTACGGTATTCGATACACATAAATCTTCCACAAAATCTCTCTCAAAACTTTCCAAAGCCAACTCATCAGATTTTGTCATCGTCTATCGTCCTCCACACCATATAGACGGGAACGACGAGCGACTTGTAGAGTTTCATCTTTGTTCGTTGAAAGAGGCCTACTCAGTTCAGTTTTGATAAGAGTGGATCTGGGATTACAAGCTTGTCATTGTTGGTGGTGTTTATTTTGGTGCCTCGATAGCCGAAATCGTCTAATATTTCAAAGTTATGATTACCAACAGTGTTCTGAGTGCCAAGGTGCGTTTGTGTTGTACGCTCTTACGGAAGATTGTACTTTCTCTTATTATTTTGTTCAATATGATCTATTTGGTTACGAGTTTTTCGATCCAGTGATAGATATGCAGTTTGATAAATTTTCAGACAATCATATTTCGGACCGAGGCGAAGTCGATCAGCCTTCTTTACTCACCCTGACCTTTAAGTCAACTTGTTGCCAACGTAGAAGGCTGCGTCCCTATTGGCAAAAAACTCGGAGAGCCAATTTTCACAGGCTTCTCTTGAGGCCAACTTCTCACCATTAAGCGCATGGACAGGAAAAGATGGTAATCACTTGGTGCCAGGTCCGGACTATAAGGTGGGTGCATTAGGACCTCCCATCCGAGCTCCTGGAGCTTTTGGCCCGTCACCAAAGACGTGTGTGGCCTGGCGTTGTCCTGATAGAACACAATTCGGCCTCTGTTGATCAAAGATGGCCTCTTCTGGATGAGTGCTGCCTTCAAGCGGTTCAGTTGTTGGCAGTAGGGGGCCGAATTGAGCGTTTGGCCATAGAGGAGCAGCTCGTAGTAGATGATTCCTTGCCAATCCCAGCAAACACACAGCAAAACCTTCCTGGCCGTCAATCCTGGCTTGGCCACCGTTTCCGCCGGCTCACCGCGTTTCGACCACGACCTATTTCGCTTGACGTTGTCATAAGTGATCCACTTTTCATCGCCAGTCACCAAACGCTTCATAAGTGGGTCGATTTTGTTGCGATTCAGCAGCGATTCGCAGATGGAAATTCGGTCCATCATGTTTTTTTTGCGTTAGTTCGTGTGGCACCTAAGCATCGAGCTTCTTTTTGAATCCAAGATTATGCAAATAGTTCCAAGAGGTTTTCTGGCTTATCTTTAGTTCTTCAGCAATTAAATAAGTGCTCATGTGACGGTCTGTTTCCACTATTTCCATGATTTTATCGCTATTTTCGACGAAAGGCCTCCGGATGCAGCCATCAATGAGCTGGAAAGCGACGCCTAGCCGAAGAAGGACTGGATATTACCTGATATTAAATTGTGGTCTTTTAAACATCCCCATGGACCGTCAACAAAAGATCACATTACTGCCTTCTGGGGAGGCAACAACTTGTATCTTCATCAAGTAATCGAGGAATCGGAACCAATGCTGAATTCCTCTGTTTCATTTGCCGAGGGCCACTAATTTCGTTTCAACTATTTGCATAAACAATTAAATTTGAATTATGCCAAGCTATTTTGCAATTACATAAATAAATACTGAAATACATACATATATTTATTAGAGTGCTCTAACGATAATTAATTGTGGCTTGAGGCAAAAATCTCGTTTTATTATTATACATATTTATGAATAAAAACCTTAAACGGAAATGCTGCTGGCGTGGCGTCGCTGCAACTCGTCAACAACCCAACGAGTAGCCGACATTACGGCACGGGGCTGGGCTGAGTGCTGCCAAAGCTTTGTGCAGTGAGTAGCTTTAGTCACAAAAGGGTCACCCTGTCGAGATGATTGTTTAGCAAATGCGGCTTAGTCCAGTCGACCAAGCCACTAGACTGACGTAACATTAGTGTGGGTGCATGCACATGCATATATTTACATACATACTTACGTACATCTACAAGCAGATGCGAATAGCCATTATTGACGCCTTTACAATTGACTAGATATTGAATGAATCGTCGAATGAAAGAATGAGTGAATGAATGAATGAATGAACGACGAACGACGATGGACAACAACGTCCGAGGCCAGGGTCAAAAATCACTAGCACACACACTAGCATGGATGCACGCACATGCATATGTGCATATGTAGAGGAGACAAGTATTGTATTACGTCCACTCAAAGTCAGCTGAGCTGGCGTTTGGTTAAGGTGACATTGAAATGATTGAAGCAAAAAAAGAAAAGAACAAAAAAATAAAAAAGAGAAAAAAATTAAAATCGGAGTAAAAGCTACAACTAAAAGCGCGACAAACGTGCTGTGTAACGAAAGCTGCTTTAGCAAGTAAGGCGGAATAACTGCAGCTGGAATGGAGTATTAAATACTCGGCTGATAACGTGTGTAGTCGTAGTAGAGGTACTTTTTCCAATAGCCTCTTTTTGACAGATCACGCGTGAGTCGTGTCAAGCTGTCATGTTATTTTTGTTCAGTATTTTTTGGCATTTCATCATGGAAAGACTGACGCCTGGACAACTTTATTACGAAAGCCCACTTCGCTCGGCCTACTGAGAGTACTATTCGCAACACCATTACCCATTTTGAGACCCAGCATTCATTATTGGATAATATTCGACCGAATAGACCATGTCCAGTAAGAAGTGAAGAAAATATAGATGCCCTAGCTGAGAGTGTACACGAAGCCCGTGGAGAGTCGATTCGGCACCGCTCGTAGTTACTCGGACTGACGTATGGAACGACTTGGTGCATTTTACGTCGAGATCTTAAAAGCGAGAAAGCGTACAAAATACGGCTTGTGCAAGAACTGAGGCCGCTCGACCGTCCCAAGCGTCATCGCTCGCTCTGTGGGCTCTTGAAGAGTTCCAAGAAGGTCCGACGTTTTCGAGCCGAATTTTGTTCAGCGATGAGGCTCATTTCTGGCTCAACGGGTATGTAAACAATCAAAATAGCCGCATTTGGGACGAAGAGCAACCTGAAGAGATTTAAGAGCTGCCATTTCATCCAGAAAAAACAACGGTTTGGTGTGGTTTGTGGTCCGGTTGAGTCATCGGTCCATATTTCTTCAAAAATAATGGCGATGAGAACGTAACCGTTGTTGTTGTTGTTGTTGTAACAGCAAAAATATTCCTTAAAGTAATTTTTGGGGAATATTGCGGGAGTGACAGTCCTTGGCCGGATAAAAAATCAGGGTCGTTCCGGTATAAAGACCCGACTGTCGAGGGAATTATTGGATTTTAGTCGCCTCTTACGACAGGCATGCCTTACCGCGGGGAAATTCTTGAACCCCTATCCCGCAGGGGTTAAAAAACGTAACGTATCCGTCATGGGCAACGGTTATCGCGCCATGATAACCGACTATTTGATGCCTGAAATTGAAGCTCGTAATCTCGGCGACCTTTGGTTTCAACAAGACGGCACCGCTTCCCACACTTCACATCAATCAATGGTTTTATTTAGAGAATACTTCGGTGTGCAGATAGTTTCACGTTTTGGGCCGGTCGATTGGCAGCCAAGATCCTATGATTTCACACCGTTAGACTTTTTTCTGTGGGTAGATGTAAAGTCTAAAGTATACGCGGACAATCCCGCTTCAATTCAAGCCTTGGAGCAAAGCATCAGGCGTATTATTCGCCATTTATTTCATCAGCAAAACATGTTTCTCGAAGACACCCAATTCATCACCAAGCTTCTACACCATAAAGTAGAATGTGAATGATTAGTAAGTTGTAGATTTTAGTCTTTATTCGCCGTCGGGTGAGACTTTCCATCTCAATTACCTACACAGTCCAAAGTAGTCTACAGTTTCGAAGTTATGCCTTCCTACAGTGACGTCGGAGCCAAGACCGGAATGTCCTGACTATTTGATGAAAGAGATATGTATATTTTGGTTTCGCTTCCTTATTTAGTCTGGAAAAGGCAGAACTTACGTCATGGTTGTTGAGGCCAATGATATATCGGATAACAATCCGTATAAGTTTAGCGAGTATACAAACATGGCGGCGTGAAGACAGTTCCCTTTCGGGTTATCGAAGTCAGATTAAAAATCGTTAAAAAGATGGTGTGTGACGATCCTATTCTCACGAATCTCTTTCAGGTTAGGGTGGATTTTGTTTGAAGCCACACCGGTAAGCGGCAGGTTTGGGCAGCGCATACTCAGGTTCCAAATTTCGGGAATGCTTTCGGCCGACCATATTCTGCAAAGAAGTTTATGTATGCACTTTGTCAGCTTTTTGTCGCCATGTTTGAATAGCTCAGTCGGCCAAGGCACCGGCTCCAAACGCTTTACTATTTTTTAAGCGGGTAAATGCTATTCTAAATACATCGGAGTCGGTTGATGGAACGTCCACGTCTTGCATACTATCGTCATTGATTGGGGTTTTCTTATTGCTACAAGAATGTTCATATTTATTTCGATCATTTTATGCCGTTATATACCACCGTTAACCGTACAAACTTCATATACTCTTTATAAACATTCAGTACAGCCGGATGAGTAAAAAAAAAAACACAGAATGAAATCAACACGAATTCAGGAAATTCTATTGAAAGATGACCAGTCAGATGGTCACATCGTACGCTTATACAATATGTATGTACATATGTAAGCGTTTAACTGTAAATACAGTAGCTTACTGTCGGAAGAGGTCATGGCAAGCGTAGGACAGCATGACAGTAACGAGTTTGTCATTTGAAAGTTCGTCTTAAGCTCTTCAAATGAGTAGAGTAGAGTCGAGTTCGCTCGCTGCGCTTATCGTGGTTGTGTCAGCAATCCATCCATGCGTGCGTGTCAGACATGGACAATATTGTGTGCACTGTAAATTGACGAGTCGTTCGTGTGTGCGTGTGTGTATGTGTTTTCTTTTTTGTTTCTCTTCTCGCTTGCAAAAAGTAATGCCTCACGGCCACAGAAGTGTTAATTCCTGTTGTCATATGTTTCGTTATGCATTTCCTTGCCTTCATATTGGCGATTTTCGCACTTTGCACCGTACGCTGACAGTCGTGTCGATTTCGAGTCAATTTTTGTGGCACGACGTACATACATACATAAAAGTTCATATGTTTGTATGTGTACGTGTATAAAAAAAAGGCAGAGAATTTTTTCATTTAAACCAAACAAATGGTTTTTAGGCTTTGTTGTCGGGCGCTGCTTGGTTTGCCTTGCCTTGCCTTTTTTTTTTTTAATCGGTTTGGTTTACTCATTGGTTTGACAATTTTCGCGTTTTGCTTGCTTGACAGCCAAGTGAGCATGTCATGCTGGTGTTTTCTTTATACATATATGTATTCATGTATTTTTTATTATGGAATGTAAACATATATTTGTGTTTTTTATTTAATTTCCAATTTTTTATACCCTTCATATATTTACGTACATGAAATGGTTAGTCAACTTTGGTCCGAAGTAAAGTAGCCATGTCCTTCTGTGCGTCTGTTTGTACGCAAACCAGTCCCTAAGCTTTTGAAAACTTTCTAAGAAACTTGTTAAGCAGATGTAATTTTATACTGCATTGATCATTTATCGGAACGGCCCAGATGGGTCGACTAGATCACGTAGCACCCATACAAACGATTCGTTCGGATATCCGGTTTTGGGTAAAAAATCCGTTAAAAAAGCATGAAATTTTGAATTCTGGACAGTAAATATACAAATTAACATTGACACCAAAAATCAACGAAATTAGAGGACTATATCACGTAGCACCCATGCAAATGATTCGTTCAGATATGAGGTTTTGGGTCAAAAATCCGTTAAAAAAAGCACCTAAGAGCATGAAATTTTGCAATCTGCACACGTATATACAAATAACCGTTGACACCAAAAATCATCGAAATCGGAGTAATATATCATTTAGCTTCCATACAACCGATTCTTTCAGATATCAGGTTTTGGGTCAAAAATCCGTTAAAAACGCATCTAAGAGCATGAAATTTTGAATTCTGCACACGTATATACAAATAAACGTGAATACCAAAAATCATCGAAATCGGAGTACTATATCACGTAGCACCCATACAAACGATTCGTTCAGATATGAGGTTTTGGGTAAAACATCCGTTAAAAAGCATCTAAGAGCATGAAATTTTGCATTCTGCACACGTATATACACATAACCGTTGACACCAAAAATCATCGAAATCGGAGAACTATATCATGTAGGTCCCATACAAATGATTCGTTCAGATATGAGGTTTTGGGTCAAAAATCCGTTAAAAACGCATCTAAGAGCATGAAATTTTGCACGTATATACAAATAATCTTTGAAACCAAAAATCATTGATATCGGAGAACTTTATCCCATACAAACGATTTGTTCAGTTATGAAATTCTGAGTCAAGAATCCGTAAAAAAAAACTTCTAAGAACTTGAAATTTGGTATTGTGCACACGCAAAACTCAAATAAATATTGGAATTGAAAGAATTCATCGAAATCACCAAGTCTATATTATAAAGCCAATGCAATACAATAAATTTTATATGGTCATGAAAGGTATTAAAACCTCGGCATGGACGAAGACAGCTCTTCTTTCTTGTTTTTATTTCATTTTTTCCTTGTATAAAAATACAATCGCGCTGTTTATTTTATTATTTTATGACAAACTCTTGGCGTTTGCTGTTTTCTTGTTTTTGTTTTTGTTTCATTCCCTGACTCGGCGGTTTAGTCATCATTTCGAGTGCTGGCTTTTCTGCCTGCCGCCTGCCTCCGTATGTTGGTGATAAAAAGAAATGTAGAAATAGCATATATTTGATATGAACAATGAAAATAATATATGTACGAGTATAAAGAAAATAAATGAGTAAAACTATTATCAGTAAGAAACAGCAGAAATGTCATAAAAATAAATAGTTCGGAAATTGGCCTTTACCTTGAAGTACATACTCGTACATACATACATACATACGTGTATGCATGTGACTTATATTTTTATTTGTACTATGAAACGTTCAATTTATTAAGCACAAAATAAAAAAAATAAAAATAAATTGGTTTATTTATTGATTAGCGTGAAATTTAGGGTTCCAGTTGCATTTTTGATAAGATAATTAATTCACCAACTCTTTATTAGACTTTTATGATGGTCGTTGCTTTATACAAGGTTCACTTAGTGAGGCTAAACTATTGTTCAAACGATAGTACAGTGTACTCTGTATAGTACTAATGCAGAGTGACTAGCTCGTAGACTCCATTATATCTGCCCAGCAGTGAAGTTTTGTCCAGTTTTTGGACAACTATTCCGAATTTCAATACTTGGGTCCTCGTCGCACACCCTAGAATAGTGAACAATCATTGTTTGGTAACCACAACCTGTGTACCAGCTATAAAAAAGGGAGCTTTAGTAGAACCACTCCGACACATGTATCTGGTTAAAGGGCCCGCTGGAGTCTTTTTGCATTATCCGTGTACCAATGGTTCGGCTGCGAGTTTTCAGACAAATATAAATCTTGCTCGTACACCGATATTGTGTGCTGCGCTTTCCACATAGAAATCGTATGAAAAATAGAGAGGTGTGACCAGTAAATGTTTTAAGGGTGTTTTAAGGGTCACGATTTGGGGACATGCATTCGGAATGTCCAGTCTCTACTTACTACTTCCGAAGGCGCCGCTGCCCAGTTAGAAATGTCCTTGTAAAAATTAATTCTAACCTCACCACCGTCTACGAAGTGCAGAGGACGCTATAAGGGGGGAAAAGACTAGGTGATTGACCAATTATAAAAGAGCGTAAATATGGTGTCGGGCTTGTTTTGGGGGAGAGATTCCGTCGCTGAGTTCTGTCACTCAGCACAGTGGAGGAACGTTAAGCTAAAAATCCGCACTAAAGTTTGATACTTCAACAAATCTCTGATTTGTGTTCACGCTTCGACGAATGAAAAACATGATTGGACCAAATATGTATTTTATGAGCCCTTGGAACGTATTATTAAGAGCACTGTTCACGCCGCAATGTCAAAATTTTACTGGGCGATTTTAACCTCAAATTGGACAAAGACTTCGCCGGGGCCCGAAATACAATAGTCTGGTGTACACGATTTCAGCGGAAAAAAATCACCAAACTGTTTTGGCTGATGGAGCTCGGCGGCTATAAAACGCCAACATTACCATATATATGACTCTTTGAGGTATATAAGTTCAAATATATTTAAGTTTTTACTTGTCTTACCCCGCGGCCGATTTAATCGAGTCGTTAACATTGCGGAAGGTAATTTTTTCGAACCTTGGTCAGTCCAACATCCAAAATTATTTAAAATTAATTTTTCTAATTACGGCCCTTCGGTCGGGGATTTTTTTTTGCCTTCAAAAACGTTCTCCAGAGGCCGAAATAACTGGTAGACATACGGTACAAGGTTCAAGCAATAAGATGAGGGCAAAGACCATATTCTTTTTGTCTCGCTTCTTTGAAAAAAGTGCGCTTTTTACCTGCTTTTGCGTAGTTTATATATTTTTTTTACTGAAAATATATGTAGCAAAATATTTGAAGAATTCATTTTATTATTATTTATTTATTGTGTGAAAGACTAAAGCCCACCGTCCGCAGTCTTATTGGACCTTACAGTGTGGCTTTAGACCTGGTAAAGCCAGATATTCACCATCTTGGATCTTGGATCTTCGAAAAGACCCGTGAAAGCAGCCTTCGACAGCACGAAAAGGAGCTGCCTATACGCCGCTACGTCTGAATTTGGTATCGAAAAACTTATACGGCCGTGTAAACTGACCGTAAGCAGCACTAAAAGCGCCGTCGGGATCGGGAAGGAACTCTCCGAGCCGTTCGATGTCAAACGAGGTTTCAGACAAGATGACTCTTTATCATGTGACTTCTTTAATTTATTGCTGGAGAAAATAATACGAGCTGCAGAGCTGAATAGAGAAGGTATAATCCTCTGTAAGAGTGGACAGCTGCAGGAGTACGCCGATGATATTGACATTATTGGCTTCAACAACCGCGCCGTGAGTTCTGTTTTCTCTAGACTTGATAAAGAAACGAATCGAATGGGTTTGGTAGTGAACGAGGGCAAGACGAAATATCTCCTGTCATCAAACAAACAGTCATCGCATTCGCGACTCGGCTCCCACGTCACTATTGACACTCATAACTTCGAGGTCGTAGATAATTTCGTCTATCTTGGAACCAGTATTAACACCAACAGCAATGCCAGCTTTGAAATCCAACGCAGAATCACTCTTGCCAACAGGTGCTCATCATTCCCGTCCTGCGGTATGGCGCAGAAGCGTGGACGCTGTCAACATCTGATGAGTCGGCTCTAAGAGTCTTCGAGAGAAAAGTTTTGCGAACGATTTATGGTTCTAAGGCGCATTGGCAATGGTGAATATCGCAGACGATGGAACGATGAGCTGTACGAGCTGTACGATGATATTGACATAGTTCAGCGAATGAAGAGACAGTGGTTACGCTGGCTAGGCCATGTCGTTCGAATGGGTGAAAGCACTCCAGCTTTGAAAGTATGCGATGTAGTACCCGCTGGTTGAAGCAGAGGAAGAGGAAGACCTCCACTCCGTTGGTAGGATCAGTTATTATAGTATAGTATTTCCAACTGGCGCCAGTCAGCGAAAAGAAGAGAGGAATGGCGCACTGTAATTGATTCGACTAATAATCGCGTAAGCGGTGCCAACGTCAATAAAGAAGAAGAAGGTGTAAATCATATCGGGTCTTCGGCCATTCGACTATTCGACCATTTTTGTTGTAGGTTTTAACAATTTTAACGCGTTGTGCAATTATTAAGCGTTCCATTTTCATAAATGCCTGACTTTTAACTAAAACAAAACATGTTTGGTTTGATAGTAAAGTTTGACAGATGTCAAAATACAGTCCCCTGTACCAGTGAAACTGCAAAATAGAGAACCCTGTATACATTTATAAACAATTGGGATTAGAAAAAAAATGTTTGAAATTAAAAATGCATTAAAATTTTCTATCTTACAACGGAAATAACGAATATATTTAACGTTAATTGGATTTATTATGTCAGACAACTGGTGATGAGAAATTAATTGATGTATGTACGTACATACATACATATCTATATACATACATATATACGATTGAGCATATTTTTGCGTATGCAAATGACTATTACTAAATAAGTAAAATATATAAATTTATAGTTTTTTTTTTGTATAAAAGTTGTTAGTAACTTTGATTCAGTCAGTTTTTATGTAAATTTTGACGAATTAAAATAAATTCAAAATAAAAATCGCAAAAAAAAAATTAAAATCATAAAAAATAATTGTAGTCATCAATTGTGAATTTTTATAAAAAAAAAGCATGAGATTTGTAGTAATTTTTAATTTTTTTTGCGCACATTTTTTTCACTATGGAATTTTGAGTACAATAACCAATTGTCAAAAATCGCTGGGATTTGTATGTCCGTCAGTCATTTTGTGTCAGCTTGTCAGTTGGTTAATTCAATCGTTTCAATTTACACACTCAATTATTACTAATTCAAAGGAACAATGGTTGATGACGAAAAAACTAAAAAAAAATAAAAAAAAAAATAAATTCATGCACTTGACTACACAAACAAAGCTACCTTTTTAACAATAGCAATAAAAACAACAGTGTTACAATATCAACAAAATAATGATTAATGCGATTGTTTCACGGTTATATGTAATGACAAGAGATTTGCTCGAGCTCGAGTGTGGATGACAAAGTACTCGACGACCATTCGAAGCACACACACACACTCACACACTCATACACTCAATGACCCTGCAGAGAAAAATACTATTGTAGTTGTTAAACTAGAATCCAACTAGCTTATATATTTACAACAACTAGTTCATTTTCCATCTATTTTTCATGGGGTAACTTGTATTTTTAACACGGCGATGTTCTACGAACTGTCAATTGACAATCTATGCATCAGGTACATACTAGTTAAATACCAGTTCATATATACCAGTTAAAAAACTGGTTAGTTCATACCAGTCAATAACTAGTTCGCCTCAGAACTGTATGTATCGTACTAGACAAAAGTTGATTCCGGCATTCCAAACGGTTGAACCGATTTTAATGAACTGTTTTTTTTGTGTGTGTTCAGGTATATTTGGGAATGGTTTTGAAAAACTCCTTTTCACGGGAAGTTGACTAACGCTCTTATGGTTCACTTTACTTGATATTTGGTAAATTATTTCTTTCCAGGAAGTGGATCAGAGATCAGATCTATGAACTAGTGAACTATTGGATTTTAGTCGCCTCTTATGACAGGTTTGCCTTACCACGGGTAAATTCTTGAGCCCCACCGCACGGCGGCCTTGAGGGTAGCGTCAGCATACCGTACAGTATCAGGGGAAGCTATAGCTGTAATAAGCGGAAGCGTTCCCATCGACCTATTGGCAGTCGAAAAGAAAGGAAACTGGACGCTCCATAAAATGAGGAACCAAGATTGCACTATCAATACAAACAGAGGACATATGGAAAGAAACCCTGAACCAGTGGCAAGCCCGATGGGAAGAAGGAAATCATGGCCGATGGACGGCCAGATTAAAAGTAGACGTCAGAATATGGACAACTAGGAAATTCGGGGAATTAGACTACTATATTACCCAGATAATCTCCGGTCACGGATGCTACAGGAAATACCTAAATAAAATAAGGAAAGCTGAAGATCCATCATATATCTATATCGATGCTAACGAAGATGACGCTGACAATCTTTCAATGCACTCGCTAGCAAGACGCGAGAATCAGACTTGAAAACACAGTTGGAGAACTAAGAGTAGATAATATTGTCTCAATTATGCTACAAAGCGAAGCAAACAGGGTAAATGTAAAGGAGTTCGCAGAAAAAGTACTACGAGCGAAAAAGCGGGACCTGGACGCTAGTGGCGAGATGAAATCTCGCTATGAGAGAAATGGAATGCCACCCTGAAGTAATGTGAAAGCGGTTCTAGGGTGGGCGACGGTTCCCTAGAGGAGACCTGCAAGTGTTACATACCATTGATGCGACGACACAATGATGATGCGGAAGCCATTTTTCTTCTCCTCACTAGTCAAATTTTTCCCGAGAAATATTAGTATAATTCTAGTCTATGGCAACTAGTATATTTTTGTCTTTTAAATACTAGTATATTTCTGGCTTACATCAAACTAGTATAATTTCAATTTCAATATACTAGTATTTATTTAACTAGAATTCTTGCATACTAGTTTACCTTTTCCCTGCAGGGAAGCTGTACATACTCGTACACACATTCATGTCAGCAGAACAGCAAGGGGTGGCAAGAGGCTCTCTGATAGATAGATAACACATTGTTAAGCAGCGCCTCCTATTTCTTCATGGCCGAATGATAAATATTTCATAAGTCCTTCCTTTTTGATAAGCAAACTTCTTTGAGTCAAAATACAATAAATAACTACTGTTGAAATCATTAATATTTTTTTCTTTTTGAGAATTGAGAAGTATTTTTGATTAAACAAAGTAACTGAGGCCTAAAATTGTACCATTATTTAAACACTTTCTTTTAGATAATAAATTTTAAAAATAAAGATTAAGAGCTGAGGACAAAAAAAAAACTTTGGCATGTGTTCATTTGTTAAAGTTTTATACTTAGCATAAACATTAGAGGGAAAAGTGCCCGAACAAAATTCGCTATTCTTTAATTCAGTTCTTGAAATTTCTACTTTTTGTCTTTATTTTACTTTTGATGATAGAGAAAATCTATGAAAGACATGAAATATTGGACAAGTAGAAAAAAGAAAAGTTTTCGCGGTTTTAGACACCAGTTGGTGTTGTTATTCTTACGTCGTGTAACACTAATCTAATTGCGTTAAACTAAGACGTATTTGAAAGCTAACATTTCAAGCATAATTTTTCATGAAGACAGTTCTGTAGATCGTCAATCGTGGGAAAAGTTATTTTAATTTGAAACTGAGTATAATTTTGGAAGAAAAACAACATTGCATTGGATCTTTTTACTATAAAAAAAGGTAAAAGCGCTGCAACAAGGTGCCGAAAAATTTGAGTGGTTTACGATAAGATTGATGTTGAAGACACTCAAGAAACCCATGAAAATCTGTAAGCTGCAAGCTGTCAGGAGATAGCGAAGGCATTAGGTATCATTTTGAAGTCAATTAAAAAAATGCTTTCTACTCAAAACAGCTTTGAGTGTTGCACAAGAACCAACGCCATAAAATTTGATCCACCGAATTTTCATCAGTGAAATGCGACAAAATCGAAAACTTGCTGAGGTGAATACCAAAAACTCATGGTCAGGCTACAGTGATCCACCAAAAACCTCTTCAAAGATTGAATTGACAGCAAATAAAGTCATACTGAGTGTAAGGTAGAACAGGCATTGCTCATTATGAGCTGCAACCATACTGATGAAACGGTCCAGCTTGTAATAAGCTCGTCAAACACAACGTCCAGAATTGATCAATAGTAGATTGTATTCTAATTCCTTAGCCATAACGTCAGACCCCATACATCTTTGATGACCAAGAAAAAATTGACAGAGCTTGGTTGGGAAGTTTCACCATATAGCCTCGACCAAGCACCATCTGTCTACCATTTGAGACCGAGTATTCCTCCTCCTGATCCTTTCAACGGAATGGAGTTCTTGCCTTTCTCTGACTTCATGGGGGCGTACTACCAGCTCTCTCTCTCTCTCGAGCTGAACTATGTCGAACTCGTTATACATTATACAGTTTTATCCATCCATCGTCTATGCCATTCGCCGTCGCTTTTGGCCAATCGCGCATAAATTGTTCACAAAGCCTTTCTCATGAAAGCTCCTTACACCAGAAAGTGCCTTGAAAAGTTTTGAACTATGTTCGTCGGAAGAGAATTTTATTTAACTATTACTTACTCACATCAAAGTAGCATCTGTTGACTAAAAGTTGGCTCAATAGTATTATTTATGCTTCGAAACATGAACCTGTTTGGAAAGTTAGTGTCACACAATTTAACAATTCAACAAAAATTGGATCGAAAACAAATCTCTCAGCATAATTTGGAGCGTTTTAATCAAATTAAAATCGATTTTTTGCGTCGTTCTATAACTATGGATGAGACAGGGATCTGCCACCATGAGCCTGAGTTGAATCAAGAACGTTTACAGTGGACTGATGCTGGTTGTTCAGCTCCAAAGCAGGTGAAGTCGCAAAGATCAGCAAAGAAGGTTACGGCATCAGTTTTTTTTTTGCGATGCAAAAGGAAATATTCTTGATTGATCATCTGCAGAAAGGTAAAACAATGAACTCTGAATATTATTGCAGCCGTTTGGAACAGCTGGATGAAAAATTCAGAAAAGATCTGTGGTTTGCAGCACAAAAAAATCTTTTTTTCATCAAGACAAAGGTATTTTAACAATGACAAAATTCAACGAATTAATTTACGAATTGCTTGAGCATCCACCATATTCACCACATTTGCCTCACAGCGACTATTACCTCTTCAGAAACCTGAAAAAATTCCTTCATGGAAAGCGTTTTTCGTCGAATAAAGACGGTTATTTTGCAGAGCTTCCGGAAAGTCATTATAGGGATGGTATAAAATTATTAGAGAATCATTGGAACAAGTGCATTGAAGTTAAAGGAGATTATATTGAATAAAAAAATTTGTTAGGTAAAGTAAAAAGTTCGCTCCGTTTTATCTAAGAGCAGGCGTTATTGTCCATAGTATTGTACTAGTGTTACGTGTCTCATCATGTCATGCTATACGGCGCTGAAAACGTGTTTATTCGCGCTAAAAGTTTGTCTTTGGCAGTTTCTCGATTGATTGACGCAGAACGTTGTGAGCGCTCGTCAAAGATGGACACCAGCAAAGAGAAAATTCGCTATATTATACAATTTCTCTTCGATCAAGGCGAAAAAGTAGCCAAAGCGGCTGAAAAAATTAATTTAGTTTATGGGACCGATACTGTAAACGAACGTGTAGCACAAAAGTGGTTTGCTAGGTTCCGTTCCGGTAATTTCGATGTCAAAGATGCACCACGCGTCGGGAGGCCTGTCGACGAAAATTGCGATAAAATCATAGAAATAGTGGAAACAGTCCGTCATGTGAGCACTTATTTAATTGCTGAGGAACTAAAGATAAGCCAGAAAACCGTTTGGAACCATTTGCATAACCTTGGATTCAAAAAGAACCTCGATGTTTGGGTGCCACACGAACTAACGCAAAAAAACATGATGGAGCTAATTTCCATCGGCGAATCGCTGCTAAATCGCAACAAAATCGACCCATTTCTGAAGCGTTTGGTGACTGGCGATGAAAAATGAAACACTTACAACAACGTCAAGCGAAATCGGTTGTGGTCGAAACGCGGTGAGCCGGCGGAAACGGTGGCCAAGCCAGGATTGACGTCCAGGAATGTTTTGCTGTGTGTTTGGTGGGGTTGGCAAAGAATCATCTCCTACGAGCTGCTCCTCAATGGCCAAACGCTCAATTCGGCTCTCTACTGCCAACAACTGGTCCGCTTGAAGGCAGCACTCATCCAGAAGAGGCCATCTTTGATCAACAGAGGACGAATTGTGTTCCATCAAGACAACGCCAAGCCATACACGTCTTTGGTGACGCGCCAGAAGCTCCAGGAGCTCGGATAGGAGGTCCTAATGCACCCACCTTATAGTCCGTACCTTGCACTAAGTGATTACCATCTTTTCCTGTCCATGGCGAAAGGGCTTAATGATGAGAAGTTGGCCTCAAGAGAAGCCTGTGAAAATTGGCTCTCCGAGTTTTTTGCCAATAGGGACGCAGCCTTCTACGAGAGAGGTATAATGAAGTTGGCAACAAGTTTACGAACAAATTGGTGCATATTTGGCTTAAATCGGACAAAAGTACACAAAGTTATCATATTTTGAAAAATCAATAAAAAAAACCGAACGAACTTTTTACTTGACCTAATATATCACTTATACAACCGATTTGCATTCGAACATATCATATAACAATGGAAATGGTAGTATGTACTGCCAATTACTCGGCTTATACGTCCGTTTGAGTTTAAACGACTCAAATTTAGGACTCGTCTTACATTCGACTTGATGATCAGATCGGATCAGAATACGCATCTTTGAAAGTTTATATCCTGAATCTGGAAAGCTCATGTCTTTCTTGGACTTAATAAATCCTTACGTACAAACACTTTATTCGCTTTTTTCTCGAAACCACGTTTTTCGACTGGTGACACTCTCTTTTGGAACCTATTGAACTTATCAACATGAATTAAACGCCATTTTCCTCCTAAAATGTCTCTCTATGGTCGAAACTACAACGAAAAATATTAATTGTTATTTAAAAAAATTTTAAACAATTAAAATTGTAAAAAGGGGTAAACAATTAAAAAGTCCGTTATTTTTTTTTGTTTTTGTAAAAATGTTTCACTGAATTGTTGTTCCATGGCCATAGCCAATATGATACAGAATAAGAACCCGATTCCGATTTTTGCTTTCAGATGATTCGTTTTACAGTTATCGTGTCGCTTAGCAACAAAAGGCACGTGTTTCAGCAGCAAGTTTTAGAGCCGTCATTTAAAAAAAAAAAACAAAAAAATTTCAATTAATATTTTTATACATAAACTTTTATTTACAAATATTTTTTTTTTTAAATAAATAAAAATTTTTTGAAAAAAAAAAACACGTTCTTTTTGGAGGAAGCTAGTCTTAAAATTAAATTCCGCGTAAGAAACGTATTGTCACTTTTATACCTTTTTCTCTCTTCTCGTCAATATTCCACACAGTTGATCCGTCACAGACGTTTTCTTGTTTCTTCTTCTTCTTCTTTGTTTTTTTTTCCAACCAACAGAAAAGGTAGAAAATGAAAAGTTAAATAAGAAAAGAAAATTGACTAATCGAAATCGAAAACTGTTTGCGTACATTTGTCTTTTCGCGCTCGCTCGCGTATGCGTATGTGTGTGTCTGTGTGTTTGTGTGTATGTGTGTGAGTGTTAAGAGTGTCGAGGGTGATTCGAGATGTAATCACAATGAAATGGGATTAAATTAAATTAAACGAAATCAAATTAAATTAAACTTGAACAAAATGTTAACTAACTACTTACTAAAACCAAAAAACAACAACAAAAGTTGGAAAAAGTTGAGGAAAACAACAAGAAAAAGCAACAACAAACACATACAAAGCGAAGCGTTGAATGAAGGTGTATGTATGTACAATACATATTTATGTATATAGTTGAATATTTTCATGCAAAAAAAAAACCAAAAACCGTTAAACTTTTCACTAAACGAACTAAGTTGAGCTGTGTTGTAGAGGCGCTACAGTGAAGGTCACACGTTGTTGCTGCTGCTGCTGCTACTCTGCTGATGGATACGTTTTGTTGGTTGCTTAGCTAGCGCATGTAGCAGTCGTCTCCCGTCGAGGCGAGTGGATTTTGTAGAGTTGCGGCAGCGAAATTTTGTTATTTTCCCACTTTTTGTTTGTTCAACTCAACAGCAGAATTATGACGGGCGAAACGCGGAAAATTCAAAATAAACTGCACTTGAGTGTTTTATATGCGCTACTGGCAATCAGCGTACATATGTATGTATGTATATACATGCTCACATGCATGAATGTTTATACGCGCTACATGTGTGCTTATGCATTATATATCAAATGTATATATGTACATACATAATGTAGGTAAATATGTACATATATGCAAAAATATAACATATCGCCTGTTGTAAATATGTATATATGCGTGGGCGGCGGGGCATATACATATAAACTTCAGCCACTTGATGCCGCCGCCGCCACAGCCGCAGCAGCAGCCGCAAAAGTTTCCAAAAATTGTGGCATTGTGCTAAATTTCATGGCAACGGCAACAATAACAACAACAACAACTAACTAACTAATAGACAAATGTGTGTGTGTAAGATGCAAGTATGTAAATATCTCACACATATGTACATCCATATATACACTTTCCCATAAATTTATGTTCCACTGTACTTCACTCTCATATTCAAAAAGCAGCAACGTGAGCTGTCTTCGACCATGCTGAAGTCTTTATACCTTTCATGAGCCCATCAAATTATGATATTTCATACAAACCTCACGCTTTTATGTGCTTTTTTGACGGATTTTTGACCCAAAATCTCAAATCTGAACAATCCGGTTATATGGGGGCTATATAATATAGTACTCCGATTTCGATGATTTTCGGTGACAATGTTTATCTATACATATGTGTATAGAATACCAAATTTCGAGCTCTTAGGTGCTTTTTTGACGGATTATTAACCCAAAACCTCAAATCTGAACAAATCGGTTGTATGGGGGCTATAGGCCCGGTCGTCCGATTTTGATGATTTTCGGTGAGAATGTTTATTTATACATATGTGTATAGAATACCAAAGTTCACGCTTGTATGTGCTTTTTTGACGGATTTTTGACCCAAAATCTCAAATCTGAACAAACCGGTTGTATGGGGGCTATATGATATAGTCCTCCGATTTCGATGATTTTCGGTGACAATGTTTATCTATACATATGTGTATAGAATACCAAATTTCGAGCTCTTAGGTGCTTTTTTGACGGATTTTTAACCCAAAACCTCAAATCTGAACAAATCGGTTATATGGGGGCTATATGATATAGTACTCCGATTTCGATGATTTTCGTTGACAATGCTTATTTATACATATGTGTATAGAAACCAAATTTCGAGCTCTTAGGTGCTTTTTTGACGGAGTTTTGACCCAAAACCTCAAATCTGAACAATCAGTTATATGCGGTCTAGCTGATATAGTCCCCCGATTTCGATGATTTTCATAGTGTTTATTTGTAGATACGAGTTTATAATATCAAATTTTAAGCTCTTAGATGTTTTTTTTTTTTTTGACAAATTTATGATCCAAAATCTCTGAATAAATCTGGAAAATAGTGTTCTGATCTGACCGATTCCGAAATATCTCAAAAACCGAGTGACTAGTTTGCATATAAACAGATCAACAGATGGCTATATTAACTCAACTCGTCACTCCGATCTGATCGGTATACATTTTGATAGGTCTCCCTCTTCTTTCCTTCTGATACTTACATACACGTAGTTCGGACTAACTTAATTTCATTTACAGTACATGAAAGGTATAAAAATACTAATCCAAAATCCATTAGTGAATGTCTGCTGTCATGTGTACACTAATTTTTCATGGTATGTGTACTCGTAGCTACGGGTATAAAACCTTGAAAGTGGTATCGAGTTTCATGCGCAAATTTACTCACATTCTCTGGGTCAACCTAATTGGTCAACATGCCGCAGGATGTGAAGCTCATTTTAAGCATACCAAAAGCAAAAGCACAATGCGCTCTTCTCGGCTAGAATTTTTAGTAATTTGTGTATATTTTTGGTAAGACGTCGCTTTGTAATTTAATTAATATTGGCTTCCAAAAGTATGATTGCCGTCGATAAGAGCTCATTAGTAGATAAGACCTTGAAGCTTTTAAATTATACTTTCGCTCTTTACGCTATGAAAAGTCGGCTTCATTTAGAAGTCTGTACATTTAAAGCACTCGAAGCGTTTATTAAGTGCAGTCAGGGCGCAAAATAGGTATACATTTTCCATCTCTTCATATGCTTCTGAGAGAATATATGTTTTACTTAAAAGCCAATTATCTTACGGAAGACTAGCCAATGAGCTTGAGTATTTATTAAGAGTTTGCTAGACAAGATACGACCCAGCACATCCCTCTCGATGAGTTACGAAAAGTACCCAAACTGCTATTAAAAGATAATTATGAGTAAGCGGCATAAAGAGGTACTCATGGTGCGACCTGCAGCGAAGCTAGACAAACTTGTCCATAATAGGATCGAAAGATGTTATGTGTTAGATAGTATTATTCCTGAAGAGATATTGCTTTATAGAGCGACTTGCGGGTAGCACAGCTGTTATCTTTAGATTATATTACATAAAAGAAAGAAAATATGACTCATCTTTTACGTGACGACCCTGCCTTGGGCCAAGTTATGCTCCGAGGTCTGGAAATTAGACATTGAAGCTCAATGATTGAGTCATCATCGTAGTATCACAGTGGGCCTACCCTGCTTCCATTCCGATTATCACATCTATCTAACCTAACTTCTTCAATCATAACCTTCCAAACGGCCCTACGACAAGTACGAGTATGTTTCGACCCTAAAATCTACATATCTGAGTGGCATTGCGTATGGAGAGTTTCAAAGACTACTATGTTCTGCCCAAACTAAATACTGCCCACTAAAAAAATAAATACATCAATCTTTTTTCATGAATTTTGATGGTGCTCCATCAAACAATAGCGCTTGTCCGTCTTCACCTGATCCTTTCAATGGCGTGGAAATCTTATCAATCCTGCATCGAATGCTCTCAGAGGTGGGGTGCTTTCGTTCATCCAGTTAACATCACCTAGCTATGGCAGCCATTTTTTAAACAGCCCATTGTACCATCAATCTGTCTACGGTATTTGCAAACGTCCAAACACTGTAGAGCGCAAAACTTTGCTCTCGAAAACTCCATAATGTCCACACTTCTGCTTCATATATGACTATAAGAATGATGGAGCGACGACTTTACTTTTCAATTGCCTACCTAGTCCAAAGTAGCACCTGCTGGCAATAGTAAACCTGCGTTCGACTTCTAGGCTAACCTTGTAAGTGTTCCAAGATAGACGAAATTATCTACGACTTCAAAGACCGTAAACTTTTACGTGGGGACCAATAAGAGAAAGTACTGACTCTGTTTGTTTGATATCAGGAGATATTTCGTCTTGCCCTCGTTCAAATTAATCCGCAGAGATTGTCAAGCCATACGAGTGTATTTTTGATATGAAATAAAAGGTTCTCATAATAATCCATCGGTATTTCGAAGGCCCCTTTGAATAAATTGTAGGTCGAACCCACAAATTGAACGTATACAACAAATATCAGGAGAGAAAAAGCCAAAAAAGCGTCTATTCTATTCATATTCGTCTCATTCACCACTAAACCCCTTCGCCCGGCAACTTTTTTTCAGGCTTGAGAAAACCGAGCTTTCGTCGCGGCTGTTGATACCAGCTCTTATTATTTTCTCCAGCATTAGACCGATACGAGTCACACGAAAGAAACCTCGCCTTGGTATCGAACGACTCGGTGAGGTACCTTCTAATCTTGGCCGAGTTTTTACAGTTTTGATAATTTTTTAATTCCGTTCTCGACAGGCATTGTAAATCCTTAGGGCATGATGCTATCAGAGTGATGTTCATACCGAAAGTTGGAAGTAGCTGGTAAATATTTTTAAAGACTTTAGGCCGATTAGTCTGCTAAACACTCTGGAAAGACTGATGTTCTGTTTTTGCGACAGAACTGTGAAAGCTGAGGGGTGAAATTAATTCCTACAGCATAAGATTATTGGGGCATGTGTGAGTTCTCGCCGTTCTTCTCTGTTTTTTATCATCAACATCCTAGAAGCTTGAAAAAGTCGCTGTAAATGTGGAAAGAGGTTAGACGGTCAGAACGGTTCTTGCCCCAAAACTCACTAAGACGGAGCTTGTCTCATTCGCCAGGCGCTATAACATCACGTTACCGATTTGCTCCGCTATAGAGGGCGTTCGCCTGTATCTCACCGAAAATTTTAAGTTGAAAGTCGTCTGAGGCTCATTAGCGTCTGTAGTACACTACGAATCACTTAAATAAGGGTACTACTGAAGACTTCGTAAGTAGCTCTGTCTCTATGAACTTTAGATCCTCGATCAGCTTGAGCATGTAAAATTCCATTATACGAGTGATGTGAGGGACCTGGAAGCGACTTTATTCAAAGCTTAAAGAATCACTGTATCTCCAAGGTGGCGTCAGAATGCTTCTGCTCCGCCTTAATTAATTCAAATGAAGGCAGTACCATACAGTACACAATTTGAAAAAACATTGTTTCTTAATATTTTTAAAATAATTTTTTGGTTTCATTACATGTGGAGTTGATAGAAATATATCTTTTTTTAATATTATATATAGCAAAACTATCTTATAGTTATCTTACAACATAATTTCATGCTCATGAAATTTTATATGCTATGCTAATGTCACGCTACAATTCATCGTCCTCGTCTTCACATTCAGTACGATAATTATCTTTGATGCCGCTGTCGCAGCTGAACTTTAGTGCGTGTCTGCAGTAAGTAATAGTAATTGCACTAGTTGGGACAGCTGTTGACGTTGCAATTGTCGTCATGCTACTACCATTACATACATAGATTGTGGCGTCAGTCATAATGCAATCATTGCCTCAATCAACCACAGCTACATACACTCGTCTATAGTTGTGCATACCCTGCAGTGAAAACGTTAAACTATGTCGAAATTCCAGTTTAATACTAGGGAAATCATCATACCACATCGATTCTCTTCAGTAGCCGTACAAGTATCGGCTCGTCTTAAAGTTGATGGCGTTAAAATTTGGACTGTTCATAACCCAAGTTGTTGGAGGGTACATTCAAGGTGCGATTGCGACCAACGTACAGAGTTGGAAAAAAGGTATCAAGTCGCTAGTTAGTCGGACGGTTAGACATAAACTAAACTCCACTGATTAAGATACTCGGGATCAGCGAGAGTTAAGTAAAGAAGCTACAATACGGAAGACAGCCTTATGGATCATAAAAGAAAACTTCCGGATGTCGCCTGTACACCAAAGTAATGCACGACATCCATGACCCACAATTGACGAGCATAGAGTTACGATGTGCAAGTAGTATCTGCTACTGTAGGAATGATTCGTACAGACAGCTGCTATAAACCGTACCACCTCACATCAGGACCCCCTGCGGGTGATGGGTTCAAGAATTTACCCGCGGTAAGCCATGTCTGTCGTAAGAGGCGACTAAAATCCAATAGTTCCCGCGACAGTCCAGTCTTTATACCGGAACGACACGGACTGTCACTCCCGCAACATTCCCCAAATATTACTTTGAGGAATATTTTTTCGGTTACAACAACAACAACAACAACAGGCTCATCAGGAAGCAAGTAGTTGACTTCACAGACCGCATTTAGCTTTACACTACGGAATCGCTGAACGCGCTATAAACTTCAGGTGTTCTGGGGACAAAGGCAAAGAAACGTTTTTTGCAGCCTACAAAACGATTCGTCGGCCGTTCATAATCTACGCCTCATCAACTTGTACACTGGAGACTAGTGATATTCAGACAAAGCAGCTATAAGTAGATCAAAACACCGCCCTTAGGACTGGGATAGGAAACCTACTGAACCTACCGACGTCTCACTTACACAGTGATAGATATTTCACCAGTTAAGGAACATAATGTTGTGTTGTGTAAGCCATACTTCCACACAGTCTCATCAAGAAGAGAATACTCGAGTTACTACAACGAGCCAATACAACATTTTAAACGAAAAGTCGATAGAAAGGAAGCCGTACCGACAGGCTTTCAATGAAATTCACCGAGAGTCCGTCGTCATCACCTTTATGCACCCTCTTCCCCTTCTCGGAATCCAAGTACCATCAAAAACAGACCAAGAGCTCGAGAGACAGGAATAATACTGGCACAATAAAAACTTAATTTCTTTATAACTAGACTTGTCCTGCATGCAATAAGACCCCGCACGACGATAACTACCTCTTTGCATCCCCCTTTAACCGACTCACTAACCCCAATTTCCCTTACCCTTTGGTCCGAGCCCAGCGAAACAGCTCGTTTCTTGAACCTATCATTAGCTGATTCCGATGGCTTTGACTAGTCTCGCATGCTCCAAAGCGGGGTTGAGGAGCGGCACAATTACGGACTGGACGACCATAAACGCTACATATGACTTCCATGGTCATTTGCAGCACTGCACTAACCGTCTCTTTTAATCTCCATTAAAAATATTCATTTAACAGCTCTCTCTCTCTCTATCTCTGGTCTTGGATCATTACAACAACAGCAACAACAAGGACAAGTAGTTCAGCGGTACTAAGCTCGCTACAGTCAAATTTTTTTATTTTTGTTTTTACGATGCGGAAATTCAATAGCCATAAAGGAACTGGTATTTAACTAGTATGAAACTGATGCATAATGTGGCAATTGATATTTCTCGTCTTTAGAATAAAATACCGATTGCCAGCATGGGAGAATGGTGAAATTTGAACTAGTTCTTATAGCAATGTCAACTAGTTGCGTACTAGTCAACAAGTACTATCTTTTTCCCACAGGGTATGTATGTACATACTTAACGGGTGATACGCATGCAAATGAGTTCATTAAAATTTAGAGCTTTGCAATACCGAAAAGCGAAGAGCAATAAAAACAAAAAAAAAAGTAATAATATTAAATTATAATTAAAATAAAAATAAAAATAAAATGAAATATATTCCTAATTAATTTTTTTAATCCATATGCGGTGCGTAAATGTTACAGTCGTCTTCCATATACCCCATTGAAATGTGCATTTTTCTCAGAATCTCCATAATGGCAACTGCTGTTGCTGCTGCTGCGACTGTTGCTGTTGTTTGCTCGAGCGTGACACCCAATTATAGGGTTCAGAAGCACAAAAAATAAATGGAAATAAAATAGAATGCAAAATTAATAACTCACTGCAACATTTGCTAGTTTCATTTTTTTAAATGCTCGTTTGAATAAATAAAAATTATAATGAGCCTCCTAAAAAAGAAAACAGGTAAATATGTGCATATGCACTGCACTCACTTGTGCTCGTATGTCACTGTAAATTAGTAGTTTTCGTTTTCATTTCTTTTTATGTCTGACCATATTTATAATTCACCTGCCGGCCTCACGGGCGGCATTTTCACACTTTTTCTTTTTCGTTCTTTTTTTTTTGTCTTTTACTTTAAAGCAATATGGTATATAGGGAAGCATAGGTAATGGTGCGTCGTTCCTTTAAGGCACACGTGCGAACCCTGATTTTGTGCGCCAAAAAATACCTACATACATATATGTATGTCCGTGTACCCAATAAACATTTGGCTCTAAGTTGTGTCGAGAACTTTTCAAATATTAAATCTAGGCTTTCTTAGAAACCCTCCTCCTTGTTGACAATAAATGGGGACAATCGATTTTCACAGGCTACTCTTGAGACCAATTCTTCAACCAGGCAAATCATTCGCCATAGAGAGGAACAGATGGCAATCACTTGGTTGTGAGGCCCGGACTATAAGGTGGATGCATAAGTTCTCAGAGCTTTTAGCGAGGCACTATCGATGTGTATGGTCTGGCGTTGTACTGACGAAACACAATTTCTCGCTTCTGAACGATTGCTTCCTTCAGACGATCCACTAGCTGACAGTGCATGTCCGAATTAAAAGTTTGGCCGTAGGGGAGTAGCTCATAGTGGACTATTCCTAGTCGTTACCACCAAACACACAAAAAAACCTTCTTGGCTCTTAGTCCTGGCATGGAGACTGTTTGTACCGGCTAACTGCCTTTCGATCTCTCTGCTTCAAAAATGGCTGGATTTTGTTTTGATTCAGCAGTACTTCGCAGATGGAAATTCGGTCCCAACGACATGACCTAACCAGCGTAGACGCTGTCGCTTAATTCGCTAAACAGTTCCCTTTCCTCTAAGCAGTCGTCCCCGAGCAGGGAATGTCATACCCTCCGAGTTTATTTCTGACATGAAAATCAAACTCCTCATAAAAAACCAACAGCCGTTCGGAGGCGGAAAAACATCCAGACGCAAAACCACAAATTGGAAGAGGAGCTCGGCCGAAAATCGCTTCAGCGGTTACAAAGCGTCATTTATATATATATAATTTCCATGCCTTCGTATATCTCAAACAGCTCATTGTTCCATCGTCGCTCACAGGCAAAACCTTTCTCTCGAAACCCCCAGAGGCGACTTAGTGGATGTTGTCTTCATCCACGCTTTTGCAGCGTAAAGTAGGAGGGGAAAAAATACCTTCCGCATCATCATTGTGTCGTCACATCAATGCTATGTACCACTTGCAGGTCACTAAAAAGCTCTCCTCTAGGAAACCGTCGCCCACCCTGGAACCGCTTTCTTCGCATTGCTTCAGGATGGCGTTCCAGTTTTCTCATAGTGAGATTACATCTCGCCACCTGCGTCCAGGTCCCGCTTTTTCGCTCGTAGTACTCTTTCTGCGAACTCCTTTACATTTACCCAGTTTGCTTCGCTTTGTAGCATAATTGAGACAATATTATTTACTCTTAGTTCTCCAACTGTGTTTTCAAGTCTGATTCTCGCGTCTTACCAGCGAGTGCATTAAAAGATTGTATGCTCAGCGTCATCTTCGTTAGCATCGTTATAGATAATATGATGGATCTTCAGCTTTCCTTATTTTATATAGGTATTTCATGAAGTATCCGTGACCGGACAACATCTAATTCCCCGAATTTCCTGACGTCTGCTATTAATCTGGCCGTTCATCGGTTATGGTTTCCTTCTTCCCATCGGGCTTGCCAATGGTCTTTTTACGATCAATACTACATATTTTTGGATTATTTCTAAATAAACTATTTTTGTACGATTTTGTAATTAGTTTACACGGACTATTTGAAGGCAAAAGACTACTCAGGACTGATTTCTATTTGAAATTATAACCAATTTTAGGACTCATAGTAATTTTGGGACATAATTAGATCCGTTTTGGGGTCAAGTCGAAACTATCCATATCCATTATCTTATCTTATGGATCTCATTTCTGGATTACTTCGATACCATTTTGTTGACAGTTTACAACAAGTTCAACGCGGTTTCCGGAATTAGTTTTAGCAATAACACTAGACCATCTGAGCACTACATTAGAACTAGTGATTTGTGCAAGTATTCTGTGGTATATCGAGATCATCTCTACATACATTTTAGAACTACTTTGGGAGCATTTTGGCTCTCGAGAATAATCATTTTAAATTCACGCGTATTGTTCTGGCATTTGAGCTTAAATCACTTCCTTTTAATACTTCTTCGGTTGTGTCCACCCTGGCTTTCGCTATTAAGTAATGTTGGGCGTGTGAAAATCAAATACTTTACAATACTATCGGGGTCTATTAATTTTTGCTAAGTGTGCTTACATCCTTGCCAAATGACGTACGCTCACACATACACATTTGCTAATCCATACATACGAGTATATGCATGTGGTATGTTTATACCTGCATAGAAATGTACCTCAAGTGGCTTATACATTATGAACTTGCCGCCAGTCAACGAGTTAACTCTTGCACCAAATGTTTTCACTGTTACTTATATGGTACTACTGCCTTTGCTCACCCATAACCATCTTTTATCCGCCTTTCCCAACCCCATTTCATTAGGAGTTCACCACTGGTCAGCGAGGCGTAACCCGGCAACAATGTGGTCCGTCTGCTGAAAAACAAAAAAAAAAAAACAAAAATTTTAACTTCTGGAAATATTCCAAAATCAAGAGAACCATTAAATTGCGAAATAAACCCAACCAAAAACAAAAGAAGAAAAAATAAAAATAAAAAATAGAAATAAAAAACATTAAAAGAAAAGCTGAAAAACCAAAAAAGAAGAAAAAAAAACCAAGAATACACAATGAATTGGAAATAGCATGCCAGAAAATAGAACAAGCGTGTGAGCCAATGTAACTGCTGCGTGAGGTGGCTATTTTTATTTATAGAGAGAACCATATAGAAGAACACA
The DNA here is from genome assembly GCA_037013455.1 of Ceratitis rosa. Classification (NCBI taxonomy): domain Eukaryota; kingdom Metazoa; phylum Arthropoda; class Insecta; order Diptera; family Tephritidae; genus Ceratitis; species Ceratitis rosa. The sequence goes on from JAWMAG010000054.1 coordinate 12,875,923, forward strand.
GCAGCAAGACCAGCGGCAGTGGCGGTAGCAGCGTAAAAGCCAAACGAGGTCTTGACATCAACGAAATTTGTTTGGAAATGTGGCGGGCTCCAATATATTTCAATATATAAATATAAGAAAATAAAAATACCATTAAACCAAAAAAAAATTAAAATTAAAATATAATAATAAACTAAAAGAAAAATATAAGTAAATAGAAAAAAAAATAATAAACAAAAATAATAAAAAAAATTAAAAAATAGAAAAATAAAAATCAAATCATTAAAAACAAAAATTAAATCACTACCATAAAATATAAAAAATTAAAAATTAAAGTAAAAAGAAATAATTGAAAAAAATAGAAAAATTATTAATAATGAAATTGAATGAAATAAAAATAAATTAATAAAATTGAATAAATATAAAAAATGGGAAAAAATAAAAATATAAAGTATAAAGTATAAATATAGTTATGTATATATTTTTATAAATAAATATAAACAATAATAAAAGCTAAATAAAAAACTGAAAATAATAAAAAAAAGGCGGATGAAAATGAAACAAAATATTAAAATGCAAAAAAGAAATTAAATTGCAAAAAGGAAATTAAATTGCAAAAAGGAAATTAAAATGAAAAAACTAATAAATATGTACAAAAAAAATTAAAATGCAAAAAAAAATTAAAATGCAAAAAAAAATGCAAAAAAATATAAAAATTTGGAAAAAAATATAAAAATGTATAATAATAAGGATGTAATAATAATGGAATAATAAAATTTAAAAACAAAATTAAATAATTAAAACTAAAAAAAATAAAATAAAATAAATATTGAAATTGAAAACGAAATAAATATGAAAACGAATTCAAAACAAAAAAATGAACATAAAAAACAATAAAATTAAAAAAAAGGCAATAAAATTTAAAAAATAAAGCAGTAAAATTTAAAAAAATAAAACAATAACACTAAAAATAATAAAACAATAAAGTTGACAAAAATAAAAGTTGTATTGAAAAATGACATAAAATAATAATATTGAAAAAAAAAACAATAAAAATAGTGACATTATAAAATTAGAATAAATAAAAAATTTAAATAAATATAACATTTAAATAAATAATAAAATTGAAATTACTAAAAAAATTTAAATAAGTAATAAAATTAGGAAAAATAATAATATTAAGAAAAATAATATAATAAAAATATATGATAAAATTAAAAAAAAAAGAAAATTAAAAAAAAAAATAACAAAGAAAAAAATTTAAAAATATAAAATACAAATAAAAGAATAAAGCAATAAAATTTAAAAAAATTAAACAAAGTTGAAAAAATAAATAAAATTGAGAATAAAATAATAAAATTGAAAAAATAAAAATAAAAAATTAAATTAAAATAAAATATGGAAAGAAATAATAATAACATTTAAAAAAGATAAACAACAATAAAAAATAAAATAATAAAACTGAAAAGAATTAAGCAAAAAAATTGAAAAAAATTAAACTTGAAAAAAAAAAACAATGAAATAATAAAATTGAAAAGAAACAAAATAATAAAAGTAAGAAAAAACATAAAAAATTTAATTTGAAAAAAGTAAATTAAAAAATAAAAACTAAAATAAAAAATAAAATAAAATAATGGAATTAAAATAAAATATGGGAAGAAATAATAATAAAATTGAAAAAATTACAAATAACAATAAAAATTAACAAAAGTGAAAGAATAAAATTGAAAAAATAAAAATAAAACAATAAAACTTAAAAAATAAAACCATAAAAGTGAAAAGAATAAATAAAACCATAAAACTGAAAAGAATAAAATAATAAAATTGAAAAAAAAAATAAATAAAATACAATAGTTAAATTGACAAAAAAAAATTTACTAAAACAATAAAACTGAAAAGAAAAAACTAAAACAATAAAACTCAAAAGAAAAAACTAAAACAATAAAACTCAAAAGAAAAAAATAAAACAATAAATCTGAAAAGAAAAAAATAAAACAATAAAATTGAAAAGAATAAAATAAAATTGAAAAGTAAAAATAAAATAATAAAGTTAAAAAAATGAAAAAAATTAAAAAAAAAATTTAAAAAAGATTTAAAAACATTAAAAAAAAAATTTTAAAAAAATTTAAAAACCTAAAAAAATTTAATAAAAAATTTAAAAAATATAATAATAAAAAATTTAAAAAATTTAATAAAAATTAAAAAAAAAATTAAAAGAATAAAAAAGTAAAAAAAAAAATAAAAACAAAAAAATATAAAAATAAAAAAAATTAAAAAAAAAGAAAAAATATAAAAAAATATAAAAAGTAAAAAAAATGAAAAAATATAAAATCTTAAAAAGATAAGTAGGAAATTAAAAAAAAAATAATATAAAACATTGGAATAATAATAATAAAATTGAAAAAGAGAAAAATAAAATAAAAAATTAGAGGAAAATTAAATTAAAAATAAGTAGTAAAAAGTTAATCATAAATAATTAAAAGTAATTAATAATAAAAAAAAATATAAATATTCAGTGTGGCAATAGAGGCGCAAATCCGTTCGTTCAATTCGCTTTAAATCCACCCAAATTTGCCTACACCACCGCGCAGCTGTGGGCGCCACTCAGCATTGACCCCCCCTCATATTCGTTTGCCTGTTTGTCGGCGCTTTTGCTCACATTTCCATTTGTGAAAATTCACCCGTGCATGTGTGCATGTGTGCGTTGTGTATTTGTATTTTTTTGTTTTTCACAATACATACATTTATGTGGCATATTTTTTTCATTTTGGCTTCCATTTCGTTTTTTTCATCTTCATTTTAAATTGAAAACATTTTGCAGAATTGCGTGTGTTCACTTCTGCTGGTTGCTCACTTGTTTATTCTCCATGCGGCCATATATTGGTCATATGGATGCATGAATGTTGTAATTTGTGTTCTGTTTATTTTGTCAATATAAATATGTACATGTGTGTGCGCATGCTTGTAATTTTATGTGCTGTAAATTCTCTTGGGTGGGTGTATTACTTTATTATACAATATTTTTTATTTATTTAATACACTCGGTGAAGGAAATTTCATTGGGAAGTAAAATTTAAGTCAAATAAACTTTTTTTTTCTTATGAGGCTACATTTATAGAAGAAAGGAGTTAGCACCATCCATATCTTACGGAGTCAATAAACATAGGCTTTTTTTTGGCTAAGAAGATGACACATATTTTAAAGAATGATTCAGATCTTCTGTTCTCGAAGTCATTGTTATGGGACTAACTATTTTGGGAGTATAACTTCTGCTATTGAAATCAACATTTAAGGGTGGACCATTTACCATTTGCTTTTTGAACGACCGCTGGGCTTTGAGCTCCTCTTCCCAGAGAGAAGTGTAATCTTCCTGTTAATCTAACCAAAAATACACCTGCATATGTACCGAATTTCAAGTAAATCCAGCCCTGAAAAAACTTTTTTCGAATAGGTCAGCCCCTGGTAAACTTTCCGGAGAGAAGTGTGGTCTTCCTGTTATATATATACAAATGGAGGGACCTACAGTTTATACTAAGCCGCCTCCGAACGGCTGACGGTTTTTTTACGAGGAGCTTTATTTCATGTCCGAAATACACTCGGAGGGATGGACATTCCCTGCCGAGGGGCGACCGCAATTAGAAAATTTAACTTAATTTTTTATTTAAATTAATTTTCCATAACTTTTAGATGTTGATGGCACCGGGGTATGAACCCGAGTCTTCCGGATGGCAGGACGCAATGCTAACCACTCGGCCACCGCGGCCGCCTTCCTGTTAATCTTAGCAAAAAGCTACCTATGTACCGAATTCCAAGTAAATCTAACCATAAATAAACTTTTTTCGAATAGGTCAGCCCTTGGTCCAGTTTCCGGATAGTAGAAGAATCTTCCTGTTAATCTAAGCAAAAAGATACCTATGTAAAGAATTTCAAGTAATTCGATCCATAAATAAGTTTTTTTGAATAGGTCAGACCCTGGTCCACTTCCAGAATTTTTTTTCACGAAACCCTTCTCAGGTATCATAGAAGCAATCTGACATTTCAAGTCAATCAGTCGCTTACTTTTGGAGAGCACCCGTTACAAACGGATATAAGAGTTTTTTTCTTTTGAATAGGTCAGTCCCCGGTCCACTTCCAGAAAATTTTTTCTAGAAAAAATCTTCCAAGGGACTTTTGGAGATTTTCGGAGATTACTGAACTTTTCCATGCGGACATAAGATTTTTATAAATAAGATTTGGAAAGTTCTAATAAAATTCACTTTAGAAAATGAACGCGGTCTCATCATCTCCTATTCTCAAATCAAAAATAGCGCCCAATTCGGTGCTTCTCTTCGCTATTTGGCGCCAATTCGAAATATCGCGTGAAACCAGGTCGCTCTCCAACTGATCCTTCCAACGGAGTACGGAGTGGAGGCCTTTCTCTTCCTCTGCTTCAAACGGCGGGTAGTGCAGCAAATACTTTCAAGCTGGAGCGCTTTCATACATTCGGACTGCATGACCTAGCTAACGTCGGCGTTGTCTCCTCATGCGCTGAACTATATCTTTGTCACCGTTTTACTCGTACAGCTCATCGTTCCATTGTCTGCGATTTGCGCTGTAACCAATGCGCACAACTTTTCATTCAAAGGCTCCCAGAGTCGTCCTGGACATCGGATGTCGACATCGTCCAGACTTCTACAACATATAGTAGGACGAGAATGATGAGCGACGTGTAGAGTTTGGTTTTGGTTCGTCAAGAGAAGGTTTTACTTTTCTTTTGCATACTCAGTCCAAAGTAGCATCTAGTAATGCTGGTCCATAGGTGGGCGAAATTATCTATGATGTTGAAGTTATGACTGTCAGCAGTGACGTGGAAACCAAGTCGCAAATAGAGAAAGTTCGCTGACTAACTTCTAACTTCGTTTAGTATCAAACGACTCGGAGAGGGTTCTGCCACTTCTGACTGTGCTTCTGGTGTTGTTCAGCGTCAGCTTACATAGCCGCATAAGTTTTGCGGGTATAACAGATGCAGACATAGCGACGTAGAGGCAGCTCTTTTCTTCTCTCATAGAATTTGGCAATTTTTTTGCAAATATTGGACATCCAGCTTGTTTACCAATACAGAGCGTAGATTTTTATTTTATTTTTATTTTTATTTTTTTTTTTTTTTTTAATTTATTTTTTTATTTATTTTTATTTTTTTTATATTTTTTAATTTTTTTTTTGTTTTAATTTTTTTTTTTAATTTTTTTTTTTATTTTTTATTTTTTTTTTATTTTTTTTATTTTTTTTTTTTTATTTTATTTATTTATTTATTTTTTTTTTTATTATTTTATTTATTTTTTTTTTTATTTTTTTTTTGTTTTTTTATTTTTTTTTTTTTATTTTTATTTTTATTTTTTTTTATTAGATTTCAAATCCTCTCTCTTACAATTTTCGTCGTAAATATTTTATGAAAATTTAAAAACTTTTATTTTTCTTTTTTACTTTCTTTTATTTGCATTAATTTTTCATCATAAAAAAATTCTTGTAATGAAAATCTAAAGCAACAGCCGCTTAACTTTACCGCAAAGCAATGAAGAAGTGAAATAAAAGAATTCTTTTTATAAACACTATTTTTCTCATTATTTTCTCTATGCCATTATGGCAGATAAGCAGATAAGGAGATAAGTACTACCAGTTTCGTCTGCGTCTAACTCACACATCACATTATCACATTTTGAGTGCTTTCCAACAGAAAATCTTTAGCCGGCGGCGCACTACCTACATACATACACACATACATACATACATATATAAAATTGTATTTGCTTAAGCTGTTGCACGTCTGTTTGTTTGTTAGTCAGTCAGTCAGCCAACGAGGCGAACCGCCAGCGAAATGACAGGTGTCAAAGGGTTGCAACATTTGTTTTATTGTAGATTATTTACATTTGCACCTTTCAAATGCTTTTTAAGTATTTTCTACATTTTGTAAGAATTTTTTTATTTATTTTTTTTTTTTACACTTTTCCATATATACACATGTACATACTTATATCATTACTTCTACACATACGGTCTTAGCCAACGCCTGATGAAAGCTGACGCCACTAGGTAGCAACGCAATGCAATACAACGGTAAATCGTATTGTTGTATTCTTGGCAAAGATTACATAAATTCCATTTAGCGGAAAGCAAATGCCGCAGCAACGCGCTAAACCAAAAACAAAAAGCCAACAAAAACAAACCGAAACCGAAACCATAACCTCCAATGTTAGGCGACCAATGCGGATGTAGAGGGAGGGCGAGTAGGTGGGCTGCAGTGTGCGGTGGTTGTGTTCATAGAGTTACACATCCATATATACATCAGGGGGTGTGTGCATGTGTGCGCTCGTGGATTTGTAAGCAGAAATATCACACCTTTTTCAACGCGACCCACTTTTTGCGCCCAGCAAAAAAAAAAAACAAGAAAGCGCTCGTCTCCTCTGCTCCTTCTTTTTTCTACTTCTTCTTCTGTTTCTTCTGTTCTTGCCATTTCCATTTTCATTTCGAATTTCAATGTTTGCGGCCGTCATTATTTGTATTCTTCTTCTGTTTGTTGGCATTTACCTGCTGTTATTACAAACTGAATATGAATATGTATGTATGTATGTATGTATGTAGGTGTGAGTGTACATTTATTGATGATGTTGTTCTTTTCTCCTCTTTTTTATTTAATTTTTTTTTTGTTTGTTTTTTGTTTTTTGTTTAATCTTTATGAGTGCGAAGGCGCGAGAACAATGTAGCTTTTAGTCTCTCGTCTCGTCTCTTCAGCTTCAATGGCTTTCATTTGTTTTTGTTTGTATATAAATAACGGCGAAAAATATGAGCAGTTACTAAATTGCAATTGCCAAATTCTATTTGTACATTTTTCTTTCTTGTATATTGCTGCCGCCGCTCTGACGCAATTCTGCGTTTCACCTGTTTGTGTCTTCCATTCTTGAGTCATACTCGCACATTACTCAAGATTGAATTTAAAGGAGGAAAAGTCGAGTGAGGCTAACTTTATGTATTTCTTCCGAATGGCTCCGAAGGACCTAAGCACTTCAGTACCGTGGCAAGGACTATTTGAGCAGTGCTAGAGAGTCCTTCTGCAGCGCAAACCAATACTTCTACTGAGGGCTTTTTTAAGAGTGATCAGAGAACTTTTCGCCTGAGTCCTAAGTCTTTTATGCTTAACCAACGGTACTTCTGCTGAACAGTGCTATTTCCTGGTCACTTGAGAACGATCCACCTGGTGTGAAATAATGTATGGCATCACTGTTTTGTTTAATCTATTTCCGCTGGTAAAGTGTGATCCATTTCGAGGTTCCCTATCGTCCGTCGAGGGACGGTCCGTATAGAATTTAGACTTTACATATTCCCACAGGAAAAAGCCTTACGGTGTGATATAACACGATCTTGGTTTCCAATCGACCGGCCCAAAACGTAAAATTATCTGCTCACCGAAGTATTCTCTCAATAAATCCATTGATTGATGCGTTGTGTGGAAAGTTGCGCCGTCTTGTTGAAACCAAAGGTTGCCGAGATCTTGAGCTTCAATTTCAGCCATCAAATAGTCGGTTATCATGGCACGATAATGCTCGCCGTTGACGGTTACGTTCTCAGCAGCATCATTTTGGAAGAAAGATGGGCCGATAATTTCACCAGCCCACAAGTCACACCAAACCGTTTTTTTTTCTGGATGAAATGGCATTACTTGAACGTCTTCAGGTTGCTCTTCGTCCCAAATGCGGCTATTTTGCTGTTTTACTTACCAATTGAGCCAGAAGTGGGACTCATCGTTGAACAAAATTTGGCTCAAAAACGTCGCAAGTTCTTGGAACTTTTCAAGAGTCCACAGAGCGAAGCGATGTCGCTTGGGAAGGTCGAGTGGTTTCAGTTCTTCCACAAGCTGTATTTTGTACGCTTTCAATTTAAGATCTCGACGTGAAATGCCCCGAGTTGTTACATACGTCAGGCCGAGTTGCTGTCCGGTCTTCGTGTACACTCAGCTACGGCCGCTATATTTTCTTCACTGTCATAAGAGTCGACTAAAACGTCGTAGTTCCCGCTACAATCGGGATTTTCTACCGAAACAACACGGAGTTTTATCCACCCATAAACCACTTTTATTCAGGTTACAATCACAACAAAACAGTAGTGTCCGCGCATGTGTTTCGTTGTATTCCTGGGTTAACTACACTAGAACCAGAATTATCTACAGAAAGATCCCCAGTCTTCTTATGTTGTATTGTTATTTTTGATTTTGGTTCTATGTTCTATGAATCACTCATAGTTTGACGAATAGCGCAGAAGGAGCTTGTCGAACCGAGCAGTCATTCGAAAAACTCTGGTAAGACCAAGAGTGAGTTCTGGAATGGCCTGTTTCCAAAAGATTGGGGCATGACCCCCTTTATTTCTCCCTCTGCCATAACATCAGGAACAATTTTAGGATTTCAATTCTCGTTCCGGCCCCAAAAGTACCGTCTTTTTATTAAATGTCTCAAGTGAAAGGTAGGATCCGATTCCAGTTCATCTGTTTACTTTTTACCTAGTAAGTCTAGTGCTCGATTACCCATAACCCTGTCTTACTCACCCTGGACCAATAGGGCGGGGTGAGTAAGTCTGCTTGGAGAGTATTTGCTGTAAGACAGACAGCCAAGCGGCTGCCCTAAATTGACTCAGTGAGCACCAAAATTGTGTAAGTGTTATAGGAAAGTTTTTGGGAACTGTGACAATGGCAAAACTCAAGTAGGTCCTTAATTCCCTGTTCACATACCAAGCGCTGACCTAATGTGTACCACTAAAGATCTTAAAAGCTCTTTTCCAGTTTGAGATCAGAACTCATCCGCGCGCTAGTAGTTCTAACAGAGCCTGAGGCATTCAGTGAGGATTGGGATTTTGTCGAACAAAGAAAATAGATATTGACAAACACCAATCGGTCTAGCGAATAAGAAATACAGGGAACGTGCCTTACCAGCCTATGTGAGATCTTCATGGAATCTGATGTCTCAACCTAAAATAATGAAAAGGCGGGAAATCACAGCTCCGAGGCGGTCATTTGCCATCATCCTTCATGTTCATTGCACAAAAGATCGATATTGATATTGGCTATGTATCATGTAGCACCGTTTTGTTGAAACCACCATGTCATTCTTTTCACTATTACTGTCAGCTTCTGTCTCGTTTTCGAGAGGAGACCCTGTCTTTTCCATATCTTCCCGCTGAGATGGAAATGAGCTTCATGCCAATAGCTGATTTTTCGGTAAAAATACATATCTTCCCCCAGTGATCTTCAGTCCATTGAGCGAGGCGACATTGCATTCGATGATCATGAGGCTACAGTTATTGGATCAACTAGACTTTAGAAGTCTTCATATCGAGGTCTTTCTTCAAAGTCCTACGGAAAGAAGAGAGCTACAGCAGCAAGCTCTGAATACACTGGGCCAGCGTGTAGGCGGATAGTTTTCTCCGTTAGGGAACCAGTTTGACGAACTCGCTGCACAAATTGATCCACAAATTGCCGGGAAGATGAGTTATTCGCCCGAATTTCGTGCGGTTGCATTTGGAGACTCACCATTTTGAAAGTAAGTTTCCCATAATTCCCAATTTTCTTCAAACGTAAGCTTAAATATTTCGTAAACCGCAAATTTTGTACTGAATATTTGACTTATCGGGAATGTCGTTGGAAGTTGTCATAGCGCAAGCTCAACAAGCCGTAAGCCGTAGTTCATACTGCAAGCAAACTGCAGATGGAACACCCTTTACATACTCCTATGTGCATAAATATTCATGTAAAAAATTTTAAATATATTTTAATTTTTTTTTTTTTTTGTAATATTATAAACTAAAATGTTTCTTTTTTGATGTACGTATGTATGTATGTGTTTATGAATTTCGAAACTAGAGGAACACTCGCATTTGTGTATTTAATTTCTTTGAAATTATTGAAAAATTTTCCAATGCACATGTATTGTACATAAACATACCAGGTGTGTTAGTTGAAGTTTGCCGGTTTTACTAGTAGGTGTCGCTAGCAATATGTATTAATTTCTATGATTTGGCATGTATGTAATTTTTTTCTATTGACATTAACCTACAAAAATACGCAAGTCACATTCCGCCAAAATAATAGCGTCATATTTGTTAACTCAGTGAATATGTCGAGTTTCATTCCAAGTAAATCGCATTTGTGGCATTCGTTGCTTTTCTTATTTCATCGAAAGAAAAAAGCAGCTGAAGCTCACCGGTTGCTGGTAGAAACTTATGGTGAACATGCTCCAGTGATTAGAACATGTGAGACATGGTTTCGTCAATTTAAAAGTGGAGATTTCGATTTGACAGACAATGAACATCCTGGTGCAGCGAAAAAGTTCGAAGACGAGGAATTGCATGTTGATCCAACCCAATCGCAACAAAAATTGGCAGAAACACTACATGTGACTCGAGGAGCAATTTGCCAACGTTTAAAAGCCATGGGAAAGATCCAGAAGTATGGAAAATGGATGCCACACCAGCTGAACGATAGACAAATGGAAAATCGAAAAACCGTTTGTGACATGCTGCTTCAACGATTCGAAAGGAAATCTTTTCTGCATTGAATTGTCACGGGGGACGAAAACTGGATTTACCATATTCAGAGAGCCCGACGCGAAAAAAATCATGGCTTTACCTTGGTGAAGCTGGCCTATCGACTGAAAGGCCAAATCGCTTTGGCTGTAAGACAATGCTCTGTGTTTGGTGGGACCAGTGTGGTGTGGTGTCCTACGAGTTGTTAAAACCTGGTGAGCACGTATCGCTACCGACAACAAATGATCAATTTGAATCATGCGTTGATCGAAAAACGGTCGGAATGGGCCCGAAGACATGACAAAGTTATCTTGCAACATGACAACGCGCCGTCTCATACCGCCAAACGGGTGAAAGACACATTAAAAACACTTAATTGGGAAATATTATCGCACCCGCCGTACTCTCCAGACCTCGCCCCGTCCGACTATCAGCTTTTCGCATCGATGGGACACTCCCTTGCAGAGCAGTGCTTCGCTAATTTTGAAGAAGTCGAAAAATGGCTCGTCGAATGGTTTGCCTCGAAAGAGAAAAAGTTTTTTTGGAATGGTATCCATAATTTGCCTGAGAGATGGGCGAAATATGTAGAAACCAATGGTCAATACTTTGAATAAAAAAATTTTGAGATTCCTCTGAAAATTAAGTATTTTCTTTATCGAAAAAATCGGCAAATTTCAACTAACACACCTGGTACATACATACATACACGTATGTACATAAGTTGAGTGGCAGCAAATGCCTACAAGTGGCATAAATTTTATTTTTTGTTTGTGTTTTTGCTATTTTTTTATTTTCTTTTTGTTCAACCAACCGCCTACTCACGACCATTCGTACGCCTTTTGATTAATATGCATACATATAAACATACATACATACATATATCTATAAAAATATATTTAATTATATTTATTACTTTTCTATGTCGGCACATAGATGTGAAGATATTTACGTATTAGTACAAAGATATGTATGCTTTTGGTATGAAAATCACATACATACATGTACAGTATACATACAGGGTTTTCCAATAAGAGAAGTTATTTTGAATTGCCTACTATACCGTTGAACGTCACTTTTGAAGCTGTAATTTGTTGACATTTGATAAGTAAAAACTACACCGGTGATAAAAATGGAGTAATACTCCCTTCAACACCTCTTTGAAATTATTAAACCTGGTAGACACGGTTCGTAAAACTAAAACATTTGTCGGTCGTCGTGAGGCACCTTGTCGGACAAGTTAGTGATGTGAAGAGTAGTAAAACATATGCACCTCGCTTAACAACAACTGTGAATATTGCTGTTGCAGCTCAAAGTGTTGAAGAAACCCCAGGTTTGTCCATTCCTCATCGTTTCCTCGTAGTTCTTTGGAATTGGGCATACCACAAACGTCATTTCACCGTATTTTGTATAAAGACTTGGATCTTAAGGCTTATGATGTGCAGATAACACAAGAACACAAGCCAGCCGAACATCAACAACGTCATGTTTTTGCTGATTGGGTACTTGAAATGCATGAAATTGATAAGGAATTTCATTCGGAAAAATCATCTTGACTGATTAGGCCCATTCCCACTTCGAAGGCTACGTTAATAAACAAAACTGTCGCATCTGGTATCCGGAAAACCCAAGATTTATTGTTGAAAAGCCGCACCATCCTCAACGTATAACAGTTTGGTGCGGTTTTTGGTTCGGCGCGGTCATTGGACCTTACTTTTTCGAAAATGAGGATAGAGCTACAGTTACGGTGGATGGATTGTGACAACAAGTGATGATTAATGATTTTTTATGGCCGTAATTAGATGGTCTGGACAACGTTTACTTTCAGCAAGTCCATGCTACATGCCCTATAAGCGACGAAACCATCGATCTTTTAAGTGAAAAGTTTCCGGACCGTGTTATCTCCCGAAAAAGTGTTCGCAATTGTCCACCGAGTTCTTGTGATTCAACACCTTGCGACTTCTTCCTGTGAAGCCACATGAATGACAGAGTCTACGCCAACAGACCAATGACGATTCAGGACCTCAAAGATGGAATACGTGAAGATATGAGGGCTTACAGCGACCACTGCGATTTGGTGATGAACAATTTCATAAAAAAGCTGTATGCGTGACCGTGGTGGCCATTTGGCTGATATTGTTTTCCCATTATTCCTGGCATATCATCTTCTTTGCATTGAAATAAGCATCCGATCATTTATTGCAAAAAATGCCATTTTTCTTTGAATATCAAAACAACACCTCTTATTGGAAAACCCTTTATTATTTATATATATAGAGAGAGAGAAAGAGTGGGCGTAAGTGAGCTTGTTTGTGACGTATGCATACAATTATTTATCGTAGCGTTTTCCATATGATTTTCAGCGTTTTTCCACACACACACACACACACATGCACCCACATTTACCTTTAACTTGAACGCTTAAATGTATATATGTATGTACGAGTATGTGGGTGTACGTGTATGTGTTGAGTTTTCATTAGCAACGCATTGTAATCTACTTAAGTACTTATTGAATTATTTACATTATGTTGCTATGTGTTTAGTAGTTGTTGTTTTTGGTTGCTGCCTTTTATTTTCAGTTATGTTTTGTATAGATATACACATATGTATCTACATACACTTGCGGTCAAAATAATAGTATCTTGAGGTTATTAAAGTTTTCAGAAACCAAATCTAGTAAATTATTGAGATGAACGGTCATGATTTTTTATGTAAACTTAATTAATTTGTTGCGTCAGGCGCGTGAGGCCGTCGTACAGAAGAGACGTGGCAAGTAAGCGCGCGGAGCACTGTTTCTTCGAGACAATGCAACCGCCCGCGAGGTTGCGAGGGATGCCTTAAAAGCTAATGGATTTTCAGAAATTGACCATCCACCCTACAGTTTGGACCTGGCTGTTCGGACAGTGGCTTTTTCTTTTTTTTTCAAATTTTCAAATTTTCTCTCGTGCTATTATTTTGAACGTAACTGTATGCATAGATATGTGCATGTCTTTCCCACATTATTTCTTGTCATATATTACTACTTATATTATAATATAAACAAATACCTGTTCATATATATACATATATATATGTATATAGATATAAAATAATTGTACAGCACTCTCCCCCTCTCTCTTGCCGCCCTTTTCTCTTTCTTGATTATTTTATTCGCTTCATGTCAACATTATTTCATTATGACCTTCTTAGCCGCCGGGCTTAGGCGGTGACCTCTCGCAACTGCCATCCGCCACCACCCGCCGAAAGAAAGACGAAAACTAATCAACGTCACAGCGCACACCAATAAAAACAAAGACAGTTGTTGCTTTTGCGAAATTCTTTGATTTTTATTCATTAAGTTAATTTTGTTGTTTCTTCGTTTTTTTTTTTGTTTTTTTTTTTTGCTACAAAAACAATTTTCTTTCAAGTTTTTTTTTGCATATTTTCAATTAACTCCTCGCCTACGGTTTGTTTTTGTATTTTTTGCACCTTCATGCTAAGCCGTATTTATACTTATGTACATGTATGTTTGTATGTATGTATGTATGTATGTATGTATGTATGTGTGTAATTGAATGCTAAGTGAAATTAATTTAATTTTCGTTCGCTCGCTGATTCTATTTGCTTAAAATACTCATACTGCTGGCTGTGTTTCATGTCATATCAAGTGGTTGACCGCACATTCATATAGGTATGTATGTACATACATACATATACAGTTGTGGACACATAAATGGCACAAAATTAGAATCTTGCTAAATGTTAAAAATTTTCTACTGAAAGTTGTTGCTGTCGCAGTATCTCTTACATCTGCGAGGCCCAAATATGTTGTTATGTTTTGTTTATTGTTTATTTGCTAATTTTGAGTGACCACATAAATGGCAAAAATTACTTTGCAAATGCATTATCCTCGTTACTGTCAATAAAAGTGCCTGATATTTGCTTATTTGGGTAAATTGTTTTATGAAAAGTTTTTTGAGCGACAAAAATGAATACAAATTGAATCAGGAAAGCAAACAAAAGTCGAAGAAAGGCGAACCATATGAAAAATGCTTGAAGAAGGGAAGAAAAAGGCTGAAATTTCAAAAGTTTTGAATATTTCTTGGAAGAAAGTTTGTAACGCATTTTTTCATGCGTGGAGAGCCCTAATATCATTGTAGTAAAAAGAAATCCATTATTTTTCCAGTAGATAGCGTTATTTATCTGTATCTCGCGTTGTATAAGTCCAATCGGCTTCCGCTAAGATGGCGTTAGAAAGATGATATTAGGTAAAGTAAAAAGTTAGTTCGGTTTTTTTCACGCAAATGGTTCCAAACTGTTTTCTGGCTTATCTTTAGTTCTTCAGCAATGAAATAAGTGATCACGGTCGGACGGTCTGTTTCCACTATTTCCATGATTTCATCGCAATTTTCGACGACAGGCCTCCCGACGCGTGGTGCATCTTTGAAACATCGAAATTACCGGAATGGAACCTAGCAAACCACTTTTGTGCTACACGTTCGTTTACAGTATCGGGCCCATAAACTAAATTAATTTATTCAGCCGCTTTTGCTGCTTTTTCGCCTTGATCGAAGAAAAATTGTAAAATTTAGCGAATTTTCTCTTTGCTGGTGTCCATCTTTGACGAGCGCTCACAACGCACTGAGCCAATCAATCGAAAAACTGTCAAAGGCAAACTTTTAGGGCGAATAAACACGTTTTCAGCGCCGTATAGTATGACATCTATCTCTTATAACAAAATTTTTACTTTACCTAATATTTGGTTCGTGCGGGTTTTTTCGAAAATTAAGACTTAATTGTGAAAAAATTGTCTTGATCAACTCCTAATACTTTTGCAAGTTCTTCTTGCGTCTGGCATGCATCTGCGTCGAGCAATGTCTCCAATTCTTCGTCTTGAAATTTTTTTTTGGCTGTCCGGGTCGTTCTACGTCGTCTAAGTCGAAATTGTCACTTTTAAACCGTGCAAACCACTTTTGGCACGTTCGTTCGGTTAAAGCATGGTCACCATAAACGTCCAGTAAAATACGATGGCTTTCGGTAGCACTTTTCTTCATGTTAAAGTAATGAAGAAGAACTCCCCGCAAAAAGACTTTATCTGGTACAAATTTCGACATTTTCAAATGAATAAAACAAATTGTTGTTCACGCTAAAACAAATGACATCTACTGAAAACGACGCGAAATGACAGTACCTTTGAAATGAAGATAGCCGAAGATGAACACAACGCGAAATAATACTAGTAGAGCCCTCTCCTTACTTTTTTTGGTTCACTTCCCGGAAAGAAAAACTATTGTTAATCTAGAAAAAGGGCTATCTATGATCTAAATATTAAACAAATGGGCCCATAAATACAGGTTTTCTGACTAGATCGATACCAGACCTATTTTCCCAGAAAAAAATGTTCGGCACCAATTTTATGTAAATCAAACGATAAATATAAATTTTTCAAAAAGATCGGCATTAGATCCAGTTTCCGGAAAATAATTTGTTATAGGATGCCTACGCTTTCTAAAAGGCCAACTACGAGCAAAGTATTGTCTCATCGAAAACAAACGTTTAAAAAAACAACACTTTATAATCTGGAACAGGTGCACAGTTACGTTGACGTGAGTATCAATATGGACCCTGAACTAAACTTTACCATCCACTTTGGTGTGACAATTAACACAGCAAAAGATATATTGATATTTAATAAAACGGTGATCAGAGGAATTCGACGACCCTTATGTCTCCAAAACTTTGTTTACAACATTAGTAAGACTTATTCTGAAATACGGCACGATAATTTGGAACCCGAGGTACTAAATTTACTCTGATAGAATAGAATCCATTCAGATGCAATTTCTCCTTTTTGTCTTGAGATATTTGCATTGGGACTATCAATATCATCTCTTCCTTCCTATACTAGTCGTCTGAAACACTCTTTTGCGCAAGAATTTGCATAAAATCATCGCTGTGAAGGTTTAAAAGGTCTAATCGGTGCAAGAACTGAAGTCTCATAACCAACCAGTTTGATTTCGCTTTTGCTAAATGT
This sequence comes from Ceratitis rosa, assembly GCA_037013455.1. Lineage (NCBI taxonomy): Eukaryota > Metazoa > Arthropoda > Insecta > Diptera > Tephritidae > Ceratitis > Ceratitis rosa. The sequence goes on from JAWMAG010000054.1 coordinate 12,892,460, forward strand.
GCCGAAGATTGCAGGAGATGAGGGTCTGGTGGATGAGGAACTTGGACGGTCGAGATCATTGGTATTTTTTTCGACATCGAGGTTAGAGCTGCCCTTCTTATCAATGACAATCGTTACATCTAAGTATAAAGGCTAGGACAACCCTCCGGAGACGATTCATGACTTGAAAATGTGTTGGAAAATGTGGTTAAAAGATAGTTCAGAATAAAATTACTGTAATGCCAGTCGCGGCAACAATATAAAGAAAGTGGTGTTCCACCATTAACCGGAATGTTTAGACAATTTAGGTAAGGTTAGGTAATACAGGCTCTCAGGACATTCAAAAACTGCTAACCTTTTGTAATGTCAGGTGGGGAGGTTCAGTTAAGTTGGAGCTGAAGTTGAAGAGAGCCTTGATATCTGATTTTGATATGTACATCTTTCATTTAGCTCTTTGAATTGCGAAATTCCTAGATATCTTAGACAATTTCTGGATAAGCCCGGGCAGAAGAGGAGACGATGTTCCAGTGTCTCTCATGCCTTTGCACGTGCGAAAAATCTGCTTACGTCCTGTGCTCTTGCAGATAATTTTAGCGATGCTGGTTGTCGTTAAGGTATTCCATCTCACACTGATTCGTCTATCAATCCTTTAAGAAATTTTATTGTGCAACATTTTTAGCGACTTGCTTATTTTCTGTACTAGTTTTGTAGCCAAACGGTTGGAGCTTTTGGCAAACTCATCTATTATTTCGTTTCCACGAATTCTCTTGTGGTCTTGATGTATTTTAATGGAGGCAAAATCAATGGAAAATTTTTTTTCTGTATTATTTTTTAATAATGTAAAAATACAAGTTTTTTGTCATATTTTATTGTAGCTCTTAAATTTCCTAATATGTTTTTTATTTGCATCTTTTTTAAATAATTTTATTACTTTAGCTTCAACCTTTCAATTAAAATATTAATAATTTTTCTCCTTCTTCTCTTTCAGGTAAGTAAAATGGAGCACACATACCCTAAAAATCAATCTACATACTACACTTCATTCCTAGTAAGTAAGTTCTGTGGCACTTTCAAAGTTCCTGCCGAAAGCTCCGCTTGAAACAAATTTTCAATTAAAGTTGGGTTCCTTTGCTAGCAAACTCCAAAGAACACTAGGTTGGCAATCGAATAACTTAAAAATAAGCTAGTTGAGTCGATTTAAGCAGTTTGACTGGGACATGCTTTAACTCTATTGGGAATTTCTGCTGAAAAATAATTAACGTTAAACGATCGAAAATTATTCTGGCATGGTCACCTCGATGCTCCTGCACGGCTTCAGGTTGTCTTCAATTGTTGCACATCATGGGTTTTTTCCGGACAAGAGTCGGAGTCAACCAACGATTGCTCTTTCATAAGGGTCCCTACTGGTTTTGCTCGTATTCCTCGTTACCTTTTTATCCCACTAAAGCCTCGGCGTATCATAAAATTTTTTAGTTCCAAATCAAAAGCTTTAAATCTCAACCATTTCAGTGGGGGCAAAAAAGAAAAATATGAAAAATTGTCAAGCGCACACATAAATCAAAGAAATGAACGGGTATTGAAATGCTCATTGAAATTCATCTTATCTTCAAATCGAATCAACAACATCTTGTCAGCGCAACAAAATATGCTGATTTGCAAAAAAGCTGTGGATTTTTTTGTAGTTTTTTTTGTGGAAAAAGGAGAAATGGAGAAATATGACAATCTGAAGCCATCAAATCAACATTTATTTTATATATTGCATATTTAAATTGAATGTATAAATAATTTTATGTATGCAAATTGAGGGCATATACACGTATATACATATGTACTCGTTTAAAGCCTTGTATATGAGCGCAAACACGTGCCAACAATATAACAAAATGATAGGATAATTTGTATGGACATAGTAATTTAGCAGAGTTTTTGACTCATCTACGAAGTGGTGCTGTGGTACTCGTATTTAGATAAGTTTCAAGCCCTTAAAAGTGAATGTTATTGAAGAAAGAAGCTATAAACTTAGGCGTCTTAAGTTTTTTTAACCATTTCTAGCTGAAGAATTTTATAAATTTTTTGTTTTTATTCAAATTATTACATACGAGGGCTGCTGTATATATTTCTGGCCTAATAATGAAAATACGAATATTTATCAACGAAAATGGTTTTATTGCTTTTCAAAATATTCTCCATCAAGATTTATACACTTTTGCATGCGCTCAAACCAATTTTCGAAGCTCTTTTTCCACTCCGATTGAGACACCTCCAAAACATGGTTTTTGAATACTTCAACAGCATCTTCTGGCGACGAAAATCGTTGACCACGCATTATTTTCTTGATGTGTGGGAATAAAAATAAGTCATTCGGTGCCAAGTCAGGGCTGTACGGCGGATGACCCATAAATTCGACGTTTTGGCCGGTCAAAGAGGCGCTGGTTTGAGCCGATGTGTGAGAGCTCGCATTGTCATGGTGCACAATGATTCGTCTTGTCTTGTTCGTTTTTCGAATTTCTCCGAAGACTTCAGGCAAACAAATGGTGGTGTACCACTCAGAATTGACTATCCTACGTTGCTCAAGCAGAACAGTCGCCACATGACCAGTTTTACCGAAGAAACAGGCGACCATTTGCTTCGAAGTGCTTCTTCCACGAACAACTTTCGTTGGATTTGGCTCGTCTTGGAAGACCCACACGGTCGATTGCTGTTTTGTTTCGGTCTCATACGCATAGATCCATGAATCGTCACCTGTGACGATCTTATAAATGTCTTTTGAAGCACCGCGAACGTATTTTTTCAGCATTTCTTTACACCAATCCACACGAGCCATTGAGCGATTGTCAAATTGTGCGGGATCCAACGAGAACAAACCTTTTTTACGGCCAGGTGTTCATGCAATATCGAATGTATGCTGGTGGGAGAAATGCATAGGCACGCCTCTATCTGAAGGTATGTTACATGACGGTCTTGCATTATCAGTTCTCGTACGGCATCGATGTTTTCTGGCACAACGGCTGTTTTTGGACGACCTTCACGGAATTCGTCTTTGAGCGAGCGTCGGCCACGATTGAATTCGTTGTACCAGTTTTTCAAAATGTCAGATTGCACCTGGCCACACTTAGTGTTGCCTAGGCCAGACCTATATATAGCAGCCTACGTATGGTATATTGGTCAATTAACAAGTAAATAGATTCGATTTATGTTAAATATACACCTTTTTGCTTGATAACCTTTTGCCATTTAGAAGATAATGTCATTATGCCTCTCTCGTAGAAACCATTGTCCTATTGACAAAGAATTTGGGACAATCGATTTGCATAGGCTTCTCTTGAGGAAAAATTTTCTCCAGCCAAATTAGCCACCATAAACAGGAACCGCTGATAATCATTTGGTGCGAGATCCAGACTCCTTGCCGCTACTCCTGGCTTAGAGATCGTGTGTGCCGGCACATTGTCCTTCGATCACAACCGCCTTCGTTTAGCGCTGTTGTAAGTTTTCCAGTTTTCATCACCATCCGCTTCAGAAATGGGTTCCTTTTATTACGATTCAACAGCATTTCGAAGATGGAAATTTGGTCCATGAGGTTTTTTCTTGTCAACTCATGTGGCGCCCATACATCGAAGTTCTTTTTGTTTCCAGCCCTTTTCGGGTGGTTGCTAACTGTTTTTTATGCATTATTTAGCTTCAGAGCAATCGGACCAGTGCTCGTATGATGGTCAGACTCGAAGATTTCCAATACTTTATCGACATTTTCGACAATTGGCATTCCACATCGGAACGAAATCGGTAAAACCAAAATTGTGCAAAAATAATGGATGCATAGAAGGCTTAGTGTCTGAATAACTAGGGGATGAACCTGCAGCCTAAACCATTGATCGTAAGTTTGAGAGTGTGTTCTGCTTAAGAATTTATTTTTAAATCGTTCGAATTATATAAAATTTGGTGCTTTTTATCTAAATTACCATTGGGAACTCAAGGTTTCTTTCGGGAATTGCACATGGACGTTGTTTTTTTTTTTTTTTTTTTTAAATCGAATTCAAGGCTCGACTAACTTGATTTGTGGAGGAACATAGATAGCCATAAGCCTATGATGATATTTAAATAAATTTTTCACGATATGGACCTATGACCGATCTTTTAGAAGCCATCCGGGCAACATCGGCCTCTTTGCTTTTCTTTTCGGAAAGTAGAGCTGTTACCGATCTATTCGAACTCGAATTTAAGGTTCAATTTGATTGTCATTTGGAATCTACAATAGATAGCTCTTTTCCTGGTTTAATATGTGGAATTTATTCTTCGCGGGATCGATCTATTCGAAAGAATTTATCTCTTCCAGCATTCGTCTGTGACTTTTAAGTATAAGTGTTGAGATGTAATTTTGCAGAGCGACGAATAATGAAGTCAGACTCGATCAAAAGCTTGCTGAATATCTAAAAACACTATCGAAACAATATTCCTTACTTTCCAGCGCATTAAAAATAAATCGAATAATACGATGGCATTGTTCAGAAAAGTGCCGTATTTCGTACGGAATCCAAACTGTTGTGCCGAAATGATGGAGCTCTTATCTAAATATATTTTCTCAAATAATTTGGAGAAACTTACCAGTAGGCTTATCGGCCTTTACGACTTCAGCATATTTTCATATTTTCCTGGCTTATGGATCATAGTAATTTCTGGGCATTTCCATAGAGAAGGAAAGTGGTGGAGACGTAGTCTTTTGTTAAATAAAAGTGTTAACAGTACTTTTTTTTGTTAACAATTTAGCTACTCCTAAGCGTGAAAAATACTTGCCACACTTCTATATTCATATGAATTTCCACTTAACGGTTGTTTTCGATACAAAAAATACTGTTCACACAGACAGTCAATTAGTTAATTGAGCGTGTGAGCTTTTAATTATAGCATTACTAGTGCTATAAAATCTTGTGAAACTTCAAATACTACCCTGTGTGTATCAGCTGTCTTATGCTAATTGTTTTCACTTAACTGAATGTGTGTGTGACCGCAATTTAAAGCTCACCCAATTAGCCTGCAGCACTTGAGAGCACAGTAGCATTTACTGCTGGGTAAATTTGTATGCATTCATATCAGAATGTATATACATATGTGTGATTAAGTTCAATATCAGAAATATTTATGTAATTTATTTTGAAAAATCATGCAATCGACAAGAGAAAATTATATCACCTTGTGTGTGTTTTATTTTTTTAGTTTCTTTTTCATACATTGACATATTTATGGTGTTACACGCACATACATATGTATTTAACATATTTTATATACTTTTCAATGCTTTGCCCTCCTCAAAACTTATGACATACTAAATGTTTTTCCGACGTCACTGCAAATGTCACATTAATGGCCTGCTAGAGAGACAAAGTAATGAAAAATGTTGCTGCTGGCGGTAGCAGGCAGCTACATACATAAGCATACTCGTAGATACAAAAGTTCAACAAGTTTATTTTCTCTCTTCGTCTGCACATATACCATATAAATGTGATTTGTTTTTCAGTTTCATTTTATATTATTTTTATTTATTTTTCTTAGTGTTTTTTTGACACTTCGGATTTGTTTCGATTTGATTTTTTTCTATTTATAATTTTTTTATTTTATTTTAATTTTTTTTTTTTTATTTTCCTTTTTTTATTTTATTCAACTAAAAATAGCGGTGATATTAGTCATAGAACGCCACCGACGCCAACTTTTCGATTAGCAATGGCTTTGGTACATTTGCATAAAAATTTATGTACTGTTATATATGTGTGTGAATATATTATGTATTATTTTTTATATACTCGTAAAGCAAGTAATTCGTTTGGGCTAACGATAAAGTTCCAGTGAAATTAAGCAGGCTAATGTTTATTCGTACAGAAAAATGTATGTATGTTTTTGAAAATTTTTAGTCACAACACCGTTAATATCTCATTATTAAAAGCAATAGTATATTAAAGTATAATATTCAAAGAATATTGCGTAAAAAATTTTTGCAAAAAACAAAAATCGGCTAATTTATTATTAAAAAATAAAAGTAATTACGTACGTTGTGATCGCTCGTCAAAGAAAAGAAAATTTGCTAAATTTAAAAATTTTTCTTCGATCAAGGCGAAAAAGCAGCTAAAACGGCTGAAACAATTAATTTAGTTTATGGGCCCGATACTGTAAACGAACGACGAACGTCTAGCACAAAAGTGGTTTGCTAGGTTCCGTTCCGGTAATTTCGATGTCAAAGATGCACCACGCGTCGGGAGGCTTGTCGTCGAGTCGAAAATTGCGATAAAATCATGGAAATAGTGGAAACAGACCGTCACGTGATCACTTATTTAATTGCTGAGGAACTAAAGATAAGCCAGAAAACCGTTTGGAACAATTTGCATAAAAAAAAAACCGAACGTACTTTTTACCTAATATTTAATTGTTGAGAAAAGCAAGAATCATTGCTAAAAGGTGAGTCTGATAGATCGAAGCTGCTGGAATGAAAATTAAAATTGTGACACAATCGGCGAAAGGGTTCATTCAATTCATAATTTATATTACATGACTTTCATAGTAAAGGCCTAAACTGCCTAAATACACATGTTATTAAAGTTTACCTGAGACAAGAGCCATGAACTGCAAATTGATCCGTTAAGAAGTTTCACTACGATTACGACGAACAATGATTTAGAAGCTTTAAACGGTTAGTATAGGGAGGAAGATTTATCGTAGAGTTCCATCGGAAATGTCTTAATGCAAAAAGTAAAAACTGTTTTTGAACAGACTCGTAGCTTATCGGAATGAACTTGATAGTTGGGGTTTCATATATGTGAACCATATTCTAATATTGGCCTCATCAAAGTCGTATAAGGTGCTTTAGTTACAAAAAGGCCCTTAAATTCTTTTGACCATCTTTTGATAGAGCTTGTGGTTTTGATATGAAGATGGAAGTTGAATTCAGGGTACACTTGTTCTAATCTATGGTCATTGTTACCACACCAAAGAGCTAAATTGTAGTAGTAAGGAGATCGAAGACGTTATTTAACTAGTAATGATTGCTTCAAAAAACTTGAGAGTATGAGTTGTGGGGAAAATGCTTTCAAGTTTTGTACACTAAAAAATCTAGTAGTTTGCAAGACTTTTCTCTCGAAGACCTGACTCATCAGATACTACCAGCGTCGACGTTGGGTTCTTCATCGTCAAGAGATTACTTTACTTTTCAATTGCCTATAGACAAGACTGGCTTTCATGGCTGACATTATTATTGGTGTTGATGTTGGTTTCTAGATCGGGGATTGGGAATTCCGTATGACACTGACTTTTTATTTAAATGTCAATAGAACTTCGTCTTACCGACGCTCACTACCAGATCTATTCGTTTCGCTTTTTTATCCAGTCTGGAGAAAGCAGAACTAACAGCGCGTTAGTTGAGACCAATGATATCAATATTATTGACATAAGCCGATACGATAAAGGGTCACCTTGGTTGAATCTCGTTTAGTATCGATTGGCTCGGAGTGGTAATTCTAATATTAATAGAGCTTTTGGTGTTGCTTAGTGTTATTTTGCATGACCATCTAAGTCTTGCGAAAATACCGAACTCTGGCATAGCTCATTTCCGTGGTTTTGCGAAAACGTAAGCCACGCAGCTGAAAATGTGAATAGCGTTTATGGTCCTGATACTGTTACAGTTCATCATGCACAATTTTCGTTTCCGTTTTCATTCCGGTAATTTCGATGTCAAAGATGATTCAAGGAAATCGTCGAGTCTGACCGTCATGTAAGCACTGTTTCGATTACCTAAAGATTGCACAAAAAACCGTTTGAAACCATATGAATAGGGCTGGAGACGAAAAGAAGCTCGATGTATGGGTGCCACACCACACGGGTCAAAGCAAAAAAAAAAAAACCTCATGGACCGAATTTCCATCTGCGAATCGTTGCTGAATCGCAACAAAATCGACCCATTTCTGAAGCGTTTGGTGACTGGCGATGAAAAGTGCCTCACTTACGACAACGTGAAGTGAAATCGGTCGTGGTTGAAACGCGATGAGCGGAAACGGAGGCCAAGTCAGGATTGACGGTCAGGAAGGTTTTGCTGTGTGTTTGGTGGGATTAGCAGAAAGTTATCTACTATGAGCTGCTGTCATGCGGCAAAACTCTTCACTCGGAACTGTACTATCAAAAAATAGGCCCTTCTGAAGGAAGTAATCGTCCAGAAGCGGCCAGCTTTGGCCAGAGGCATAATAAAAACAGCGCATATTTGACCTAAATCGAATCATTCTAACTATGGTAATGAAAGCCTTCAATTCCATGCAAAAATAATGGATTACTTTTTACTACACCTAATACAATACGCTCGATAAGATCTTATATGCGATATTGAATATGCTTATCCCACCATAATTGGCGGCTCTTTTTGTGGATTTGATAGAGCACACTCGGGCAAAATTTTTTTCGAAGATATTCCGAGAAGAAACTAATGCATGCACCTCATGTTTGAATAGCTCAGCCGGTAGGCCATCAACACCCGCCGCTTTGTTATACTTCAGTCCGGTGATAGAACACCTATGCCATCGTCATAGATTCGTCATCACCGTATGTTTAGTTTTTACTGCTATTAAGCAGACTGGATAAGTGGAAACTTAATATAGGTATTCTGCACAGTAGTCAAAAGATCCATTTTCTAGCTTTTTACGGTTTTGAAACCGTCTAAAAGTCATTTAGTGATTTCAAGTTTTCGAAGAATTTCCGAGCATTTCCCGTGTGGGCAATCTATACGAGTGCTTCATACCCAAGCAGGCTCTCTCATTCTATGTCTGAAAATCATCTCGCTACTCTTTTCAGTTCTCAGTATCTCGCCCATAACGTTCGAGATAGGCAGTATAGTAAGCTAATCATGATCGTATCATCTCTTTTTTCGACTCTGTAAAAAACAGTATTTTCGTTATCCTTTAAACTATATGCTACAGAGAGAAAAACAAAAAAAATAATAATAATAATTTTGGCCTTAAAAATAAATATTTTTTTTTATGAAAGCAAATTTTAAATATTTTATATACGATATGTACATATAATAAATTAATGCAATAAATCCAAAATACCACATAAAATTATTAAAAATTTTAAATCGTAAAAAGTGCTTTATCCAATTGCAAGCGCAAAGTCAAAGGCAATGAAAAACTTCAATATTTTTATTAAAAAAATTTTATGCACGCACTGAAATATTTATTTAATTGAATGAAAGTTAACGTCAAACGCGCACACTCATAAACACATAAACACACTTACACAAAGTGACGGAAAGTGCGTTAATTTTGCAAGTGAGCCACAGAGATAAGCCCACAACGCGGTCCAACTTACTACAGAGGCCGCACACACACACACACACACACAGCTAACCAAACAACCAAACAACCAACCAGCTAACAGCCATCGAGCAATTATTTAACCACTTGATTGCTGTACGTACAAGCAAACACACCAACAAACACACACGTCAAAAGCCCGCTTGTAAGCGTTATAATCGTTTGTGGAATGAGTTTAACTACCCACCTGCCCAGCTGCCTGACTGCCAGTGCTGCTTATTGAGTGCCGATAGATATTAAAATTTACATTTTCCACTTATCGCACTTTTAATTTATTCAATTTGATGAAAGCCAACAACGTGTGAATCAGTCAGTCAACGGCTGGGTGTAAGCGACAAACAGCCAGCAGATTTAATGCAAAAGCCCACATGCTTTACATACATACATACATATGTAGGTATATGAAACAAATTGTAGGCATCTACTATCTATTAATGTGTTGTGGGTAATGTATGTATGCCTGTGTGTATGTACATACGTGTATGTACTGTAATAGGTTATGCATATTTATTTGCGGTTTGGTTTGGTCTAAGGGAAGAAGAAACCAATATTTTTGTGCGCTATTTGGCAATGCGGGCATTTGGAAGCACTTAATGTTACCGTTAAAATGCAGGTGGTCTGTCTGTGTTATGTGTGCGCATGTGTGTGTGTTCAATTTATGGTGTAAAGACTTCGTTATCTCTCATACTAAATTTACAAACTTAGCTATCGTTTTTTATTTTCAAAACGCGTCCGCAAATATACTACCGCGGGTTACGTTCGTCCCAGCTGCATTTTTCCGTACAATATTCCTTGATCACCTTCAAGTCCCAGACCAAATCGATTACGTTGACATACATAGACGTCCCATCGGCCGACTATGGCATAATTGGAATTACAACTCCACGTCTGAAAAAAATTAAAGAAACGCGAACCGATCGATCGCTATCGAAACTGAAAGCGAGGTAGGGCGGACCGTCAAGCCCTTAAAATGAGCGACCCCTCGATGTATACTATTTGCGAGAGGATAAGACTGCTCCATATCACATATTAATTAATTGATTACTTTACTCTATCACGGGGTCCCTTGATCGAGCGCACATATGCCCATTGGCGCGTTGTGTTACATACATGGGGGCCCCTCCCGCCTATAGAAGAAATTCCTTTCACCTTTCTAGATGCTGTTGTTGTTGTTGCTGTTATAACCGCAAAAATATTCTTCAAAGTAATTTTTGGGGAATTTTGCGGGAGTGACAGTCCTTAGCCGAATAAAAAATCCGGGTTGTTCCGGTATAAAGACCCGACTGTCGCGGGAACTATTGGATTTTAGTCGGCTCTTACGACAGATATGCCTTGCCGCGGGTGAATTCCTGAACCCCTAGCCCGCAGGGAGGCTGAAACTACTTGCTGACGCTCTATCTGCAAGGCAGTCAAAGTAGAAGTTACGCAGGAAGTGATGTTGGACTGCACTGAGAGTGTACCAGTGGCAGTGGTAGTACTCCTGCGGCTCCTCTTCATTTATGTAGCTGCAATCGCGACAGAAGTTATTAGAGAAGTAGTCCATACTTCTACAATGAGAGTCCCTAACAAACAGTGTCCGGTTGTTATTCTCGTGAAGGTTCTGTGCAAAAGGAGCAAATACTTAGTTCTTTTTGTATCGATCAATGGTCAGATTTGTTTAGTCACATTGCAGGTGGTTTCATACTGCCATTGGCCATTGGCCTTGCTGGTGAAGGCCGAATCTGAGCAGGTATTTTGCAGAGGAAATAAGTATGTCCGCATCGTGTGCAAAGTATAGCACGCTTAAGCTTTTACACTTTCTTGCTAGCTCGTCGGTGTTGCAATTACCTAGTATACCACTATATCCAGCGATCCAAACCACGATCGTTTTGCATAGAGCCGGGAGTCTGTTTAAGATTTCTCTACATATTATTGTCACCTTTGAGGTGGTGTGCTTACAATGAGAGGTTTGACAGCTGGGCTGTCTGAATACGAGTATATTGTGATAGGCTGAAATGTTGTATTCGATTTGAGTATCCATGAAGCGGCTTCCATTATTGCAGTTGGTTCGGGAAGTCTCTTGCTCATCTTGATTGCAAGTAGTTCCAAGTGAACTTCGCAACCCACCTTGCCATGGGGTTTTGAACCGTCAGTGAAGATGGGTACAGATCTTTGATCCAGAATTGTTACGTCTTCCCATTCATTGCTCTCTAAGACATTTGTTGAAAAATTTTGACAAAAGTGAAGTTATGTCGTCCACCTCCTGCAAAAAATAGTCAAACAAACTCAAATCGTGGCTGCTAGGCGGCTAGTTGACGTCGCCGTTGAGCACAGTGCGCAAAATACCGATTTTTAACGTCGGCTCTGTGTCAAGTTGCGACATCCTGTTGAAACCACACACTTACATGTCATTCTCTTCAACATTTGCAAACCAATAATCCCTGAGCATGACACGATAATGATTGTAATCGAAGTAAAATGGATCAATGAGGCCGTCGGTGCACATCCCGCAGAAAACCGTCATTCGTTGAGGATGCATTAGCATTTGCGTGGTGATGTGTGGGGTTTTCTGAGCACCAAATGCAGTAATATTACTTAATAACCAAGTCGTCGAGGTGAAAATGAGCTTAATCGGGAAAGTTGATTTTTTCAGTAAAAAATACTCTTCCTCTGCCAAGCGATTTTCAGCCCATGAAAAGAGACTTCAGTTCTTAGGCCTTTTAGACTTTGTAAGCTTTCCTACAAATGTTCCAACACACTCTTAGCAGTAATATTTTCCCTCTGAGGTCACTGTCCAATAACAGCTAGGCGAGCTCGCTGAAAAATTTGATTTGATTGTCCGGGAAACAAGTAATTTCGCCCGAATTCAGTAATTTCCTTGTAGTGACGGTTAAGACTCATCATGCCGGGAGTAAATTTTTAATATTAGGTCAAGTAAAAAGTTCGTTCGGTTTTTTTTTATTGATTTTTCAAAACATGATAACTGTGGGTACATTTGTACGATTTAAGTCAAATATGCGCCGTTTTGTTCGTAAACTTGTTGTCAACGAGATGCCAATTTCATTATACCCCTCTCGTAGAAGGCTCCGTCTCTTTTGGCAGAAAAGCAATTTTCACAGGCCTCTCTTGAGGCCAACTTCTCACCATTAAGCGCGTTCGCCATGGACAGGAAAAGATGGTAATCACTTGGTGCCAGGTCCGGACTATAAGGTGGGTGCATCCGAGCTCCTGGAACTTCTGGCGCGTCATCAAAGAAGTGTGTGGTCTGGCGTTGTCCTGATGGAACACAATTCGGCCTCTGTTGATCAAAGATGGCCTCTTCTGGATGAGTGCTGCCTTCAAGCGGTCCAGTTGTTGGCAGTAGAGGGCCGAATTGAGTGTTTGGCCATTGGGGAGCAGCTCGTAGTAGATGATTCTTTGCCAATCCCACCAAACACACAGAAAAACCTTCTCCGTCAATCCTGGCTTGGCCATTGTTTCCGCCGGCTCACCGTGTTTCGCTTGACGTTGTCGTAAGTGATCCATTTTTCATCGCAAGTCACCAAACGCTTCAGAAATTGGTCGATTTTGTTGCGATTCAGCAGCGATTCGCAGATGGAAATTCGGTCCATCATGTTTTTTTGCGTTAGTTCGTGTGGCACCCAAACATCGAGCTTCTTTTTGAATCCAAGGTTATGCAAATGGTTCCAAACGGTTTTCTGGCTTATCTTTAGTTCCTCAGCAATTAACTAAGTGCTCACGTGACGGTCTGTTTCCACTATTTCCATGATTTTATTGCAATTTTCGACGAAAGGTCTCCCGACGCGGAACCTAGCAAACCACTTTTGTGCTACACGTTCGTTTACAGTATCGGGCCCATAAACTAAATTAATTTTTTCAGCCGCTTTGGCTGCTTTTTCGCCTTGATCGAAGAAAAATTGTAAAATATAGCGAATTTTCTCTTTGCTGGTATCCATCTTTGACAAACGCTCACAACGTCAATCAATCGAAAAACTGTCAAAGACAAACTTTTAGCGCGAATAAACACGTTTTCAGCGCCGTATAGTATAACATGATACGACACGTAACACTATGGACAATAACGCCATTTCTTAGATAGAAAGCGAACGAACTTTTTACTTGACCTAATATTTCCCAATTTTCTACAAGATTAAGCTTAACGAATTTGTAAACCGCTAACCTTGTACTGAATATTTGGCACATTGGGAATGTCATTGCAGGTATCAAAGTTCAAATAAGACGTAGTTCAAGAAGCAAACTATAGACGGTCAACCCTTGCATGAGTTATGAACCAAAAAATACCTTAAATAAGAGTTTTAAAAACATTTTGACTCTGGCGCCATCTAGCCCAACGATTTTGGATCTTTTATTTCAAGTTAGATCTGGACTAAACTTCCATGAGACTGAGAGGTAGTATATATAGTTGCCACTATAACAACGAATTTACCTCTTTATCACATATTCTATAACAACCGTTGTTTCCATGCTTCCCCGGATGGTTCCGAAAAAAATAAATCATGTTCATAAATTCACCTTCCTCTTTACATACATATGTACGATTATATATGTATGAACTCCACACTGCTTAACAGCTTTGTAAGAGGAGAACTCCTGCTCTGAAGCAAACATATTAAATTGAGTTCATTTGAAATTCATTTGATTTTCGACGCAGGACAGAGAGAGAGAGAGAGGCAGAGATAGAAACGTACAACCAACAACAACAAATGCTTTAATACAATTTCACAACTTAGCACTAGCTCATATTAGCGCTATTAACTTGGCAAGCTACTCGCATTCCCACCTGAGTATTGCTATACGAGTATGAGAGATTTTATATGAATGTTTGATAACAGTCATACATATATGTTATACAGGGTGGTCTATTTTGAGGTTTCAGTTTTTTCTTGAAATTCCTTTTTTATTATAAAGTTTGGAACTTTGCATTTTATGGGAAACACTACATCATTGAAATGATCGTCACTCGAATTTTTGCAAGCTGCGAACCGTTTGAGGTAATTTTCGTCCACTTTTTGGCCCATATTGGGCGGTGATTAAACTATGACTTGGCGAATGTTGGTTTTTCAGGGGCTCAAGAGTTTAAGGTTTATCCGCATAAACACGATCTTTCGCGTAAGCCCACAAAAAGTCCAACGGTGTCAAATCGCACGATCTCGGTGGGCAATTAACATCGCCAACATGAAAGATTCCGCGGCCGGTAAGATTTCTCTCGCAATAAAGCCATATAAGCTCGTGCTGGAACCATATATTGTCCGAATAGGCAGGGACGGCATCGCCGTTGTCGTTTGCTAAGAAGTAAAGTTCAATCACACCCCTGAACCAAAGAGAGGACCAGACAGTAAGTTTTTTTCAGGTGATGTGGGCTCTCTTTAATTATTGAGGATTGGTGAATTGAGGGTTTTAGCTCATTGACGCTTCTGTATTGACGCCCATTATTGTAAACTTTCCCTGCCATTACTCCCCACAGATTTTCTATATGGTTACAATCCGGACTGCATGCCGGCTAATCAAGTAAAGGCACTTACTGGCTCTCTAACCATGCCTTTGTTTGCCGTTGAAATAACGCTCTGAATTGTACTCGATTTCTTTCACTTGCCTTACAAATAGTGTGAGGTTTTGTTGGAGTAAGTCTCTGCATGCTGTGGAGTTCATGTGGCAAGTTATGGGTACCAGATAAGCTTAGAATCGTTTGGTTAGATCGTCCCAGTAACAACTGTAGCAATCTGGTCCAACTAAATTGAATTTTTTCCCTTCCGAAAAAGTAACTGCCTGTTTTCTGTCCTCCGTATTCTTCTTGCAAGCGCAAGATTGAGTGCGATTCTTCCTTTAATAATTTAACTGGCACGCGTTCTTCTTGAGTCAAATAAGATACTTTAGGCATGATTATCAATAATAAAAATATAAATAAATAAAATTCTTAGCTATTGGGTGTATGCATTAATTCGTGCGGTTTTTTTTTCGAAAATTAAGACTTTATTGTGAAAAAATTCAAAGTATTGCCCATAGGAAGCTACGATGTTTGCCCATCTTTCTGGCAGTTTTTGGATCCCATCCCAAAAGAACTTCTCCGGCTTGGAGGTCAAGAAAGAATCGAACCAATTTCTGATACCCTGTTCTGAAGTGAAGTGTACTCCGGTGAGGGCATTCTGCATTGACCTGAACAAGTGGTAATTGGAAGGTGTTATGTCTGGGCTATAAGGTGGGTGAGGTAGAACTTCCCACCCATAGTTTTCCAAATAGTTTTTAACTGGCCTTGCAACATGTGGCCGAGGGTGGTCATGATGAAAAATTATTGATTCGTGTCTGGTCGCATATTCTGGTCGTTTTTCCGCGATGGCCTTTTTCAAACGAATCAATTGTTTTCGGTAGAGGTCCCCATTGATCGTCCGACTCGATTTCAATAGCTCATAATAGAGCACTCCCTTGTGGTCCCACCAAATACATAGCATAACCTTGGCACCATGGATATTCGGCTTTGCCGTGGATGTCGATGGTTGGCCGAGCTTCACATATGATCTCTTGCGCTTTGGGTTATCATAATGAATCCATTTTTCATCGCCAGTGACAATCCGATGCAAAAAATTACTTCTTTTGGTGACGTTGAAGCAACATTTCCGTAATACGACATGCAGTATCGACGTTCAACGTCTCTTGGCTTTAATTCATAAGGCACACAATTTCCAAGCTTCTGGATGATTCCTAACGATTTTGATCGTCTGGAAACGGCAAGTTCTTCTTACGTCTGGCATGCATATGCGTCGAGCAATGTCTCCAATTCTTCGTCTTGAAAATTTTTTGGCTGTCCGGGTCTTTCTCCGTCGTCTAAGTCGAAATTGCCATTTTTAAAACGTGCAAACCACTTTTGGCACGTTCGTTCGGCTAAAGCATGGTCACCATAAACGTCCAGTAAAATACAATGGCTTTCGGTAGCACTTTTCTTCATGTTAAAGTAATGAAGAAGAACTCCCCGCAAAAACACTTTATCTGGTACAAATTTTGACATTTTGAAATGAATGAAACAAATTCTTGTTCACACTAAAACAAATGACATCTACGGAAAACGACGCGAACAGCCTTGTTCTTTTTGAAACCTTGAAATGAATTACCCTATACACATATGTATTGTGTGGGGGTGTGTGTGTGTTGGCTTCTCATAAAGTACTTTAGTACTATATAGTGAGTGTAGTAAAATCTAAAGTAAGAGCTTTGCAAGCGCTTCATGATTAAATTCCATAGCATAACATGCTACAGTATGTATGTGTGGGTGTAAATACATACATACATATGTTTCTTCATAACATACGTGTACATACATACATCCATACATATATGTTTTATTTGAAAGTGCATTTGTTTGCTTTTTCCCATTTCCGCTATGCGAGGTGTATTTTGCTTTTGTTTTTGCATTCTGCACTGTTGGTATGCTCGTCATAATAAAGCTTCCGCATAGCCATTAACCGCCAAAACAATGCGAAAATACACACACATATATATAACACACATATATGTACATCTACACACACAGAGAGAGAGAGAGAGAGCGAGAGGTACATTTATGCGCTTATTCATAGACTTCCAACATCCTTCCATCCTTTTTTTTTTTGTGCTATTATTGTTTTTTTTCTTCCTCTTTTTATTGGGTAAATTCAATTGTTCCCTTGCGCTTTCGCTGCTGCTGCTGTGGTTCTGGATAAATTTGCTTCCGCTTATTGTTGCGCTCGGAGTTGTGGCTGCGCTTTCATTTTATATATGTACTCATACACACACACACACAAACACACACTGTCATATAGCGTAATTTGTAGAATACTGTTATGCTGATATCGCTTTCTTTCATACATGATTTATGATGTGCGATTGAGTGTTAACGTGTTAATTAGTAAGCGTTCTCTGACGCATGGCGGCGTCTACATGTGAAATATGCATTTATATATATTATATATATGTATATACATGTATATACAGTTGCGAGCATTAAAATAGTGCCTATTAGATCAGGGAGTTTTGCTTAAAAATTTTTGTCCCTCATGATATTACCGCCGATTTTGATTTGTACAATACAAAAAGTAAGTTTTCGGACATTTTATTTATTATTAAATTAAAAAAAAAAAAAAAAAATATGATTGTGTATCTTTATTATTAAATTAAAAAAAAAAAAAAAAAAAAATATGATTGTGTATCTTTCAGTGGGCCGCGGGAACCACTGCAGTGAAGAAAAACGAGAATGGATTCGGTCTCTAATAAACACCGGGAAGACCTACAAGGAAGTTGAAAAATTTGTCGAGTGTTCAGTCCCAATGATACGTAATGCTATTACTTACAAAGAAAAGAAGAAGAAAGAGGTACCGGATTCTTTCAGGGAGTTTTGAACGAAAAGTGCTAAAATGCGCTAGGGCACGACCGACAATGCCGGCTGTAGAGACTAGGAGCGATTTGAACCTACCCCGCGCTGCTCATACAGTAAGAAGACTTCTATGTAAACATAAGTTCCATGCCCGAAGTCCTCGAAAAGTACCGCTTTAAACCGCTAGGCCGATTGAGAAATGGCGCCGCAACGTTTTGTGAACCGACGAGTCAAAAATAGTACTACATGGTGGTAAAGGGTCCCGTCAGTATGTAATACGCCCACCTAATACTGAGTACGACCCCAGATTCACAACAAAAACATGGAAACATGTAGGTTCGAGTATTATGGTTTGGAGCTGTTTTTCATACAGAGGCGTGTGGGTCCAATTCACAAAATTGATATTATAATGGACCAACACGCACATGTGGCTATAATGGAAAATATTATACTATTATTTGCCGAAGAAGACATGCCGCTAAAATGGATATCCAGCAAGATAATGACCCGAAACACGCCTTTAGGGTGGCAAAGGAGTGATTTCGAGTAAATGGAATTAAAATCATGAATTGGCCAGCTCAATCCACTAACCTTAATCCCATTGAAAACCTTTGGAAAGATGTTAAGAAATCCGTATGCTGTGCTAAACCGTAAAACAAAAACGAACTCTGCACCGTAGTGCAGGAAGCATGGCAGAGCAGAGAGACCCTTGAAAAGATGCGAGCGTCTCGTAGATTCTATGAATAGACGCTGTATTGCTGTTATAGTAAATCATGGTCATGCTACCAAGTGCTAAGTTTACGTATTGATGAAAATTTCAAAAAATCCTTCATTGTTCTATTAAAAAGTTTTTTTTTTATTACTTTACTACTATTTTACTGCTCGCTACATTTTTCCCCATTTATACAAATCTTTGTAAATAAACATATCGTCCACATATGTAAATCAAAATATTTTTGTTAATCAATATACCATAACTTGGAAAATATGCTCAACTTTTGCATTTCAATAGATATTAAAATTGTTTGGAATTTTGCATCACTCGAATATCTAAAATTCTAGTACCCACTACTATTTCACTGCTCGCAGCTGTACATATAATATTAATATATAACAATTACATACATACGAATATACTAGAGATGTTATGGATTTACAATTTCGTTTGCCACACTTCGAAACTTTGGGTTCATCCTCCTGATATCTTCTTGGTGGGGATGGAATAATTTTACGTACCCAGCGTTCCCAACCGCATGAGCGGGACATCTGAAAGATAAACGAAAAATCCAGCGCAGGTTGCACTACTCATTGAGGATGCATTTGATTTTCTATAGTCACAAGAGGGTTTTCAGAGGCTCAAATGCAGTCTTGCTTAATAACGTAGCCGTTGAGCCGTTGAAAATGAGCTTCATCGGGAACGGTTACTTTTTGGTAAGAAATACTCATCCTCTGCCAAGGGAAAAAGCCAGCAAACCGGTGTCCCAAAAACAATGATAGTCCGGACAGCCTTTTAATTCCGAATGTTAGATATTTTCAACTCCTTGACATGTTTAGGTAAACTCCGCTCCGTTATATCTCAGCTTCCAGATGGCGAAACTTATGTACCACGCCATATGCTCAATAATTGAAACTTTGTAACCGCTGTGGCGATTTTCGGCCGAGCTCTTTCTCTAATTTGTAATGTGCATTTCGATGTCTTTCCAAACAACCACGATACCTATAGTTATCATAACCCGGCCGGCTACCTCCTGCCATCGCTTTAGTATAGAGAAATTAAGGAAATTTGAGAATGACGACGTCGTCATATTTTTAGAATATACCAGGTGTGTTAGTTGAAATTTGCCGGCTTTTTCGATAAAGAAAACACTGAATTTTCAGAGGAATCTCAAAATTTTTTATTCAAAGTATTGACCATTGGTTTCTACACATTTCGCCCATCTCTCAGGCAATGGATACCATTCCAAAAAAACTTTTTCTCTTTCGAGGCAAACCATTCGACGAGCCATTTTTCGACTTCTTCAAAATTAGCGAAGCACTGCTCTGCAAGGGAGTGTCCCATCGATGCGAAAAGGTGATAGTCGGACGGGGTGAGGTCTGGAGAGTACGGCGGGTGCGATAATATTTCCCAATTAAGTGTTTTTAATGTGTCTTTCACCAGTTTAGCGGTATGAAACGGCGCGTTGTCATGTGTCAAGATAACTTTGCCATGTCTTCCGCCCCATTCCGACCGATTTTCGATCAACGCATGATTCAAATTGATCACTAGCGACAACTCGTAGTACACCACACCAAACACTGAGCATTGTCTTACGGCCAAAGCCATTTGGCCTTGCAGTCGATGGGCCAGCTTCACCAGGGGAGGGTTCTCAAAATAAATCCATTTTTCGTCCCCCGTGACAATTCGATGCAGAAAAGATTTCCTTTCGAATCGTTGAAGCAGCATTTCACAAACGGTTTTTCGATTTTCCATTTGTCTATCGTTCAGCTGGTGTGGCACCCATTTTCCATACTTCTGGATCTTTCCCATGGCTTTTAAACGTTGGCAAATTGCTCCTCGAGTCACATGTAGTGTTTCTGCCAATTTTTGTTGCGATTGGGTTGGATCAACATGAAATTCCTCGTCTTCGAACTTTTTCGCTGCACCAGGATGTTCATTGTCTGTCAAATCGAAATCTCCACTTTTAAATTGACGAAACCATGTCTCACATGTTCTAATCACTGGAGCATGTTCACCATAAGTTTCTACCAGCTTCAGCTGATTTTTTCTTTTGATGAAATAAGAAAAGCAACGAATGCCGCAAATGCGATTTACTTGGAACGAAACTCGACATATTCACTGAGGTAAACAAATATGACGCTATTATTTTGGCGGAATGTGACTTGCGTATTTTTGTAGGTTAATGTCAATAGAAAAAAATTACATACATGCCAAATCATAGAAATTTATACATATTGCTAGTGACATCTACTAGTAAAACCGGCAAATTTCAACTAACACCCCTGGTATATCGAAATTAGATTAAAATATGACTTCCGACTCCGACTCCGGTTCATGTTCGCTTCAACTCTCAAATACGCGCATGCATTCGCATGTGTATAAATTTGTCTGTACACTAGTTCATTTATTATTCTCCATCGTTGTTTTTGTTGTTGTAGTGGCGCTTTTTATGGGGCATTGCTCTTGATAGCTTTACGCTCTATATCGCCCTTCCGACGTGTTGATTGCCGTAGAGGTAGTGTGACATTTCTCATTCATTACAGTGAGCCACACGATTGTACTTGAAGGCTAATGAATACTCATATATGTATGTACATATATTTTTAAGGTTGAAATGGCTCATATCTGAATTTAGTTTGAATTATACTGTAAAAAGAGTACTTTCTATCGAAAGTGCGGACGATCTTACAGGAGAAATGTTTGTCGCTATCCATAAGAAATTCTGAAAAAGCTTTCACAAAATCAGTGCTTGCCAATTCAATTTCTAATTTCACTGTGGATGGCCACCCAAACTCAGCTTATACCGGTTAGGTGGTCTTAATAGACTTTGCCGGCGGTGTGACTTTCAATAAGGTACCTGGTATAACTTATTCTGCTCCTCTGGGAATTTACCCATGAAGATGGGCGGAAAGAGTCATGTGAAACGTTTTTTTTTTTCTCAAAAGAGAGAAATGTCCAAAGTGGTGGGGGCTCCATAAAGACGTTGTTAAAAAGATGGCAAGCAAAAAGGATGAGGGCTCCTTATAGGAGATGTCGTCGCATGAGGAAGAAATAATTTCCAATTTTGTAGGCAGCTGTCCAGCATTGATTAATTTTAGAGATCGGGATTTCGAGATTACGTTTCTGGATGATCTCCTACATCGTCAGCAGAAGATTTTTCCGATCTAACCTCACACACAATGCTAGGTAAAACCAAAGGTTAGGTTAGATTGAAGTGGATGCCGGGCATCAGCTCACTTAGGCTGTCAAACAGGCCCATTGTGGTGCCACTGAGAATCCTAAAGGGTGGTTAAATTTTCAAGGGCCGATGTTGATTTTGAATAAAACACAAACTATTTAAGAAATTATTGAAATTTTATTTTATTATGATATATTGGTATTACTCAATTATGTATGTAACAAAATATCGGCCAAATGAGCGCCGCGACCTCGGCCGCACACCTCCATACGATGGACCAAATTTTCGATGACGCTGAGGCATAATGGAGTTTCTATGCCGTTAATGTGCCGAATTATCTCATCCTTTAGCTCTTGAATTGTTGCTGGCTTATCGACGTACACCTTTTCTTTCAATTAACCCCAGAGAAAAAAGTCCAACGGTGTCAAATCACATGATCTTGGGGGCCAATTGACATCGCCATTACGTGAGATAACACGGCCATTGAATTTGTTGCGCAAAAGAGCCATTGTTTCGTTAGCTGTGTGGCAAGTGGCACCGTCCTGCTGAAACCACATATCGTCCACATCCATATCTTCCAAGTTAGCATACGTATATGTGCTGTATAACTCTCCTATAGTGAGTGTACACGAAGAGAGCAGTATACCCAGACTCTTCTATGATAGCGAAAGGGGACTGTCTCCTGCCAGCCATTCTATGTTCAGAGATAACCCATTAGCCATTCAGACACTTTCTGTAGTCTTATCGCAACACAAGCTGCATTCTATTAATGTCTATGAAGGGTTTATAAAAGAGGAAATGCATAGCCGCAGTAAGTGTGGTCTGTAATGCTCCACGAATATATGTATATGAGTGCTATTCTCTAAGCTCTTCGTTTCAAAACCAAATTTTCTCTTAAATATGCTTTGTGAAATTCCATCAGCAAGCACCAACCCAGACCTGAGCATACTCATATGTAGGTCAAAGCGACGGTCTAGCGTCTGATGCCCAGAGTATAGTGAATTTCTGAAGGGAACTCTTCTAAAGCCTGTTGAATGGCTGTAAAAATTCGATCGATGACGAAGGAAAATAATTCTTTGTAGAATATAGTCGCACGAAACAATGTCCGACAATTGGAACCTAAGTGTGCACAAACCGATCAATAAAATGGGCGCCCTGCTGCGCCTATTTTTTCAGCTTTGAAAGTTTTCGATGTAGCACCCGCCGGTAGAAACGGAGAAAAATGAAGACCTTCGCTCTATTGAAAAGATGAGATAGAAATGGCGCCGAACGGCTAACAGAAGAAACAAATGGCGCACTGATCTTAATTTTTGGTCAATTATTAAAGCAATTGGGGCGATATGTCAGCAATATCGCGCCGAATATTCTCTTCCAAGGCCCATCGATGTTAAATCGTACGATCTTGCTCCCAACGCCACAGGCCCACGACGCGAGATAATGCGCTCACCAAAAGTTTCCTCTAACAAATTGATCGTAGCGTTGGCTATTTAGTATGTAGCACCGTCTTGTTGGAACCAAGGGTTGTCCATATCAACATTCTACGACTCAGGCACGAAAAAGACTTTAATCATGGCTCTATACCGTTCCTCATTGACTGCGACAACATGGGCGGCCTCATTTAAAATTCGTGCAGATTTCTTCCTGTATCCCAGGTAATTACTTAATATTCGCAATACAACTATGGCATTCAAGCCCAATTCATTAGCAATCACTTCTTGTGTCAATCGTGGATCTTCGTCAATTTAGGACTTCACCAGAGCTACAGTGACGTCATGAGTGGAAGATTTTGGTCGACCTTCTCGGGACTCGTCCTCGACGGAAAAATGTCCGGTCTGGAATCTTCGGAACCACTTAGAAATAGTTTTAAAGACGGTGCAATCGTTCCATATGCAATTTGGCATGCACTGAAAATTTGTATTTGCTGTAAATTACGCCGAAACCCGAAGAGAATCACATGACTAATTTCTGTTTACGTTGGTGGTGGAATTTCGTCTGACCAATTCTCAGCTATCTTGTGTTTTTTCGTCTTCAATTTAGCAGATCGTTCTAAAATTTGAAAGGAAAACTAATAAAGTGATATCAAAGGATTTGGTATTTTTTAAATTAAACAAAAACAAATTGAAAATCTCCAACTGACTGAACTTTTGTTAATCCACTCGTATCGACATAGCTTTCGGCGAGCAAATTTCACCCTTTAGGCACTCAGTATTTCCTTCGATTATTAAATTAAAATCATATGGAAATCAACTAAGCCACTTCTATATACATATTTATGTATGATATATGTAACTCTGCAAGCGAAGCGAAATTGTTTTATTTTTTTCTTTTTCTTATTTTAATTCTGTATTTTTTTAGTCTTTACTTCTATCTGTATCTGTATCTGTATTAAAGATAGTGTAAAGTAAAAATAGATGAACCGTGTGACGTAGAGACTAAAATTGGATTTAATGCTAGCGTACCATACATACATATGTACATACAGTAAAGTAAATAATATTTCCATTTTCATATTTTTGAACACATCGTAAAATTCCCAAATTTTGTGAAGCACGCGAGAGAACGCCCAAAACATAATCCTCAATAATGACGTTAGATGGCGACGCACGCGGAGATTTTGGAATATACTAACCTCAATTCTAAGCATCAACACACCCTAAACTACGAACAGCTGTGCCGAACTCTGTCCTCCGCCACTTAATTCTATTTTGGAATAATTTATTGAATTTTAAATACATATTTATGTTATTTGTGTGTAGGGTTATCCACTTCGTGGTCTCAAGAGTACTGTGGACTGTATTTTTTTTTGACATCTGTCAACAAAATCTGTAAAAAAAAATTAAAAAGTCCCCCATTTTTTTTTTTTTTTTTTTTTTTTTAGTAAAATTGTTTAATTGTAGCTCCCACCATAGTCAATGTGATATAAAATTTGGAACCGTTTTGATTTTCGTTTTCAGATGATTCGTTTGACAGTTATCGTGTCACTCACCACAAAAAGGGACGTGTTTCTGCAGCAATTTTAAGAGCCGCCATTTAAAAACAAAGAAAAATAATAATTTCAATTAATATTTTTATACGTCGACTTATCTATCGAAACTATGCTTCATAGATATTCTTTTCTTAAATAAATAAAATTTGTTTGAAAAAATTGCATCATCGTTTTGCTCGTTCCACCGAATTATGTGTCTATTTCTCAACGTTCTCAAGAGGTGGGACTTTATTACGCCAGATTATGATGTATTTTGCATTTGGACCTACCCCTACATCCATATAGAGTCCAGCTCACAGAATAACTGAAGCCAGTTGTCTATTCACAAAACCCTACAAACTCGTACGTCGATTAGGTGATTGGAACAACCAGCAGTGGTCAGCAATGTTTCGAACAAAGTTTTCTTCAGCGACTAGGCTGATGTTTTTCACTCGACGGATACGTGAATAAGCAAGATTGTCGCTTTCGGGGCTCCGTGAATCCTCAAATAATTGAAGAGCCGCCATTATAGGCCAAGAAAATTTACTGTCGAATGCGCCCATAAGTCCGGAGGTGTGATAGGATCTTACTACTTTGAAAACGTCAACCTCGAGCCCTTCACTGTCAATTTAGATCCTTATGGTCGTATGATAACCGACTTTTTTTAGCCTTCAATTAAAGAACACGAGTTGTTCAATATGTGGTTTCAACAAGTTGGTGTCACGTTCCCTTAATCTCTCGTCTTGGCGATGTCAATTGGCCTCCGAGATCGTACGATTTGATACCGTTGGATTTTTTTGTGGGGCTAGACGAAAGACCGTGGTTACAATAAACCTTTAACTCTTTAACATTCATCAAATGATGGCTGAGATACCCCACAATCTAGTCGAAAATTACCTCGAACGGATCGAAGTTTTCAAAAGCTCGCGCGACGGTCATTTCAAGAAGATTCAAACTTTTTAATAAAAATGGAATTTCATGAAATTTTTTTTTAATGCATTTTATTTACATTTACTATTTTCGAAACCGCAAAACGTATAACTCTGTATAAAATTTTGTATCTCACCCTTACATTACACCTTCCACGCCTATTTATGATTTTTTCGCCATTTTTGCCTAGTCCTCTTCGACTTTTCATCCATCCATCCATCTAACGGTGTACTACATAACTGTCACTCCTGTAATATATATTTTTTTTAAATACGCAAAAAAAAAAATTTAATTTCATCTTTATTGCGCTGGCGCTGGGTGCGTTTCAACGCCCGCTCATCAGCGCTTGGTACGCCGCGTTTCTTTTTGGTTCTGGCAGATTAAGTTACAACACAATCCCTTGACGATTTCACTTTCAACTTTCCACTAAATCCTTCTTGTGTTGGTGTGTGCTGTGTGCGCTGCTTGTGTTTGCTTCGGGGCTTTCGATGCTGCCGCTGCCGTTGCCGCTGCCGCTGCGTGTGTGCCTATTTCGCTTTTGGCTAGATTTTCACTAAAGTACTTGCTTATTTACTTACTTACTTACTTACTTACTTTGTAAATATGTCGATAAATTTTAATTTTCCACTTGGTACTCGCACTTTTTTCATTTGATTTTCTCTTTCTCTTTGTTTTCTATGCAAATTTCCCGTCGACGGCGTCTTCAGAGAACAAAATTATTATCTGCGAATTTCTACTTCTTTGCACGTGCATTTGTTGTTGTTGTTGTTGTTGTTTTTTACTCAAATTTCATTGTTGTCTTATAAGTCGAAGAGAGAGAGAGAGACTGTTTATTCCTATGGCTGGCGGACCCTTGACTGATGTTTATTAAAATAATTTAGAAAATTTATACGTTAGAGAATTTTCAGAAGAAAGAAGAAAGGTTGGGTTTTACTGTAAATGGAAAATTACTATTAAATATTTATGCTCATCAAGTCGTTTAAATGGGTGCTATGTGATATAGTATTCCGATCTGGCCGATTCTGACAAATGATCGTTGAAATATATCAGTGTATCTGAAAATATGTACAGCTGCGAGCATTGAAATAGTAGTGGGTACTAGAATTTTAGATATCTTCGAGTGATGCAATATTCCAAACAATTTTAGTGTCTATTGAAATGCAAAAGTGGAGCATATTTTCCAAGCTATATTTATTAACAAAAAATATTTTGATTTACATATGTCGACGATATGTTTATTTACAAAGATTTGTGTACATATATGGGGAAAAATATATCGAGCAGTAAAATAGTAGTAAAGTAATAAAAAAAATTATAAAGGAACCATGAAGGATTTTTTGAAATTTCATCTATGCATAAACTTAGTACTTGGTAGCATGACTATGATTTTTTATAACAGCAATACAACGTCTCTTCATAGAATCTACGAGACGCTCGCATCTTTTCAAGGGTCTCTCTGCTCTGCCATGCTTTCTGCACTACGGTGCAGAGTTCGTTGTTGTTTTTCGGTTTAGCATACCATACAGTTTTCTTAACGTCTGACCAAAGGTTTTCAATGGGATTAAGGTCAGTGGATTGAGCTGGCCAATCCATGACTTCAATTCCATTTACTCGAAATGACTCCTTTGCAACCCTATTAGTGTGCTCCGGGTCATTATCCTGCTGGAATATCCATTTCAGCGGCATGTCTTCTTCGCAGACGAAAAACTGCCCCAAACCATAATATTCAAATTTTCAATGTTTTTGTATTGAATCTGGAGTCACACTCAGTATTAGGGGGGCGTCTTACATACTGACGGGACCCTTTACCACCATGTAGTACTATTTTTGACTCGTCGGTACACAAAATGTTGCGCCATTTCTCAATCGGCCAATTAAGGTGTTCACTGGCATGATTTTTTTTTAAAGCGGTACTTTTCGAGGACTTCGGGCATATAACTTATGTTTACACAGAAGTCTTTTTACTGTATGAGCACCGCGGGGTAGGTTCAATTCGCCCCTAGTCTCCACAGCTGACATTGTCGGTCGTGTCCTAACGCATCTTACCACTTTTCGTTCAAAAGAAGAGAAGATCCTGTAGCCTTTCGGCGCCAAGTGAGTAGAGCCTTTGTCTGCCGAATGTTGGGCACTCACAGATTACATGCTTCATTTTCTCCGCACATTCCTTATGTACATTCTTTCTCCAGTCGACGTAAATACATATGTATATTAAAAGCATGCGACACCAAAAGGCAATGCGCCATCGATACTTCTAACAGCAGTCTAGGAATCCGACCTCGTTACGGTAGTAAAAAGCTTTGTAAGTTTAGCATAATACACATAGTTTTCGCGATTCTGCAGCCCTTAGCTCGTTTCCAAAGTCTCTTCGCCTGACGAAGTAGTATTACATCCTTTTTTTTGCTTTTGCTTCACTTTCCTGAATGGAACTATAA
Source organism: Ceratitis rosa (assembly GCA_037013455.1). NCBI lineage: Eukaryota > Metazoa > Arthropoda > Insecta > Diptera > Tephritidae > Ceratitis > Ceratitis rosa. Next base: position 12,920,341 of record JAWMAG010000054.1, read on the forward strand.
AAATATAAAGAGCTTTGTGCGTGCACTGCACCGAAAACTTTAAAGTTGGACGACCTAGCCAAGACAAATATAGTGTACTCGTATATCTCAAATAAACGGACTTTCTGATCAAAGTAGCATACCGGCTGACTGTCGGCTGTGATTGCAGCTGTTTGACATCGAACCTTGCTTGTGCTTAGTAGATTGGCTTTATTTGTGACGCAGAGACGGGTGTGCATCCTTGCTTGCTACAAGATAGCGGTTCAAGTCTATGATGGGTCCTCGGAGTGTAAGCACGTCAAGGCACTGGAAATATAAATTCCGTCTATGACAACATTATCGATCTGGTTTTGAATTTTTACGATCGGCAGAGAGCAGTTTGATGAATTTGCTTATGCTGGAATCTAGTACTTCAGACAACCATATTTCGGACCCCGATGAAGTCGATGGGGAATGTTTCGTAATGGAATCTGAATTTTTCGACAGTTGTGCCGAAGATACCTTATTTGGTCACCCTGCCGTTAAAGTCGCCAAGCATAATTTTGACATCAGGGCGAGTACAACTAGTACATAAATCTGTCCCAAGTGACGATACCAGCCTTAATTTTAGCGAGAACATTAACCAGCTGGGTAGAGGCATGTGGAGAGTCTCCGCACGACACTAACGACCTCTGCACATGCCCCCTTAAGCCGATTCTGTCTTAACGGCGCGTTTCCTGGACCTTCCAACTTAGATTGATTTTAAACCTGTCCCTAAGCGGGGTTATCGTAGCTACTACAACAACAACAACAACAGGCATCTTTCCTATTAAAAGGAGCGGTCATTTTAGTTTGCCGTTGTCGTCATTGTAAAAGAGGCCTTTCATCTGAGGTTTACGGTCTCAACTTTTCATTAGAGCAGTTATTTTATGTGGTGGGACTCACCAAACCCAGCGCACAACCACACTACGCCGCATCTCAGGTATACAGATCCAGCAATTAAACTCCAGTGAACCCTTATCAAACCGAATATGTCGGAGTGGCTCCCTCTCACCCAAGGCTTCATATGGGCTGGTAACACTGTCTCCCACAATGGTTACTCACGTATTTCTGGGTGCGTGACGTGTACGCCGCTTAAAGGGTATATCCAGAAGCAGGACTACACTCTCATTGGATCTCACATACCGGCATGCAGTACAAGTGTGTTTCATTTGTAAAACAGAGAAACTAAATACTTACCGGAGAAATGTGAATATGTAAATTTAAATTTTATTAAAATTGCTTCTCCCACACAATCAATTATTCTCTTTCAAGAACACAATTATCAAATGGAATCTTTTGTGGTTTTGCCACTTAAGAAACGCTTGCTGAATATATTAAGACAAATTAAGAGGCTATTACTTGTGTGTATATACACGTACATACGTATGTGTATGTAAAAGTGAGTCAGTGAGCCAAAATTCTTCGAAGGAAAATGATTTACAAATTTCTTCTCTAAAAAATGTTCACAAATACCTTCACTAATGCACTCGAAACCGAACAAAGTACTTGATATCTTACTCCACACGCCTGTCGCTACTTACATACACACACACACACACACACCGTCTGCAAACTTACTTCCTTTTCATATGTCATTGCCGTTGCCACGCTCCCTTCGGCCGCCTGCTGATATTTAAAATTACAAATTGTGCTCTCTTCTCGGCGTGTCTGCCTGCCTGCCGCTGGCTGGTGTTCTTGTCACTGCGAGTAATTCAATGAAGGAAGCTCAGGTGAGAATTTTCTGTTACTATCTTTCAATGGTAGCATGCCGTGCGCACAATTTTGACAAAATACTTTGTAGTTATGTGTTCATATACTGTATGTATGTATGTATGTATGCGCATATGTTATTGTCATCTCGTTAAGTTAAACTCAAGCCCGCCATAATCAGTTGATATACTACTTACTCAAGGAGCTACTTGGTGGTGCACCACACCAGTCGGGCAACCCGCAAACCAGCCAACCAGCCAACCAAAGAGCTAAACCACCCACCGAAGTACTTCACCGTTCACCGCACAACGTGCACAATGTACATACGAGTACATCACCCAGTGACACATAACAAAGCCTTAAGTGCAACGTATAACTAACCGTTAAGCTATGAGGCAGCATTGCCGAATCTCAACAACAGTACACACAGCAGGCAGTCAAACAGCTAGTCAGCCAAGTAGAATGCTGTCGTTGTCTCTTCCAAAGATGGTTAAAAACCTCAGTTAGCTCTGACGACAATGACGGTGTTAAAAACGATTAGAATGTGAACTGCAAGTTGGTTTGACTCAATCGAAACTTGTCTGTTGTCTGTTGCCGTTGAAATGCCGCTCTACATAACCTCAATGCAGGTCGTCGGTCGACAAATGGTGCTGCAACCATGTTTAGCAACTCACTCTGTATGGCAAATGCGCCACAATGACTCAGCGTTGAGGGCATGGCGAAGGGATGTAAAGGATCTTTGAGACCGGTACCGAGAAGGATAAGGGTCGGAACATCGGTTTTGTTAAACTATGTGAATCTTAGACCGTCCATAAGGCAGTTCAAAGTATACGGTTTCTTTTTACAGCGTTTTTCAGAGGTCAACGTCATCTTCCAACGAAAAAAAAGAAAACGTCTGACTGACTGCGATGAGTTAGACCAAAGGTAGAGTCATGGGTTAGCCCAAAGTTAGAGGCCTGCTAAGTAATTTGTGATGGTTTCAAATGGGGCGTACGTTGGGTATATCGGCAGAATTCTAGTTAGATAGAGGCTTAACCTGTGACAATTTCCACACCTTAGTCGTGCTGAAATTGCGCTGGTATTACGAGGCTGATTGTGGAAGCACCTAACTTACGTTCTTCGATGGGTTAGGACCAACGTGGGAAGGGTGTGAGATGAGTTTCATTGGACGACATGTGAAGAGGTCTTTAGTGTTGTGCAGGAATCAAATTTCGTCCTCATTTCATATGAAAACTTAACAGTATTCAACACTTATAAAAGTCAGAAATACGTTATTACGCGCGTTTTACGAGGCAGTTCGAGCATTTTATAGAGCTTGAGCTTCGTTTATGCCATTCACTCGAAGCGTGGTGGAGAAATAGTGGAACTTTTTATGACTATCGTTTAAACCCGTCTGTAAATAGTGCTCGGCCACATTAGCCGAAGGGTAAGCATTGCGTACTGCCATTCTGGAGGCCAGGGTTCGAGTCCTTGTTCAACCAACATTGAAAAGTATAGAAAATACATTTTTCTAATTGTGGTCGCCTCTCGGCAGGGCAACCTGAAAAAGTTCCTCATAAAAATCGATCGGCCGTTCGGAGGCAGCTCAGAATAAACTGTATGTCTCAACATTCGGAGGAGGAATTCGGCCGAAAATGGCTACCGCGGTTATAGAACGTCAAATATATGTGCCTATATCAACATCTGATGAGGCGGCGTTAGGAGTTTTCGAGAGAAAAGTTTTGCGTATGATTTATGGTCCTCTTCCAGTTGGCAGCGGCGAGTACCGTAGACGATGGAACGATGAGCTGTACGAGTTATACGACGACATTGGCATAGTTCAGCGAATCAAGAAGCAGCGGCTACGCTGGCTAGCCCATGTGGTCCGGATGGATACGAATACTCCAGCTTTGAAAGTTTTCGATGCAGTACCCGCCAGTGGAAGCAGAGGAAGACCTCCACTCCGTTGGAAGGACCAGGTAGAGAAGGACCTGGCTGTACTTGGGGTTTTCAATTGGCGCCACACAGCAAAAAGAAGAAGCGAATGGCGCAATGCTGCTAACTCGGCTAAAATCGCGTAAGCGGTGTCTACGCCTGTAAAGTAAGTAAGTAAGTAAGTAAGTATGTGTAACTCAATTTGAGCGGAAATTATAAGCTTCTCAAAAAAATCCATGCGCATTTCGGAGGGGGCTTAGAATATACAGTAGATCCTTCCTTTTGTTGGAAAATGCTACTAAAATGCGCACCACAAGGCAGTTGATGAGGCTCGGCGGAACATCGTTTCCGACCGTCTGATGGATTTTAATGAGGAATTCTTTATTTCATGTCGGAAATATTCACACTCGAAGGGGTTGACATTTTCTATCTCAATTCTTTCTTCTATGGTAGATAGGATGTCAAAAATGCTGCGGCCAGTTACCTTCTTATGTAATATACAGTGTTATTCTCAGTTGGTAGATCGAGCTTGGTTTATGAAACCGTGATCGGTTATCTCCTAATATGATTTCCGGTTATCTATTCGTTTATAAATTGCCACTTAACCTGGGTTCCTATTCCGGGTCGAGTAAACTCACGTAGGTAACATCTTTACTCTCTAATTCTGGTTGCTTGCGGTACGGTGCATAGAGCTGCGATTGGTTGGATGATTTCTAGTTGGTACAGAGGCAAAAACATGATCGCTAGATTTTACCCATCCGACCTGGGCTTTCGTGAGAAATTTAAAATAGAAAAGTCACTGGTTTTCTGATTTCTGTTTGGACCATGGATATATGTATCCATCCAACTCCGGTCTTAGTGAAAGAATTAAAAAAAAAAAAAATATATGAAAAACCGCTACCTCCCTAACATGCCTACTTCTCAACTGGAAGAATACATACTCGTACGTGATTTGTCTTGTGACTTGCAGCAACGCAAGCTTCTCTATTTGGTGATGCAAAGATTATTAAGATGGCTTGTAGCAGCGCTAAAGGCACCACAATCACCCGGAGCCAAGCATGTTTCACTCGTCTTAGTACCGTTGTATGTACATATGTGCGAGTACATAATGTACGAGTGAGTATGTGATGATGTCGGAGTGTTAGAGTAAATTTATTTGATCACTTGTACTTATTTGCAGACATCTGGTAAGTGCTGCTTTAGTTTCGCCACTCCCCACCTCAGTTGGCTACAACGTTAGTATACCACAGGCAACTCGAGTACATACATACGTGTATGTACATACATCTACAAATATTTAACACCATTATTTTTTATGCACGCACTGCACGCAGCCAACCAATAAGGCTTGCGACCCACATACGCAGCGGTTAGAATGGATTTAAGAGGCGGCGCATTTATCTTTTCTGCGTAATATACTCATACATAAATGCTCATTTCATCAAGCCGGTGGGAGACGAAGGAAGGAATGGGTAAATCGGTAAAGAGTAGATTAATATTTTGTAATAAAAATACAACTTTCTTCTTCTTTGCTAGCGCCGTAGTCATCTATTGTCTTCGAAGCTTATGGAAGTTTGAGATATTAAGTGGAGATTAGAAGAGAGAAGCTTGCCTTCCCATTTCATTGGATCTCTCATGTGTGTAACTACAGAAAATTCACATATACGCTGAATGGACGTTCTTTCAATGTATGCCAAGCTAGACCGATTTATATTGGACATTAAGAGAACCTGTAAGTGTATGCCGGTTCCTGGGTCTGGCGAAGTGGGGAAGATTTTCCGCGAGTATGTATTCGCTTAAGCTGCACTAAAAGCTCCGTCAGGATTGGGAAGGATCTCTCCGAGCCGTTCGATACCAAACGACGTTTCAGACAAGGTGACTCATTGCCGTCTTCTTTCTAATTTATTGCTGGAGAAAATAATACCAGCTGCAGAGCTGAATAGAGAAGGTACAATCTTCTATACGAGTGTACAGCTGCTGGCATACGCCGATAATATAGACATTATTGGCCTCAACAACTGCGCCGTAAGTTCTGACTTCTCCAGACTGGATAAGGAAGCGAAGGATATGGGTCTAGTAGTGAACGAGGGCAAGACGAAATATCTCCTGTCATCCCACAAACAGTCATCGCATTCGCGACTGGGCTCTCACGTCACTGTTGACAGTCATAACTTCGAGGTCGTAGATAATTTCGTCTATCTGGGAACCAGCATTGGCAATGGCGAATATCGCAGACGATGGAAAGATGAGCTGTACGAGCTATACGATGATATTGACATAGTTCAGCGAATGAAGAGACAGTACCCGCTGGTGGAAGCAGAGGAAGAGTAAGACCTCCACTCCATTGGAAGGATCAAGTGGAGAGTGACTTGGCTTCACTTGGTATTTCCAACTGGGCAAACTTTCTTTTGAAAGAGATATCATCCATCTTAGGTCCGCACATCAGTTGCGCGGGGAGCCTTGACCACGTTTTAACTGACGCCTGAGTTATTCTCTCGATAGGCTCGACCTCCCGGATTATGTCGACTTATGCTCACTTTTAGTGCATAGTTCTGTCTTGTAAAAGAAAATTTCTCTTCTCATATAAAGCTTGGATCAATTCGTCATTCTTAGCTCTGTGGATCAGCCGAGCGTGTAGCTTTCTCTTCGTTGCTATTAATATCGTAGATTTGCCGGTCAAGACACCAGTTTCGCGGTGCTATTGTGTCAATCGAAAGGCTCGAAATGTCCTCACTATTGCACACGTTCTAGGCATAGCTCTGTCATATGGAAGTGGTACTTAATATTGGCTTTGAAATAAAGCTTATAGCAACTCGTTGGGCGTTTTAGTTCCGCGGATCCTTCTCCGCCGCATTAGACGAGTGGTTAACATTGCGTACTAACATTCGGATGTCGAGTGTTTGGGTTCTGGCCCTACAAACAAATGCAAAATTATAGAAATTTAAATATTTTTACTGCGGTCGCCCAGTGAAATGTCAAGCCCTCTGAGTGTATTTCTGACATAAAATAAAAAATCCATCAGCCTTTCGGGGGCGGCTTAGAATACACTGTAAGTCCCTCCAATTTTTTTACAAAAACTTAAAAGACGCACGGCACAAATTCGGAGTTCGGCGGCCGTAAATCACTCCATTGGTTAAAAAGCGCCAATTATTATAACCCTTAGGTCTGGATACTGTAGCAGCTTAAACGCCTACCTATACAGACTCTACCACAACATACCCAACGTATGCCCCGCATGAGGAGATTGTCCGCATGACACTAATCACCTCTTCACATGCCCCTTTAAGCCGACACATTTAACCCCGCTCTCCCTCTGGTTCAATCTCGTCGTAACAGCACGTTTCCTTGACCTCCCATTAGATGACCTCGGTGACTTAGTTTAATTAAACCTGTCTCTAAGCGGGGCTAGTGAACCGCTACAACAACAACAACAACATAACCCTTAGTGCTAGGCTCGTCCTCCGGTAATCTGTCCTTTGGTGCTCAAGATACACGTAGTTCGGTCATATGGAAATGAAACCCAAACTTGGTGCTGATGTAAAAATCGAAACATTCGAGAATCCACTGTCTGACGTTCTGCTTTATAAATATTGTACTTAATCTTGGTACTAATGTAAAGACAGAATAAGGTGGACGTGAGTTCTGGCTCCGAGGGTTAGGTAGTTGTGCAAAAAACTTTCTTCTAAGCACTATTTCTCGTTCTCCGGAAGTGGATCGACCAATACTGTCGCTCTGTCGTTAGTGCTCTCTCGACTACTGATATTAAATCTGGAGAAAAGGTCGGCTGGGCGATGTTTTTGTGTTTGTCCGAGACCGTTGTTAAAAACAGCCACAAGTGAGACCGAAACTCTCAATAGTTCGGAAGCACAATCAATGCGAATGCCAGATCATAAGGACTCGTAATGTCGATATTAGATTTCAGTAGGCTCATAGGACGACCAGTTCGTGCTGTGTGCGGAGAAATTTGAATTAAATAAATATTCTAAAAATAATTCGTTCTAAATCGAAATGTAAACACAATTTATCGTCTATTTTCCTAAACCACATTGCAAATATTGCATGTACTACGAGCTCGTGTGTATGTAATTATTTACATGAATTAATTTCGACATTCTCTTTATTTACATTAATTTCAGTTTTGTCTGCCATTTGTTGCATTTATGTATGTAAACAATTCACAACAACATGGCGTATGTACAACGAACCAAATATTTACACGCATAATCAGGCAAAAATGGCGCATCTTTTCATGGGTAGAGATCGCGTGCCACTTCCATCTCGTTCAAGCAGTCGACCAACCCAACCGGCAGAATGAGTACAAAAAAAAAGCGATTCACTCTTGATGATGTGGATGGCCCACTTACTTCATTTTATGGCAATGGCATGAAGGTACAAGTTTTCGCTACCTAAACTGTCTGGTGACAGGCTGACAGTTGAGTCAGTGGGTTCGTCAGTTCGTCAGTTCATCAGTTGTCTCTTTTCTTTTGCAACATACAATAGCAGGGAGAGCTGCAAAAAAAAAAACACTGATTCAAGCAAGATTTGCTGTTGTGCCACTTATTGAAAAAAAAATATGGAATTGTGAGTGAAACGGAACTTCGATTTCGATACCGTAAGATTGAAACTCGAATTGTGAGAAAGAAAATTTTTAAAATTTCTTTGCCGGCACCAATGTTTGTAAATCGGCTTGTAACACACTCTTGGTTCGACAGAAATGGTTCGGCTTCGTCTAATCTAAAGGTTATGGAACGCTCTTATAACCTAGGGAGATGAGCAATACTTCGGTTCGGAAAGGTTAAATAAGCTTGTTTAGTTTTGGTTGGTTAGTTGATTGAAGTGGTTGCCGGGCATCAGTTCAACTGGGCTCCACCACTGAGGATCCTAATTACCCTCATCCGCTAATCAACCTAACGTGTGGAGTTTTCAAAACTGAGCGGTCGCCGCATTTTAACTCCCGCTATCTCGTTCAAGTCTCCAAAGGTTACTGCCCCTGCAAACCTCAACCTACTCTTCCAAAGTGCGTGGCATTCGCAGAGAAAGTGCTTTAAGGTTTCAAGTTCGTCTGCTTGTATGGAACTTCTGCAGAAGTCGTTAGATGGTACACCCAGCATCTCTGTGTGTAGGCCCAATAGAATATGTCCTGTAAGAAGGCCTCTAATTGGAGATATCTCCTTTATTTTTAGCTCAATAAGTTCACGTGGCCTTCTTCTGCTTCATTCTGGCCATATTGTGCTGGTCCTGGAGACTTCACCATCTTGAGTTAGCATCTTAAATGAATAAATGTCTTATATTGAGCTGTAAATTTTCTACGTTTTTTGATTTTACTGTAACAGATTCAGGGCTATTAATGTAGCCTGACTGTCTGAGAGCACCATTGAGCTGAGACAATTGACACCCTCATGTATAGCCATGTGCTGCATCAAATACTTTCAAAGCTGGAGTGCTTTCATTCATACCGACGACATGGTCTACTCAGCGTAGTCGCTGTCTCTTCATTCGCTGGACTACATCAATGTCACTGAATAACTCGTACAGCTGATCGTTCCATCGTCTGCGGTAGGACCATAAATCATTCGCAAAGCTTTTCTCTCGAAGACTCCCAGCGCCTGCTCCTCAGTTGTCGACATCGCCTACGCTTCTGAAATATGTAGGACTGGAATTATGAGTGATTTGTAGAGTCCAATTTTGGTTCGTCGAGAGAGGAGGTTATTCTGCGCTGAATCCTTATATAAACGAAATCATCTACGACCTCGAAGTTATGACTATCAACAGTCTAGTTGTAGCCAAGCCGTAAATGCACCGGCTGCTTGTTTGATGACAGGATATATTTCGTCTTGTTCTCGCTCATTATCAGACCCATTTGCTGCGCTGCCTTATCAAACTTAGTGCCCTCTCTTATTATTTTCTCCAACATCAAATTGAAGAAATCGCACGATAGAGAGTAATCTTGAAGCACTGTTGTGCTTCGAGTTTGGCACCCACTACATGAAAAAATAAGCACACTGGAAAACAACAAAACGCCTCGACAGGAAGGAAACTCATCTCTCCAAAAAAAGTTTAGGCTTGAGTTACATTAGAGCTCCGTTTATTTCTCTCCAGTATCTCAACTTGAGAATCAAAGCGTTCTCAACAGGTATATAGTGATTATATATTTTCTCAAGTTGAGAATAAGTTGGTTCTCAAGTTGAGCTCAAATGAATATCAACTTGAGAACTTTTTCTCAAAGGTGGTTAAAAATTTTGAAAACAATCAACTTGAGTATATACTTGAGTATTATAAATTTCTCAAAGATTGAGTGAGATTTTGTTGAAACGCCGATAATCGTAACATCGCTGGAATAAACTTGACTCTATTGCCGAAAGCAAATTTAAAAATTCCTTTTTAATATTCTGCGAAGTCACTATGTGTCATGTTGCTGCAGCAGTGCCTGATATCAGTCACTTTTCACAGTTTGTTATATTGTTTTTTTTTTTAGTTTTTTTTTGTTGATTTTTTCTCTTCCACTGAATTTGTAAGTCACGCTTTGTTGTTGTTGTTGTGGCTACAGCTTGCTGCACCCGAGCCTTTTGTCTTTAATTGACGCTGTTATTGTCAGCAAAATGAAATTGTTTGCCTGAACAAACTGCTAGACATGGTGTCAACAATCTCTAAAGCGCAACGTGCAACACGAGCTCAAACAAACCAACAACACAATCACACACACATACTCGTCGTCGTTGGTGAAGGCAAATAAGGCGAACAATGAGAAAATAAGAAAAAAAGGAAAGAAAGTGATGCTGCTACAGCAGCTTGTTTGTGCCACTTCCCAGCCGCAGTTTTGCGTTGCGCTTACGCTTTGTACAGCGGCGAACTTTCTCAAGTGTCAGTAGCAGCAGCAGCACCGGCGCCACTCACGCGCTGATTGCAAAGTTGTTGGTTCGCAATGCTGTTCGCACACCTACTGCACGTATTACTCCTCAGTTGACTCGACTTTAATTCGTTTTTTTATTTTTATTTTTATTTTTTTTGCTGCGCTTGTGGCATCGTTTATTCGCCCGCTGCTGTGCAAGTTTCTGGAAAACTGATCTCTAAAGGGTTGGTTTGTAACACTTTTGTAAAATGAGAATTGGCAATTTTAAAATCACCCGAGTGAGGCACAAAGTGCGTCTACTTTGCATTTTATTTTATTTCATTTTTTTCTCCAATTTAATTTAATTTATATCACTTCATTTTATTTTTAATTTTATTTAAATTTTTTTTTATTTCCTTTTATTTTTATTTATTGGGTTGCCCTAAAATAAATTGGCGGTTTTTTAAAAGAAAGTAAATATATATTTTTTTTAATTTTATAATGAACTTTAATCAATCATGTAATTTCCAATTTGTTGGATGACCTTTTGCCATCTTTCCGGCATCATCATTATTCCACGCTCATAGAACTTCTGGACTTTATCTGCAAAAAGCTGAACCAAGTGCGATTTTCCAGCCTCGTAATTTTCGAAAGTTTTACCATTTAATGAGTTCTACAGAAATCGAAACCATTGATAGTCAGCGCTATATGCTGGATGCATCAACAGTTCCCAGCCAAGCTCTCTCGGTTTTTGGCGAATGACCAAAGATGTCTGAGGTCTAGCATTGTCCTGATGGAATATGACACCTTTACGATTTTACCAATTCTTGCCGCTTCTCGTTGATGGATGTATTCAATTTGTCCAGTTTTCACACAGTAGACATCCGAATTAATCGTTTGGTTCCTTGGAAGCAGCTCAAAATATACCACATCCTTCCAATCCCACCAAATTGAACTTTTGGTGAATATCAGCCTTTGAAGTGATTTGTGGCACTACATCGTGCTTGGGCCGTGCTCGTTTTCGATTGACGTTATTGTAAATAATCCATTTTGCATTTCCAGTTATGATTTGCTTCAAAAACGGATCATATTCATTGCGTTTATGATACATATCACAAGCGTTGAAGCAGCTTGTTAAATGAATTTCTTTCAATTCATGTGGTACCCAAATATCAAGTTTTTTTCACCAGTCCAAGACGTCATATATGATTATGAACGGTCGATTTTGGTATACTTAACTTCTCTCTAATCTCACGCTCAGTTACATGACGATCTGAATGGATTACAGTCTTGAATTCGTCATCATCAACTTCACTTGACCGACCTGAACGTTGCTTGTCTCTGAGTGAAAAATCACCCGAACGGAATTTATCAAACTAACTTTGACACTGTGTTCCTTCTAAGGTCTTATCACCATACAAATTATAAAACTTTTTAGCAACCTGCGCTATACTTTTTCCCTTTAAGAAAATAATAAAGTAAAATATGGCGAAAATGTGCTTTTGTTGGGTCCATATTAAAATTGACGCCAAGCAAACAAATATAAACAAAATTACGCGTATTTTTTTCTAAAGCAAGCTAAAAGTGACAGCTTATAGCTGCCAACAGAAAAAATACAATTAAATAGTCACAAGCTTTTTAAAAATATTGTCAACGCCGTCTGTATAAAAAATCGCCGGTTTCTTTTGAGGCAACCCAATATTTTATTTTAATTTATATGATTTTATTTCGTTTTTTAATTTATTTAATTTAATTTGGTCTTGCTTTTTTTTGTTTATAAAGTTTTATCAAGTAACAAATCATCTATTATTTTTCCATCAAATTTACGTTTTTATTTACCATAGCTGGTATTATTAGATTTAAGTCAAATGTACACCGTTTTACTCGATAACTTTTTGCTATTTTGATTGAAGGATATATCTATGTGCCTCTTATAGAAACCCTTATTGGCACAATCGATTTTCACAAGCTTCTCTTGCGGACAATTCTTCACCAGCGAAATCATTCACCATAGACAGAAACAGTTGATAATCACTTGGTGCGAGATTCGGACTATAAGGCGTATATATAAGAACCAAGCTCTCGGAATTTCTTGCAAGTCACTTTCAATGTGTGTGTGGTATCGTTATTCTAATGAAGTACCATTCCCCACCTGTTGGCCAAAGCTGGACATACCTGGGTGATTGTTTCTTTCAGACGATCCAATTGAGAACAGTATAAAGAGTGTATCGTTAGAAATTAGTGCAACGAATTATAGGCATATCTCAGTATATGAAAAAACCCAGATTTTGAAATATTTCATAGTTTATTAACATAACTATAATACAAAAATTATTCATTTTGGTTTACAAAATTTTTTAATTTTTTCTGGAACACTTCTCATTAAAGCGATCACGGTACTTTCCGCGATCTTTCTACACGCTGTACACCACTTGCGTCGAAAAGTTCAAAATTTTTTTTCAGAATGAAGAGTTGAGTTGATTTAACCATGTCTCTTTGTCCGTCTGTTTGTGCGCGAACTAGTCTTTCTGTTTTTAAGATATAACCAAACTTGGTATTCTAAGCCGCCTCCGAACGACCGCTGGATCCTCATGGGGGACTTTTATTTCAAGTCAGGAATACACTCGGAGGTCTTAACCTTCCCTGCCAAGGAGCGAAAGCAATTAGAAAAATTAATTTTCCAAATCTTTTGGATGTTGGTCAAACTAGAACTCGAACCCTGGTCTTCCGAATGGTAGTACGCAATGCTAGCTACTGGGTTAATCGTCATATTACGTGCTTTAATAAGGCAGTGGTTCATGGGAGAGTAGTTGTGTCAGCAATGCCATGTCTGGTGCATATATTTTTTGTACATACGTACATATGTATGTAAAATTGTAAGAAATTTAATATCAAACGACACAAATAAGCCGTTCCCTGCTAACTTGTCTACCTTTTTTTTCGGCCTCTCAACTTTTGCACGTTCATGTTGTTGCAAAATTTGTCAAACATCTTTTTTTTGTCGACTTAATATGATGTACGATGTTGTGTTTAAGCATAATTTAATTTTTTGTTCACAATTTTAGTTATGTCTGGATTTATGGTAGTCACACACACTACATACATACCTATATATGTATGTGAAAATTTCTGTGAATTAATTTTTGGTTTTTATTACTTCACTAAAAATGTCATTTGCAAAGCTAATTTTCCAGTTGAAGTTTTTCGCATAAACCGTTAAAGACCCGTGCGTAGAGTGGCTTGTGAAATACACGTGTTGGAAAAATGAAATTATTTTCCAGTTCGCACAAAAGGTTGAGGAGCAATTTTAATGGTTTGTTGCGTTAAAACCAAACTAGTTGTCTAGCCTTAAGACCCTTTGCTTATTGCTGTCTTCAGGTTTATTTTAATTTTTATTTTTTTGTTTACTCCACATTGCGTTAATAATTTCGAAATCATGTGTCATGTGTCATGTGTTAGTGATCGTCACTAGACCTGAAACTACTTTATGAAAAGGTAGTTTTTGGCACTGAAATTCAAAACTAAAACTTGTTCATAATGTTTCGAAGGAGCTTGTGGATTATCATCACCACAAATGCGACAATTTTCTTTATAAATGTACCCATTCAACCAAGGGTGAGTTTCATCATTGAACAAAGTTTTCTTGTGAAAATCAGTGCTCAGAGTTTTATCGAAAATTTTATGAAAATTTTTAAAAGTTTTACAATACGTAGGCTGCTATATATATGTCTGGCCAAATAATGAAAACACGAATATTTATCAACGAAAATGGTTTTATTGTTTTTCAAAATATTCTCCATCAAGATTTATACACTTTTGCATGCGCTCAAACCAATTTTCGAAGCACTTTTTCCACTCCGATTGAGACACCTCCAAAACATGGTTTTTGAATGCTTCAACAGCATCTTCTGGCGACGAAAATCGTTGACCACGCATTATTTTCTTGATGTGTGGGAATAAAAAGAAGTCATTGGGTGCCAAGTCAGGACTGTACGGCGGATGACCCATCAATTCGACGTTTTGGCCGGTCAAAAAGACGCTGGTTTGAGCCGATGTGTGAGAGCTCGCATTGTCATGGTGCACAATGATTCGTCTTGTCTTGTTCGTTTTTCGAATTTCTCCGAAGACTTCAGGCAAACAAATGGTGGTGTACCACTCAGAATTGACCGTCCTACGTTGCTCAAGCGAAACAGTCGCCACATGACCAGTGGAAGAAACAGGCGACCATTTGCTTCGAAGTGCTTCTTCCACGAACAACTTTCGTTGGATTTGGTTCGTCTTGGAAGACCCACACGGTCGATTGCTGTTTTGTTTCGGGCTCATACACATAGATCCATGATTCGTCACCTGTGACGATCTTATAAACGTCTTTTGAAGCACCGCGAACGTATTTTTTCAGCATTTGTTTACAACTATCCACACGAGCCTTTTTTTGAGCGATTGTCAAATTGTGCGGGATCCAACGAGAACAAACCTTTTTTAAACTTTCCAATGGAAATGTCAGATTGCACCTGGCAACACTTAGTGTTTCTCATAGATAACCGGCACTTAGATCAATCGATTCACTAAGTGCTGAGATAGGCAATTTTTTCTGATCTTCAGTATTTTTTATTCCGAAACGTTAAAAGGAAGCGAAGTGAAATTAGCTGCATAAAGTATTTTTTCGGTACCACGATTTCCTGATGAGCCCGTTATCTTTCTTAACCCGGTGCTATATACTTATCGTGCTAGACAGAGGGACACAGTTTCAACTATTTTCACTTCAATTGATTTTATTTTCTTTTATATTAAATTAAAACTTATTATAAATGAAAAAAGTACTAATTTTCGCCAAACAAACAAAAAAAATTTATAATAAAATGGTAAAATCTTAACGAAATTAATATTTTTTAACCAAGCCTTTATATTTGATGACAGCTTTCAAACGCTTTTGCATCGATTAGACCAGTTTTTTTGTGGTTTCTGCCCCAATATTCTGCCATTCCTCCACCAGTGACAGCTTCAACTCTTCTATTGCTGATACAGCGCGCTTTTATCGCGCCTATCCAGCTCTTCCCACAAATGTTCAATAAGGTTTATGGTAGATCAGGCGATTGGGGCGGGTGCGGCAGTGTATGTTTAATGTGGTGTGCAAGCCACATACGCACATCATAAGCGGTATGCTTCGGACCATTGTCGTGTTGAAATGTAAATGACTCTGACAATTTAAGTTTTTCAGCACTTTTTTGACATTCTTCTTAAGAATTTCCTTATAGTATTTTTTGCCCATAACGCCGTCAATGAATTTCAGCTCGCCCACACCTGCAGCGGACATGCAGCCCCATATAATGAAGGCAGAAGGTTATCTTTTTGAAGTTCAGTGTTAGGTTTTCTCCACACAGTTTGACGGCCATCAGATTGAAAGATATTGAATTTACTATCACCGAGAAGAGTACATTGTCCCAAAAGTCCATTGGTTTGCTAAGGTACTCCTTAGCATAGGCTAAACATTTCTTTTGGTTCACTTTCGAAATTAGGGGTTTGCGTCTAGCTACACGAGAATGAAAGTTAGCTTCAAGCAATGCTCTCCGGATCGTTATCGGATGAATATCCTTTCCCAACTCTTCCTTAACTTCCGCTGCGATTTGTGTGGAAGATAATCTTGAGTTTCTTTTTACCTTTCTTACTATTTGACAGTGTTCTTGGTCATGTAATTGCTTATGTAGACGTAACGGGACTTTTGAAAAAAAGTTGCTAGATCAATCAAATTTAATACTTTTGTTTGGTGAAAATTAGTACTTTTTTCCATTTATAATTAATATTAATTTAACATAAAAGATAATAAAATGAATTGAAGTGAAAATAGTTGAAAATGCATTGAAATAGCATTTTTTTCGGAATAAAAATGTTTTGTTAAGTGGTCAAAAAAGAGTGTTAAAGTTGAACTATCTTGCTGTGCCAATACTTTAGTTCATCACTGTTTTTATGGTATAATTGGAATACAAAAAACTCTGAAAACTTTTTGAACACACTGTACATTAAAAGAAAAATAATTCCCAACTCTGAAAATGTTGAAAAAAGTATATTAAAAAAAAATAAATTAATCCAATATTAATTAAAAACAAATTCAGTAAATTCCTGCGAAATACTTTATTTAGTTAAAGAAAAAATAAATATATATGTGTAAGTCAGTTAAAATGTCCGCAGGCGGTAATTGCGTACGCTTGCTAATTGGAAAAGTTTACAGATCCATAATATGATTTGACAATTTCGTGACAATTCGACTGCATAAATAGCAGAGGAATAGAGGAATGCAAAATAGAATAGAAAAAAAAGTAAAAGTAAAATAAAATAAATTAAAAATTTAAAGGAATTAGTGCTTTGTTCACGTGGGTGAAGTGTTGGTGGCGGCGTGGGTGTTAAAATTACGGCCAATTTCGCACCAATGCCTAACTTTCCTTGCCTCACTTTGCCCTGCACGTCTGTGGTCCTTTATTAATTTCTGAATTGTCATCATACAGAAAGCAAGGCCGGCGCATTGAAATTTCACTTTTTGCTTTTCACTCACACATTATTTCACTAAACTCCCTTGATTATCACCAGTTCTGTGCATCATTTTACGCTAGAACTTTACACACGCCCCGCTGTGCCATATCTTGTTTTTTGTTTTGTTTTTTTTGCATCCTTACTTAATGTCATAGTAGACGACCGTTCGTTCTCGCCTATAAAGTTTGAAAAGTTTTAATTAATTGAAGCGAGTTATGCTTGTGTACGCTTCGGTTCGGTTATCCTATCAGCCTTGTTATTAAACAAACGACGCATACATACAAACATACTGGTATGTAAATACATCCCCTCTAGGGAAAAATTCTAATTATTCACTAGAATCATACTAGTTTACATTTCAGCTTCCAACTATTTCCTATGTAAGCAAATGGCATTTTTCAAAGCAGCGTTGTTTTAAGAACTCTCAATTGTCTGACAATGCATCAGCTTTATACTGGTTAAATACTAGTCCTGTTGAATTTCTACTTTACCAAAAATACAAATGAATCTGCCTGCAGCGATACTCGAACCGACTCACTCGACTCGATTCGTGAACCTCACTGCCAATAGTAACAAGCTCCAATCACTTGGCTATTGTGGCGATTTAGCGACGAACACCAATTTGCGCACTTCAACAGAGCGTAACTGAGAATGGTACTCAGCCATGTCGTGTAGGATGCGGTGATATTAAACAAATAAACAACTTCAAAATACTAGTATTTAAATAAATTTTTTGCATACTAGTCTAATTTCATCCCGCCTGGTGCATACAGATGTACATATTCATTTACGAAAATTATTCGTAGTTGACTAACACTTCTCTAATTGCCGCCGAGCTAACTATTCTTGGGCGAACAATTATTGTAATTATAAGCTAAATACTTACGAGTATATACATTCATACATAAATATGAAGGGTGCTCTTTTCAGACATGTCATTTTCAAGTAGAAATAAAACACATTTTAATTTGATGTTATTGTCAAGAAAGCCTTATTATGAAGATATACAAGGGGATGAATAAAAATTTCGGTAAGTTGGCCAAAAAAAAAAAACTAAAAAAAGAACTTTTTGCATTTATTTCTAACCTCTGGCCTTTCTTATCTTCTCTACATTATTTGCCATTGATTTTAATGCATTTCTTAAGCCTATAGATCCACTTCAGAAAACAGTCTTCAAAATCTTCGAATGTTTTCGAGTTTGTTTAATTGAGCAAAATTCGCTCGAGCCTCCTTTTGGGCCTAACTTAAAATTCATGATACCCATTGAGCAGATTTCTTCGTATATCCCACCTGATTACTTAATATTCGCGATACAGCCATGATATTCAAGCCCAATTCATTAGCAATCATTTCGTATGCCAATTGTGGGTCTTCGTCAACTTTGGACTTCACCAGAGCTACAGTGACGTCATCAGTGGAAGATTATGTTGAGGCCGGTAAATTGAGTACAAAGTCAGCATCTGCAGGTTAATCCCAATTTTCTCGATAAGCAATTCCTCCTTTATTTGGTTATATCTTTGCTGCTCCTGTACTTGCAATATCCGCTGTGCTCTCTAAAGAGCGATTTATGCCTTGCAAATAGGTGACACTTTCAAGCATTTTCTTGGACACAGATTCAGCAGTGCCCTCTTTGTCTGTCTTTCTTTTGGTGGACCAAGTGCTTTTAGGGCATTTGCAACATCCTTCCAAAAAGCTTTGACTTCTTCTTATAGGTTTGCCATTAGGTTTTAAAAATTATTTCAGGCAATTGTCCGTCGTAACTGGACTCGAACAAAATCCAATCTAGGTGACCAATTTTCGACTATTTTTTGCAGCGATTGTGGCCTAATATTCTCTTCCAAGGTGTCGTTGCGGGTTTATCTGCGCAGACAAGTGACATCACAGTCGGAGGGTATGACATCTCCTGCCGTGGGGCGACCGCGATCAGAAAACTATTTATTAACTAATTAATTTTAGATGTTGGTAGAACTTGGACTCGAATTCTCTTGGGAATGGCAGTACGCAATGCTAACCCCTCGGCTATTGCAGTTACCAATAACCCCATAAAAATTATTGCAGCGATACTTAGTCGCATAATTTTTAAGGCCCCTCATCAGTTCCACGACGCCAGATGATGGCGGTCAGCAAAAGGTTCTTCAATAAATTGGCTATAACGTTACATGTAGCGCCGACTTGTTGGTACCAAAAGTCGTCCAAATCAACATCCTGCAATTCAGGCACGAAAACATATTTTTCATGACTCTAGCGTTTCCCATTGAATGTAGTATTGCAGTCGGCTTCACAGAGCACACAAACAGTGACTTGCTGAGGATGTAACGGCGTCTCTCGTGACTCTAATGGGCTATTATGTGCAAATCGGGACCGGTAGCCATCTCCATTTTGGCCCACTCACCGAACGTGCGACGCGTTTGATGATCGTTCGACCTAAATTCGTTCACGAATTGCATTTTGTAAGCTCGCAAACCAAGCTTCTTCGTCAAAATCTTCCATAAAGTCGATGGGTACCGCTCAAAATTTTCAGATGTAGTAATTTGGGTTTTCTTCGGTACTCTGTTTCACAGTAGCAACAGCGTCTCTGGTGCCCACTTACGCCGCCCCTGGTGATGCGAATTTTACACTAGAGTAAACGTGATACGAAACGATCTCTGGTTGCTCGAATTAACGACACTGGCCCAGCGGATGCAGCGCGCGATGGTTCATGCGAACCGAACATATATTTTGATAGTAAATTTGCACGATTTGCAGGTGTTGTTCTGAAGTAAGACAGAAATGGCAAACCAAACAAAGTGTAAATCAAGTAACAACGGTCATAAACATCAACTCCGCAAAAAGTATTGCCTCATTGAAAAAAAACACCCTTTACTAAACCTCCAACATACAAAAATGAAAGTTATAAATAGCTGTAATAATTTAGTGGGTGTTAAAATTGTAGTTATTTGTTCTAAGTATGTATGTAGCAGGTCAACAGTAAGTTTCCATCAGCCAACCAATCAAGGAACCCATCATCCGATTGCTATGATTATTATTAGCAGCAAAGTTTACAAATAGCTTCGCTCTGCAATGAAAGGTGTACATATAATATTTATTAAGTTTCTGGTAATCGTTTACCTTCGTATTGTGACCAAGTATATATGCATATATATGTACGAGGAGCTTAACAAAAGTTCGGCAATTTGACCAGAAAAAAAATTTATTTTTGTATTTATTGGTAATCTTTCATTGATTTCAATGCATTTCTTAAACCTATGGATCTACTTCTGAAAACAGTCTTCAAAATCTTGCTTTTTAAGCTTATCAAGCTCAGCATTAACCGCAATAATTATCTCCTCGTTGCTATTAAAGACCTATCCTTTTAATGTTTTTTTAGCATTTGAGAATAACCAGAAATCATAAAGTGTCACATCCGGGAAATATGTTGCTGGGCGTATTTCTTCGATCCCAGAGATCACAATAAAATTACTCCATATTTTAACAGTGTGGGATGGCGCTTTGTCATGATGTAAAATCCTCTTTCTTTCTCTCTTCCTATAAATTTTTGAAAACTTTTGGTAAGCACTCTTCGGTGTACCATTTTGCAGTTATCCTCTGACCCTTTTCCAGTGGAATAGCAGCTACGATTTTAGATCGGGTGAAGTAAACTGACATCATTACTTTTACTGCTGATTTTTGTTGTTTAGATTTTACGGGTGGGTTTGCTCCTGTTGGACTCCATACCATGGACTGCTGTTTTATTTCTAGATCGTGCTTATAGAACAAAGATTCGTGACCAGTAACGACTTTACTAAAGTTGCTAGACTGACCATTTTCGAACTGTTTTAAGAAAAATTGAGCAAAATTCGATCGAGCCTCCTTTTGGGGCCAACTTAAAATTCATGGTACCCATCGAGCAGATTTAGAAAAATGTCCGGTCTGGAATCTTCGGAATCACTTAGAAATAATCTTTAAAGACGGTGCAATCGTTCCATATGCAATTTGACATTCACTGAATATTTGTGTTGGCTGTAAATTACGCCCAAACCCAAAGAGAATCACTTGGCGAATTTCTTTTTGCTTTGGTGGTGGAACTTTGTCTGACCTATCCTCAGCTATCTTGCGTTTTCTCGTCTCCATTTTAGCCGATCGTTCTAAAATTTGAAAGGAAAACTAATAAAGTAATTGCAAAGGATTTGGTATTTTTAAATTTAACAAAAACAAGTTGAAAGTTAAAAACTGACGGAATTTTTGTTAATCC
This sequence comes from Ceratitis rosa, assembly GCA_037013455.1. Lineage (NCBI taxonomy): Eukaryota > Metazoa > Arthropoda > Insecta > Diptera > Tephritidae > Ceratitis > Ceratitis rosa. The sequence continues at coordinate 12,941,550 of JAWMAG010000054.1, forward strand.
CCTCGTATATATTTTCTATTTCCAAATTTTGTACAATTGTGCAATCGACAGATGAATTGATTGAATGTGTTTTTCCGAATATTCTTTAGAATTATAGACTGGTTAAGAGAACGCGCCATTTTAGCACCGAAGAACATTAGTATTAAAGCCATTATTTTTCAAATTCAAGCAAAACTATCAGGTGTAGTCACGACATATAAATCAATTGACAGTGTTATGAATCAAGATGAGGCAATGAATTATCCAATTAAATTTTTAAACTCATTGGAACCGGCTGGTATGTCACCGCATTGCTTGAATCTGAAAGTTGGTTCTTTGGATATTATTATTGTGAAATATTAAATACACCGAAACTGTGTAGTGGCACCACTTCCCGAAATTTTTTTTCTTGTGAACCTTTCCAAGTATCATAGAAACAATCTGATGAAATTTCAAGTCATTCGGTTGGTAACTTTTGGAAATTACTGGATTTTCCCATGCGGACATAAGATTTTTTTATATAAGATGACGAGTTAAGTGATCAACACTTTTCCCATTATATTTTTTTACTACGAAATCTCAACTTTCCAACACCATCCAGCGTAATCCAATCGAACTTATAGAACACGAGATACGGATCAATACAGCAATCTATTGCAAAAACTAGGGTTGACTTAGTACTTGACCTAATATACCATTCCATATATTAGCAGATTATATTTAGATTAAAATCCTAGAAAAATTAAAAAAAAACATTGAATTATATGAAAAACAAAAGTGTTGTAACGGATGGTATTTTTTTTTTTTTAATTGGAGGCCAAAGTTCAGTTAGAATATACAACGAATCAAGCTACTTTACTATTGTATTAATTTAATTAATACGATTATAGAATCAACAGTTTTTAGCGCTTTGTTTAAGGTCCCAGATAATGGGTCACTCAACCATTAAAATTCAATCCATTCAACAGGTCATTTTTCATATTTTGTGAATATGAACATATGTATGTAGTATGTATGTAGGTATATGTAGTAGATAGTTTACAGTAATTACTTTATCTACTTAGTGACGCTTAAATTTATGCTATTATTTATTACTTTTCTACATACTACAATACATATTTGTATATATATATATATACATACATATAACTAAAAGGGGCGATGAGACATTTATTGCTTGATTTATGATAAGTTATGAATTTTTTATGTAATTTAAAAGCTAATATAGGTACATATATGGTATGTACATATACTCGAATAATGGAAATTTCCACTTTAAGTTAATATTTATGTATGTTAGAAGTCAAATAATATAAATAAATTTTAAATTGCTTACTAATATTTAGCTCAATACAGAAAACATTTATTATTGATTAATGTAAATAGCAAATAAATGCCTTTTCGAGCAATTTCTATTATGTAAACAGTTGTCTGAGATTTATGAAGTGCATTTATTTATTAATAAAGGAATATATTTTTATTTAGCAAACAGAGTAATTACAGCGTAATGAATTATTGTAAAAGTGAAGTAAAATTCAAAAATAATAAAAATGATTTAGTATGAACGCAAACTATCCTTTAAATATTCTAAATAAGTATAGCTATAAAACGTTGCCTACATTTTGGAGTATTGAAAAGGAAATGCATAAACACTAGTAGAAAACCGTTGCCTACATTTCGGCGAATATGTAAGTAATATATATATTTAGAGCACGCGAAGCTGTTAATGAAAGGAGTAATAAATAAAAAATCCCGACCGTACACATAGATGGCGTTAGTTCTATGGCTCTCACCACTTTTACAGACGGTCAGCGACCTTTAAAAGAAAGCTGTTGAAATTGCATATTATTCTACGCATTAGTTTGAGAGTTGTTGTTTTCAGAACTATTGATCAAAAATAATTTTCTAATTTTAAACTGTTTCTTTTTTGAAGAAAACAAAAAAAACACCGTTGAAGTCAAGTGAAGTGGCTTGAGAAATGTTAAAAGGACCCTGCTCCATCAGCAGCAACAATAAAACGTAGTTTTCCTAACTTCAGACGGCGATGATGCGGAACGCAGTGGACAACCAAATCAGGCAGTAATACTCTATAAAATCGACTTGATTGCCTTAACTTTTTATTGCATTTGAAAGATCTATCCAAAGTTGACGCCGCGTGTTCACTGTTAACAAAAAAACAGTAATTTGTTATTGTAGCTATTCGCTAATACCGCTTAAGAGCAGGCAAGGCTAGACTAAGGCATTGATGTCAGCTAACTAACTAAAAGGTCCAAGTAACAGGCTGTTTCGACGGGCCTGGACCTGTGGGGAAGTGTTATTAGCATTTTACGGGGTCTCATCGCATGCAAGAGTAAGAATCAAGTCAACTACAATTACCAGATCTTAATTGTGGCAGTATTACTCTGGTCTCTCGAAGCAACTCAAGGTTTTAGTCTGCCAGAGGTGAACCCTGGATTCCGAGAACAGAAAAAGAGTTCTGAAGAGTTTGACAGACTCTTGGTGGTGAATTGCGTTTAAAGCCTTCAGTTCGCCATCCTGTCCAGTGGCATCGAGATGCTGGTCCATCGTTAATCCTTCTGCACCAAACTGCAGAACAGGAATGATAAGGAACCCGCAGAGTTTGGTTTCAGTTAGTTGAGAGAGGACTTTACTTTCAATTGCCTACTCAGTCCAAATGCTGGTCCCTAGATAGGCGAAATTGTCTGCGACGTCAACAGTGAAGTAAGAGCCGAGTCGCGAATGTGGTGATTATTTGTTTGACGACAGAAGATATTTCGCCGTGTCATCGTTTTCTACCAGACCCATTCGTTTCGCTTCTTTATCAAGTTTAGAGCAGGCAGAACTAACGAGGTGGTTGTTAAGGCCTATGATATCAATACGTATATCATCGGCGTACGCCAGCCGCTGTACACTCTTATAGAAGATTCTACCTTTTCTATTCAGCTCTGCAGCTTGTATTATTTTCTCCAACAATAAATTAAAGAAGTCACACGATAAGGGATCACCCTGTCTGAAATCTCCTTTCGGATCGAATGACTCGGAGAGGTCCTTTCCGAACCTGGCAGAGCTTTTAGTGTTGCTTAAAGTCAATTTACATAGCCGTATAAGTTTTGCGGGGATACCAAATTCAGACATAGCGGCGTAGAAGCAGCTCCTTTTCTTGCTGTCGAAGGCCGTTTTAGAATCGATGAAAAAGTGGTTTGTGTCGGTGCTCTTTTCACGAGTCTTTTCCAAGATTTGGCGCATGGTGAATATCTGCTCAATGGTTGATCTGCCAGGTCTAAAGCCACACTGATAAGGTCCAAACAGCTTGTTGACAGTGGGCTTTAGTCTTTCACACAATACGCTCGACGGGACCTTACATGCGCTATTAAGGAGGCTTATAATTGGCGCAGACTGTGGGGTTCCCTTTATGGATTGGGCAGAGCACTCTTACATTCCAATCATTGGATATGCTTTCGTCCGACCATATTCTGCAAAGTAGCTGATGCATGCACCTTGTCAGCTCTTCACCGCCATATTTGAATAGTTCTGCCGTTAGGCTGATAGGCCGTCAGCTCCAGTCGTTTTGTTGTTTTTTAAGCGGGCGATTGCTATTCGAACTTCTTCGTGGTCAGGTCACCTCTGGGTGTTGTACTTTCACCACATTCAGCATACTAGATAAGTGCTCCCTCCATAACTTAGTATGCTCTGGACATCTCTGACCAGATTACCACCTTAATTCCTACATGAGTATGCTCCGGTCTTGAAACCTTCTGTGGGTAGCGGCATCTTTTCGTAGAATTTTCGAGCATAACCTCTCTTGGCCAACTTCTTGAGTTTTTCGTACTCGGCCTCTTTCATTTTATGTCTGCAAATGCGTCATGTTTCCCACTTCAGCTCTTGGTATTCATCCCACCCCGCACGTAAAGACTGTATAATGACTATAAAACCTCGTATTTATACCAATTATGAGTCACTGAACACTTTACGATCCTAATGAGCTTAATCACCATCTACAACCCTCTCATTCCGCTAACATAAAAAGGCTCCATGATCGTAGCTTTATTTCGCCAAATATTTGCTAAATCCTCTTTGTATGTAACGAAGGTCATGAAGAAATCTAGATTTTGAGGAATTTTTCGCCTTAAATATAATATAATTATTTAATAATCATTTGCTTACAAAGTCAATTAGTACATTTTTAAATTAATTTCGAGTTAAGCATTTGAATATCGAAACACTCTCTAAGCCCCGCTCAACTACCATATAATCAAGGCACGAATCAATTGTCATTTTGTACACTGAAATATGAAGTAATATTGCCGTTGCTTGCATGTGTCCAAATACAAACATACCTACATACATACGTAACGTCATTGATGTCAAAAAATTTTTACGTCAGTCTGCCTTCCGCCCGTCTCACCGACTAACAACAACGCCCGAGCGTGTCATTGTGTGACTTTTTAAAATTCCACAAGCATGCGAGCGAATACGGGTGAGGAATGATGTATTATTGCATTATTATTCCACTGTTTTTTTTTTTTTTGTTATTTTTTTGTTTTTTGTATAGTTAATGCACACGAAATCACAAAAAAAAACTGTAAAAAAGTCTGAAATACAAACCATAAAACATGTTAAATAAAAAAGAATCGACAAATTGTTTGTGTAGCTCTTCAAATTCAATTCGCATACGAAATTCGCCTCAAAATATTTACTTTCAATTTGACAATTGCATTATGCACGTCTTTCTAAGTCGTGAATTATTTATTATTTATATTTATGTATGTATAGGATTATCCATTTCGTAGTTTGGAAAGTAGAGTGTTTTGTATTTTGACAACTGCCGAATGGACTTTACGAAGGGATTAAAAAAAGTTCAGTCAGTTGGTGACTTTCAATTTGTTTTTGTTAAATCTAAAAATACCAAATCCTTTGCAATTACCTTATTAGTCTTCCTTTCAGCACGATAGCTGAGGATAGGTCAGCCGAAATTTCACCACCAGCGCAAACATAAATTCGCCATATGATTCTCTTCGGGTTTCGGCGTAATTTACAGCCAATAAAAATATTCAGTGAATGTCAAATTGCATATAGAATGATTGCATCGTCTTTAAAGATTATTTCTAAGTGATTCCCAAGATTCCAGACCGGACATTTTTTAAATATCTTCCACAGATGACGTCACTGTAGCTCTGGTGAAGCCCAAAATTGACGAAGACCCACGATTGACACAAGAAATGATTGCTAATGAATTGGGCTTGAATGCCATGGTTTTATCGCTAATATTAAGTAATCATCTGTGATACCCGAAGAAATACCCTCGATGGGTACAACGAATTTTAAATAATGCCCAAAAAGAGGCTCGAGAGCATTTTGCTCAATTTTTCCTAAACAAATTCGAAAATGGTCAGTCTAGCAACTTTAGTAAAGTCGTTACTGGTGACGAATCTTGGTTCTATAAGTACGATCCAGTAACCAAACAGCAGTCCATGGTATGGAGCAAACCCACACGTAAAATCTAAGCAACAAAAATCAACATCAAAGGTATTGATGTCAGTTTACTTCACCCGACCTAAAACCGTAGCTGCTATTCCACTGGAAAAGGGTCAGACGGTAACTGCAAAATGGTACACCGAAAAGTGCTTACTGAAAGTTTTAAAAAATATGTTGAAAAACAGGACGTAAGAGGATTTGCGGCACTACTTTTTACATCATGAAAACGCGCCATCCAACACTGCTGAAATAACGTGTAATTTTATTGTGATCTCTGAGATCGAAGAAATATGTCCAGCACCATATTCCCCGGATATAGCACCTTGAAATTTCTGGTTATTTCAAAAAATTAAAAAAATTCAAAGTAAAGGTCTTTAGTAGCAACGAGGACATAATTAATGCGGTTAATGTTGAACTTGATAAGCTAAAAAAGCAAGATTTTAAAGACTTTTCAGAAGTGGATCTACAGGCTTAAGAAATTCATTGAAATCAATGGCGATTATGTAGAGAAGATAAAAAAGGAAAAAGATTACGAATACCTAAATACAAAAAGAATTTTTTTGTAGTCAATTTACCGAACTTTTGTTAATCTCTTCGAACTTCTTTGAAAACTAGAACGGTGAGACTGCCGCGGCGCGTAATCTCCCCTCTTGGCGATGCCAATTGGCCCCTAGAACGTGTGATTTGACACCTTTGTACTTTTTTTGTGGAACTGCGCAAAAGACCGTGTTTTGCGCGGATAAATCTTCAACTCTTGTGCACATGAAAATGAACATTCGTCAAGTTATGGTCCAATAAGTGCCGAAAAGTGGTACCAAATAAGCTCAAACGGATCGAAGTTTGCAAAAATTGCCGAGAAGGTTATTTGTATGTTGCAATCTTTAAAGACTCAAACTTTGTAATAAAAACTGAATTTCATGAAAAAAAAATTATTATTTTAAAAGCATTTTATTTACGTTTATTTTCGAAAACGCAAAATGGATAACCCTGTATAAATTTGTGTGTAATTGTGTGTATGAGTGCGATGCGATGTTGGCGTAAAATATTTACAAATAACGAGGTTATCATAAATCAACTTAGCATTTGATTAACATAAGATAACAACAAAGGCGATGCACAAGCAAACAAATACTTAACCATATAGGTATACGAGAACCTACACAATTACATTAGAAATGTACATATTGTATTAAAATAAATGAAATGCTAAACGAAATTGGTCAGTAAAAGGCGGCATGAAAGGAAAAAGCTTGGAATTTTTATTTATTCTTTTTTTTATTTTATTATTTTTTTTTAATTCACTCTGTTTATTCCAAAGGAATGGTATTTCGTGTATACGACACTTCCTTTACCTAAATTTTCTTTTTGATTTTTCATACTTTTCATGCGCTTAAAGGCGTCCCATTTTCGGCTTCAATAAAATGTAAAAGAACTGTTGCGGCCTGACCAACAAAAACCGCTAGCTTTGAAGTTTATTGAAATTAAATTATGTGCGAGAGATAGCCCAAAATGGTCGTGCTTGAAGACAAAGCTTTAAGTGTGTCTATTAATTGAATTTTCGACGAAAAGTTGAGTGACTTCCAATAATATAATAAATTTAGAGGGATGTGGGTATAGTTCATAAAAGGTTAGCTTTTTTCGCATTTGAATATATAATAAATACGAGGGGCGGCTGCTGAGTTCGCGGCCTAAGGTATTAAGGCCAGGTTCCTCCAAAAAACGTGTTTGTTTTTTTCAAAAAAAAACTGTACTTATTAAAAAAAAATATTTATATATGAAAGTTTATGTAGATAAGTCGACGCATAAAAATATTAATTGAAAAAACATGTTTTTTCAAAAAAAAAATTTATTAAAAAAAAAAATTTATTAAAAAAAAAATTTATTTAAAAAAAATATTTTATAAATAAAAGTTTATGTAGATTAGTAAACGTATAAGAATATTAATTGGAAACAATTTTTTTTTAAATGGCGGCTCTTAAAATTGCTGCTGAAACACGTCCCTTTTGTTGGTGAGTGACACGATAACTGTAAAACGAATCATCTGAAAGCGAAAATAAAAACGGTTTCTTATTCCGTATTATATTGGCTATGGCCGGAAAAACAATTCAATGAAACATTTTCACCAGAAAAAAATGGCGGACTTTTTTTACCCTTTTTTCAATTTTAATTTTTTATATATTTTTTAAATAACAATTAATATTTTTGGTTATAGTTCCGGCCATAGAATGAGTAAAATGGCGTTAAGTTCATGTTTATAAGTTCAATGGCTTCTAAATGAGAGTTGGAAAAACGTGGTTTCGAGAAAAAGGCGATTAAAGTTTTTGTTCGTGAAGATTTACTGCTTGGCGCGCTCCGCTTTCCCCTCTTCTATACTTACTTCTTGGTCTTGAAGACCTTCGGGACTAAGTCTATATTTTTCCTAAGAGTATTTTCTAGCAATTTACAGAAAAAAATTTAGTTTTTTTACCACTGAAAAAATTTTCTACGGCCGATTTCATCTCAATGTCGTCTGAAAATCTTCGTCCAAGGAAAGCCACTGAAAACCAGCTGCAGAATGTAGGGTGAATGGTCAATTTCTGTAAATCCTGACTCAACAAACTAGCGTAGTACTAGCAGTTACTTGTATTTGCCTTTTGGCAAGTAGTCAATTAATAATATTCCCACGCTATTCTTACAAATGGTGGCCATAATCTTCGATGCCGACTTTTCCACTTTGAATTTTTTTGATGGCCATTCCCCTTTTTTTATCCACTGCACCGACTGCTGTTTGGACTCGGGATCATACTAACGAATCCAAGTTTCATCAACTGTTTCAATGCGGTTGGAAATTTCATCCCAATCATCTTGGCATAACTCCAAAAAAGCTTTATAACTCTTCAATCGTCCCTGCTTGTCGAGCGAGGTGAGCATTCGCGGTACCCAACGCTCACTAATTTTATTCATATTCAAATGTTCATGCAAAATCTCTCCAGTTCGTTCATTGCTAATCTATAATCCTTCTGCTATCTGCCACTATTTAACTTTTCCATCTTCTTCTTCTTTATTGGCGTTGGCACCGCTTACTCAATTATAGCCGAATCAATATTAGCCCGCCATTCATCTCTTCTTTTCGCTACTTGGCGCCAGTTGGAAATACCAAGTGCAACCAAGTCGCTCTCCAACTGATCCTTCCTCTGCTTCCACCATGCAGTACCCGATCGAATATTTTCAAAGCTGGAGTGCTTTCATCCATTCGCACGACATGGCCTAGCCAGCGTAGCTGCTGTCTCTTCATTCGGTGATCTATGTCAATAGCATCATATAACTCGTACAGCTTAACGTTCCATCGTCTGCAGTATTCGCCCTGCCATTCCTACTGCATACCCAGAAGTATTCACCAGGTCTAAATTTACACTGATAAGGTATGATCAGTTCATTCGTGGAGGGCACAATACGTCAGATAGGACATTCAGTGCCTTATTGAGAAGATCCCAAAGAAAGAATCATGTCTCCTTACGCCAGCTACCGCAGAAAAAAATTACGTGATGTGGAAAAAAATGGATTTTAGATGTAGTGTGACTTCAGCGCCCTCTATCGGATTTTTTTCTTTTGCTCTATGATCAATTTAGCCCAACTGTTTTGATAATCGTCAAGCCTCTAAAAGATATAGCCTTCTTATAGCCGACTATAATGGTTAGGTTAGACAGGGTGACTCCTACAGAAACGATATCACGTCCACAGCGGTACATTACCTGCGACCAAAAGCCTATACTGCTGTACTTCCTACTGTGTCTCCACTTTGAAGAACAGTACCCTTCTCTTAGCTAATGGAAGTAGGCGTTTACGACCCTTGTAAAGGGTGGTTAAATTTTCAAGGGCCGATGTTGATTTTGAATAAAACACAAACTATTTAGGAAATTATTGAAATTTTATTTTATTATGATATATTGGTATTACTCAATTATGTATGTAACAAAATATCGGCCAAATGAGCGCCGCGACCTCGGCGGCACACCTCCATACGATGGTCCAAATTTTCGATGACGCTGAGGCATAATGGAGTTTCTATGCCGTTAATGTGCCGAATTATCTCATCCTTTAGCTCTTGAATTGTTGCTGGCTTATCGACGTACACCTTTTCTTTCAAATAACCCCAGAGAAAAAAGTCCAACGGTGTCAAATCACATGATCTTGGGGGCCAATTGACATCACCATTACGTGAGATAACACGGCCATTGAATTTGTTGCGCAAAAGAGCCATTGTTTCGTTAGCTGTGTGGCAAGTGGCACCGTGCTGCTGAAACCACATATCGTCCACATCCATATCTTCCAATTGTGGCCATAAAAAATTCGTTATCATCTCACGATAGCGAACACCATTCACAGTAACTGCCTGACCGGCCTCATTTTGGAAAAAATACGGCCCGATGATGCCGCCAGCCCATAGCTCTTGGATTCTCATTCGCCCAAATGCGGCAATTCTGTTTATTGACGAATCCACTGAGGTGAAAATGTGCCTCATCACTGAAGATGATTTTCTTCGAAAATTTTCATAATAAGTCTGGATAACTTTAACACGTTGTTGGATTGTGTATCTCTCCATGGTTCAAATTGAGTAAGTCTGAAATACAGAAATGTCAAATTAAATTCGGAAAAAAATTTGGCGTTTAGGTGTGGTTCACATTCAACATCGGCCCTTACAATTTAACCACCCTTTACCTTGCCAAATGAAGATCCTTCAGCTTATCCTCACCAAGTATGGTCACTCTCTTAGTCTGCTGAGCACTGCGCATACAATGGTTGCCATACATACATTTTTTCAGTTTCAGTTCTTTAAGACTATAAGAGTATTTATTTTTTTTTAATAAATTATGTCTATACGTTAACGAGGTTTTAAAGCATTTCTTGATCATAATTTCCAACCAAAAGAAAAAAAAACTGGAAAAATTTTTTATTGCATTCAGCGACTCTATTTAACATTTGAAATTTTACACACATAACAGCACCTTTTCCATATATACGTGTATAAGCATGTAATTTTCTATAAGGACCTCTCATATTGACAACTACAAAACTCACTTGCCGTAAAACGAATGACTTCCCCTTTATAAGTCCAATATAAAAAGTCAAAACCATACAAAAACAAAAAAAAAGGAAAAAAATAACGGTATTTGTATTATAAAGTATCGTATACATATAAAAATTATATAAAACAAGCATATCCGTGAGTAGTTGTAGTATAAATGTAAACGAATTTGTAATCATGCCACAGATACTCTTCTTTGCATAAGCAACCGATAACTAACCTACTCACCTACCTATGGCTCACTGAGCGCACTGAGGCTGTGTGTTGTTGATAATACGACGAGTGTACCAGCATCCTTTTGCCTCCATGCAAACACACACATACACATATATATTTAAATATGTACATAAGTATCTATATATTCTATGCGACAATTTCTATTCTGCCTTTCATACTTATTTGTTGTGAAAATGAAATGGAAAAGAAAAAAAAAAACTGGCAAAAGCAACGTAATTCCGCTTAAGTCCAATCACATGCCCGTACTTGCACTACTTATAGCCTACTTTTATGTCTACAAACATACATACGCTCGGGTTCACATTAATTTAAAATGCACAAATGTACCGGTTTGCGCATTTGACTGTCCATAGAGTGAATCGGCGTTGCTCCACCCGATTACAAGTTGTCTCCTTTGCAGCATGGACATGGGCGGTCGGTTAGGTAAGAGTTCAACTTAGTATGACATACATACATATAGGTATGAAGAGGGTTATGAATTTTGGGGTCACAGAAGTACTGTGGGCTGTATTTTGACATCTGTCAAACTTAATTGCCAAACCAGACATGTTTTGTTTTAGTTAAAAGTTTGACATTTATGAAAATGGCTCACTCAAATATCGTACAAAGCGTTAAAATTGCTAAAACCTACTACAATTGATGGTGATTCAGGCGTGGCGGGGCTAAATTTTAAAGAAATTTGAAGAAACTGGCTCGTTTGCAGATATTGTAAGGCCTGTACATCATTTTGCTCGCTCCACCTCGTTCAACATCGCTACAGTGAGTGAAAGTGTAGCCGAACACCCGAATGTATCTACTTCTCGACGTTCACAAGAGCTAAGACTTTATTACGGCACATTGTGGCGTATTTTGCACTTGGACTTACACCTACATCCATATAGAGTCCAGCTCACATAACAACTAGAGCCAGCTGACCATCCACAACGCCGTACATATAACTATTGAGTGCTTGAACAACAAGTAGTGGAGAGAGATCTTTCGAACAAAATTTCCATCAGCGACGAGGCACATTTCTCACTCGTGATATACGTAAATAATCAAAATTGTCGCATCTAAGTCTCCGAGTATCCGAGTATCAAATAATGGTAGAGACACCATTAAACCCAAAAGAAAAGACTTACTGTCTGGTGCGCTGTTTGGTCCAGAGATGTCCGTTTAGAGTGTTTTTCAGCCTGTAATTGAAAAACGCGACTTGGAGAATATGTTGTTTCGACAAGTTGGTATCACATGCCATACAACACCAGCGATTATGTCGTTATTGCGAGAGAAATTTCTCGGCCGCGTAATTTCTCACCTGGGCAATGCCAATTGGCCACCAAAATCGAACGATTTGGCACCGTTGGATTGTTTTTGATGGGGCTACGCGAAAGACCGCACTTATACAGATATGAGGGCATCAAAAAAAGTTCCGTCAGTTGGTGACTTCCCATTTGTTTTTGTTAAATCTAAAAATACCAAATCCTTTGAAATTACTTTATTAGTCTTCCTTTCAAGTTTTAGAACGATTGGTTAAAATGGAGACGAGAAAACGCAAGATAGCTGAGAATAGGTCAGACAAAATTTCACCACCAACGCAAACAGAAATTTGCCATGTGATTCTCTTCGGGTTTCAGTGTAATTTATAGCCAATAAAAATATTCAGTGAATACCAAATTGCATATGGAACGATTCCACCGTCTTTAGAGACTATTTCGAAGTGGTTGCGAATATTCCAGACCACACACTTTTCCGTAGAGGGCAAGCCTCGAGAAGATCGACCAAAATCTTTCACTGATTTTGAAGACTGTTTTCAGAAGTGGATCTAAAGGCTTAAGGAATGCATTGAAATCAATGGCGATTATGTAGAGAAGTTAAAAAAGGATAAAGTTTACGAATAAATGCAAAAAGAATTTTTTTTAAATTTTTTCTGATCAACTTACCGAACTTTTGTTAATCCCCTCACAAACCTTCAATTCTTGAGCACTTGAATACCAATATTCGTGAATTTACGTTTGAGATACCTCGAAATAAGTGCCGAAAAGTGGTCTAAAATTATCATAAACGGATCGAATTTTACAAAAATTCGTGAGAATGCATAAATTTCATGAAAAAAGTGATTTAAATGTATTTTATTTACGTTTATTTTCGAAACTATTGGATAAGTGCATAAGTTCATGCCCGATTCCGCTGGATGCCGTACGAATCGTTTGAGAGTGGCGCTCGTGAAAGAAATATATACATATTACATATCGTTGGAAAGGTGACAGTCCGAACTGTAAATCAAGCATAAAATAAAGATCATATGCGTCATATTATGTTATACGAATTCCGCAAAGGAAAAACAGTGGGCGCTGCAACTAAAGATATTCGCGAAGTTTATTTGGACCGTGCTCCAGCACTCCGCACAGTAAAGAAATGGTTAGCGAAATTTCGTTCTGGAGATTTTAACCTCGAAGATCAACCTCGCAGTGGACGGCCTTCTGAGCTTGATGACGATGTTCTAAGGACTTTAGTTGCGGATAACTCACGTATTTCGACGGAAAAGGTTGCCAGTGAATTGAACGTCAACAAATCAACTGCGTTTCGTCGTTTAAAAAAGGTTGGGTACACTCTGAAGCTCGATACATGGGTGCCACATCAGTTGAGTGAAAAGAACAAAGTGGACCGTATGTCAGCAGCAATTTCTTTGCTTCGACGGATCAAAAACGAATTTTTTTTGGATCGGCTCGTGACTGGTGATGAAAAATGGGTCCTGTACAAGAATGTTCAACGCAAAAGAACATGGAAACAGGCACACGAAGGGGCGGAACCGATGTCGAAAGGTGGATTGCATCCGATGAAGGTACTGCTGTGCATTTGGTGGGATATCCGAGGCGTGATCTATTTTGAGCTCTTGCCAGCTGGAGAAACGATCACTGCCAACAAGTATTGTCAGCAATTGGTCGAATGGAAGAAAGCAATTGATGAAAAACGTCCGATTTTGGCCAATCGTAAAGGAGTTCTTTTCCAACATGACAACGCCAGGCCACATGTTGCAAAACCCACCCTGGCCAAACTGAAGGAGATGAATTGGGAAATCATGCCGCATCCCCCATATTCACCCGACATTGCACCTTCTGATTATCATTTGTTTCGATCGCTGCAGAACAATTTGAATGGAAAAAAATTTAAAAATGTGGAAGACGTCAAAAACCACCTTGACACCTTTTTCAACGAGAAACCGCGCGATTTCTATGAATCAGGCATCCGTAAATTGGTTGAACGTTGGGAGTGGATTGCCGAACATGATGGCGAATACATAATTGATTAATAAAAGCGCTTTCTTCAAAAAATTTCAATTTTAGTTTGCACTTGAAATCGGGCACGAACTTATGCACTCATCCAATACAAAATGGATAACCCTGTAGAAGTATATGTACATATGTATGTATGTAAACCACGCTTCTTGTGTACATTTGTACTGACTGAGGCTGTAAATCATAACCAGCACCAATGACTATTATATGCCTACATACAAATATACACATTTATATATACATATATAGAAATGTATAAAAGTGATATAAATTTAAAAAAGCGGATATCGTGTTTAAACTTTTCTTGAGCAAAATTTATGCGCCACATAAAGTGTAACAACGAATGTACTATTTCCTTCCTTCTAATATACCTATTTACATACATATGTACATACAGTATGTATGTGTATGTATAAGTACTTACCACTTCCCATCTAATTTCCGTTCACATAATTTTATATGCACACTCTATATACATTCTGACAATTTATTTCCTATTATACATATTTATTGTTGTCTATACATATATATATATATATATATATTTATTTATGTTATTGTCATTTCCATTTCCATTTCCATTTGATTGCAGCTGCCAATATTATTTGAAAAGCCATCCATGGGTACCAGCATATCAGGGTGTCATCACATTTTTCGTTTTGGCCAATTTCTCATTAGCAACATTCATGGATCCCGGTGTGATACCAAAAGGTATGTATATTATACAATTACATATATATACACATATACTCTACATTTAATGATATTTACTTTATTGCTACTTTTTAAATTTTCGCCCAGCATCACCAGATGAGGACCGAGAGGAGGAATTTCGCGCTCCACTTTATAAAAATGCTGAAATCAATGGCATCACCGTTAAAATGAAATGGTGTGTCACATGTAAATTCTATCGTCCGCCACGTTGTTCACATTGTTCTGTATGCAATCATTGCATAGAAGTGAGTAGCAATTTTTTTTTTTAATGTTTATTACCCCGTTTGATTGTTGTAATATTTCTGTAATTTTTTTTCCTATTTTTTTTTTTTTTTTATAGACATTCGATCATCATTGCCCTTGGGTGAACAATTGCATTGGAAGGCGAAATTATCGTTTCTTCTTCTTCTTTCTGGTTTCATTATCAATACACATGTTGAGCATATTCTCATTATGCTTATTTTATATATTGAAGATAACACCAAACATCAGGGATACATCGCCCATAGTAGCGTATCCTTTTTTAAAACGAGAAAAAAAAACGTTAAAAAATGCATTCATCAGTGGTCTCTGTAGTGTAAACCAGATTTTATTTATTTACTTTTTTTAAAAAAACTCAAAGTATGTTTTCAAAACTCTAGAATATTTCAAAGGACGATAGAAACTTAACAGTCTGCTCAAAATTTCAGTTAGGTCTTTGTCGTCGATGTTGTCTAATGGGAGATCCAGGAAACACGTGTTCAGGCCAGAGGCATATGCTCAAGTATTCATCCGTGGCATGACTGTCGTAAGAGGCGACTAAAATCCAATTGTTCCCGCGACAGTCGGATCTTTATAATGCAATGATCCGGATTTTTATCCGGCCAAGGACTGTCACCCCCGCAACCAATTCAGAAAATATTTTGCATTATATTTGTGTTAGATTCCTAGGTTTTAGGAGGCATGCAAAGAGATGATGTGCATCATGTGAGGGCTCATGTCATTCAGAACACTCCTTAAATATATCGCGATAAAGTTTGAATATAGGATAGGAGTTTAACCTTCTACAATAACCATATTTTAATTGTGCCAGTATTGCTCGAGGTCTTCGTCTGCTAAGGGTAGTTGTTGGATTTCGACACGCCATTCGCGGGCAGAGAAATTTATAATGAAGATGATAATGGATGTCGTCCTATCCAGCCATTCCGTTCTGTTGAGAGATGTTTCACTGTGTAAGTGGATGCCGTCATTAGGTTTCCCATGTCTTCAGTCCTCAGAGTGGTGTTCTGAAATGTTCTAACATACTTTTGTGCGGCTCTGTACTTTGGGGAAAGTTGCAGTCGTATGTGGAGTGAAGAAGTGCAGGCTGTTAAAGGTTTATTGTCGGAATTGTGACGTTATCGACTTTCACACACAATCCGATCCGGTACTACTTCGAAAGGTTGACAGCCCTTGGCCGGATAAAATCCGGGTCAACTCCGTAGAATCGGCTGTCATAAGAGAGCCTCCTATCTATCCAGACTCGACCCCGACATACCTAACGTATATCCAGGATGTTACAAGTCCCCGCACGATACTAACCACCCTAAAACCAACAGATCCAACCCCCCTCCCCTTGCTCCGAACCCGGCGAAACAGCTCGTTTCCTGGACTTATCGTTAGATGACCTCGATGATTTGGATTAACTAGTCTGTTCCTAAGCGGGTTTGGTAACCCGCTACAACAACAACAACAATTTCAGTTATTAAGATATGGAATCATCAGGGAAACTTACTTCCTCTGGTGTTGGAGCGAGCATCAAAGTACACATGCGTGATTCACCGTCTCTAAAGGATTTTGATTAATACCATGGATTATCTGGATTAGCAGTACAGAGGAAAGAAGGCCGATATGATTCTTCAAGATTTGCACACAGATGTTTTAGCATCAGCAAGCTATTTTCATAGTGAACGATGGATTTGGGCGGGTACCTTGTCAATTCAAGTTGAACACCATAGCGTGTAGTGTAAAATTACGGCTAAAATAGCTCGTGCGTTCCAAATTAATTTCCCTGTTTAGATCGGCTTTAAGTAGCCTGTCGCGCCTTAACTTCTGCTTTCACCTTACTTAATTAAGAGCAAATAGTCTGATACATACGAGGAGCAGTATAGGTCGCAAACCTAAGCTGTTTATCAGACCAGTGCTGATCATTGTTATGTCTCGGGAGCTATGGCAATTGTCTATCTGTTCTGCCAGTTTAATTCCTGTACCTTTTCGACCACCTAACTCTGTTCAGATCAAGAGGTAAATTAACTCGGGGTCTTTTATTTTATTGTCGCTGGTGATGATTACTACTAGAAGCCCGTCTCTGTCACCTGAAATCAAATAGAAAATAAGGAAAGAAAACAAAAAGGGTAAAATAAAATAAAATAAAATAAAATAAAATAAAATAAAATAAATAAAAATAAAATAAAATAAATAAAAAATAAAATAATACAATATAAATAAAAATAAAATAAAATAAAAATAAAATAAAATTACATATATAAATAAAAATAAAATAAAATAAATAAAAATAAAATAAAATAATTAAAAATAAAATAAATTAAAAAAATAAAAAATAAAACAAAGTAAAATAAATTAAAATAAAGTAAAATAAATTAAAATAAATTAAAATAAAATAAAATAATTAAGAATAAAATAAAATAAATTTAAAAAAATTAAAAAAATAAATAAATATATAATAAAATAACATAAATTAAAGAAATAAAAATAAAATAAAATAAATAAAAATTAAATAAAATAATTAAAAATAAAAAATAAAACAAAGTAAAATAAATAAAAATAAAATAAAGTAAAATAAATAAAAATAAAATAAATAAAAATAAAAATAAAATTAATTAAAAAAATAAATAAATATATAATAAAATAACATTAATTAAAGAAATAAAAATAAAATAAAGTAAAATAAATAAAAAAAAAAATAAAGTAAAATAAATAAAAATAAAATAAAATAAATAAAAATTAAATAAAATAATGTTACAAAAAAGAAGTAAAACAAAATAAATAAAAATAAAATAAAGTAAAATAAATAAAAATAAAAATAAAATAAAAATAAAATAAAATTAATTTAAAAAAAATAAAATAAAATAAGTAAAAATAAAATAAAATGAAATAAAAATAGATTAAATTAAATTAAATAAAGTTACAAAAAGGAAGCAAAATAAAAAGTAAATAAAACTAAACTGAGTAAAATTAAATAAAATAAATATATTTAAATTGAAGTAACATAAAATTTAAACTAAAATAAATAAGTGAAGTAAAATAATATAAATAAGGTAAAATAAAGTATAAATGAAATAAGGTAAAATAAAATAAAATAAAATAATATTAATTAAAATGAATTAAATTACATTATATTGAAAAATAAATTAATTAAAATATAAAATTACAAATGTATAATAAATTACTTAAATTAATTTAATTAAATTGAATTAATTAAATTAAATATTTAAGCTTAAGGCCTAGCAGCTATAGCTCCCAAACAAATAGCTTATAATATTTATTTTGTAAGCTATATTTTATATAAATAAATAATTTAACTTAAATTTATATTGAATTAAATAAGTAAAGTATAATTAAATAAGACAAACGCAGAGAAAATAATTTGAAAAAAAAATAAATTAAATTAAATTAAAATATCTTAAAAACATCAAATTAATTTAAAAAATTAAAATAATATAAAGTAAAGTAAGATAAAATAATAAAATAAATTAAAATAATATTAATTAAAATGAATTAAATTACATTATATTGAAAAATAAATTAATTAAAATATAAAATTACAAATGTATAATAAATTACTTAAATTAATTTAATTAAATTGAATTAATTAAATTAAATATTTAAGCTTAAGGCCTAGCAGCTATAGCTCCCAAACAAATAGCTTATAATATTTATTTTGTAAGCTATATTTTATATAAATAAATAATTTAACTTAAATTTATATTGAATTAAATAAGTAAAGTATAATTAAATAAGACAAACGCAGAGAAAATAATTTGAAAAAAAAAATAAATTAAATTAAATTAAAATATCTTAAAAACATCAAATTAATTTAAAAAATTAAAATAATATAAAGTAAAGTAAGATAAAATAATAAAATAAATTAAAATAATATTAATTAAAATGAATTAAATTACATTATATTGAAAAATAAATTAATTAAAATATAAAATTACAAATGTATAATAAATTACTTAAATTAATTTAATTAAATTGAATTAATTAAATTAAATATTTAAGCTTAAGGCCTAGCAGCTATAGCTCCCAAACAAATAGCTTATAATATTTATTTTGTAAGCTATATTTTATATAAATAAATAATTTAACTTAAATTTATATTGAATTAAATAAGTAAAGTATAATTAAATAAGACAAACGCAGAGAAAATAATTTGAAAAAAAAATAAATTAAATTAAATTAAAATATCTTAAAAACATCAAATTAATTTAAAAAATTAAAATAATATAAAGTAAAGTAAGATAAAATAATAAAATAAATTAAAATGAAATAAGATTAAAATAAAATAAAATGTTATAGAATAAAAATAAAAATGGAGTGAAATTAAGTGAATGAAATAAAACAATGTAAAATATTGTGAGCAAAGTATTTTTTCGAACTGAAAAATATCAAACTTTTTTGGTCCAATAGTTTTATATTTTCATTAAAAGTTCGGCTAGTAACCAAAAAGTTGTTTCAGAATTTAATTTATATATTTGTGTCGGGCTGTTTTGTTTAATTTAATTCTACAATTGTACAATTATTTTTTTTTTGCATATTATTATTAATTTTTGTATTCAAAAATAAAAAACAAATATTTGCACCATATTTTCAAAAAAAAAAAATAAAGAAAAGTATTGGGCTTCCTTAACACGAATTCATTTTAAACCCGCACACCGACAGTATGGTGCTGATGGCGATTGTTATAATCCTAGCGATTCCGATTTTTGGTCTTACCGGCTTTCATATGGTGCTCGTGTCACGTGGGCGCACAACAAACGAACAGGTCACAGGCAAATTTAAAGGTGGCTACAATCCATTCTCACGTGGCTGCTGGCACAATTGCTGCTATACACAATGTGGACCACAATATCCAAGGTATGATGATATATTACTTACTATGTTTAGCGGTATATATATATATATATATATATATATAAATTTTCAACTCAATACTTATTACATGAAATTACATTAATATATTAAATACACTTTGTTTTTTTTAACTTCCGTTATACAATTGAAATAAATTATGCAACGTTTACACTCTACAACAACACCTCCATGTGGCTGCATGCTGTTGTTAATGCCAATTGATGCTAACACTGACTGACTGGGCTTACTGACGTGATATCAAAACATCAAAACATCAAAAACATAAAAAAAACAACAACAATAACAAATCCCTCACAGTCTTCTTAAACCAGAAAAGTATGCAGCTCGTCGTTCACACAAAGATGGTCAGGGCATAAGTGTTATCACCACCGAACAACGGCGCACCAATCAACAGGGCGGCAGTATGCGGGGCAACAATACACCTGGCAATGTGCCGCGTTCACCACGCGAAACGCTGAAAAACTATTACGATAGGGACAATCGACACACTCAGGTAAAGACTTATACGGACCAGGGCAATGGTTATAATCAACGGTCGGGCAGCACAACGCTTTATAGTAAGGTGGGTAAATTGATTATTGCTGGTTATTGTTGCGAATCGTTGCGAAACTACTATCTACTATGTAACTTTATTTTTATTTAATTTTTTTATTTATTTTTATTTTTTTCGTATTTTTGTATTTGTAAAAAAGAAATTTGCAACTTACTTAGTTTTTCCTACCTTCTTGTTGTATTTGTATTTGTTTAATATACATATATATATGTAAATGTTGTCCTATTGTTGTTGTTTGTAATTGCTATGTGCATACATATGCACGAAAAAAGCGGCTGTTGTTAACTTTTTTAATGCATTTTTGCCAATTAATTTATTTAGTTAAAAATTTGAAAAAAATACATGTTCTTTGTTGTTTTTATAGTTTTCACACTGATACACAAATGCACACGAAATAAATACGCTTACACATACATACTTGCATACATACATACATACATACACAATATATGCACATATGTACGTACATAGATATGTATATTTATATAAAACTGGTGTTTGGTGAATGTGCATATGTGCATATACCTATGTATATATTTGCATAACTGTATAAACTTGCATAATAGTACTACTACTGACACAGTTGCATAGCAATTTTTTCCCCTCCTTAATTGCCTGATTTTATTATTGCGATTGAATGAATGACTCGTGATTCCCATTGTACGCGTAGCATATTTTGATTCTATCAATTTTAATGCCTTACAATTTATTTTAATATGTATATTAATTGAATATTTGACCCATAGTTAGTTTCGTATAATAGTTTTCTATACTTTTTTTTCCACTTCTTGCACTAATTGGTGATTGCATTTATTTGTATGTATGTATATATATATAAATATCAGTTAAATAGTGTTGTCACTGCCTGCCCGCCTGACTACGAGACAATAAGATGATTTTTTTTTGTTTTTATTCAATATACATAAATATTATATAATTTACATTGTTTTAAGTTCTAAATTAAAGGGATTTTAACTTTTTATAATTTATATGATTCGGCACTAACGGTATATATTTTTAATCGCTTGTACAAAAATAAAAAAAAATATAAAAAAAATTGCTTATGTATGAAATCCGGAAATGACTGGTGTATTAAGTTTGTTTTTTTAATAAGATTTTATACTTTATTTATTAATTTTTTTTTAAATCCTCTTTATATGCAATTATGTTTAACACCTTAATTTGAATCGATTTATGCTTCTTTAAAATTTTTTAATAAATTTATTTATGCATATTAAATATAAATATACCAATGCGCAAGGCCATAAATTTGTTATTAAGGCAGTAGTCTCCTTTAGCCTTTTTTCAGCAATTTTTTTGAAAGGGAAGGAAATTATTGCGGTAAACGAAATTTTCAGAAAATAATATACTATATTTAAGCTTCAAAAAAAATTTTTAGTATCATAAAAATATTGGAATTTTCCAATGTTGTGATGAGTTTTCTGAAGTGACTGCAGTCTGAACTCATGAAACGGTGCCGGTGATGTGGAGGTCGTGCGATGCATCTGAAATAGTCGAACCAAATTTTTTTTTTAATTTTTATGAGTTTCTCTTCTATGTATGTACAAATATGAACTAAAAAAAATACCAAAAAAGTTGTAAAATTACAAATTTTTTCAAAGTTTCAAAAAAAATCACTTCAAGCTGGAAAAAAAAAATTATTTTATTTATGTTATTGTCCAACTTTTTTAGTTCAAATAAAAAGCAATTTAATACTGAAGCTAGATCACTTTGATTTTTTTTGTTCGGCCATATATTCTTTTTTGCTATCACTGGCACCGTTTCTAAGACTTGTAAAGAAGAAAACTCGAGAAATCGCGCTTCAAATTCTGTCCGAGCATTCCAACCAGCTCAACGCTCGGCCACTAAAACTACTCTAGCTTTTAAAATATATCAAATTGGCTACTGAAATTTTGAAGACATATTCTTGGATTGTTTTAGAATAGATTTAAGAAATAAAAATGCATGCAGACTACTGCCTTAAGACCGGCATGAAAGATGAAGAACTTGTTAAAAAGAATGAGTAAATGCTAAATCTCCTTTGCATTCAAAGAAGACAAAATAATATGTTTTAGTATAAAATACTGGCACACTGGTAGAAGACTAACCAATTTTTCGGAGCATCTGGCGTGTCACTATCTGGTCTGTTGTCCTGATGAAACACAATCGTCCTCCTGTTAGCCAAACCTGGGTGCTTGCTTCCTTCACACGGCATAATTACTGACAGTAAAGGTCTGAAGAGAAGCAGCTCATAGTGGAAGATTGCTTGCCAATCCCACCAAACACACAACAAAACTTTCCAGGCTGTGAATCCTGACATGGAGACTGCGCATAGAAGTGTTCTACAACAGCCATATTTTCCTCTGAGCTCACTGGACGAGGAAGTCCGCGAGTTGTTTGATCCGTTTTGGCGAACTCGCTGCACAAATTGATACACAAGCTACCTGAAAGGTGATTCCGATTTCTCAGAAAAAACACAACCAATTGGCCACAAATTTTTACGTAATCTTCTTCTCTGGTATTGAGCGAAAGAGTATGTTAAGGTTGGGTTAGGTAGAAGTAGTTAATTCTAAAGTGATCCCTCATAGAAACATAAGATATGACCGTTGTTATGCCTCGAGAACAGGACAGTTCCTAAGAAAGTGCATAGATTATTCCATTTATTTTTCGCAAACAACTACAACAGTTGAGATTCAGAAAACCCCAATGCTCGATCAGAAATCCCACTATATATGCAAGAGTTTTGATCTTTGAATAAAAAGTTGGAGAACAGCGTCTACTTACGCTTTATCAGGCACTAACAAAACGGCCGTACCCGTACGTGCAAAATCATCAGCATTCCAATTTACTCACAACACTTCCGTTGAGACCCTGTACCCATATTATTTTAATTCTGAAATAAGTCCAAGCCTCAGGCAGAGTTGGTAAGCATTCCTTCATAATTTCGAAGCTTGCCATGAGTGAGCCCAAGGCCGTGTAATAGCCGATTTGTTATCTGAGTCTCTCTCTCACAGAAACCACACTTCGAATCTGTGTATACACCGCTTTCTTGATAGCGCCAACCGTCGTGCACTGCAATGGCTTGGAAGCCTGAACCCGCTGCCGATGAATAATTCTCGACAGAAAACTTCCCCGCCGACATTTCCATCAAGCTTTGACCCAACCATTACTCTTGCCTCTTCCTCTGTCCTTTCAAATCTTCCCGGGAAAGTGTTATGGTGGGAAAAGAGTCGAGCCGAATCGATCAGCGGCAGCTCGGATGTACTTTGGCTCAGGGAGCTCGGGTATGAAATAGAGCCTATCAAGAACAGCAGACTGCCCCAAGTTCGAACCCACCAAATTTCCAGACCACTTGAGCCTTACAGCCACATACCAGCAGTTTTTATTTGCATTGATGCGAGAGGGGCGTTGAACGATTTCGAGCTGTTTGTCTAGGGTAATGCTTTCAAGCGACTGCCGTACGAAAACTCCGTAAACCAATATAGACTTGGAACGAAAAAAACTCAATATTTTTTATCAATTTAGAGTGAAAACTCAGCCGAAAACGAAAATTTTTTTTTTCAAAAATAATTTTTTTTTAAACATAATTTTTTTTCAAAAAATAATTTTTTTTTTTTTAAAAAAATTTTTTTTTTTAAAGTATGTTTTTTTTCAAAAATATATTTTTTTTAAAGGTTTTTTTTTTTCAAAAATATATTTTTTTTAAAGGTTTTTTTTTTTCAAAAATATATTTTTTTAAAGGTATGTTTTTTTTTTTTTTTTTTCAAAAATATATATATTTTTTTAATTAATTAACGAGTAATAGAAAGAAATTGATTTTTGAAAACATTTTTTTTTATTTAAAGAAAAGTAAATTCAAAAAAAAAATTAAACAAAAAAAACATTTTTTTGAAAAAATTATGTTTTTGAAAAAAAAAATATATGTTTGAAAACAAAAAATATATTTTTGAAAAAATTAAATTTTTTTCTATTACTTCGTTAATCGTCCAGCCAAACCATATTCAGAGTATTAAAATCTTCGTATTTGAGAATTTTTTTTCGCTGCAGAGTAATTAAATGCTAATTTTGCTCAGCTAAATTTGATTTTTGAATTCTAGATTTTCTACACAATTTGTTTACAATTTTCAATTCTGTTAAATTTTTTATTTAAAACTATTTTTTTTTTGCATGTGCAGTTTTGTTAATTTTTTTCACCACCCTGAATGTAATGTATTTAGTATATACCGTACTATTTGCTGCTACTAATTAGTAGTTTGACTCACTGCTCTTGTCGTAATAAGTCTGAAAGAAATATTTGTGGTTGAGTGTTGGTATACAAAAAGAATGCATTAAGGGAAGAAAGAGCAGCATGCATAAAGGTGAGTAGAATTTTAAGTAATGAGCAAGAAGTAGAAGAAGAAGAAGAAATTTGTGAGGTGCAGCTGTTACTGTACATATGTACGTATGTAATGTGTAATCTATGGATTTGAGATACAAAAAATATTTTGCAAATAATTTTTTTTTTTTTAATACAGAGTTATCCGTTTTGCATTTTCGAAAATAAACGTAAATAAAATTCGTTTAATAATTTTTTTTTTCTTATGAAATGCCTATTTTTATTAACAAAAAACATGGTCTTTCGCGCAGTCCCACAAAAAAAAATGCATCCGTGTCAAATCGCCCGATCTTGGTGGGTAATTGGCATAGCCAAGATGAGAGATTACGCGGTCCATAAATTTCTCTCGTCATAAAGCCATTTTCGCTCGCTTTTAAAACCACGAAATGGATAACCCTGTATATAAAACAAAGTTTTTTTTTAGAAGATTTCGAATAATATTAGGTGTAGTAAAAAGAAATCCATTATTTGTATCCAGCCTTATTCGAATGGTTCCAAAGTGCCGGACTCGATTTTCCATGATTTTATCGATATTTTCGACAATTGGCCTTCCACTCCGTGAAGTATATGGTGAAAAATAATGGATTTCTTTTTACTACACCAATATTTTACTCATGATTGGTAAAAAAAAAATCAGCTGAGAAACAAATAATATTATAGCATTTTTGCTTAAATTTAGTTAAAAAAAAAATTAAAAATCAAATTTAAATCCTTCAACAGACTACCTCGTCAGACTTATTACCACAACAACAGTGTAAGTTTTTGTCGAAGCAAATTTTTTTATTCTTTGTATTGAATGCACTATTACTTGGTAATGTTATGTGCTATATTATTAGTTAGGAAAAAAGCTCTAATTTGAAATTGGTCAAAACAAACTAAATAAAGCAAAACAAAACAAAACTCTACACTAAATGCAAGCACCGAAAAAGGTAAAAAAAAAATTCTATTCTATTAATTCATTTTTTTCTATATATTTTGCGAAAAGCCATATTATTATTATTATGATTATTATTATTGTTCATATACATATATATACTTGTATTTGTTCTTATAATAACTTTTTTGGAAAGTTTTTCTACTTAATAAAAAAAGTATCTACTCTTCATGTCATTCGTTCCTGTATTACGATTTTCATTGCGTTTTGCAAAAAAAAAAAACCAAAAAAAATTCTACTACATATATACAGTACTTAATTCGTTTGTTGGTAATTTGAGCCATATTTTTTTACTCGTATACGATTCGTAAAGTTTTCATTCATTTAATTCGAGTCTTGAAAACATTTTGTTAAAATGTTGTTGTTATTTTTTTTAAACTAAACTATAGTTTTTTAAGACTAATACAATTAATGTTTCATGCATTGATCACTCATCGTAAGAATTCCCTTTGTGTTTCTTCCTTTGACTAAAATTGTTTTTACCGTTTTATACTTACATATGTACAATACATACAAAAAAACAATCATAATCACTCGAAAATTAAGGTAGTGTGAGGGATATATTGCGCCAGACCCGTAAAGCAAAGTATTATTTATATTTAGAGCAAATCAAACTGTGTTCCACGTCTCTGCTTCATTTTCAGGAAACCAAAGTATATATCAAAGTTAGCTATATCATTAAAAAATTTAACTAAAATAAAGCATGAATGTGTATATTTTTTCAAATAGATCGATATAATTACGATTTTTTTCAAATAAGTCTGACTATAGACCAGTTCCTGAGGAGAATCCTCCAGCAAATCTAAGCAAAGGTCCACCTATGTACCGAATTTCCATTAAATCGAATCAGAATAAGTCGAGTAGGTCGTTCTCGGATCTAGATCTAGAGTAGGAGAGTAGTAAAAAAGAAATAAATAATTTATTTCTTACGAAATTTCACTCATTTTCAAATTAAAATAACCTTTCACAGGAATAGCGATTTACAGAACTGTCTTCACGAAAAATATTACTGGAAGAAATATCTATCAACATTATCTTGTGACAAAAACCACGTAGACTTTTTTCAATCCATTGCAGTATATATCATATATATATATATATATTTTTTTTTTCTTCGTCTAATAACTTTTCTTTCCCAGTTTTTTCTTTTTGTTGTTGATGCTAGGATATGTGTTATGTCTTTTGCCGACGAATTTATTCCAAAATATAACTCCTGTTCCGAATTTTGACAGTATGTCAGCAGTATTTTACAGAATTCATACCTCATATCGCGAAATTTTACAACATTGGAGATCCAAACTATAAAATTATCCAGTTTAAATTCAAACTTGATTATCAAGTTTCAAAAAAAACTAGATAATTGAGTTTATTTTATTATGTTATCGCTCTCGGAATAATATGGTATTCACGAGACTTGTACAGTATCAGTCGAGTTGCTTACGGTACTGTAGACTGTAGACAAGATTAATGTCAAGTTTTTTTAACTGAAAGATTTTTATGATATTTTCGAATCAACTTACTCCATAAACTCTTTACTTATTCTAAGAGGCAAGCGCCACAAACTCATACAATTGAATAGAGTAGGGAAAGATTTGAAGTATTTTGTGTCATATACGAAGGGTTTAACAAAAGTTCTGTAAGTTGACCAGAAAAAAAAAACAAAAAAATTATTTTTATATTTATTCGTAATCATTGTCCTTTTTTATCTTATATAGATTTCAATGCATTTCTTAAACCTATAGATCCCCTTCTAATAACAGTCTTCAAAATCTTGCTTTTTATGCTTATCAAGTTCAGCATTAACCGCATTAATTATCTCCTCGTTGCTATTAAAGAGCTTTCCTTCGGAATTTTTTGGAAATATCCAGACATCACAAGGTGCTATATCCGGGGAATATGGTGCTGGACGTATTTCTTCGATTCCAGAGATCGCAATAAAATTACTCGTTATTTCAGCAGTGTTGGATCGCGCGTTGTCAGGATGTAAAAAGTAGCGCCGCAAATCCTCTTTCTTCCTGTTTTTGTTGCTAAGATTTTACGGGATTCTGCTCCTGTTGGCTCCATACCATGG
The DNA here is from genome assembly GCA_037013455.1 of Ceratitis rosa. Lineage (NCBI taxonomy): Eukaryota > Metazoa > Arthropoda > Insecta > Diptera > Tephritidae > Ceratitis > Ceratitis rosa. The sequence continues at coordinate 12,969,364 of JAWMAG010000054.1, forward strand.
ACTACTGTTTGGTTTCTAGATCGTACTTATAGAACCAAGACTCGTCACCAGTAACGACTTTACTAAAGTTGCTAGACTGACCATTTTCGAATATGTTTAGGAAAAATTGAGCAAAATGCACTAGAGATCTTTTTGGGTTCGAGTATCCCAGATAATCACTTAATATTCGCGATACAGCACATAGATTCAAACCCAATTCATTAGTGGGTCTTCGCCAGAGCTACAGTGACGTCATGAGTAAAAGATTTTGGTCGACCTTCACGGGGTTCACGGGGTTATGGAAAAATGTCCGATCTGGAGTCTTCGGAACCACTTCGAAATAGTCTTTAAAGACGGAGTAATCGTTCCATAAGCAATTTGGCATTCACTGAATATTTATATTGGCTGTAAATTACGCCGAAACCCGAAGGGAATCGCATAACGAATTTCTATTTGCGTTGGTGTTGGAATTTCGTCTGACTTATCCTCAGTTATCCTGCATTTACTCGCGGTAGTCAAGTCAAACAGTGTGCTTTAGCGGGAAAGACTGTGACTAAGAAGCTTTCATACTGAAAACTATTGGTTAGGATATAGCGGCTATATTTTTGCATAACGAGATGCTGAGGCTAACTCCAACGGCTGCACTCAAAAGCTTACTCAATCTAACGCCAAACAAACAACATTGCGTTCGAAAACATCGCCTCAAGTGACTTCTCTTCTGAATCCTTCCGGCGTAACTCCACGAGCAAACGAAGCGAAGACCCAGCAGATCATACACATCTGCGTTTTAGGCTACACTGAAAGAGGAGGAGCGAAAAAATAGCATGCGATGTCAGCGCCAGAACCTATTACGTCAAGTTTGGTCTGAAGCAACTTTTTTACTAAGAAAAATACATAAAAAATAGCCATGTAGCAGTAAAAGCAAAACTGTCACGTACGAGTATTGTGTCAGAAAATCAGGGAACTTGGCATCGCTGACCGCTTATCTTCAAGGTTTAAGGCCTCAAGAGGAACGAAATAGTTAAGGAGCTTGCCAAAAGTGTCATTCTTCCGACGAGTGAACCAAAACTGAAATTACCTTGGATGATATAGACTCTGTGCAATGAAATAGAAAACTGAAATGAAAGGCCTAAGATGACGTGTTAAGGCAGGGAAAGATGCCCACAATTTTTGCTCGCGCTATTTTAAGACATGCACGTCGGTGCTAGGCCTAATCACAGGTCACAACCGATGAGTGTGATGTTAAAACACTCTCCGTGTCTCCGTCCAGTCTTAGGAAGAACTCGTCTTATTTATCTAGGGGCATCGCAGTTCACAGTGATAAAAGAATTGTGTTGGATAGCAAGTTTCCGTGGAGACTCAATTTAGAGGAGCGAATGAAGAGTGCATCAGCTACCCTATATACAGGTAAAAGAATGTTGGACTACACTTAGGGTCTCTCCCCCGCTATCCCTCACTTGATTTTCGTTGCGATTGTTAAGCCAATACTTTTCTACCGTACTCTAATATGGTGGATAGCTATGGGCTAGATAACACATCTGGATAGGCTTGACTTTGAATAATCAGCATTGCAAGAGCAGTCAAAACAACAGTATTTGTTGCAAAACAGCGCACTCCTAACGGCTGCGAGGTTATACGCTTCCAGGCAGCTGGAAATCAGGACCTGTGGGCTTAATAGCATAGCGTTATCCCTAAGTGTACGAATTGACTACGTAATCCCGCGCCTGACTTTCGGGAAGCTTATGCCAGCTACCATAAAGGTGAATGGCTGAAGTAAAGGTCCGAAATATGCAGATAAAGTTCATCATAATTTTACGGATGGTTCTAAAATGAATGAAGGAGTGGGGTCTTCAGTGCCAGTTCACTCAGACATTGATGGCTGTACTAACGAACTGGATACGGAGGATGTTCCAGGCTGTTAACGGGGACTTGCCGTTAATATAAGTCTGATTGGGGCAACAAGCTCCGCAAATGTATTGTAGGACATATGGAAACAGTGGAGTACGTAATCTGTGAGTGTCCAGCATGAGACGCAGAGAGGCCAAAACGTCTACTTTAATTTGCGTAAAGAACAGCAATGTTTTTCACACTAGAGACACAATAAAGAGTGTGGCTGTGGAGCTTGGTCGTAATACGGACGATATCGTATATCTTCTAAGTGAGACGCGATAGGTCAGCCAGTTCAACTCCAGCTAACTTTCGCCACCCATTAAAAGTAGTAGTATGACCAGAAGGTTGCCAGAAATTGTCATTTAAACTGCCCACGCTGAATATTTCTCAGCACTTTTTGTTTTGTTAAGTTTTTAGCACTGTCCTTAATTACTAAGCCAAAAATTAGTGCGATCTGTCAACCAGTTTCTTTGCAGCAGCTGTTGAAATCAGTCGACCTCAGTTCTCTCTCCGAATTTTCTTTGACGGCCTCAATCGAGTCGAAACTGGTTCCACGGAGTGGCAACTTAAGTTTTGGAAACAAAAAAAGGTCGAGTGAGGCCAAATCCGTTGAATAAGGTGCTTGATCGTTGGTATTGATCGAATTTTTAATCTTAAAATCGTGCACAACAACAGCTCGGTGCGACGCATTATCGTCATGAAAAATCCATGAATTGTTGGCCCACAATTCCGGCCTATACTCTATTGACCGTAGTTGTTGTCTCTCTGCTCTCATATGCACTTCGTGTACCTACTAGACCATGAGAACTTCTATTAGCAAAGTTTTGTTCCAATCGGTTCACACAAGCTTCTCTTGATGCCAACTCTTGTCAGCCAAATCATTCGCCATACAAGGGGAAAAGTTGGTACTCACTTAGTGCTAGGTTCGAACTATAAAATGGAAGCATATAAACTTCCCAACCAAGTTCTCGCAGTTTTTGGCAAGTCACTATCGATGTTTGCGGTCTGGCGTTGTCCTTATGAAACACAATTACCCTCCTATCGGACAAAGCTGTGCGCTCATAGGAGATGGCTTCCTTCTGGCTTGGGGACCGTTTGTGCCGGCTCACTGTCCTTTGACCCCCATCCCTTTTTCATTTGGCTTTGCTGTGATTTTCAATAATTTTAGACATTGTTCGAACCAAGACTAGAACCCTCGCTTTTAGAATGGCAGTACGCAAGGCCAACCACTCAGTAACATCTTAAAATTATGTACAGCGTTGGCCAAAAGTATTAGGCACCCCACTAATTACTGAATTTTTTGTTTTAACAAGTGAAGTAATGAAGTTTTATTAGTAAAACAGTGAAAATACAATGAATTAGTGATAATAAAATTAATATTTAGTAGGTCCACCCTTCGATTTAATAACGGCAGCAATTCTCTTAGGCATGCTGCATACAAGCTTTGCACATTCGTCCGCACTTATAGCGTACCACTCGTTAATTAAGGCATTCTTTAAGGCAGTTTTTGATGTTATACTGTGTTCCTTAATCTTGCGTTTTTCTTGGAGACTATTCAGGCCAATCTAACAAAACAATGTTGTTATCTCTAAACCAACGCATCGTAGTCGCTGATTTGTGACAAGTAGCATTGTCTTGCTGCAATTGAACCCCGTCTAAAAATTAGTATCGCCGAAAATGCGCGTTAACGAAGGCAGAAGAACAGCTTCTAATACATTTATGTACTTTTGACTGTCCATGTGACCCTCGCAGACGAACATTTCGCCGGCACCATCAGCAGCCATGCAGCCCCAGATCATAATGCTGCCTCCTCCATGCTTAACAGTGGGTACAACGCAATCTGGATGATATTCTTCCCCAACCCGTCGTCTCACGGACGTCACACCAGGTGTTCAAAATATCTGTAGAAAAGAAAAAATAATGTTTTCATAAGATTTGTATTAGGTATGTCTTCAAAATTGCTCTAGGGTAAGAAGCTATGGCTGTTAATACTTTAAGACGATCTTAACTAAGCTTAGCTCGAAGTTTGACTCATCAGACCACAGAACATTCGACCAATCTTCTTCCGTGAAATGTTAGTATCGGCGAGCTCATTCCTATTCTTATCTGAGAGCCCCAGCTTCTTTCGGGCTTTACATCCTTTTAAAACTGCTTCCAGAAGTTTTCTTCTAGCTGTTCGAGCACTAACTGGTTTAATAAATTCATCCGAAAAGGCAGCTGCAAGGGCAAAAGAAGATTTTTTGCGATCCTTGAGAGACTCGCGTATAAGTATTCGGTCTTCTCGTTTACTAGTTAGATGCTTTCTTCCACTTTTTGATTTATTATTGTGGGATTTCGTCTCCATAAATCGCAGCACATTGGACCGCGCACCGCGAATATCCCACCAAATTGGCAATCTCAACCTTCTTCACTTAGAACGTGAAAGTTAGAACTCTATCATCGTAACTAATTTCACTTTTTTTAGGCATTTCGGTAAATATGAATTGTTTTTATAAGATTTATAATTTTTCACTAAATGTACTTTACACTTTCACTTTTAAATTTTAAATACGAAAATATTTTATGAATTTCTTAAAAATGACAATTTTTAGGTTTAGCTTACCCATGATGAAATAATATATAGGTGAAGTAAGTAGAGTAGAAAGAGACTTTGACACTGCCTTAGCTCAACGTTGTATTTTCGAATTTGAAGAGAAAGGGGAGGAAAGAAAAGAAAATTGGGGATTTCAGGGGCATTTATATAAATATTGAAAATAATAAATTATTTTTTGAAAAATATATATGTATTCAAACATTATTTACATATATAATTGGCGCTTTATAACTGCTTTCAGTCGAGCTCCTCCACCTATTTATGATCTGCGTCTTGGTTTTCTCCCAACAAATGTAGAGACCTAGATTTAATTCTAAGCTACCTCGAAAACATCTAACAAATTTGTATGAGAAGCTTTTATTACATGTCAGAAACACAATTGAAGTGCGTGACATTCCCACCCGAATGACGACCACAATTAGAAAAGATTAAGTAAATTTTTTCATATGGAATTTCTATATTTTGGATGTTGGTCGGGCCAGAACTAAAACCCAGTGACAGATCCAGTGGTCTGCACTGAATCCGAGATCGATCATGGAAGGTCGCGGTTATACTTGCCTCTTACACTAAACAGCTACAGATTAATCCACCAGCTGCTATAGATTACATAGAAAATAGAGAAGGAAATTACTTATTTATTTAAAGTAATTAGTTCTTGATACAGAAATAAGACTTGGAAGATAAAAGCTGGTGGAATGAGTATTAAAATCTTTGCTAAAACATTGGTTTTGCACGAACACAATAAATGGGGTCTAGATGATCTTAAAGGGATGATAAGACCTTTAATCAATTCAGTTTAAAATAATCTTCAAACATCGATTTACGACTATGCGGTAAATATCAATTAACTTCCAACCACTGGATCCAAAGCAATATCAAATTAACTACAAAATTAGTATGTATATGAAACTAAACAAAATCGCTGATCACCGATAGGTCAATAACAAATTTTCCCTTTCGTTAAAAACGCGACACTGGCCAATTATAAAATGCATAAATCCTTTTATTGTAAGTTTGTGTTTAGCAAAGCTTATGTTATATTCAATTCTTAACGCGTTATATTGTCTCTACTATAATTTTTTAAACAAAAAGTTTGAACAATACTTATTTACCGTTGTAAATGTCGTTAAAACAAACAATGAAATACCTCCAATAATGCCTCCTTTTCTCAGTGATCAAAAACTTTAAATTCTCCGTTTTTCCAACATCTCTTGCTAAGGCAGCGTGTGGGAAAGGGACAATTGCTTACTTACTACACCTGTATATTATTTCATCATGTAGCTTACCCAGAGTGCTATGACTTTTAGTAAAGGGTGGTTAAATTTTCAAGGGCCGATGTTGATTTTGAATAAAACACAAACTATTTAGGAAATTATTGAAATTTTATTTTATTATGATATATTGGTATTACTCAATTATGTATGTAATAAAATATCGGCCAAATGAGCGCCGCGACCTCGGCGGCACACCTCCATACGATGGTCCAAATTTTCGATGACACTGAGGCATAATGGAGTTTCTATGCCGTTAATGTGCCGAATTATCTCATCCTTTAGCTCTTGAATTGTTGCTGGCTTATCGACGTACACCTTTTCTTTCAAATAACCCCAGAGAAAAAAGTCCAACAGTGTCAAATCACATGATCTTGGGGGCCAATTGACATCGCCATTACGTGAGATAACACGGCCATTGAATTTGTTGCGCAAAAGAGCCATTGTTTCGTTAGCTGTGTGGCAAGTGGCACCGTCCTGCTGAAACCACATATCGTCCACATCCATATCTTCCAATTGTGGCCATAAAAAATTCGTTATCATCTCACGATAGCGAACACCATTCACAGTAACTGCCTGACCGGCCTCATTTTGGAAAAAATACGGCCCGATGATGCCGCCAGCCCATAAACCGCACCAAACAGTCACTCTTTGTGGGTGCATTGGTTTTTCGACAATCACTCTTGGATTCTCATTCGCCCAAATGCGGCAATTCTGTTTATTGACGAATCCACTGAGGTGAAAATGTGCCTCATCACTGAAGATGATTTTCTTCGAAAATTTTCATAATAAGTCTGGATAACTTTAACACGTTGTTGGAATGTGTATCTCTCCATGGTTCAAATTGAGTAAGTCTGAAATAGAGAAATGTCAAATTAAATTCGGAAAAAAACTTGGCGTTTACGTGTGGTTCACATTCAACATCGGCCCTTACAATTTAACCACCCTTTATTACACAATTTATTCGTTTAATCAACAGTTAAACACCCATGTAAGACATTTACAATAAGAAGTGGTAACTTTGATAGCCACATTGGAGAATACTTGTATTTTAGTGGGGTGCCTAATAATTTTGGCCAAGGCTGTATATTCAAATAAAAAAAATTTAAGAAAAGGAAATTTTTGCGACATAACTTAAATAGTACAAAAAACAGGTAGAATCGACTTGTTTGAGGCAAAAACCGAATATTTTTTTCAACGGTTTATTAAAACTACCAATCCAATAAATGTATTCAGATTAAGAGCGTTCATAGTCAATCAATAGTAGTTATATATATATTTTTTTTTTCACTCTCCCACTTTTTGTACATCAGGCTTCAGCGAAACTGGCTTGGTAGACAAAGAATTTTCTTCGAACCCAAAAAAAAACCAACTTTTTTATTTTTTTGCCATAAATTTATTTGTAAATTCTTTAAAAAAAAAATACAGGTGCTTGTGTCTCTATCACTTTATTCGGCATACACGTATGCGTACTACAAATTCTATATCCTTCCAAAAGAATTCGCTCAAAAGGTTGCCAGATTCTACCAATTGCATACCAACAAAACATATTCATGCCATTTCACATTAAAAAAGAATTAAAACTTCAAACTCAACAATACTCGCTACCAAAAATTACATGCCCACCTAACTACCATACTACATACATGCATACATACATACATTTCGTATATGTATTTTTATGTTAATTATTTCATCTCGAACTGCCGCTTTCATATTGATTTTGGTTTTTCATTTTGGTTCTCATGCAATTTCGATTTGAATTAGTGTTTAGCTTTAGACGTTCCTATAATTTGTTTCGATTAATTTTTACCTAACGCTGAGTTTTTCTTTGGCACTCCTTTCTATCCCTCCACTACGTTTAGCTGTCGCCCGGCCGTGAATGTTCCGACACTGATATGGAGCCGCAGGCGTCGCAAAGTCAAGATTGTGAGCCTACACCACCATTGCAACGACACAATTCGACAAATTTCTACCTGCCACAAGTGGAGGCAGGTGTAAGCAATTTAAATAACGGTGCCATAGTGACTGGTGCGAGCGCAATGATGCCCAATGCTGGTGCTGTTGGTGGTGGTGGTGCTGGTGCTGTTGGTGGTGCTGGTGGTGGTGGTGGCGGCGGTGACTCGCCACGTCATATGCGCATGTATCATCCGCGACACAGTCCACTGACGCGTCAACGGTGAGTTGTGCTTATTTTCACTTCACTTCACTTTTATTTATTTGTATTTATATGTTTGTGTGTTTCCTTTTAAAGCGGCCTGGAGCCACAACGCGGCTATAATCCCGCCGATCCACTCTCGCCCGATCATCCCGCACATCCGAGCAATCAACCGGGCGCACAACAACAGCAGCAACGTAGTGGGACAACTGCAACGCCGACGATGCAGCAACGAATAAAACCATTGGGTGTGGCGACACCACTAGTGATGGCAAGTCCAGTAAGAAGGTGAGTTTGTGTTCACACTGAAATACCATACTTACATATTATATAATATATACGTGTATGTACGCTTTAGAAGCATGTGTGCGTATGTACGAATGCGAAAGTGCAATTGCAAATGCAAAAAATTGAAAAAAAAAAATTAATAATAATTGCTAAAAATTATATATGTATGTATGTATACTTGGAAATAAAGCAATTGCAATGCGCCTCTATCAAAGCGTTCAACTACTCTTCGCCGCAAATGTGATATTTAGTATAAACCCGTTATTATTACATGTCACAAAATATTATATTTAATCCCTGTGATTATCTACTTACATATAAAAGCGCTTATTTTGTTTAACACAAACTTTTTATGCCTTGCAAATGTGTGAGCCAAAAACAAAAAAAAAAAACAAACAAAAAAGCAAAACAGCTGCTTACCTCTACCTTGCCTCTAGTTAATATTTAACGTCTTTGCTTCTAAATCTAAATAGTTTATGGTCTTTTTCTTCTATTTTTGTAAAGTGTTTCTATACTCCTCGCTTTCAATTAATTTGTTCTTTAATTTAATTTGTTTATACTTTTTTGCATTGCATTGAAGATGGACATAGCTGGAATTAGCCACTCCTAACCTATGCCAATGTGAAATGAAAATTCGGTAAATAAAAAAAAAACTGAAAAAAATCGAGAAACAAAAATAATAATGTTTAAGTTGCCAACGCACTTATTGCACCACACATTTTTGTTTTTTAAGGTTTTGCATTTATTTGAAATGAATGATTAAATTTATTGTTTTAAAATATTATTGAAAAAAAAATTTAGCGGCATGCAGTTAGCGCACAGTGTTGAAAAAACGCCGATTTTATTTTTACGAAAAAAAAATATCAAGAATAATATGGAATAGTAAGAAATAACTAGAAATTGCCATCGCGTAGCTTCAAAAAATGTCTGGATTGGTAGTAAATAGGCGGTTTTTGAGAAAAGTTAAATTTTTTTGAAATTATTCCGAATTACAGCTCAATGATTTCAATACCATATAATAATTATAAACTCGCATAATTATCATGTTTTGCTATGAAACTCTGTAATCGTGTATATAAAAATATAAATTCTTTTTAAATAAAAAAAAAATAAAAAAGCTTAAGTTTTATATGCGAGGGGATTAACAGAAGTTCGATAAGTTGGCCAGAAAAAAATAAATAAAAAAATAAGTTCTGTATTTATTCGTAATCTTTATCCTTTTTTATCTGCTATTATGTAGAGCTTTTCTTAAGCCTATAAATCCACTTTTGAAAACAGTCTTCAAATCTTGTTTTTTAAGCTTAAAAGTTCAGCATTAACCGCATTAATTATCTCCTCATTGCTATTAAAGTCCTTTCCTTTTAAATTTTTGTTAATTTTTGGAAATAACCAGAAACCACAAGGTACTATATTCGGAGAATATGGTGCTGGACGTATTTCTTCGATCTCAGAGATCACAATAAAATGACTCGTTATTTCAGCAGCGTGGGATGGCGCGTTGTCATGATGTAAAAAGTAGCGCCGCTGCAAATCCTCTTTTTTCCTATTTTCCAACAAATTTTTTAAAACTTTTGGTAAGCACTCTTCGGTGTACCATTTTGCAGTTACCGTCTGACCCTTTTCCAGTGGAATAGCAGCTACGATTTTAGATAGGGTGAAGTAAATTGGCATCATTACTTTTCCTGCTGATTTTTGTTGCTTAGATTTTACGGGTGGGTTTGCTGCTGTTGGGCTCCACACCATGGACTGCTGTTTGATTACTGGATCGTACTTATAGAACCAAGATTCGTCACCAGTAACGACTTTACTAAAGTTGCTAGACTGACCATTGTCAAATTTGTTTAGGAAAAATTGTGCAATATGCACTCGAGCAGATTTCTTCGTGTATCCCAGATGAGTACTTAATATTCGCAATACGGTGATGGCATTCAAGCCCAATTCATTAGCAATCATTTCGTGTGTGAATCGAAGGTCTTCGTCAATTTTGGACTTCACCAGAGCTACAGCGACGTCATTAGTGGAAGATTGTGGTCAACCTTCACGGAGCTCGTCCTTTACGGGAAAATGTCCGGTATGGAATCTTCGGAACCACTTAGAAATAATCTTTAAAGACGGTGCAATCATTCCATATGCAATTTGGTATTCACAGAATATTTGTATTGGCTGTAAATTATGCCAAAAAGCGAAGAGAATCACATGACGAATTTCTGTTTGCGTTGGTGGTGGAATTTCGTCTGACCTACCCTCAGCTATCTTGTGTTTGCTCGTCTCCATTTTAACCGATCGTTCTAAAATTTGAAAGGAAGACTAATAAAGTAATTACAAATGATTTGGTATTTTTAAATGTAACAAAAACAAATTGAAAGTCACCAACTGACCGAACTTTTGTTAATCCCCTCGTACAGTGCGTCGGCATGTGAAAAAGTAACCGGTTTCTGTATTTGCCGTATACAGGGGTGGCACATTAAATAGCACACCCTCCGATGCAGACTAAAATTATCAGAAAATTTAAGAAACAAATTGAAATTTCGGAAAAGAATTGAAATATATGTATACAAAGCATTTATTAAATAATGTTAAAGGGAAACAAATCAATAATTGAAAGAAAAAACACATATTAGAGGCTCTGGACAGGCCAATTCAGCCATCGAATTTCCTGAATCACAGATCTCGACTTGTGGCAGGGCGCATTGTTCTGTTGAAGAACGGTAAGTCTTCCAAAAACGGAAGAACATGATTTTCAAGCAAGTTCTGGTATGCTACAGAATCTAGCTTGCCCGTTATCGATTGTCACTTTTTTCTTACAAAAATCAGTTGCCACCCATTCAAGCGACTGTTTAATCATGTACTGTGAGTAAGAAATATTCTTTCAGTTTATTTACTTTGACAATTCAAGCCATCATTAAAAATGTGCCGCAAAATGGTTGCACTGACGCCAGATGATTCGAACGCGTTACCTGTATAAGTCGGGTGTGTTCTCGACAACATTTTCTCCGACAATTTTAATCAGTACATTCATTTGCGGATCTCTGAAATCTGAACTGAATATTTGACACATTGCGAATATCATTGAAGATCTCAAGGCTCCAATGAGGCGTAGTTTAAAAAGAAAATGGTAGATGGCTCTACCTTCATATTATACCATATATACTCGTAAGTTATGTTAAGAGTTTCCAAAACATGATAAATGTCAAAATTATGCAAAGTTTATACAGCGTAATCAAAGACACCGAAAAATAGTACAACAACAAATGTTGGTTATTATCGTAGAATTATGGCTGTACAACAGCAGCAAAAATATAGTTTTTATTTACAAAAAAAGTAAAAGTTAGTATAAAAGTGTAGCATACCTTCAGGCGTTTCAAAAAATATATATTCTAACGAAAGTAAATATTTTTTTAAAAACAAAATAAATTAAAAAACTTAAGCTTAGAAGAATTTATCGTGAATACCCTAAAACAAATTCTTAAAATTTTTTTAGTATAATTAAAATTTCAAACAATTATTAATAATATAAAAACAAAAATTTCTACTATTCATTTTAAATAAATGCAATTACATCCTTTGTGCATTCATGCGATACTAGTATGCTTAGTTTAAATCAATTTTTTTATATACTGCTCGTGGCTGTTGTAGATACTCACTCGCTTTAAAGCAACTGAAATGTGAAATATATGTGCATCGTGAAATATCATGTACATATGTGCATGCAAAAAATGTATTTTAAATAAAAAACAATACTTTGTGAGTTTGTTAAAAGCAAATTTTAATTTTAATTTTTTTTTTAAATTAAGGCATTGAAAAAAACCAAAAATTTAAAAATTAAAAAAAAATGTTAAATTCATTCATTTAAGTATTAGCGATTTGTGATTTTTTTTTTAATTATTACTAAAATGTTATACGGTCTCTTACACCCAGAAACGAAAATTTACATTACGTCTAGTAAAAAGTAATCAATTATTTTTGTATTTAATTGAAGGCTTTATATATCATAGTTAAAATTATCCGATTTATACCTATATATCAAATATGCACTGTTTTGCTCAATAACTTTTTCCCATTTTAAAGGTAATATTATTATGTCCCTTCCTCATAGGAACCCTTATCCCTATTGGGGAAAAAATAGAGACAATCGATTTTCACAGGTTTCTCTCGAGGCCAATTCTTCACCAGCGAAATCATTCACCAAAGACCGATGCAAATGGTAATCATTTGGTGCGATGTTCGTACTATAAGGTGTATGTATAAGAGCCTCTCAGGCAAGCTCTCAGAGTTTCTGGCAATTATACAATCGCTGTGGTCTATCGTTAACCTGATGAAACACAACATTGATTCCACTATTGTTGGCCAAAGCTAAGCGATCCAATTACTGACAGTAAAGATTCATATTAAGTTTTCGGTCGCAGCGAAATAGCTTATAGCATATGATTGCTTGCCAATCCCAATAAACACACAACAAAATCTTCCTGACCGTAAATCCTGGCTTGAAGACCACTTGTGCCGGCTCACTACCCTTCGACCACGACCGTTTTCATTTGATGTTGCTGTAAGCGATCCGCGTTTAATCACCAGCCACCAACCGCTTCAGAAATTGGTCGATTTTACAGCGATTTCCAGTTGGAAATTCGGTCCATGAGGTTTTTTTTTGTTAACTGATGTGGTACCCATGCAATAAGCTACTTTGTGTATCCAGGCTTTTTCTAATGGTGCAATGTTTAGCTTCTGGGCAATCGAAACAGTGCTCCCATGACGTGCAGACTCGACGATTTCAATTGTTTTTATCGACATTTTCGACACCGTGAAGCCTCTTTTTACATCAAAATAACCGGAACGAGATCGACAGCGACCACTACTGAGTTGGGTGATCAACATTTCTCCCATTATCTTTTTTACTACAAGATCTCAACTTTCCAATCGCACTTATAGGACGCGAGTTACTGATCACTAAAGTCATCTATTGTAAAAATAATGGATAACTTTTTACTGGATCTAATATTTTTGCAAAAAAAATTCAAAAAATAAAAAAAAATATTAAATTCATTTATTTAAGTATTAGCCATTTTATGAATTTTTTTTAAATAATTTAAAAATAATTGTTGAATTTTTTAATTTATTGCCAAAAATATCATATGGTCTCTTACACTCAGAAGCAAAAAAAAATTGTATTTAATTGAAGCGAATAATCTGCAGCATATTTCAGAACCGGAAATTTGATTTCGTTGAACACTGCTTTTTAGGCAAAAAAAATTTGCCTGAGCTTCTTTAGAGTATTATGTATTATTATTATTATTATTTTTAGATATATTTTCATTTATTTTTTTTTATTTTTTACTACATCTATTTTTTCTTCTTTTCTCATTCTTTTTCCGCTAGTCAATACTCAAAAATTGAACAGAATTTTAACTGTTAAGCTTTAAGTAAACTCTGCTACACATACATACATTTGTATATGTATGTACGAGTATATATATTTGCATAGCGTGTGAAGTGAATTAAATTTTAGTACTATAATTAGTTCAAAATAATTAATTAAAATAAAATGCAAACAAAAAATTCAATAAATTCAAAAAAAAATATTTAAATCCTATATTGACACTTGTGTGTATGTATGAACTTCTACAATACATTTTATTGTAAAACCACAACTAATCCTACTGTGTACTACTACAACTACAACCGCCTCGACTATCACCAAACCAAACTGAACAACCAACACCACTTCCAACCTATATCGTTTCTTCGACTTTCTTCAACTTCAACTTGCTACTTGAATTACTCTACTGCCCGACTGTGTCCACGCTTTTGTCGACACCCCAACACTCACACACACACACGCATACGTACACACAAAACTATATGGTATATGTATTGTATGTACACGACGACGACGTTGCATTTACCATCATAAGCTCCAATCGTACCTCAAGTCTAAGCTCAGCTTCAGCCTCAACTTCAATGTCTGCTCAGCCAAGCTTAGTTTAAGTAAGCTTTTTTTTAATTGAAAAGTAAACGTTTCGCTCGCTCGTTCACTCGTTCGTACGTACGAGTACCGGGTACATACAGTTTCCGTCCAATTCTTCAAGCACCACCACCACCACCACTACTACTACTACTACTACTACTCTACTCTGTTGCTTAAAACCAAAAAAAAAAATATTGGAGGTGAGTTTTCCGTTTATTACGTTAGTTTTGTTTTTTTTTTTTTTAAGAAATTATTTTTTCATTAAATATTTTTGCATAATTCAGTTTTCAAAACGCATCGAGTAATTAGAAAAATTAAAAACAACAAAAAAACATTTTCCTATTTCATTTTATGTTTGCTAAATACATTCTGTTTGGTTTGCTGTTGTAATCCGTTTTTGGTTCACAAGCTGAAAATTAAAATTCTCATTCACTTCACGCTCGTTACTCTCTTTTAACTCTAACTCTACTGTCTAATGTCCATATATTTCGTTGGCGTCGTCAATTAATTGATTTGCAACTATCACGGTTATGGTAACGTTAATACAATACATTTTTCATTTCACTTTCGTTTCGTTTCACTTGGAGTTTTCAGTATGGTATTATTCAAAAACTAAAGAAAAAAAAAAAAAATAAATTTAATTTTTAATGCTTGTGTACAGTATGTTTAAGTGCGTGATTGCCGACTGTTGAAACAAATGATTTCAAAAATAAATAAATCTATATCTATATGTATATTGTTATCAATTTCATGGTTTTAAAAGTACAGGGCTGTATTTTTACGTTTCTCAAACATAACTGTAAAACAAACATGTTTTGTTTTCATGTTTATTATTTTATAGTGAGCTAAAAGGCCTGGTTTGTTTATATGAATTGAATATTTTGTTATACAACAAAGAAAAATGGTAGAAGTGACAGCTGTTGCGGAGATCACCACATCTTCTCATCAGACTTCTTATGGCAGGGATCGAACCAACGGATCCTGACTCAGCAGGCGAGTATTCTTCCACTGCGCCAACACCAGCCATGTAATCTGTTGTTGTATTATTCAATTTATGTTTTCGTTGAAAGTCTGACATTTATGAAAATGGAACGCTCAACAACCGCACAACGCACAGTAATTTTTAAAACCTACTACAAAAATACTGGTTCTATTCACCAGGAGGTACAAACCGCCTCCTTTTAAGCCACTTAAAGTTAAGGGTGTGGAGATCACCCTCTCCACCGAAGTCAAATATATCGAAATAATCTTAGATAACAAAACTCAACTGGAGTCAGAACACGACAGAAAGGTCAAGGAAAGCTATAACCGCACTTTTCGCTTGCAAAACGGCAATAGGAAAAAGTTCTAAAACCAAATATCGTGTACTGGATTTATATATCGGTTGTTAGACAAATCCTACGCTACGGTGTCACCTTATGGTGGCCTTCACTCGACAAAATTGCTTTCAAGAGCAAATTAAATTAAATTTTTAGTCCATTAATTTGTTCGATCTCTACTATTTCATAGACAGAAAAGCAAAAGAATGTCGCAACAAAATTATATATATATAATTGGCCGAACTCCTCCTCCAATTTGTGGTTTTGCGTCTTAATGTTTTCCCAACAAAAGGAGGGACCGCCTCCGAACGGCTGATGGTTTCTTATGAGGAGCTTACTTCATGTCAGAAATACACTCAAATACACATTGACTGTCATCCAAACGTACTTATAGAACAAGAGATGCAGATTACTAAATCCATCTATTGGAAAAATAATGGATTTCATGGTTGCCTTTTTCGCTCCTCCTAAAGGTGTTTAACGAGAAATCTTTGATCTTGGCTTCATAATTATTCGAGAAAGCTTTCAAAATTTTTTCTTTGCTTCGGTGGGTGCTAGTTGTTGGAGTGCGGAAAGCGTTTGCTGCTTTTTAAGTACTAAGAAAGACCAGTTTGGAAAGGTCGTTACCGATACTCAATCTACTAAAGTTCTGCTGGAGTTATGCGGTCTGTCCGCGGGGGCATTAGCCGAGTGGTTAACACCATAGAAAATATCGTGGGTTCGAACCATTGACAAACCAACATCCAAATTTATATGGAAATTTTATTTAAAAAATGTCGGGTGTATTTTTGACATGGAATAAAATCGCCTCATACTCGTAAAACTCCATTGGGAGTTCGAAGGATGCTTAGGATAAACTGTAGGTCTCCACAATTCGTAGATCTTGATCAATTGTTTATACATATGTTCATACATATATGTATAGTCCCTGAAAGTTATTGCAATTTTTGTTTGTCCTCTATTTGTTTTGCGTCGAATCTTTGGTGAAAAAGTTATCTTTTTTTACTGTAATAAGTACGTATGGTGAGGGCATGTTCTAGACCTCTCTTCGCAGTTACCGTATCCTGTTAATTTTGTTAGAATTATACGGATCCTATTACACAACTCAGGTAGAAATGTTACGGAAGTGGCAGTCCATGATTTTAGTTCCATCTGACGATAGGCATGGCCTTGCAAGGAGCGTTAAGAACCTCTATATATACCTACAACTGCAGTACTCGTACTCTAATGAAAAGTGACTCTCCCAACAGCTGGACCTGCAGAACGATTTTTCCGATTTAAAACAAAGTGTTGTCAGCTTAACTCCATTCATATTGCTTAGTAACTGTACATAGACCTCATAACCTCTTATATTACAGTGCATTTTCCTCTTGTCATTCTATGCAAAATGTGAATAAAGGAACAGTTTAGAAGTCATGAACGAAAGCAAAAACAACTTACCTGGATGGAAGAGTTGCACATTCGATCCTTACTGTAATCAATGAGTTAGCCGTTGTAGGCGTAATGAGGAATACCTTGAAAAGAGCCCGAGAAGTCATTATAGAAATCAGGCCACTTAACATACAAGTGACGTAAGCAGTAGCTGGGCGCCTAATACTCGTATATCATTTTCAAAAATTGAATAGGGTTGAATTGTCTCAGTCTAAAGCGTGCACAAAAGGGAACGCAACGCTGGAGCACTGCATTTCCAAGTGACCGACTTTCTTTCACAATGCTCCAAGCTTTAGCCATTGGATTATATATTATGGAATATAAAGAAGAACAAAATGATCGAACAGATCCTCAAACTCCCCTTTTCAATCAATGAACCAACCAACCAACCAATTATGGTCCCGAAAATTAAACAAAATCAGTTTTTTCTTTGTCCCAGCCAAAGCTTTGTTCTACCCTGACTAGAACCGGACGTCTACACCAACTTATCGATTCATAAGTTAACAAATTTTTAATCTTACATTGTGACCTTTGGATAAAACGTTCAGCGGGGCTGTCTCGCTTGGACCAATAGAACAACTGGCGTATTTTTAAAGAAAGTAAAAAGTTCGTTCGGTTTTTTTTTATTGATTTTTCAAAATATGATAACTTTGTGTACATTTGTCCGATTTAAGTCAAATATGCGCCGTTTTGTTTGTAAACTTGTTGCCAACGAGATGCCAACTTCGTTATACCCCTCTTGTAGAAGGCTGCGTCCCTATTGGCACACTCGGACAGCCAATTTTCACAGGCCTCTCTTGAGGCCAACTTCTCACCATTAAGCGCGTTCGCCATGAACAGAAAAAGATGGTAATCACTTGGTGCCAGGTCCGGACTATAAGGTGGGTGCATTAGGACCTCCCATCCGAGCTCCTGGAGCTTCTGGCTTGTCACTAAAGA
Source organism: Ceratitis rosa (assembly GCA_037013455.1). Lineage (NCBI taxonomy): Eukaryota > Metazoa > Arthropoda > Insecta > Diptera > Tephritidae > Ceratitis > Ceratitis rosa. The sequence continues at coordinate 12,987,194 of JAWMAG010000054.1, forward strand.
CGTGTGTGGCCTGGCGTTTCCGCCGGCTTACCGCATTTCGACCACGACCGATTTCGTTTGACGTTGTCGTAAGTGATCCACTTTTCATCGCCAGTGACCAAACGCTTTAGAAATGGGTCAATTTTGTTGCGATTCAGCAGCGATTCACAGTTGGAAATTCGGTCCATCATGTTTTTTTGCGTTAGTTCGTGTGGCACCCAAACATCGAGCCTCTTTTTGAATCCAAGGTTAAGCAAATAGTTCCAAACGGCTTTCTGGCTTATCTTTAGTTCCTCAGCAATTAAATAAGTGCTCACGTAGCGGTCTGTTTCCACTATTTCCATGATTTTATCGCAATTATCGACGACAGGCCTCCCGACGCGTGGTGCATCTTTGACATCGAAATTACCGGAACGGAACCTAGCAAATCACTTTTGTGCTACGCGTTCGTTTACAGTATCGGGCCCATAAACTAAATTAATTTTTTCAGCCGCTTTGGCTGCTTTTTCGCCTTGATCGAAGAAAAATTGTAAAATTTCAGCGCCGTATAGTACGACATGATGCCACACGTAACACTAGTACTATGGACAATAACGCCATCCCTTAGATAAAAACCGAACGAACTTTTTACTTGATCTAATATAACTATAGCCTAGTCGAATGTCAAGCCCTCCGAGTGTATTTCTGACATGGAATAAAAGCGCCTCATACTCGTAAAAATCCATCGGACATTCGGAGGCGACATAAAATAAATTTTAGGTTCCTCCGTTTGTTGAAGAAACTTCAAGATTTATACCACAAATTGGAGAATGCGCTCCAATTATATATAGTTATCTATTTTACAAAGCCGAGTGGATTGCGTTGCTTGATGCAAGCCAAAGTGTGGTAGTTTTGATCAAAATTCATTGCGATACGATGGAAAATGTCAAACCTACCTGAGGAGAAACTTTGCCTAAAATCGGGTTTCCAGAGTTACCTTCAAAGAATATCCCATTTTAGTCCACCAATCTCATTATAGTGTCTTATAATCAGTTTTTGCTTCTTTTTCAACTACAGTATAAAATTTATATATGTAAAATTTTACTGTACCTCGAAGTTTTTGATACAAAAAACTGTATTTCAACATACTTCACTTCTGTTTATATTTCATAAATTTTGATACAAATGAAAAAATTAACGAAAAGTTTCTAAAACAAGTTGATACAAGAGCGCCAAGTAAATTCCTCTAGCTTGCATAACTGCGAATTATGCAACGTTTGGGTGAGAGTTATCGACACAGCACTAACGCCAACGACGTTTTCGAAGATCAAACACTCAAAACTTGTGAAGAACTCAACATGCAAACGCAACATAAACCTTTTACCTCGGACAATCTAAATTTGCAAATGAAGTATGGCAGAAAACTGCCTCCCATCGATGTGAATCGTGACAACAGTAACAGTTATCCGCCGGTATTCAGTGAAAGATTGAAATCCCGCATGCTGACAGATAACCGTAACGGAAAATCAGAGTTAAATGAATTGATGAGCACAATAATGGATAAAAACAGCATTGGTTATTATAGCGTTGGTAGTGGTGAAACGGATATACATCAACGCAATATCAATACAAGCATCATGAACAACTGCAAGAGCACCGACACTTTAACGGCAATGTCGAAAGGTTTGACAAATGGCAGTAAGCATTGGAAAAATGTATCGAAACGTATGTCAATGCACTCGAAGATGTCGCCGGACGAAAGCGATAGCAACGATACGGATGCGTTAAACTCAGAACGCCACACTGACGGTGTGCACTATAAGACATCACCACGCACCGATTCCGCCTCGAAAACCTCATCACGTTCATTCACTGAAGATCCCTACAATGAAACAATGTCATCGGCATTCAGTGTACTGACGAAGAAGAGCTCGACTATGCTGTTGGATAGTAGTGTCGCCAGCAACAAGCAACAAGCGAAGGCTGCTAACACAGAGTCCCGTTTCAGACGTATACCATCGAGCCATAGCAATTGGCCACAAGAGTCGGAAATCAATTTCATTATGCTTGTAGGGCTACTCTTCAGTTTGTCCCTTTCGAAGTTGCTGCAGTATATTCAGTGGTATTGTGCTTGGTTTATGGGTCAGGCATTGCGTTTGCGCAATGTGTTTCTCGGCCAAAATGTTAGCATATGGGAATTTTGCAACTTCGACGACACATCACGTTATTGCCTTCGTACAAAGCTCCTACTACTGCCTGTGGTGGGCTGCTGTTCCCTGCTTTACGGCCTGAGTTCGTTGTTGCATAGCACTCTGCGTTGTTTGCTCATGCAGGCGCCCACCAGCATTATTATTTTCATACAAAAGCTCTATATGGAACCATAAGTGTGGAAATGATGGAAACATTAAACAGTTTTATCAGAAATTTGCAGGTGACGAACGACTTTTTGCTGTTAGATATAAATCTTTTTCAAAAATAATACTATAAATATCAAATAAATAAAGATTTCCGATTTGATAACACTTAAATATGGCTAAAATTGTTTAAAATCCAGAAAAAATCTGTTTAGAATGAGTAGAATTTGTTGATGGCATCACTTTAGCGATAGTGAGTATTCGTTTTTCAAAAATATCTGGGCCTCATCTTTTCGGGTCTTAAAAATTTTCTAGAATCCCCAGAAGTATATCTAAATATATAAATAATTTTTTATATTGGGTGTATGCATTAATTCGGGCGGCTTTCTAAGAGAGGGCTCTGATAGTATTATTCCGCGTCGTGTTCATCTGTGGCTATATTCATTTCAAAGGTACTGTCATTTCCCGTCGTTTTCAGTAGATGCCATTTGTTTTAGCGTGAACAACAATTTGTTTCATTCATTTGGAAATGTCGAAATTTGTACCAGATAAAGTGTTTTTGCGGAGAGTTCTTCTTCATTACTTTAACATGAAGAAAAGTGCTACCGAAAGCCATCGTATTTTACTGAACGTTTATGGTGACCATGCTTTAGACGAACGAATGTGCAAAAAGTGGTTTGAACGGTTTAAAAGCGGCAATTTCGACTTAGACGACGGAGAACGACCCGGACAGCCAACAAAATTTCAAGACGAAGAATTGGAGACATTGTTCGACGCACATGCATGCCAGACGCAAGAAGAACTTGCAAAAGTATTAGGAGTTGATCAAGCAACCGTTTCCAGACGATTAAAATCATTAGGATTCATCCAGAAGCTTGAAAATCGGGTGCCTTATGAATTAAAGCCAAGATACGTCGAACGTCGATTCTGCATGTCGGAATTGTTGCTTCAACGCCACCAAAAGAAGTTATTTTTGCATCGGATTGTTACTGGCGATGAAAAATGTATTCATTATGATAACCCAAAGCGCAAGAGATCGTATGTGAAGCCCGGCCAACCATCGACATCCACGGCAAAGCCGAATATCCATGGTGCCAAGGTTATGCTATGTATTTGGTGGGACCACAAGGGTGTGTTCTATTATGAGCTATTGAAATCAGGTCAGACGATCAATGGGGACCTCTACCGAAAAAAATTGATTCGTCTGAGAATATGCGACCAGACACGAATCAATAATTTTTCTCCAAGCCGGAGAAGTTCTTTTGGGATGGGATCCACAAACTGCCAGAAAGATGGGCAAACATCGTAACTTCCGATGGGCAATACTTTGAACATTAAATGTATAACAAATTTTTTCACAATAAAGTCTTAATTTTCGCAAAAAACCGCACGAATTAATGTATACGCCCAATGTGTGGAATCGAAAGAAAGATTTAGAATTGTAGTGAAAATATTTGGTGGGTTGGTTGAAAGAGGGAAGCTCATTGTGTACCCTTTGTGTATTCCAACTAAGCGTTTGCGAAAAGTTCGTTCGATTTTATAAATTATTTAAGTTTCTTCGAACTAAACGTGCTCACCTCCGTGAGGTTGGAGTTGGGAGCATCGTGAAAGATGTGGTGTGTTTGCCAGAAGTCTGATATATCTTCCTATTAAAACGGCAACCCATTTGACACCTTTTGATAATGCCCACAATCTCGGCTTTGAATATAAAGTTTTAGTCATTGAGTTTGAAGCTATCTTGGCAATTGGCTTAATAGCAAAAGAACCGCCTTCCTGTGCCTGCCTCACATTTAGACCCATAAGTATAGATATGGATATCTTTAGTGTTACCAATGGGCCTGCCTTTCGGCTATTCTTCCCGACTTTGGATGGTATCTACCCGGCAGAAGGTTTCCGTTTCCCGGTCGCATTTTACGTTTAAGCCGAGTTCTGATATAATTTTCTGTATGACTACCTGTTAGCGCTATTTCATACATCATAAGCGATTATAGCCAAATGAACAATAGCGTGAATAGCATTTCTTTCTCTCTCAGTTTTTGGCGAGTGGCCAAAGATGTGTGCGGTCTAGCATTATCTGGTGGAATATGACAACATTACGATTGACCAATTTCGGACGTTTCTCGTTGATGGACGTATTTAATTTGTCCAGTTGTTCACAGTAGATATCCGAATTTTTCGTTTGTTTTTTTTTTTTGTACTATCGGACATTGAGGCCTCCTCATTACCGACGGCGTTGCAGAGGTGGATCATGGGCTACTTGAGTGGTCGACAGTCATCGATAATATTTCGAGGTGAAACATCAAAACCTAGAAAAATTAAACAAGGGTTTCCGCAGGGTGGTGTCCTCTCCCGCTATTGTTTAATTTTTACATTTCGAAGCTCCCTCCTCCACCAGAAGGACTTTTCCTAACCTCGTATGCCGATGATTGCACGATATTGGCGTCTGGCCAGGATATTGATAACCTTTGTTCGATGGTGAACAAGACAATTTAAGATTCAACCGATGAAAATCTCGGCTACCCTCTTCATCAGCTGGACGAAGGAATACAGGCTCGAATTAGATGTGAAGGTCGATGACGTGAAAATTCCGACCATAAATAACCCCAAAATATTGGGAGTAACACTCGACAGCCTGCACTCCTTCACTCCGACGATCGCAACTGCCGCAAAATTCCAGATCCGCAACAAAATACTCAAAGCGCTAGCCGGCAGCACCTGGGGTAAAGATAAAGAAACCTTGCTCGCAACCTATAAAGCAATTGGCCGGAAGGTCGTAAACTATACTGCAGCGATCTGGGCGTCGGTGACGAACGAGACGCAGATGAAGAAGTTACAGACTTGTCAGAACACCGCGCTCAGGACCGCAACAAGAACCCTCCTGATGTCGCCGGAGCATCACTTGCACAGCGAAGCATCTATGCTACGAATGCTCCTTTGCTGTGCAAGCAGATCCTATTGGGATGTTACCCCAGGGAGCACCCCAATAGGTATCTAATAGAAGCTGAACCTCCACCTAGGCACATCAGGAAAGGAGTACTGGACTTGAAGGACACAATCCAGGAACATTTGCAACAACCGTTGGACCGAACGGAGTACAGATAAGCACTGAACGCCAATCACCAGGCATCAGTCAATACCTTTAAAGACTCCCTTCCCGCGAATGGCGCGCTCGGAACCCAAGTACCACCCATCGCTGACAACGAGCTCGAGCTGCCTCAAGAGACCCGCGTGACACTGGCACAATTTAGACCAGGAAACTGTAGCAGGTTAAACTCCTACCTATCCAGACTCGACCCCAACATACCTAACGTATGCGTGTGGAGAGTCTCCGCACTACATTAACCACCTCTTCACACATCTAACCCCCTCTCTCGTAGAAACGGCACGTTTCCTGGTCCTCACATTAGATGACCACGGTGACTTAGATTGATTTTAAACCTGTCCCTAAGCGGGGTTAATGAAGCCGCAACAACAATAACAACAACCAGTCCAAGACGTCGCTTATGATTATGAACGGTCAATTTTGGTATACTTAACTTCTCTCCAATCTCACGCTCACTAACATGACGATCCGATTCGATTAAAGCCTTGATATCGTCATCATCAACATCACTTGGCTGACCTGAACATGGTTTATTTTTGAGTGAAAAATCTCCCGAACGGAATTTGACAAACCAATTTAAACACTGTGTTTCTTTCAGGGCTAAATCACCATACAAATTATGCAACTTTTTAGAAACCTGCGGTGCATTTTTCTCCTTTAAGGAAATAATAAAGGAAAATATGGCGAAAATGTTCTTTTGTGGGCTACATATTAAAATTGACGCCAAACAAAGAAATATAAAGAAATTTTTAATTATAATTAATTTTTTCTAAAGCAAGCTAAAAGTGACAGCTTATACAGGTGTGTTTGTTGAAGTGTGCCGGTTTTACTAGTAGATGTCGCTAGCAATATGTATAACTTTCTATGATTTGGCATGTATATAATTTTTTCTATTGACATTAATCTACAAAAATACGCAAGTCACATTCCGCCAAAGTAATAGCGTCATATTTGTTTACCTCAGTGAATATGTCGAGTTTCGTTCCAAGTAAGTCGCATTTGCGGCATTCGTTGCCTTATTTCATCAAAAGAAAAAAGCAGCTGAAGCTCACCGGTTGCTGGTAGAAACTTATGGTGAACATGCTAGAGTGATTAGAACATGTAAGACATGGTTTCGTCAATTTAAAAATGGAGATTTCGATTTGACAGAAAATGAACATCCTGGTGCAGCGAAAAAGTTCGAAGACGAGGAATTGCATGTTGATCAAACCCAATCGCAACAAAAATTAGCAGAAAGACTACATGTGACTCGAGGAGCAATTTGCCAACGTTTAAAAGCCATGGGAAAGATCCAGAAGTATGGAAAATAGGTGCCACACCAGCTGAACGATAGACAAATGGAAAATCGAAAAACCGTTTGTGAAATGCTGCTTCAACGATTCGAAAGGAAATCTTTTCTGCATCGAATTGTCACGGGGGACGAAAAATGGATTTATTTTGAGAACCCGAAGCGAAAAAAATTATGGCTTTCCTCTGGTGAAGCTGGCCCATCGACTGCAAGGCCAAATCGCTTTGGCCGTAAGACAATGCTCTGTGTTTGGTGGGACCAGTGTGGTGTGGTGTACTACGAGTTGTTAAAACCTGGTGAAACGGTGAACACGGATCGCTACCGACAACAAATGATCAATTTGAATCATGCGTTGATCGAAAAACGGTCGGAATGGGCCCGAAGACATGGCAAAGTTATCTTGCAACATGACAACGCGCTGTCTCATACCGCTAAACTGGTGAAAGAAATATTAAAAACACTTAATTGGGAAATATTATCGCACCCGGTGTACTCTCCAGACCTCGCTCCGTCCGACTATCACCTTTTCGCATCGATGGGACACTCCCTTGCAGAGCAGTGCTTCGCTAAAGATGGGCGAAATGTGTAGAAACCAATGGTCAATACTTTGCATAAAAAAATGTTGAGATTTCTCTGAAAATTAAGTGTTTTCTTTATCGAAAAAACCGGCAAATTTCAACTAACACTCCAGCAACTGTCAAAAAAACTATTAAATAGTCACAAGCTGTTCAAAAAAATGATAAACGCCGTCTGTATAAAAAATCGCTGGTTTCATTTTGGGGCAACCCAATATGTTATGCATCAGCATTTTCGCAAAAAAAAAAAACAAAAACAAAAAAAGTTAAACCAACAATGATACTTTTGTAGATAAAATTGTCATTTTCATTAATTTAAGATGCGAACAAATGCCGTGTAATCGATCATTTTCAATAGTTTTGTGTCAGCACTCGAGTAATATTATTTAGTATTTTGGCACCTAAGAGGCCATTGATTAACAATGTAATTAATTGATTACCGTAATTTCATCGTAATTTCATGCGATAACTCGTTACAATAATTTTTGCACATTTACCGTAATTTAACTGTAAGCATCTTCTCTACCCTTATGTGTGTATAACTGTTATGTGCGTGTCTAAATATGCTCATTAATCATCTATATACATACATACATACACACATAAATAATTATTTAATTAAAATCAAACATAATCATCAGAGCTTGTTGTGAGTTTTGTGGAACGAAATACATTTTGTTATAAACTTTTATTTGCATATTGTTCATAACGAAATTACTCTATATACAAACATACAAACATACATATGCCTTCCAGACATTTTTCTAAATTTTCATTTTTTACGCTCAACTAATTAATTTGTGTTGTTAATCCATTGCCGAATTGTCGTGAATTTAATGCTTGTTGTTGTAAATCATTGCTATGAAAAAGAAAAAAAAACATAATTTATTAAAAAATACATACATATACATATGAAATTAAATAATTTTATTAAAAATTTCTTCTTGTTTTTTTCTTCTACACTTCAACTACTTTTTCTTCTCTGCAAAGATCCAATCCTGGTACGCCCACCCAACCAAGACGACCCGATTTTATTGGTCTGAATACACAGCAGCAGCTGCAGCAGCAACAACAACAGCAGCCGCCGTCACAGACCTATTACGAGTATACGACTGGCTTACCGCCGCAACATCCACAACCGCCTACCATACAACAACAACAACAGCAACAAATATTAATGCAGCAACAACAACAACAACAACGTGCCATGATGCAACAGCATCAACAACAACAACAGCAATTACAACAAGGTGAGAAGAAATTAGAACAAGGTGAGAAGAAAAGTGTTCGAAAACGATCCGCATTTCACTATGGTAAGAAAAAGAAACGCAAAAAATTACTAGCTCTAGCCAGCTCGCTTAAGATAACCAAATCATCCAAGTCCAAGCAAATGAAAAGTCAAAAAAGACGAAGTGGCAAATAAGTAAATTTAAATGAATGAATCAAAAACCAATTGCTGTTATGATTAGTTAACCCTATTTAAGTCACGTTTAACCGTATGTATATGTATTGCGTATTTATTTATAATTTATTTATTCACTTCAAAGAGGAAAAGAAGCGAGGCCGAAAGAATAACATATTTAAATCTTCTTTTTTACGAGGAGCCTTTATTTCATGTCCGAAATACACTCGGAGGGGCGGCCGCAATTAGAAAATTTAACTTAATTTTTTATTTAAATTAATTTTCCATAACTTTTGGATGTTGGTGGCACAATAGATGATACAATAATTTAAAGGGAGTTTCATTCTCTCTTCGCAGTCGGCTTCAAACCTATCTGACACTAAACGGCTTCTTCTTTTAAGGCCAGGTTTCTCCAAAAAACCTATTTTTTTTTTTTCAAAACAAATTTCATTTATTTAAAAAAGCATAGTTTCGGTAGATAAGTCGACGTATAAAAATATTAATTGAAATTATTATTTTTTTTGTTTTTAAATGGCGGCTCTTAAAATAGCTGCTGACGTCCCTTTTGTTGGTGAGTGACACGATAACTGTAAAACGAATCATCTGAAAACTAGAATCAAAACGGTTTCTTATTCTGTATCACATTAGCTATGGCCGGAACAACAATACAATGAAACATTTTCACCAAAAAAAAAAAAAAAAAATGACGGACTTTTTTAATTTTTTTTAACCTTTTCTCAATTTTTATTGTTTAATAACAAACGATATTTTTGGTTGTAGTTCCGGCCATAGAGAGACATTTTAGGAGTAAAATGCCGTTTAGTTCATGTTGATAAGCTCAATAGGTTTTTTAAATGAGAGTGTCACTCAATTGAAAAAAACGTGGTTTCGAGAAAAAGGCGAATAAAGTTTTTGTTCTAGAGGATTTACCGCTTGCCACGCTCTGCTCTCCCTCTTCTATACTTACTTCTTGGTCTTGCTGACCTTAGAGACTAAGTCTATATTATTTCAAAGAGTATTTTCTAGCAATTTACAGAAAAAAAAATTGTTTTTATTTTTAATATTATAGAGGAACTTGGCCTTAAAGATATCTACCATTTTTAAATAAAAAATATGTGTAGAGTTTTCATATATATTCATTCAAAAATAATTTATTTTATAGTATTTTACAAAATTTAAAAGTGGACTTCATCGAGTATTTGCTTTTCATGATTTTTGTATTAAAACTTTAGTAAATTGTAAGAAAATATCAGAAAGGAAAGAGCGAGCAAATCACTCTCAAAGTTTTAGAAAAGTTTTCAGGAAATTTTTGTATGCAAACAGGGTATTGTTTTAATAATTGTTGGTTTTTTAGAGCAGTGCAAATTCATTATAAAAATCTAATAACTACGCTAAAAGGCGTATCGGTTAATTAAATATTAGGTAAAGTAATTCCGTTTTTATCTAAGAGATGGCGTTATTGTCCATAGCACAGTGTTACGTGTCGCATCATGTCATACTATACGGCGCTGAAAACGTGTTTATTCGCGCTAAAAGTTTGTCTTTGACAGTTTTTCGATTGATTGACTCAGTATGTTGTGAGCGCTCATCAAAGATGGACAAAAGCAAAGAGAAAATTCGCTATATTTTACAATTTTTCTTCGATCAAGGCGAAAAAGCAGCCAAACCGGCTGAAAAAATTAATTTAGTTTTTGGGCCCGATACTGTAAACGAACGTGTAGCACTAAAGTGGTTTGTTAGGTTCCGTTCCGGTAATTTCGATGTCAAAGATGCACCACGCGTCGGGAGGCCTGTCGTCGAAAGTTGCGATAAAATCATGGAAATAGTGGAAACAGACCGTCACGTGAGCACTTATTTAATTGCTGAGGAACTAAAGATAAGCCAGAAAACCCTTTGGGACCATTTGCATTTAAAAAAAAAATCGAACGAACTTTTTACGTGACCTAATATTTCAAGCACTTCAATCTAACCGCTAAATATATTGATATTAGGCAGTTAGTTAGTTAAACTACTTGCTCCATCACAGAACCATGACCTCAAAGACCGAAACCACAGACGTTTCGCATATAGTTGAGAAAACCTATAAGCCTAAGTTTCAAAAAAAAAAGTTAAAAATTTCAACTATTTCCATTTTATTTATCTATCTAGAAAATAGTTTTCTTACTTCTGTCGCCTAAGAAAAACGGCTTGAAACAAATATTGGGTTGTCCCAAAAGAAATCGGCAATTTTTTAAAAGAACCGTTTAATGAGTTCTGCAAAGATCGAAACAATTGGTAGTCTGACGGTGCAAGGTCAGGGCTATATGGTGAATGCATCAACAGTTCCCAGCCAAGCTCTCTCAGTTTTTGGCGAGTGGCCAAAGATGTCTGCGGTTTAGCATTGGCCTGGTGGAATATACACCTTTACGATTAACCAATTCTTCGTTGATGGGCGTATTCAATTTGTCCAGTTATTCACAGTAGACATCCGAATTAATCGTTTGGTTCCTTGGAATCAGCTCAAAATATACCACACCCTTCCAGTTCCACCAAAGACATCATAATCTTCTTTCGGTGAATATCAGCCTTTGAAGTGGTTTGTGGTGCTTCATCATGCTCGAACCATGATCGCTTTCGATAGATGTTATTGTAAATAATCCATTTTTCATTTCCAGCTATGATTTGCTTCAAGAACGGATCATATTCATTGCATTTTAGATGCATATCACAAGCGTTGAAGCGGGTTGTTAAATGAATTTCTTTTGAGGCAACCCAATATTTTAATAGATCCATATGTGTAACCCCAAAAATAATTTAAAAAAATCTCCGAATTGAAAATTTTATAAGTTGCAAGATAAAACATTTCTGAGCGAACCCGTTTAATGTCGAAAATTTCGAAGTGAAACTACCTTAAGGGATTTTTGTATTATACTTAACAACCACACAACGCGTTAAAATTGTTAAAATCTACTAAAAAAAAATATTCAAATGTGACCACAGTTCATGTTTCCAGATGAGATTATCGTCTAATTTTTTAAGCAATTGGTAAAATTTTAAAGATATTTGAAGCGATTGGATCGGTTTGAAATATTGTTAGGCTTCTGCGTCATCGTTTTGCTCGTTACAACCTCAAATATCGCTGCTGTAGGTCGAAGTTCTCAAGAGCTGGGAAAGGCACTTTATGACGTACTTCGCATTTGAGCTTACACCTACATACATCCTTATAAAATTCAGCTCACACAACAACTAAAACCAGCTGACCAATCACAACGCCGTACATACGACGATTGAGTGGTAAAACAACAAACAGTGGACGGCGATTTTTCGAACAAATTTTTTTCTTTCGTGTTGACGATGTCAATTGGCCACCGAGATCGTGCGGTTTGACACTATTAAATTTTTTTTGTGGGGCTACGCGAAAGACCATGTTTATTTATACGGACAAACTTTTAACTTTTGAGGAGGATAAAATTTTTAGTTTTTCTGCGTAAAATGAAGAACAATTTTTCATTCTTGTTATAAATTGTAATTTGAGTTATTTTGATTTAAAAAAAGTTCCCTTATGCCCTCCGTAGAGCTCTGAATTCTATGCTCTGAAGTTTTATTATTAAATTTTTGGAAATATTGCAAGCATTTGCTAGCCTTTGCTTGCGAGATACGCTTCTTTTCATCTTCCGTTTCCATTTTTTTTACTTATAAAATTTGAGTAGCAAAGTTTACTTTTTTTTTAATTTAATAACAACAACTTTTACTTTCTTTCTCTTCCCTCTTTCTACCACTTCACATTCGCAGTACCGCTAACACATCACCAGCAACAGGTGCTGGCCCAACAGAGCTACGGCGGTAGCCCTCAACGCCGTTTCCTCTCCGAAGGCGAACTAGTACGCCAGGGCGCCAGTGAACTTTCGTATGCGCGCTCCAACAACACAGTGGACAATATACGCGAATTGGCTGGTAGTCCACAACGCGGTGTCTACATGTGGAAGGACACATCGCCCGGTTTCAGTAGCAGCAGCGGCAGTGCCAGCGGTGGGGGTGGTGGCGGTGTTGTCGGTGTTGGTATACCACCCTCCTCGATGAGTATCGGCAGCAGTGCTGGTGGCACCATGGGCAATAGCATACATCACGCGCAGTACATCACAGTTGGTGGCGGTAGTGGTCAATCGCATCCATTGATAATGACACATTCACGTATGCATCAGCCTGGCGAGTATATGCCGGCAACACAGCAGCAACAACAACAACAACAATATCGCTCCAATCCAACCAGTCCCACAACAATGCCGCCCACTTCGTCAACAAACGCACCAACATATATGATGCGTTACGGTGTTGGCGGCAATCCCGTTGCATCACAACCCAACAACTATGCGCACACAACATCACAGGCGATGACGAATACAACCGTTGGTGGTTATCAGCCACAATTACGGGGCGGTGTCGCCGTCTTTCCACCCAATCCAAGTGGGTCTGGCGTCGGCGCTGGCATTGTAAGTCAATTGCAGACACAGCCATCGCCTCAAGTGAAACGTAAACAAACACCAACACGTCCAATGTCATTTGTGCGCGCACTCGAAATGACTGATTCCATGGAGATGCAAACGTTGGAACAACAACAACAACAACAGCAGCAACAACAAGGACGCAACATTGTTGGCAATATGCCAGCGTCAGCCGTTGGCGGACCGGGCGCGCAACATTTAGTGGGCGGTGCACGTACAACGACACCGACGCCGGAGCGTGCAAGTGTCTACGACATGAACTATGAGATCTCTGTATAACCCGTGGTTGTGCCGGTAGTTGTGCCACCCGCCTCGGTGTCTATTACGGCAACGGCTGCGGCGTATGCGCGCAAGAAGGGCGCAAACGTTGTGGCGAGCGCGGCTGAGCCATCGGCGTACGCATCAGTGCCAGTTATGGCGGCGAATACGCCCAATAGGCGCAAGTTCTCCACATTCTTTTGAAGTGCATGTGTGGTGTGGACGGTGCGCTTTAAAGGCTATTATTGCCAGCCAGCCAGCTAGCAAGTAATAATACATATATATTTAGTAATAAATAGTAGAAAACATTGTAAATTTGAAAATTTTTTCTTTTTCTTTCATTTCTTTTTTTTTACTTTGAATTAAATTCTTCTAATACCGAGTCATTTGTATTGTATTTATTATATTCTTATACACAAACGAACACACATACATACACATACACTTATTCCGCTACCAAATGCAACTATACGCAAACACAGTTCCGTATCGCCAAATGTAAATATGTATACAACCTGAGATACACCTCCTAATTAAACAAAAAAAAAACAAAAATACAATAAATTATATTAGTGAATGCATACATGCGTTATATATGTATATGTAAATGTGTATTATACCTTATGATGATAGTTATGAAATATATATAAATTATAATAATATTGTTTATTTTCTTCATATTTATAAGTTTTTCTCTTTTTTTTTGCAATTAAAATGGATTCGTAATAAAAACGTTCTGCAAATATTTATATTGTAAAAGTGTTAAAAGTTGTATGAATTGTTAAACCACTTTTATAAATATTTTTGCGAAATCATATATGTACAAACTCACATACACACATGCTAAAACATAAATATGTAAGTCATTGTGTATCTTTGTATGCCAAAATGTGGTTTGATTTAATTGCTACAACAACAAAAGTAGCTCAATGCAATGGCAGTGGCAAAAACCAAATTTGTTTTTGTAAAGAAATGTTTTTGAAATATTACAAAAGGCGCTGCTAAAGGGGTAAGGCCACTGTAAATGCCAAAAAAAAACACCTTTTTCAAGAATTTTTTTTATGTGGAAAGAAAGGCTATACAATTATAAAGTTTTGATATCGTATTAGTTTCATATTTAAATAGAAAAAAAATTAATTTACAACAAACATTTTTTTTTAAATTGCGGAACTATGGACATTTTTGTAGCGCGGCTTTTCTTCTAGGAGCTCCGCGGCTTGCGCACACAGTATGCGAAATAGAATCTGCAACAAAATACATTTTTTTTTTGTTTATCTACATAAGAATGGCTAGAGAATGCTGTACGGATTTTAAAAAATATTGATTTTTGTGAAATTTGTAAGTGTTTGAGAAAAAAACTTATTTTTCGACCAAAAAAACGGCATCTAATTGTTTATAACAATTGTTTAAATTAGGTTATCGAAAATCACGTACGTCATTCTCTTTGAAATAATATTAAAAATGTATAAGAAAAAAAGTCAATTGAAAATTGATTGAGTTATGCTGCGAGCCAACTTCAAAAAATGCAAGAAAAATGCATTTAAAGTTTTCTGAGACATACAAAATATATATCGAAGCGGCCCGGTGCGCTCGGTAAAAGGCTGGTTATTTCGGACCCCCAGGTTTAAAGAATATTTTTAGCCAATAAAGAAAATCAATTTTTTGAAGCATATGTAGTGGCCTTACCCCTTAAGCAATAGCGAATTGTTATGAATAAGAGTTTGCACTTTTCGTGTGTCGAAATGCTGAAACTGGCAGCAAATGCTATGATTATAAGCGCTTTACTGCTACATCAGCGTAAAAATTGTGCTAAATTCTTAGTAAATGGTTAAAAATTTCAACCGCTCCCTAGAGAGTCAAGTAAAAG
Source organism: Ceratitis rosa (assembly GCA_037013455.1). Taxonomy (NCBI): domain Eukaryota; kingdom Metazoa; phylum Arthropoda; class Insecta; order Diptera; family Tephritidae; genus Ceratitis; species Ceratitis rosa. The sequence continues at coordinate 13,002,480 of JAWMAG010000054.1, forward strand.
AAACATTTTATGAACCTTAAAATTAAAAAAAAAAAAAATTTTTAATATAAATTATTTATTTGAGGATGTACTGCAAGATATAACTTCACCATTAGGTCTCGACGTAGCATCAACAATCAATATTCGTAACAAATCACTATTGTTAACCAATAATTTTGAACTTATCACTAAATTTTATTTATTTATTTGGTTACCGCTTAGTATGGTGAACTCCTTTTTTAAATTTTTCAAACAAAACTAATTTCTTACTACACTTAAGAAAAAATAACGACAGCAATAAACGAAAAATGTAAGAAACTCAAACTCCCTTAGTCCATCCCAGTGAGGGTATGTATACCAATTTAACGGTTTTACTACCTCAAACCTAATATACGGTATTTATTACCCTCCATTGTGTTATTTGCCGGCCATTTACATACGTGTATATACAGTTAACAAATGTGCGGCAGCCGAGTTGAGCATATTTAATTAATATCAATTAAAATCTGCGTAAAGAAAATTAAAAAAAAATTCTGCATCATGAGAATTAACATAAGTTAAAATTTGTCTTCACCTTAGTTACATCATATTGATGTTTAAATAAATGGGGCAAATACTCTTTGTTTTTGTGAATTTATTGGTTTTCTCTCGGCACTTTCTTATCGCTTAACTCTTTGCCCATAAACTGTATAGTTGCAGCTGGATTGTGTGGTTTTATGATTTGTTGGCAAACAATTTTTAGCTAGTGTTAACAAGTAACGGCAAAAAATATATTTAAAAAAAAAAATTGTGAAAAAATTAAATAAATTGTTGTGTGTGCAATGGCTTTTTTTTTAATTAGCAAATAATAATTTAACAAAACTTGTACCATATATTTTTACTAAAAACATAAGAAAAAATAATAAAATTGTCAAAAAACTTTTAGAAATTGAAATTTAAAAAAAAAATGTGGTGGTAATGTTTTTGTGGGCAATTTATGGAAAATATCAAAAAAAAGTTTTATTTTCCGCGCCTACTCATTTAAAATAATTGTTTTAAATAAACAACTACATATGTATGTAAACTGTTTTTTAATTGAATTAAAATAACTAAAATTTATTATGCAACGTTAAATAAATTTTCCAAAAAAAATTAACTAATTTTGCGTAAATCAAAAGGATTTGTGTATGATTGTATTAAGAACTGATTTATGTACATACATACATCCATATATATGTACCTACATAAATAGTTTGAGTACTGTCACTTACATGTAAATATGTATGTGTTACGCCGCTCCAAAAAAAAACGAAAAATACCAAAAAATATCAAACACCCTCAAAAAAACTAAAACGCAATTCATATTCAACTAAACACGCCATCTATTATATACTATTATTAATAACTTTCGATATGCTAATTATGAATGTAATAAATTAAACAAAAAATTTATAAAAAAAAAACATGCAATAAATTTATGCGATTAAATTTGTAAAAAAAAGCAACAACAATTCTTACTATTAGAAATTCTTCTCAACTAACTAATGGCATTTAATTAATGAGCTAACAAGTAAAAAAAAACATACAAAAACAAAAGTAAGAGGAGAAAAGAACTGTAAGAACCTTAAAGGTAACGTTATCAAAAAAGAAATTAGTATATAATATATTTTATATAGTTTAATTTAAATTAAAAAAATAATGCAAAAAATTGCAATGTTCGTTCATAAGTAAATTCAAAACAAAACAAGCGTATGTATGTATATGAACTTTAGCCTGTAAGTAATTATATTCTTGTATGTTTAAATAGTGTACGCCCATTAAAATTAATTTATAGCGAGAAAACAAAGAATAATAATACAAAAATACATGCATACATACAAAATGTATTTGAAGAAAATTTTCATAATACAACTGTGTACATACATCATTATAAATGTGCAATTTACATCGGTATGAAGTAAGTAAAAGCTGCGCGGTTCGTGGAAGGAAGTAAAGGAGTAACCTTTGGTCCATTGGTATGAATACGTGTATTTTGTGAGAAATTTAAATTTGAAAATAGCGAACTGGTAACTTGAGAAACCAACAATTAAAGAAAATTTTCCATCGTGCGAGGTATACTATAAAAAGCTTTAGTTATATACAAAAAATTAATTTAAATAAATGGTAAGTAAATATGCACAACATAATAAAGAATATAAAACAAAAAGAACGGAAAATAACATAAATATGAATAAATTATGCAATAAAATTAAATACTATTGTATATCAAATAAAATAAAGTTAAAAAATAAATTAATATATTTTAATAAAATGAAATAAAATTTTATAAAAGAAAGGAAAAAAACGCAAATAAAATAACACAAAACAATGTAAAAAACTAAAATAAAACATAATAAAATAAATGAAATTAAAATAAAGCAAAATACAATTCAAAAATCTAAAATAACATAAAAATTAATAAATTTAAAAGTAATATGAAATAAAACAAATAAAATGTAAAATATAATAAAATAAATAAAACAAAGTAAACTGAATTAAAATTAAAAAAACAATATACAATAAATAAATTTAAAATAAAATAAAATAAGTAACAAAATTGGTAATTCAAAATAACATACATACATAGAATAAAATAAAAATAAAATAATTTATTATTAATTAAAAAAGAACTAAAGTAAATAACAAAAGTCAAATAAACTAAATTTAAAAAAAGAAAAGTAAAGCAATGAAATAAAACAATATAACAATAAAGGAAAAAAAATTATAATATAAGACAACATAAATAAATGAAAATATAATAAAACAAAATAAACTTAAAAAAAGTAAAATTAATTAAAGTGAAATAAAATATTTAATATAACATATAAAAATAAAACAAAGCAATATAAATAAAATAATGAAAAACAATATAACATAAATTAAAATAAAGCAAAATAAAAAAAATAAATTAAATAATAAAACAGAAATAAAAAATATATGAATTTAAAAATAAGTTAATTAATTATAATAAAGTAAAACAACGAAATAAATTAAAATAAAATAAAGTAAAACAAATAAATAAAATAAGTTAATAACAATAAAATAAAACAAAAAAAAACGGCATTGCGTACTGCCATTCGGAAGACCAGGGTTTAAATCCAAATGTAATAGAAAATTAATTTATATAAAAATTTGATTTAAATAAAAAATTAAGTTAACTAAAAAAATAAAGTAAAATAAATTAACTTAAAATAAAAAATGAAATATATTACAATAACATAAAACAATATAAAATTAATTATAATAAAATTAAATTAAATAAAATACAGCAAACTATTGTAAACTAAAAAACTTAATTAAAACGAAATAAATCAAAATTAAATAAAAAAAAAAACAAAAGAATGTAACATAAAAAATAAAACACAATACCAGGTGTATTTGTTGAAGTGTGCCGGTTTTACTAGTAGATGTCGCTAGCAATATGTAAATTTCTATGATTTGATATTAACCTACAAAAATACGCAAGTCACATTCCGCCAAAATAATAGCGTCATATTTGTTTACCTCAGGGAATATGTCGAGTTTCGTTCCAAGAAAAAAGCACCTGAAGCTGGTAGAAACTTATGGTGAACATGCTCCAGTGATTAGAACATGTGAGACATGGTTTCGTCAATTTAAAAGTGGAGATTTCGATTTGACAGACAATGAACATCCTGGTGCAGCGAAAAAGTTCGAAGACGAGGAATTGCGTGTTGATCCAACCCAATCGCAACAAAAATTGGCAGAAACACTACATGTGAGGAGCAATTTGCCAACGTTTAAAAGCCATGGGAAAGATCCAGAAGTATGGAAAATGGATGCCACACCAGCTGAACGATAGACAAATGGAAAATCGAAAAACCGTTTGCGAAATGCTGCTTCAACGATTCGAAAGGAAATCTTTTCTGCATCGAATTGTCACGGGGGACGAAAAGTGGATTTATTTTGAGAACCCGAAGCGAAAAAAATCATGGCTTTCCCCTGGTGAAGCTGGCCCATCGACTGCAAGGCCAAATCGCTTTGGCCGTAAGACAATGTTCTGTATTTGGTGGGACCAGTGTGGTGTGGTGCACTACGAGTTGTTAAAACCTGGTGAAACGGTGAACACGGATCGCTACCGACAACAAATGATCAATTTGAATCATGCGTTAATCGAAAAACGGTCGGAACGGGCCCGAAGATAATGCAAAGTTATCTTGCAACATGACAACGCACCGTCTCAAACCGCTAAACTGGTGAAAGACACATTAAAAACACTTAATTGGGAAATATTATCGCACCCGCTGTACCCTCCAGACCTCGCCCCGTCCGACTATCATCTTTTCGCATCGATGGGACACTCCCTTGCAGAGCAGTGCTTCGCTAATTTTTAAGAAGTCGAAAAATGGCTCGTAGAATGGTTTGCCTCGAAAGAGAAAAGGTTTTTTTTGGAATGGTATCCATAATTTGCCTGAGAGGTGGCTGAAATGTGTAGAAACCAATAGTCAATACTTTGAATAAAAAAATTTTGAGATTCTCTTTATCGAAAAAACCGGCAAATTTCAACTAACACACCTTTTAAATTAAAATAAAATTATACTATAAAATAAGATAAAATAACATAAAAAAATAAATGAAACTAAAAACAAAATAAAATAGAATATATAAAATAAAATAAAAATAATTTAAATTAAGTAAAATTAATTAAAATAAAATAACAAATAAAGGTATTTTATTTTAAATTAAATAAAAGAACATAAATTAAAATAAAATAAAAAAGTATAAAATTAAATTAAATAATGAAACAAATTAAATAAAAAAATAAAAAGAAAAATACGTAAAACAAAATAAAGTAAAATAAATGAAAATAAAAAAACAATAAATTAATTAAAATAAAATAAAGCAAAACAAATAAATAAACTTAGATAATGACAATAACATAAAACCAAATAAAATTAAATAACATAAAATAACTTTAAATAAATAAAACAATATAAAAGAAATAAACTAAAATAAAATATAGTATATTAAAATATAATTAAATTAAATAAAGTACAATTAATTTAAATGAAATTAAAAATGAAAGATATTATTGTAACAGAATAAAAATTATACAAGAAAAAAACAGTAGAAAAAAATTTTAATTGAAATAAATTTAAATATAATAAATTAAATTAAAACAAAATTAAATTAAATAATAAATCAAAAAGTGAAGTAATTAAAAAAAATAATAAGAATAAATTAAAAAATAAAAAGAAAATAAAATAGGTAAATAAAAATAAAATTAATCAAAATAAAGTAACATAACAAATCAATAAAAAGATGTAAGATAAATATTATAAAATAAAATATACTAAATCAAAACAAAATGAAATATAAAAATTTATAAATAAAACAAAGTGATATAAAAAATTAAACAAAATAAAGTAAAGGAATTTAAATTAAAAATAAATATATAAAAGAAAACAAAGTAAAATAGAGTAAAATTAACGTAAAATAAAATTTAAAAAAATGAAATAAATGAAAATAAAATAAAGAAAAAATCAATAAAATTAAAATCCTGAAATGAAACCAATTAAAATCAGAAATTCATAATTTTTTTACAAAAAACTCTGATCAATTTTATATTTTTTTTAAACAGTGAAAAAAATGACAATTGCGGCTATAAAGCGCACGCTGTTTGCAACGGACAAGACGAAATGTAGATAGCGCATATTTTTGGTAGACACATACATATGTACACACATATATAGGGTGTATATTTCTTGTATGAAATTCATAATTTTGCTTGATCGCGCAGCTATGTATATATAAATTTTGAACAAATAACCACATTACATTTTTTCTAAATACATACATACATACATACATTTACGTATAATTTATAAAAAGTCATTTTCAAACTAATTATCATGGGCTAAAAACTAAACCAATCTTTGTATACATACATACACACACACACACACTTAATAAAATGCATATGTGCGCATGCAATTAAAAAAAAATGGAATTTATATTATGTAAGTATGTATTGTTAATATACGACTGCATAATTAGTTACTATATGCATAGTATGTACATACATTTATTATGTATATACAATTACTTATATTGTATGTATATGTATGTAAATGTAGATAATATGTATGTAATTTGTACGTATGGCTGATAATTTGTATGCAAGCATGTAATTAATTATTATAATTAACAAAAACAAAAAACAAGAAAACACAATATTTAGTATGTAAAAATAATTAAAAGAAAAAATAAAGAAAATGAAATTAATTAAAAAGTCATTAGTAAATTCATTCATCTGCATTCGTATGGGTAAAGTTATTTGTATGTTAGGTCATAACTGTACATGTACCAGGTGTGTTTGTTGAAGTTTACCGGTTTTACTAGTAGATGTCGCTAGCAATATGTATAAATTTCTATGATTTGGCGTGTATGTAATTTTTTTCTATTGACATTAACCTACAAAAATACGTAAGTCACATTCCGCCAAAATAATAGCGTCATATTTGTTTACCTCAGTGAATATGTCGAGTTTCGTTCCAAGTAAATCGCATTTGCGGCATTCGTTGTTTTTCTTATTTCATCAAAAGAAAAAAGCAGCTGAAGCTCACCGGTTGCTGGTAGAAACTTATGGTGAACATGCTCCAGTGATTAGAACATGTGAGACATGGTTTCGCCAATTTAAAAGTGGAGATTTCGATTTGACAGACAATGAACATCCTGGTGCAGCGAAAAAGTTCGAAGACGAGGAATTGCAGGCGTTATTGGATGTTGATCCAACCCAATCGCAACAAAAATTGGCAGAAACACTAGATGTGGCTCGAGGAACAATTTGCCAACGTTTAAAAGCCATAGGAAAGATCCAGAAGTATGGAAAATGGGTGCCACACCAGCTGAACGACCAGTGGTGGGACCAGTGTGGTGTGGTGTACTACGAGTTTTAAAACCTGGTGAAACGGTGAACACGGATCGCTACCGACAACAAATGATCAATATGAATAATGCGTTGATCGAAAAACGGTCGGAATGGGCCCGAAGACATGGCAAAGTTATCTTGCAACAGACCTCTCTCCGTCCGACTATCACCTTTTCGCATCGATGAGACACTCCCTTGCAGAGCAGTGCTTCGCTAATTTTAAAGAAGTCGAAAAATGGCTCGTCGAAGGTTTGCCTCGAAAGAGAAAGAGTTTTTTCGGAATGGTATCCATAATTTGCCTGAGAGATGGGCGAAATGTGTAGAAACCAATGGTCAATACTTTGAATAAAAAAATTTGAGATTTCTCTGAAAATTAAGTGTTTTCTTTATCGAAAAAACCGGCAAATTTCATCTAACACACCTGGTATATTGATGGCAAAATCTTGATTTACTGATTTACATATACGAGGGGATTAACAAAAGTTCGGTAAGTTGACCAGAAGAAAACAAAAAAAAAATTATTTTTGTATTTATTCGTAATCTTTTTCCTTTTTTATCTTCTCTACATAATTGTCTCTAGATCCACTTCTGAAAACAGTCTTCAAAATGTTGCTTTTTAGACTAATCAACTTCAGCATTAATCGCATTAATTATCTCCTCGTTGCTATTAAAGATCTTTCCTTTTAAATTTTTTTTTTAATTTTCGGAAATGACCAGAAACCACAAGGTGCTATATCCGGGGAATATGGTGCTGGACGATTTCTTACTAACGATGCTAGACTGCTAAAATGCTAATAAAATGCACTCGAGCCTCATTTGAAATTCGTGGCACCCATCGACCATATTTCTTCGTGTATCCCAGATGATTACTTAATTTGTCAATTTGGGACTTCACCAGAGCTACAGTGACGTCATCAGTAGAAGATTTTAGTTAACCTTCTCGGAGCTCGTCCTCTATGGAAAACTGTCCGGTCTGGAATCTTCGGAACCACTTCGAAATAGCCTTTAAAGACGGTGGAATCGTTCCTTATGCAATTTGGCATTCCCTGAATATTTGTATTGGCTGTAAATTACGCCGAAACCCGAAGAGAATCACATGGCGAATTTATGTTTGCATTGGCGGTGGAATTTCGTCTGACCTATCCTCAACTATCTTGGCTTTTCTCGTCTCCATTTTAACCGATCTTTCTCACATTTGAAAGGAAGACTAATAAAGTAATTTCAAAGGATTTGGTATTTTTAAATTTAACAAAAACAAATTGAAAGTCACCAACTGACCGAACTTTTGTTAATCCCCTCGTATTTCTAAAACGTCTAACTCTAACGTTATTTCCAAAACTAATCGATCTATGGACACTTCACTTATCGCTACGCTATTCTCTTGCAACAATGTGCCCAGAACAAAGCTTAGCTAGAATATCCCCCAAGAAATTATCAAATGTTTGCTCTAGGCGAAGCCACTAATTAGAAGTATTGAGAACTAGATTAGTTATAGATGTTCTGCTATTATTTAAAATTCATAGAAGTTAGGTAAGGTTAAGCTGCTCGATTCCTAAAGGAAAACTAAGCGATCATAACATCAACCACCACCCATCAACTCCGGAATTTTTTTCCACAACAGCAAAAACCCCAATCTAAAGATCCAATAATACTAAAACCGACCCACAGTTGGGGGCCTTGCAGCAATAACAGCCAAAAGCCACACTCTTCATATCTGCCGGACTTTTTATCCTCAACAATTTGAAAGAAATGCCGGTAATTGAAGAGGAAAGCGAGACATATTGCAAAGAGAAGAAGAGAGAGAACGAATTGCGTATATATGAAGTGCTTAAGAAGCTGGCCGGAGGAGTAGTGTTCGAAAATTCTATGAAAAAATGCCTGCTGCATGGCAGTGAAATGACACACTAGCAGATGGCAGATGGCGAAGCCTTTTCCCCGATTGATGACGATGAAAGAAAAGTTCCATAAATTTAGTATCCTCACAAAACTTATTCGCCTGTGTAAACTAACCCTAAAGCACATAGAAACGCACTGTTAGAATCGCTAAGGAGCTGTTCAGAAGCGCAGAAGCGTGGACGATGACGACATTTGATGTTTCGGTGCTTGGAGTTTTCGAGAGGAAGGTATTGAAACCGATTAACGAACCTTTGCACATCGGCAACGGTGAATACTGTGGCGATGGAATGGCAACAGTACAAGATATGCGACGAAATGGACTTAGATTAGTGAGTTAAGAGACAGTGGCTACGCTTGCTTGGTTGTGTCGTCCGTATAGGCAACAACACTCCAGGTTTGAAAGTATTCGACATAGTACCCGGCGGGTGCATGAGAATCAAAGCTCTTCTTATAAATCCGTCAGCCGTTCGATGGTGGCTTAGTATAAACTGTAGGTCCCCCCCCCCATTTGTTGGAAAATCGCTTACCACAAATTGGAGGAGGAAAATTGCTTCAGCGATTACAAAGCGCCAACTATATGTGTAGGCATGAATATATGATTTACATATATACAAAATATTTTGGATAGTAATGGTCACTGAATCTGCCGATCATCGACAACGGCTACTTAGGACTGTGTAGACAAAAGTAAAGTCCCCTCTCGACTAACAAAGACCAAAGTATTTAAGTCGCTCATCGTTCACGTCCTGCTATACGCTACGGAAACGTGGACGAAGTCAACATCTGATGAATCTGCTTTGGGAGTTTTCGACAGAAAAGTATTGCGGAAGATTTTGCGATGAGCTGTACGATATACATATACGGCGATATTGACATATTTCAGCGAATCAAGAGACAGTCGAAACGCTGGCTAGGCCATGCGGTCCGGACGGATAAGATTATTCCTGCTATACAAGTTTTCGATGCAGAAACCGCTGGTGGAAGCAGGGGAAGAGGAAGACTTCTCTCTCTCTACTTGGCTCCAACTGGTCTTTCCACTTGACTCCAAACAGCGAAAGGAAAATAAATGGCGTGCTGGCGTTAATACAGCTATAATCGGCGGTAACGAAGTAAAGAAGATCATAATAGATATCCACATATAGTCAATAAAAGCTCTTTTAACACTCTTGAGGAACTACAAAACGACAGAATACGAAATTTACATTTAAAACTAATTTTTATTACTTTAAATTTAGCATTGAACAAAAACCAGACATCACACACACCGCAACAACCGCTTAGACACAAATCTTAAACGCACAAGTCCAGAGCATTAAGACGTGGTTGTCCAACTATATCTACATTATCTTCATCGCGATCGGTGCCGTAATGCAGCTCTTCACCGCGTTGATAAGCCCAACTCATGCGCTTCGATGTAAAGTTGATGCCCACCGTGCCACTCTTATCGATACTTATTACACCGGCGGTCTGATCGAAACGCCCTGTCATGTCATTCAAGACCTTGGCGGACGCCTCTTCAGCCGTCATATTCTCATATTTGATCAAACCTAAAATGCGTGAAGCCACATTATAACGCATTATGGTCTCGCCGTGACCCGTGACCGATATGGCGCCCACTTCATTATCAGCATACGTGCCCGCGCCCAATATTGGTGAATCGCCAACACGTCCCGGCATTTTACCAGTTATGCCACCGGTTGATGTAGCAGCCGCTAAATTACCCAGTTCATCGATAGCCACAGCACCCACTGTGCCCTGGGAACCAAACTCACGTAGAAAATTATTCAAGACAGAATATGATAGTGCTTGTGGCATGTCACAATTGCATACGCCAACATTCGAGTCACTGCAGCACAATGGCTGTGTTGTTACATTCAAACTGTTCTTGTAATCTTCAAGTGCTTGCTGTGATTTATTTGTGACCAAAGCGCCTTCGGGTAATATTTCGAAATTCTCTTCTTCGGCAAAAAGCATTGCTCCCTCGCCCGAGAGGAATTTATGACGGGTTTTTTCCATAACACGACGCGCCAAATCAATAGGATGATAAATATCTCGCACCACCGAGACACAACCCGCATTCAAGTCGACACCATTCATAATAGCTGCGTCCATTTCGACTTTGCCCTCCCAGGTGAGCACGGCACCATAGCCGGCGTTGAATTGTGGATTCAGTTCCATTGAGCGTACCGCCTCCTGTACGGCATCCAAAACGCTACCGCCACATTTGAGTGTCTCATAACCGACGCGTGCGGCCGTCTTGACGCCATACAAAGCCACCGGCACTTGGGCATCGTTGATGTTACCCGCTCCGCCGTGTACGAGCACAATGGGTTCCGTGCTTAGCTGGCAGGGACAAAGATGTAAAGTCATTGTTAGTCTGGTTATTGGAAGAATTTTGTCGAGATCTCTAAAATTTGTCCGAAAAATTTTACAAAACAACACGATTTTTATTTATTTATTTATATTTTTTATTTCAACTTGCGCTGACACTTGAAATTTTTCCAAAACAAATGATTTAACAAACACATTAAGCCTTTTGAGTATTTTTTTGTTTAAGTATTTTGAGCATAAAATTAAATTTATTTTTAATTAAATGGACAAATTTAAAATAAAAACGACGGTTTTATACCTTTCACTAAGGGAGAGCAGCTTATTTTAGGCTCAAAATCTTTACGATGAATCGATATCCGATCGTTGAATAGATCGGTTGTATGGAAGCTATGACAGCTGAGTTTAGCTAGACGTACTACCATATTGAGGTTCATGGGCTCGAATTCTGGGCAGACCAACATCCAAAGTTATAGAAAAATAATTAAAAAATTAGTTTAACTAATTGCGGTTGGCCTTGAGCTGGGAATGCCAATCCCTCTGAGCCTATTTCTGACATGAAATAAAAGCTCCTTATTAGAGTCCATCGACTGTTCGGAGAAGGCTTAGACTAAGCTCCATTTTTTGGAAAAATCATCAAGACGCACTTTGAAATTTTAAGGAGAAGCTCGATTGAGTCATTCGTTTTGGCCGCTCAAGTCTTTTTACAGCTTTAACTTGATTTACACTAAATTTGATTTGTAATTTCACACATGAACAGACTTACATGTACTCGGGAACGACGTTTGCAAATCGTATAAATTTTTTACCAAATTAAAGGCTCGATTCACACGACACATCGCACGCACATTGTTTCGACCTTATCGCCCAGCAGAGCCGGTAATTCAAGCAACCCCGAATAGGCTTTGAACCACTTTTACTCAGGCGAATAATGTGCATTCTCAAAAACGCGGTAAAGTGTACACCCAAGATGCCATTGCTCGAAGAAGAACCGAATGAGTCCATTCGCCACCGCGCGCTACAATTGAATATGTGTCCAACCACTTTATTGCAGATTTTTCAGAAGAAACTTGCTTTGCGGACTTACAAAATCCAGCTGGTGGAAGAATTAAAGCCAAACGATGTTAATGGGCCCAAAACCGGATGGACTTGGATCCCGATTTTCACGAGAAATTTTTTTCAGTGCTAAAACTTGCTTTTGGTAGAATAAGCCATTGTTGAGACACCGTACACCCTTAAAAAGTTCCTCTTTGGTTTACGCTGTGGACAGAGGGGATTCCCATTTTGTTCCATTATTCTTCTAAAATGAAGCCGTCAATAGTTTTGCAGTCAATTATGGACGGGGAACGCTATAAAGCCATGGTTAGGGACTTTTTCGTGCTTGTATTGTAGGATGTTGATGTGGAGGACCTCTCGTGGCCATACCGCCAACGAAGGAATGAATTTATGGAAACAAAGTTTAGGTGATCATATTATCTGGCGTCGTGGGCCTGACGCGTGTCCTCCGAGATCGTCCGATTTAACACAGTTGGACTGTTTACTGTGGCGTTATGTAAAGTCGCTTGTCTGAACAGATAAACCCGAGACGATTGATGCTTCAATTGACTCAAAAATGGCGTGGACTAATCTACGGACATACAGATGAGACCATATTTTCTTCCGATAAAGCTCTCCACACTTATGAAAAGTATAAAACCGTAATTAAATTTAATTTAATTTAATTTTAGTAAAGAAAATACTTACGGCAATTGAAAAGATTCCATGCAAGAGAAGTAGACTGAAAATGGACTGAAAAAAAATAATATAGAAGTAAGTAGTTCATGTATGATGTACACGTATGTTTGTGTGCTTTCAAGTTCTTTTAAAAATAAAGTGCTAATTTTTTATATAGTGAATCCCAAACTCTACGAACAGCCCGACAATGAACAACAGGAAGCTCCATCGTGTCTTGGCTAAATCGTCATACATGGTTGCATTACTCCCTAATTGCCGAAGCCTGAACAAGCGTACAGAGGTGTTCAAACGATTTAATGCGTCATTTGAAAGCCACAAGAATGTTAAGACTTAATGAAGCTAATTCTGCAAGGCAGTCGTAATAGAAATTTTCGAGGGAGCAATGTCGGGCCACATTGAGTGTTGGGCACTGGCAGAGGTAGTGCTCTACCGACTCTTTCTCCTGCAGTTGTGGCAAAAGTCGTTAGGCAAGTTACCCATCCACCTACCGTTAGTATCCATTAGACAGTGTCAGATTGTAACAGTGTTTAGCATCATCAGGAGATCAGGTTTAGAAGGAATATAGACTTCATTGTCTTCCACTTACGTTGTATGTGGTTTCCTACCGCCAACTACGGTTGGCTCTACTTGTGGAGGTCAATCTGAGTAAGTATTGTATTTTGCCGAGAAATCGGGAGAGCTCTATAGAGTTGATCGTAGTTAGGACTGTTTGACTTGGTTCTCGAGATGTTTTTTAATATTTTCCTGCATTTTATTGACATCTTAAAGGTGACCTAACACCGAACACTTCAAGATTGAATAACCTCGAAGTAGTTTCTTTCCTGTCAGTTATTTATGCTTAAAATGAGCTACATTAGGAATGTAGTCTCTTGCGCATATCAATTTTAAATCAAAATCCACCCTACCCTCGAGTTTTTAGCTGTCGTTAAAGACTGCTACAGATCTTTGATTTCAAAACTCCTTCGCTGTTCCGGGATTATGGTTGAAAAGGCATTGTCAAAATGTAAGTTGAAGTGTTGTGGCCTACATCTTCCAAGAATGGCGTAAAGTTTAGTATTTGGGCATGTCCTTCACTGCGATTTCTCCAGAGTTTAGTAGCATTTGATGCTATGACGTTGCAGCTGTGAGAGACGATGGCAAGAAAATGATTCAACGATTCAAGATCCAGAGATATATTGTAAATCTCCTGGCTAGATCATATCGTACCTGCTGCTAGTGTAAGCAAATAAAGTCTAACAACCCTTCATGTCTTTAGTGGAATCAAGTGTAGAGTGATTTGACTTCCCTTGGAGTTGCAGAAAAAAGAAAATACTGCTTTTAGGTATCAGAAGGAGGGGAGGATCTATTTCTTTTCCTATTGAAAATCCTTTATATGCGACGATAAACTTGGGAAAGTAGTAGACAAAATCTAACTACTCAAACTCTAAGGCCTGTACAACGAATTCAAAACAATTGTTTTACTTTTGTGAAAGAACTCGTGATTCGGTGAACCTTCCTCTAGGTTTGTGTACTTTTTTGCTCTTCTGCCATTTAGTAATCCAACTCACTTCTCCCAATGATGAGTGGAAATCATAGTTTCCACAAACGACGGTGATTGATAAGATCTTAGCATCGAGCCATAGAAAGGCCTTTTTATTTCCCCGAAGATTTGTTCATCGCATCAGTTTCCTTTTTGGTGTAATCAAAATTCGACTGTTTATTTGGCTGTTGTTAATGAACGATTTGACCTCTACTTTACATCCAAAGACAGTCGAGCATCTTCCTTGCCACGCTAGGTCCACGAACGTCAAATACAATCTTGACATCGAAGTGAAGGCAGCGCTCAAAAGTACATTCCAAGAGTTCATGGTCACATCGTGTGTCCGAGACACAAATTAGCGAAATATTACGCCAAACTATACTGTGGAGCTTCGAAACTGTGCCTGAGCGATTGTTGCCTAATTTCAGGCACTCAAATCTAGGCCTCGCTTCTTGGCACCAATGGAAAATTCATTTACTCACTCGCATTTTGAATTCCTTTTCTTATTTGTTACGCAGAACTTTCGCAAGAGATCCAAACTATACAACTGTTAAATTTGAACTAAAGTTTATTGGAAAATAGTTTAAACAATTTATTGTTATTATGTGGCAGCCGCGGGCTGATAAATGCAGTTCGCTTAACCCGTATCTCTTATCTTTATGGTACGCATTTATGTACAATTGACGGCAATAAAAAGTAGCCTGGCGGTGTCTTTTCGATATATTTTATACCCGGGTCCACGTTTGTATGGTGGGTAAATTGGTATCTAACATCTTATTGTTGTAGTAGCAGCAAGACTGTGATATTGTAATATTCAGAGGCAGTTCGGATATCGTTTTCTATAAATTGGGCTTGGGCTACGAGTTCTTTTGAAGGATTCAAGGCAAAGGGTTAAGTCTGTGGTTATGTTTTTTTAAGGGTTCGTGGAAAGCAAGGGTTAGTTTCATGCGGAAGCTCTCATTGCATAAAGTTAATGCCTTGGATATGTGAGGATGGAGTAAGGTTCGGTTTAAGTTTAGCCTGTCATAATATCCAGTGCTTACTTGTATCAGAAATACTTAGGTTTCGCTCGATTTTGTTGTAGAGGTTGTTCCAAACACGCTTAGGGATCGGCTAGTTAGCCTAAGTCACCGAGGTCATCTAACGGGAGTTCCAGGAAACGAGCTAATTCGACGGGTTCGGACCAGAGGGGAAGGGGGGTTAGATGTGTCGGCTTAAGTTGGTATGTGAAGAGATTGTTAGTGTCGTGCGGGGACTCGTTACATGCTGGACAAATGTTGGGTATGTCGGGGTAGGAGTCGAGGTAGGAGTTTAACTACAATATCCAGTATTACGGGGATCTCTCGAGACAACTCGAGGTCTTCATCTGCTATGGGTGGTGATATGCGATAAGCAGTGATTTGGATTTAATAAAGCCATTCACGTGAAGAGAGCTAAGGAAGAAATTCGTTGTAGCCTCTAGGTAACCCCACTTAAGAACAGACTAGGCTGATCGATATTGTCGAAGTTATTTCGATGGTTTCCGTGCAGGTGGGTAGGAGCGTAAGCACCTCAAGAACACTGACTGCTTATAATCCGTCTATAACGTCAAGACGACCTGGTAGCGAGTTGCTCGAGAACGCTCGTGCTGAAATCTTGTACAACAGACAACACATTTGGGGAAGTTTCGTCATGGAGGCTGAATTTTCCATTTGAGCCGAGACATGGGTTTGTGTTTATTTATATGACCACTTTATTACATGTCACAAGAACCTACTCGTCGACGTAGTCCTTAATACGTTTGCAGTGGTCGTCATCAGTGCTGGTTTCTAGATGGCGGGTTCTAAACCTAGCGGCCAACCCCGGTGGGCTTCACTTAAGCCAATCCCTCATCTGGTAGATATGGTTATATCAAAATCGTTTTCCCCCATGTTCACCCCTTCTGATATGCCTGCCAGTTCTTGTGTTCGAATATGTACCTAGCAAACTATGTATATGCGAGAACTGTCTATAGGCAGTGGCATTTCCAGTTGTTTTGAACATCGCGCCGTGAAGCAAGATAATCGTCAAATAATTAGTCCCATAGCAGTCGAGAGTGTCAAAACTAAGTTCAGTCAAAAGCGCTAAGATGCTGGCGTCACTGATCAGCGTAATCAGGAAATCATATGACGAATGCTAAAAACATAAACAAAACGGAACGTGTAACGATTATATCAACTTTTTACGATGCAGTAGCACTACTAAGTATTAAACTAAAATTAAAAAGAAAAAGTTCAACAGTACATATATAAATGCACTTTGTTTTTCAAAAAAAAACCGTTGCCAGAAACTTTTTATAGACACCAAGATACTACGTACTTAATTTCACCCAAGCTCTTTTATGTAAATTCTTCATATACTCTCACTGTCCATTTAATGGAAGTACTTATATCATTTTAGTTAATAATACACTTCAAATTTCACGTTTTATATACTCAGTATACAATTTTAATTGTAAAACTTTGTCATTACAACACTTCAAAAGTTTTTATAAAAACTATAAAACGTTTAACTTAATCGAAGAGACCGAAACCCATGTCATCATCGGACTCCTCTGGTTCTTCCTCCTTCTTCTTCTCTTCCTTCTTGGCCTCAGCTGGTGCAGCATCTCCGCCAGCTGGCGCAGCACCACCAGATGGGGCAGCAGCACCGACACCGGAACCAATGTTGGTGATCAAGTCCTTAACATTGATACCTTCCAAAGCCTTGGCGAACAAACCGGGCCAGTAGGGTTCAACATCAACACTGGCGGCCTTCAGGATGGTGGTGATTTTCTCGCCCTATAAGAAATATAAACAAAACATAAGTACACTTTTCGATTCAATGATATGTTAACAGAAGTTCAAAAGTATAAAATTGTAAACATGATAATGTGATTGCAAAAATATTATTAGATTTGGAAAGTTCATTCATTCGTTCATTTACAATTTCAATACACTTTGTACCAATTAGAAATATGTTCACTTACAGTAACAGCGATGTCATCATCAACCAAGACGAGAGCAGCGTAAACGCAAGCGAGTTCAGCTTTTGTAGACATAGTTATGAAGTAATTAAATTATTATTGGTGCAAGTTGCCAAAAATTGGTAATTTTTTATAAAATTTGGCCTTAGCTCGAAATCGAGAACAAGCACACTTGACAAAATCCTAAACCGGAAAGAAAGAATAAAAGATGAAGCTTGTTGTGTTTAATTGAGCTGTCAAAAGAAGTTGACATTGTCAAAAAACAGAGTTGTATGGAGGGTACTATACGGTAATGAAGCTTTTAGGTATATCCAAAAAACGCTTGTGAATAAGAAGCGGCATGACGATCTAGCCCTAAATGCGCAATATTAAATCTTATAACAATTTACTTTGAACGGAGAGTTAAAACATAAAACGATTATTTTAATAAAAAAATTTCAAAAAAGTTTACAATTGCAGCTACATTTCTACCCCTTCATATTTTGCAATTAGTCTTCAACGTTTCCATCGCTGCCAGGAGCATAAATAAAAAAAAAATGATGTCAAGAAGACACAAACTGCGTCTCGTCATTTATTATTAATTTACGTTCTTTGCTTAGTATAAAAGAAGTTCGCAGTCACTTAATCCTACCAAGCTGGCAGCACTTAATTTTATATCAGCTAACTTCATGTATATTTACCGTTCATTTATTGCCTAAACAAGAGAATGCAGAAAGAGTCAAAATAAATTCGAATTGCACTTGAAAATTACGACACAAAAGGAAGGGATAAATATCGGGAAAGTTAAAAATATAACTGAAACGTAATAGAAATAAATCAAAGTCACGCGATAAAAGGTACTTAATGCAGTAAAGTAAATAAAAATTGTTGTATAAAAAAGTGCATAGGAAGAGAGTGTAATAAAAATAAAAGAAGAAATCATCAAATTTGCCAACAAAGAATTTGATTTTCATTGCGTTTTATGCATTCTTTTCATTCCTAATATGGAACAAATTTTCTATGTTTCTCTACAGAATTGACTTGTGCTTTCAACTTGGGTGTACATATTGTGGAATCAACCGCAATTAAAACATTACGAACTTGTGGTTTAGTGCGAAGAAAATATATTTATCCATTCGATTAGCCAACGAAACAGACATAAAAATAATAATCACAGAGACCTACTTCTGTAAAAAAAAAATTCAATAAAAAAGAACTCTTCTAACGTATACCAAATATGGGCCGCATTTTCCTCGAGCATATTGGCGGCTCGAAACTGTTCAATTGTGCACAGTGCCAAACAAATCTTACAAATCGCAGTCAATTGATTAGTACACGTTTTACAGGTGCAACGGGTAAGTAAAGCTATATATTTGTTTAATTTCATTTTATATGCTAAAGCAATATCACCCAGCGTAGTCGTGTCGTTTGCGTCAGACTGTGATTAATTGCACTGATTACTTATCACAAAATGTATGTACAAATTCCTTTCGTGATTTTTGTAATTATATGTATATAAATATATATTTTTGTGTGTATTTACAGGTCGTGCTTATCTTTTTAAACGAGTAGTTAACTTGAAGTTTAGTAATGTACAGGAGCGGGTTATGCTCACAGGTCGGCACATGGTTCGCGATGTAATGTGCAAGAGTTGCGATGCCAAGTTAGGCTGGATGTATGAATATGCCACTGAAGATGCACAAAAGTAAGTTACAAAGGTCATAAAACAAACGTTGCTCTTTTATATATTACAAATGTTTTTTTTTTTTTTTTTTTTTTTTTTTGTATATCACAGGTACAAGGAAGGACGTGTCATTCTTGAGTACGCACTTATAAATGAAACAGAGGGATTCCAAGGTGAAAGTGGTACCATTCATTGAATTAAGTCATAATTTTAGAAAATTTCCATATATTTATCATCGCGTACGAAGTCTACATCGAGTCCGCTGCTAAGTCAGCTATACTAGTAGTAACATAGCACTTCTAGTTATAAGTACTTTTCTTTAGTATTCAACGTTTACCAAATGTTACATTTATAGCATATTAAGTTAGCGTCCCTTGGCAACAATACGTTAAAATCTCAATATTTTCCTATAATATTATGTATAGATACATAAAAATATATAAATGTTTGGTTGTTTTATCCCCCTTTTTGGTCTTTGTTAGGATAAACTAGGTACATATTTTCTACATATACATAATAAGAGGCGTTCACAACTTGTCTATATCCTATTCATTATCATAATTATTAAGATACCTTTAATTAATTTGGCATGTAATTCCAATACATGGTCTTTTAAGTTCTTTTAATTAATAATTTAAATCACTTATTATATGACATAAACATTTTAAAGAAAATAAAATGCCAAATAAGAAGTTAAAAAATCTTGTGCCCGCTTATCAGGGCACTGAACTCTGGCGTTCATCGTCTCAAGCAAAGTAATTTTATTTATTAAATATTTTGTTATGGAGTTGAACGATTAAAATATGGTAAATGTCGGTATGAACGAACGTACGTGCGCAGCAAGTATCCGTCATTTACGATTAAAAAATATACTGATTAATGGAAATGAACGTACAAGTGCTTTACTCGCGCACTAAATTCCACATTGCCCTAGAACCAATCTGAAGTAACAAACTTACGTATAAGAGATTTTCAAAAGTAGGCGCGCATATTTCATTACAAGAAGTTTGCCTTAACAATTTTTCGTGTAGAAGGTAATTGCACTTAGAAATTATGATACCGATTTCTTAAAAGTTCATATGTACCAATTTCTAAAGGATCTAACTAAGTAATAGTATGTATTCCGGTCGCAAAATTATTCTCGATGAGCAACTAGAAGTTCAAAGTTTTCAATATTTCGCTTACTTTACAAAATTAATAAAACTTTCGTATATTAAATTTTAATATTTTTCTTATATTTTTTGTTGAAACCATAAAAAACTCCAAACAAGTTCATTATTTTTTACTTTTATCAAACAATAAAATAGTGAAGCTAGTAAATCTAAATGTATGCAGCTGAGGAAATGCATTCGCAAGTACTTGGGACTTACTATATGAACAATACACAATTTATTGTGTTTATCGTCAATACAATTGTCGCACAGCAACATGTTAAAGTTTGCCAGATTTTTGCGCCATCGCTAAAGCATTTTCGTTAGCAATCATTTGGAACTCTTGGAAGCGTTGTGAAACACGTTGATTCATCTTCAGGTACTTTTCCATACAATTAAGTGCACATCGCTCCTATGAATAGAAAATGAAAGAAACGGAAACGAATTAAATAACGTAAGGTAAACAAATGTAGCCGGTAAGTAGATTACATACCTCACTGTCTTTTACCACACGCGTAGTGAAATCACGTATGCAATCTGTGAAACACATTTCGGATAATTTATTATAGGACATCAGAAAATCGGAAAACTGTAATTTCAAAGAAATTCCATTTGAATTCGTTTGTAAGCATTACAACATTCTTAATGCTCATTATGCAAACTTACTGTTTTCATTTGATCCTTATCCAAATTGTCGATTGCGGCATTTTGACTTGCTTCCACCATTTTGTGCCTGCGTCTTTTGTGTTAAAGTTTTGTGCTTAATTTATTTTAATTAAATATTTTTAGAAAACTCGCAGAAAAATTCTATAAAATAGTATTTCGCGTGTAGTTATTTCTTTTTGGTTATGAAATGCCAAAGTGAACAGCTGATTATCATATTGAACAGAGGTTGCCATATATCGTGTCGGTAATTTTGAATTTTTAACGGTACGTTTTTTTTCGCTAATTAGGTATGAAGAACTTATTGAAAAAAAAAAAAAAATTATAAAGAAAATCCGGCATTGAAGGATCTTAGCTCTTACTGGTTGGCAAAACCAGGTTTAGCTGGGTTCAGAGATGCCCGCTGTAATGAGAGTATAACACGAATTCTTGTGAGAGTCGTCTCTTTTTTTCAGAGATATTTTTCCAGCCAAGGTTTTTACTCTTCCAGCAATTTCCGTTTATCTGTCTAGAGATTGTATTTCATATAGTGAAAATTCAAAGGCGCTTTTCCGGGTAGCTCATAGAAAAGATTTGTTAGGTGAGGACGAAGACACTAACAGCCTTGTATAGGGTTAAGTAATTAAAGTTACGAATTTCTTTTTTGCTTATCAATTTGGCATTAAGCCAGCAGGGTCACACGATAGACGACTTATCTATAGCCTCGTCCAGTACCAAACGACTTGAAGAGATGTTGACCGCCTTAGAGAGGTCCTTCCCAATTTAAACGGAACTTGTAAGGCATATCAGTGTCCCGGAGTTGTCCATCCACCTCTAATAGGTATTTGTTTTGTTAAGATGTTGTTGTTGTTGTTGTTGTAGTAGCGGTTCACTAACCCCGCCTGAGACAGGCTTAATCAATCTAAGTCGCCGAGGTCATCTAATGGGAGGTCCAGGAAACGTGCTGTTTCGACGGGATTGGACCAGAAGGAGAAGGGGTTAGATGTGTCGGCTTAAGGGGGCATGTGAAGAGGTGGTTAGTGTCGTGCGAGGACTCGTTACATGCTGGACAAACGTTGGATATGTCGGGGTCGAGTCTGGATAGGTAGGAGTTTAACCTGCTACAATATCCAGCATTACGCGGGTCTCCCGAGACAGCTCGAGGTCTTCATCTGCTATGGGTGTTGATTTGTATAAGCTGTTATTTGGATTTAATAAAGCCTAAGTTGTGCCAGAGTCCCGCGGGTCTCTCGAGGCAGCTCGGTTTTACTCCGACAACTCTCAAGACAGCCGGTTCTACGCACCGGAGTTGACCCGGATTTTATCCGGCCAAGGGCTCTTTCCGGTAATCTAACCCCGTTTAGGTCAACAGATAAAATTTGTTTTGATAAGATATGATTATTCGGTTATATTCTGCGTAGTGATTGCATCCACGAATTTCACAGTTCTTTTCAAATGCGAATTCCCATTCAAACTTTAATATGCTCAACGCTGCTATTCAAATGTTTTCGAGGTTTGCGTGTGGATTTCACGGTCGTTTCATTTCAGGCCCAATTAAGCAAAAGGTTTTTTATTCCTTAGGATGTTGGCGGTGTTGTTGTTGTTATTGTTGTAGCGGCTGGCTAACCCCGCTTAGGGCAGGTTTTGTTAATCTAAGTCGCCGAGGCGGTATTCTGGCATGCTTGTAGCTTCTTCATCTGCTTTCTGCTAGCTGCCGGTGTCCAGATCGGAGCAGCGTATCTTACGACCGACTGTCGAATGGCCTTTTATGTTGCGAGCAACGTTCCGAACTGTCGAAAAAATGTACTCAATATCCTGGAAAGATCGTCATCGATATGTCAAATAAACACCTTCTGGTGGAGAACGAGGATTCGAAATGTAAAGATTAAATAGAATGGGGAAGAGGACACCAGGCACCACCTTGCGGAGTCTTTTGCTTAATTTTACATTGCTTAAAAGTTTGAGCTCAAAGCCCTACCGATGACTGCCGACCTCTTCCATCCCAAAGGTAATGAGGAACCCTCAATGACTGATTGGTTGACGGTGTTAAAAGCTATTGACAGATCCAGTGCTACCAGAACAGTACGCGCACAGGGTCGGTTTTGATTGATGCCATGGAGTATCTAAGTGTTTATGCTGATATGCCGTAGGACTGTGATGGTGTGTGCCAAGCAAGGGAGGACAGGTGAAAGAAAAGACTCTATTCACTGATTTCCTCGGTTTAAGAAATGGGAACACTCTTCCAGTTTCCACATAACGGGTATTCTTAGAGTGATAAAAGGCAAGTGGAGAAACTTGGCGGAATAGTCTACTGCTGTTGGACCGCACGTCAGCCGGTTCTATCCAGCCAATGGATTTCAACAATCAGCGACCAAAGCCCGTTTAGATCGTCCGGTAATTTGCATTAGTCTTTCGCAAACTTTTTATGTGAATGCGAGCTAGAGGTAATTTCAACTATGTTAACAAATTTCAAACTCAAGGCTTTTATTTAAATAAACAATCTTATTTATTTACTTCCATTTGCAATTTGAATGCCAAATTTCTCAAAACATAAAATAAATATATTTATATATATATATATATATATTGTATGTATGTTTTGTTCCAAAAATGTATGTATGTATTTAGTATGTAGAATTTGTGTTTTATGATTTTTATGAATCTAAATTTTACGAATTTCTTGTCTTTGCCTAAATACTAAATTTTTGTTTTTTAGTGTGTGTATGTGTGATATTTTTTGTTTTTTTTTTTGTTTCTTTTAGTACATTCAGCTCTCATTAGTGTTATATTACATTCTAATAAGGTTTTTTAATGTATGTATATTTAACCAATTTTGCTTTTTTTTAGATTTTTGTAGCCTAAATTGTTGCGCCCAATGCAAATTTCACACTCTCTTTTTTTTTCTTCTTAAAAACACACGCACATGACCCTTTTTTTAAGTGAATTCTTTTTTTTTTGGGGGGGGGGATTTTAATGTATTATAGTTGTTAGTTTTTTGTCACTTTTTTTTTTTTTATTTTGTTTACAGTTTTGTCAACATACAACACTAAATTTTCCTCTTCACACAAACATACAACATACAGCATACATACATATTATATATACGTAATAGTTGCGCGCAACATAATTTAAACTACAATACAATTACGAATGTTTTAACAAAAAAACAAACGTTAACGGTCTATATATTTATAAGTAAGGTAAGTATATGCATACAAGTGTCTCTGTGTATGTGGGTGTGCACTTGTGGAGTGCGCTTTAGCATTAAAATAAAATCCAATATGAAATATCCAATTTCTAAGTTATTTACAGTGAAATACAATACAATTTAATAATAATTATAATAATAATAATAATATTGCTTAAAAAGTACAATTACAATTAGAATTACAAATTACAGTTATTTCAAATTTCAGATAGGTAGACACATTTACCATTTGTATCTTTAAATAATCATCATTCAACGTTTTAGTCGGTTTTAACTTTTTTTTTTGTTCGTGTCTTTCTTATCCGCAAAACATATTTATATGTAATATAAATGTATGTATAGCGTAAACGTATATCTTGCACATAAATGAGTATAATTGTAATACTTACTATACGAAAATCATAATAGTTAATAATAGAGAAAAAATAAAATAAAAATATTTGCAGTAACCGACTGACTCTTTCCATTTCTTAACATAAGACTATTTAAATATACATACATATATATATATTTAGCTTTTAAGTGTTTACAAATTTAAATATATACCAAAAGATTGCATTATTATAAAATTAAATTTATATAAATTGAAAATTGCTCAATATAAATCCTAAAATTAAACATTGTTCACACACAAGCTAAACAAAGCATGTAATTGTTGTTGTTGTAGCAAAAGAAATATTATTAATTATTCGGAGACGAAGGAAATAGAGCTTAAAATACAATTAATGTTTTGGAAAATTGTTATTAATGCTTTTTTATTTTTATTTTTTAGCAATGCATAAATTATAAATCTTTTTATCAAAATTAATATACAGCATATTGCTACTGCTACTACTACTACTACTATTGTAGCAACACTACTGTCTTGTAGGTGTAAAATAACAAATTCGTCTAGTGATTATCTTTGACTATAGCTTTTATAAACGCGTTGTGTACTGCTACGTGTTGTTGTCGTCCCTGTTGGTGGACTATCGCCATTACCCATAAGGTCAATACGATTATTGGTGTTTGTATTGGCAGCAGATGTTGAAGCGTGATGTGTTTCTAAATTTAACGGAAGCGCGCAGTCATCAGATTCGTTCATTTCATATACTAAATCACGTTTCTTGAAGTAGTCAATTAATTTCTTTGTCGATTTAATGTGCGCTACTGCGGAAGCTTCCGACTATTTGGTATGCGGAGATATAATAAATAAATGAAATTTAGCAGAATTATAAAAGAAAAATAGGACATTTATACTTACACATGTCAGATCCATAAAAGTGTAGTATTTCTCCAAAACACTAACAATTTCCTTAAAACCATTTCCACGTAAATGTCTACGCACCAGTGTTTCGTACTCCTCATTGTCCGTGATCAAATGACCAATTAGCAGGGCGGCATAGCTGCCCTTAATGGTATGCTCCATGTGATGGCCAGAGTTTTTCAATACTGTAGAATGAAATTAATGAGTTAGGCGTTGGAAATTAGAATGTAAAAGAAATTTCAATTTGAGAGGGAAGTGAGATTAATGAAAAATAAAGAATTAATAAAATAAAAAATAAAATAAACTGAATAAAACATAATACCGAATAAATAAAAAAATAATTAGAAAACAATAATAATAAATAAATTCTATTAATAAATAAATAAAAATATAAATAAATAAATAAAATAAAGTAGTATTAAATAAAAAATATAAATAATTAAAAATGTAAATAAATCAATTAATAATAATAATAAGAAAATAATAATAATAATAATAAACAAATAAATAAAATAAAATACAAATAAAGAAAATAGTATATATGTTAGTCAAAAAAAAAATAAAACTTTAACTGAATAAAAAATAATATAATAAATAAATGAAAAAAGTAAATAGATAAAAAAATAAATAACAAATAACTAAAATAAAATAGTATTAAACAAAAAAATATATTTAAATAAAAATGTAAATAAATAAATAAAAGATAATAATAATAATAAATATATAAATAAATAAAAGATACTAATAATAATAAATATATAAATAAACAAAAATAAATAAATAAAAAAAATTAAATAACCAAAACAAAATAAAATAAAAAAAATAAAATACAGAGAAAATATGTATATATGTAAGTCAAAATAAATAAAACTTATATCTGAATAAAAAAAACAATATAATGAATAAATAAATAAAAAATAAAAAAATAGAGTTAATTAATAAATAAATATAGCAAAATATAAATAAATAAATAACATAAATTAATTAATTAAATAATAATCAAATATTAAAAAATATATATATAAATAAATAAATAAAAATAATTAAATATAAACAAATAAAGAAACTATATACGATTGTGAATAAAAATAAATAAAACGTATAACTGAATAAAAAAATTAAATAAAATAAATAAGTAAAAAACTAAAAAAAAAACAAAATAAAATATAAACAACTGAAGAAAATATATACAGATGTAAATGAAAATAAATAAAACTGAATAAAAAAATAAAATAAAATAAATTAATAAATAACTAAATAAACATAATAATAAATAAACAATATAAATAAATAAAAAACAAAATAAATAAATAAAAATAACAAACAAAAAAATATATATAAAAATACTAAAGAAATATAATAAAAATATAATAATAATAATATAAATAAAAAAATTAAAATATAAATAAAAAAATAATATAAATAAAAAAATGAAAAAATAAAGAAGTAAAAAAAAATAAAAAGATAAAAAAAAGGTAAAAACAAAATACAAAAAAAATACAAAAATAAAAAAGTAAAAGAAAAAATAAAAAAATAAAAAAATACAAAAATAAAAAAGTACAAAAATACAAAAATAAAAAAGTACAAAAATACAAAAATAAAAACGTAAAAAAAAAAATACAAAAATAAAAAAATAAAAAGACTACAAAAAAAGTAAAATTATATACAAAAAAAGATACAAATCAAAAACAAAACAAAAACCAAAAAAAGATACAAACCAAAAACAAAAAAAAAATACAAAAATAAAAACAAGTAAGCAATACAAACCAAAAACAAAAAAATACAAAAATAAAACAAGCAAACACTACAAAAAATAAAAAATACTAAATAAAAAACAAAAAAAAAAAATGAGTAAAAAATACAAAAAGAAATAAAAAAAAATACAAAAAACAAAAACACAAATAAAATAAAAAAAATAAAAACAAGTAAACAATAGAAACCAAAAACAAAAAAAAAATACAAATATAAAAACAAGTAAACAATACAAAAAAAAAAAAAAAATACAAAATAAAAAACAAAAAAAGGAATAAATAATACAAAAAGAAATAAAAAATACAGAAAGAAATAAAAAACTACAAAAAAAAAACAATAAAATAAAAAAATCCAAAAAAAAAAAAACAAACAAAATAAAAAAAAAACAAACAAAATAAAAAAAAACACAAATGAAATAAAAAAAAAAACAAAAAAAAATACAAAAATACAAGAAACACAAAAAATACAAATAATAAAAAAAAATAAAAATAAAATAAATAAATAAAAAATTAGATGAAAATCAATTTAATTTTCGTTTTTTGGTTTCACCCATGATACAAAAAAGGGAGGTAGTTTCACTCAAAATAAAATTGACAGAAAAAGATTTTTTGACATTATATGTTATTTCAATTTTAACTTGAAAATATTGCCAATTCAAATATATTTCATGTGTTTTTTTTTTAATAAAAAAATGCTAATCCGGCTGAAAATAATTTCATTTCCATTACATTTCAGAAAATACAATGGAAAGCCTTTGCGAGAACGCTTTAGTTTTCTTAATTTTTTTTTTAACATTGAAAGTTTTTGCATTTTTTGTAATATATTTTTTTAATTTTAGAAAGTTTAAAATTAATTACAAAAAAACTGTTAGCACAAAAATAAAGTAAAAGTCAAAAAATCTTTTTATGTCAGATGGTAAATAATTTTGAGAAAATATTTTGATTGAAACTACCGTACTTTTTTTATCTTGGTACCACTAACGAGTTTTAAATTGACGTTTATTTGCACGTCTAACCACAAGTACTCTTTTACTTACAATTATTTACAGTTTCATCCACTTCTTCTTGTTTCTTCTTATTCTTATCGGTACTATCCAAAATGGCATCTGTATTCTTTTCGACCAATCTATTTTAAAATAAAGAACAATAATTATTAAAAAAGAATAGTAATAATAATTATATGAAAATTAGTAAGCTCAAATTACCTAGCCAATTCCTCGCATTTATAGAAATATTCCATCACAGCTTGCACGGCAGTCACCTTATTATGTTGATGACTACTGTATTCGGGTGGCGCATATGACTTCATAATCGCCACGCGATTAGGTATCGTATACATGGTGAGATTGATAAGCAACAGCAGCACCTGATTGTGAAATTTTTATGCAATTAATTACTAATTTATTAAAAAAAACTCTGATTAAAAACGCTCAGCTCACCAGTATACTCAGCTCAAAGACACAACGTTCAGGAATGTAGTTGGGTGCCTGCAATAACAGGCGGAAGCTGGTTTCGATAACAGCATTACGTTGGCCCAGCAATTCGGCCCCCAATGCTTTTACCGGATTGAAGTTATGGGTTAAATTGATGAGCACTTTGAGAAGAGGAAAGAGTAGCTCACGCATAACTGTACCAGGACTGTCTTTGGCAGCATGCTCTGCTGAGTCGGCTACATGATGCATAATTTCACGATCGCACAGTGTGAAAAGTGAACATAACGTATGTATCGCTGTACCTTGGCCATAAGTCAACACATAGCGTTGATTCTCTTCATTCAATTGTGTCACATTCTCCAGCACACGTAAGCAACGCTCAACTGTTTGCATATTATCGAGCAGTGATTGTGTCCAATGGATATGTGTGGCACCATTACTACACTCTATAACTGGACGACAATTATCCGAAATGGTTTTGATGATATGCTCGAGACCACCAAGTGAGCGCAACTCTTCCTTAAACCAATCACCAGCACGCTTTGAGGTCAATGATAGTAGCGTTTCCATCGCCAATGTGCCGACTGTGAGCGTGTCCACATTGAGGTGTGCGGCTTTACCTTGAGATTTTATTTCTTCACAAAGTTCACGTACTTTTTGACGATTTCGTTCGTAATTAGCGCGATCCGAGGGTGCTGCAACAATTTCCGATTCGAGTAAATTCATCATTAATTCTAGCGAATCACGATCCAGATCCATATTTAGGCCCTCTTGAGAGAGTATAAACATAATTGCCGATGTACAGAGGCCTAAGCTCAGATCGGTATTAGCATCAGAAAGTGCCTAAGTGAGAAGAGAGAGACAAAATATTTAAAAATGTTGTTTCAATTTGTAGAGCGAAGTTTTTTTTAAAAGATCTATCTTGATATCCAAATAATATAAGGTTACCTTGAAGAACTTGGTCACTATGCCATGTGCCCGCACGTGCATACGGAAAGTTGGTATCATACATTTAGAGGCTAATTGCAGAGCTGACAGGCAGCGGGTTGGTGTTGGATTGTGTGGTTGCAGTGCATCCAGTATGTACTCAACATCATCATCCATTTCTTGGTATTCACCAATCTCTTGAATTTGATGCGCCGTCTTAACATTACGAACGACCGTGTAAAAACCTTTAGCTTTGCGATCGACTTTTACGCTGGTAACGTTATCACTCTGTCCATCAATATCCATATCGTAGGGGCTGTTCGATCGTATTTGTGCATTATTGGCTCTGGTCACACGCGTCAGCTTGCCAAGTGCTGGACTATTATCTCGTGACACAGCGCTCGGACTTAGATCTTCGCTAAAGTCGTCGAATATAGCATCGGCAGCAGTTCGCTGCACCGCTGGCGCTGCGGTTGTTTCGTTCTTTTGCAACGGTGAAGCATTCGCATTGTCGGTTGTGCTGCCATT
Organism: Ceratitis rosa; assembly: GCA_037013455.1. Lineage (NCBI taxonomy): Eukaryota > Metazoa > Arthropoda > Insecta > Diptera > Tephritidae > Ceratitis > Ceratitis rosa. The sequence continues at coordinate 13,032,375 of JAWMAG010000054.1, forward strand.
CGCTTCCGCATCCCAACTATGCTTGTAGAGATGTCGTTTGGACGCCGCTGTTTGCTCTGACTGATCTTGTGCCACCAATGCACGACTCTTAAATATGCTGCCTTTTTTCTTTGAGATCACAAGTTTTACCGAACCACGCTGTGGTTCTTCTTCACCATTTGCACCTACAGTCGCATCATTGCAGACACCGTAGACCACATGTTCCGCCAATAGTCCAGCTGTTGGCGATTCCACGACCGCATTGCAATTAACTTGATTGTCTAGCGTTAGGGTGCGCTTGAACTTATCTTTGACTTTGTAGTCACGTCGTGGCGGTGATGTTGGTGTTGTACTTTCTGGACGGGTAAGTGAATTGGAATTTGAGTTGGTATCATGTAGATCAAGAGTTGGCGTTAGTGATGCCGTTTGCAGATGTGCGGTTAACTGCGGTGAAGTACAAGCGTTCAGATCATTTGATGTAGCCGAATCGGTGTAATCGATACTAGCTATTTTAGCGGGTGTGGCGCTAAGTTGCTGCTCTTCAATTTCCTCTGCGGATGGTTGTAGCACTTGCGTAACTTGTTGATTCTTACGTTTTCTGTTGTAACTTCGCGGCGCCGGCGGTATACTACCAGATAATGGCGATGTACTTGTAGCGCCACTCTTAGTTGCTGCCGCCGCTGCCTCTTCGGCGGCACCAGCTTTCGCAGACAAACTAGCAGCAATTTTGTTGATATTATTATTGTTATTATTCACATTATTATTATTGCTGGCGTTACGTGCTGGGCGGCCACGCCGTGTTATTGGCGCTGAAGCGACTGCCGGTGTCTCGATACTGCCTTCTGTTTGGGGTAACGCAACCTCTGTTGTGGGTAGAACTGACGTTTCCACGACAGCTTTCGTGGGTAATTCATTAGCCTCTGCAGTGGAAGTTATAGGCTGCTCTTCATTTACAACCGCTACCTTCTTCGGCCGGCCTCTCGTTCCACGCTTATTACTCGAGGTGACATTATTCTCCTCCACAACGGGAGCAGGTGGCACTGTAGTGGCTGCTTTTCGTCCACGCGTTCTAGTTGTTGCAACTGGTTGTGTTTTCTGTGGTGATCGGCTGCTTTCATCTTCATCTTCCATATAATTCGCCTTAGCGCCACGACCTCGTCCACGTGTGACACGACGATTTGTAGTGGCTTCTTTTTCAACTTCTCTTTGCTCTGCTGTGGCTTCGTCAATCTCAGCTATATCCAGTTTTTCCGATACACCATTCATTTTAAGTTCATTGGACTCCGTGTTTAAACCAGCAGCTGAAAGAATGCTTTCATCGCCTCGTAACACAGCCAAGATGTCTTCCTGCAGCGGTTCTTCTACCAAATTCGTTGCTCGTTGACTCACTTCACCGTCCATCATCATGGATTCCAAACGGGACTCTATATCAGATGGTGGTGCTACTAAGGAGGAATGTTGACTTGTTTCTAAATCGCTGGTTATGACACTAGATCCACGACTGTGTATCACACAACTCTCTTCGTGCACAGCCTGCGCTAGTAGCTGTGGTGTACTATTACCTTTCGATGAAATGCTACCTAAAACAGATGATTGTGAATCAAAGTCGCGTTCTGAGAGCGCCGGCGGCGAAATGACCGTTCGTCCAGGGCCACCCACTGTTTGATGTTGCTGTTCTATATGCGCACTGAACGCTAAATGTGGTGAAGGCGTTTTAAATTCACTACCAGTTGCTGCAATATTTGCTTGAAGAGAATTCGAAATCTGTTCTAAAGCTGCATGCTTCAAATGTTTATGTTTTTTACTTTTCTGTTTCTTATCACGTTCACCACCGGAAGCAGCTCCTCCTTCTGCAGCAGCGGCTGCTTTTTGAGCTGCTGCAGCAGCTTTTGCTGCCTCTGCTGCTTTAATGGCGTTTCGAATTACGTCGGTCTTTATAATGAGTTTCAAACGTTCCTTGGGCGGTTTATCGGGGGAAATCTTTACTGTTGAGTAATTGATTTCTGATGGATCGTCAGAATTATGATGTGATACGTTTGATGTATTGGGAGCGGGAAAGGAAGGCGGTGGTAACACAGGTTCGGGTGATGGCGGCCGCAGTGGTTTTACAATAATCTTTGGCGTATTATGTACCAATGGCGGGTGTGTGGAAGGAACTTCTTCTGTGGAGGTGTGTCTAGATTTGGATGGCTCCGTCTCGTTTTGTTGATGCGGGGAAGCGATGTTATTACTCGCCGGCTGTTCTTCGCTGTCCGTACTCACTAAACGAGATGTACCCTGAAATAAAAAATTTCAATTGTGTAGTGAAGTAATTTCATCGGTAATTTATTTTTTTTTATAAAATTAAACTCATTTGGATAAAAATGAGGAATATTTTATTTTTTTTTTTCGTACATTTTATTTATTTATTTTCTCAAACTCTACTCTTACTACAATCAATTCATTTGAAATAAAGAATAAAAATGCTAACAGAAAAAGCGCGCGTTTTTCATTTTTTGTTGTTACACTTCCTTCGCGTTTGCTTTTGTGGTCCTTTTTCTTAAATTTGAAGAAAATAGAACAAAATCTATTGTGAATAGTGGTGAGATAAGAATTTACCACTTGAGGGGTGAGTTCAAAGAAAAGAGGTTTTGGAGGCCAAATTAATTCTCACGCGTATGCAAGGAACGAATCAACATTTCGCAAAATATAAGACATTGCCAAAATAATATGTTTAAGCTAAAACACAATATATGCGAATTATAAGCAAATCTGAGTTAACTGTTTCTGACATTTGTGGTTATATGATTTAAAGTATATTTACTTTTGAAATCCGCAACACTATTGGTGGATGCTCTGGAGTCTTCGGTGTGTACGTGGGTGTGACTATTGTCGATGTACTTGCTACATTTCCAATTATCGTCGAACTAATAGCAACAGATGAGGGCGCGGGTGCTGAGGGCGGCGGTAATTCCGGTTCCGTCACAATTGCTTCTTGTATGATCTCAACAGGAGAAATAATTGTTTCTTCGGCCTTCGAAGGTTTATCCTTAGGGAAAATTATATCCTTTAGAGGAGTTGGTATGCGTTCATCCTCATCATCTTCACAGTAGTTGACTACTTTTCGTGCGCGGGCAATAACACGTGAAGGCGGTGCTTCGGGTTTTAATTTCTTCTCTTCTTTCTTCTTTTTTTGCTTAGCTTCACTTGCCGGCTTAGTGGAGATTGGCGTTGAAGCATCGTTGGCAACGTTGTCGTCACTTTGGGTCGCTGACACTTGCTTTGCACTTGTCTTTTTTGGCGATTTTTTCTTACGCTCTCCAGAATTTTTCGGTATTTTTAATTTAATTGGTTCACGGACCGGTGTGCTAACTGAGCCAGCATTGGAAGTGCCTGCCGAGTAACTTTCACGCACAGGCGAAGCTGGCGTTCGAGGCATATTCTGAATAATTTGTGCAATCACCTCTGGGGGTGCAGTGTTGCGCGATTTAAAAAATTTCTTAGGCTTTGGCGGTTCCGGTACGGAGGGCGACATGTCATCATCCAGTAATGACGCAGGACTCTGAGCTGGACTTGCTGCTGCAGCCGCGGCGGCAGCTGCTGCTGCTACGGCTGGAGAAAGTGCCGCTAAAGCATAGGTACGAGTTGATGTAAATCCTATTTTGCCCCATTTACCCACAGTACCGACGGAGCGCGCTACAGTTGGACGATTGGTGCTTTCTTCTCCCTTACAAAGCACGTCCAACGGGACAACGATATTTTTGCCCCACCGCGACATTATAAAGCAATTTTTACAATCAAATTAAAGATTACACTACTATGCGTGACACAAATTCGAATAAGTTTATAAATTTTATATAGACTTTATGTATTTTCATTTGAACTTTATGTTATGGAACATGATATTTTCTTTTACAAATATTTGCACAAAATGCTAAACCACCATTACCGAGTTTCAAAGATCTCAATTTTTAAGTGATTGACTAAATCACATTAACTTTTTTTTGATTAAGATCCAAATGATTGATATCATTAATAATGTACTTGTTTCTTTATATAATTATTCATGATTTCTTAGTTCAATTAAGTTTAAATAACTTTTTTGTTTTTTGTTTTTGTTTTCTTTTGTATTTATGCAGGCGGCGCATGATAGCCGGACTCTTATTCACCACCTTTCAAAAGTTTCATTTCCACCACGATGTTCAGTAAACACAACATAAAACGTCAAATATGTTTTTGTTGTAATTTTATGTAGTTTCCTTTCGGCGCGACTTTCATCTGTTCCCCCAATAAGATTTTCGTCCCATCCAAAAACACCCAGCACTTTTTTTCTTCTGCAGCCACCCAATCAATGGACCCGACCGAGTGTAATAAAATTTTACAATATAACAGAAAAGGCTCTTTCACACAAAATACTTTTTTCAATTTATTTACAAACTAATTTTGCCCCAATCAGATTTGTTATTTGCAATATGTGACCAACAGTTGCACAAAAATTACGAATATTTTCGATTTGCTTTCACATTCGTGTTCACTGTCACCGTACCTGTGTGCTTTTCTTTGTAGGACAGACGGCAAGAGCACACGAAATTCAAAACACTTTAAAATCCACACAACACACTTATTCTGCCTGCCGAATATGTTTCAAAGTTTTCGTCCACTATCTTTAATCTACTCACAGTATTTTTACACACGAAAATTGACATTAAATTAATAAAACTCGGAAATTATTTTTGGCGAAGTTTACTGCTTTTATGTATCGGAGCCATTTTTATTTTTCTCGTTCCTTATTCACCACAACGACGGTATTGCCATTCATGATAAAAATTTCGGGAGATTATTACGACAAATGAGAAATTTTAGGGGAAAAAGGAATTTTATGTCAAGGAAAAAAATCTTAATTAAATCGGGAAAGTTAATTACAATAAAATATTAATTATTTTTAATTATGTTGGACATATATATGTGTACATCACATTTTTATAGAGATATAGAAATGCTCTTCCAAGTCGAACGTAAGTAGGATATTGCTCTTCGGCCAAATAATTGTGAATGGAGTAAATTTTTTAAAAGTGAAAATTAGTTGTGTTCCTCAACTTGAACAAAGTTTCAAAATCTTACTGAAGTACGTTCCAGTGCAATTTTTTGTTTGTTTGCAAATAAAATTTGTAATTAAGAGGGTAAATAACGGTTATTTTTCAATCTAATTTACACTTTACAATTTAATAATTTGACCCAATTTAATAAGAGCCAGGCAATTAACGGTTATATAATTATATATATTTATTAAGGCTTATTTTCCAAAGTGATGATTCAAACAATAGCATAAATTCAATAGGGTTGTTAATTTTAATTGTTTGAAAATTAAAATTACAATGAAAGAATTTTTAACAAGTAAAAAATTCTAAAGTATTTTCCTAAACACGTTAAGCACATTCGTTTACCTTAATAATACTTAATCCTGCGGGTTAGGGGCTCAAGAATTTACCCGGGGTACGGCATGCTTGTCATAAGAGGCGACTAAAATCCAATAGTTCCAGGGACAGTCTGGTCTTTATACCGGGATTTTTACTCCCGCAGTATTCTGTGAAAACCAGCTCGGGGTATATTTTGTGGTTAGAACAACAACAACAGCTTAATAATCCTGCTCTTACATTCTTCTGTTCGTTTCTACCGGTGCTAAACACTCCTCAGCTATTTTTTGCTACAGTAATTTTATTTCAAAATTTCTTGAATACTACTATTATTGACTATAATATACATACTGATATTTTTTTTTAAATAATATTTTACAAAAGTATATTTTTTGGAGCATCGTTTATGCTTTTAAAATAAACTTCACATCCTTTTCTTTCTTTTCTTCATTTAATATGTAAGCCAGTGGATCATCATTAACAGACTCCATTAAATTATGGCACGTTTGATTGATTGGAAACATGAACGACAAGTCAATCTCATAGCGAGGCAGTTTTTCTCTGAAATATGAATAATTTTTTGTACGTAAATAAGTAAAGTTTTACATATCGGTTCAAAGTAAATCAATAAAAATAAATTTCCCTTATTATGTATTTACAAATATACCTCAAAAAGTTGATGACATTATCGCCTAATTGTGGTTCTCGTGACAACAACAAAGCTGATAAATAACGCGGTGATTTTTTCTTCTCCGCGCAATGCATTATTAAGCTCCACGATTTGTAATCCGTGTCGATGACGTAAGTGTTGTAGATGCCCTCATCTGATGGAAGAGAAAAATTGTTGAATAAGTACATAAGTATGTAAGACGTGAAAATAAAAACCAATTATAGACCCTATAACCGCGTGGTATTACCTCAAAATAGGGATTCGAAGCTCTGAAAGCAAATATTCACTGCCCTTCATACTTACAAATATCTTCAGTATGCATCCAATGTGCAGGTGCTTCAAAATTCGGTATGATCCACGTAATATTCCCTTGCAATTTTTCCCTTAATGGATCTTCAGCAAAGATGTAACTAAAGTTCATAGTTATCTAAAAAAAATAAATAAAATAAAAAGATTAAATAAGATAACACATAATCAAACGAAATAAATTAAAATAAAATAAATAAATAAACTAAAATAAAGTAAAATAAATCGTAATAAACGAAACAAAATAAAATTTAATCAAATAACAAAACAAAGAAAAAAATTTAAGACAAAATGCTATAAATTAAAATAAAATATTAAAATAAAAAAATATTAAGCCAAAAAATATAATAATAAAAACTAAAACAAAATAAAATAATAAAAATGTAATTAAACAAAATAATATAAAATATAATAAAATAAAACAAAATAAAATAAAATAAAATAAAATAAAATAAAATAAAATAAAATATAATAAAATAAAATAAAATGAAATAAAATAAAATAAAATGAAATAAAATAAAATAAAATGAAATAAAATAAAATAAAATAAAATAAAATAAAATAAAATAAAATAAAATAAAATAAAATAAAATAAAATAAAATAAAATAAAATAAAATAAAATAAAATAAAATAAAATAAAATAAAATAAAATAAAATAAAATAAAATAAAATAAAATAAAATAAAATAAAATAAAATAAAATAAAATAAAATAAAATAAAATAAAATAAAATAAAATAAAATAAAATAAAATAAAATAAAATAAAATAAAATAAAATAAAATAAAATAAAATAAAATAAAATAAAATAAAATAAAATAAAATAAAATAAAATAAAATAAAATAAAATAAAATAAAATAAAATAAAATAAAATAAAATAAAATAAAATAAAATAAAATAAAATAAAATAAAATAAAATAAAATAAAATAAAATAAAATAAAATAAAATAAAATAAAATAAAATAAAATAAAATAAAATAAAATAAAATAAAATAAAATAAAATAAAATAAAATAAAATAAAATAAAATAAAATAAAATAAAATAAAATAAAATAAAATAAAATAAAATAAAATAAAATAAAATAAAATAAAATAAAATAAAATAAAATAAAATAAAATAAAATAAAATAAAATAAAATAAAATAAAATAAAATGAAATGAAATAAAGTAAAATAAAATAAAACAATTTAAAACAAAATAAAATAAAAAAAAAAAAAAATAATAATAATATAAGGTAAAAATATAATGAAATAAAATAAAATTAAATTAATTTAAACAAAATGAAGCAATAATTAATACAAATAATGATACAACACAATATTTTTGGAAAAATAATTAGTTTTTTCTTTTTTTGGAATTTGCAATAGTTCCATTTACGGCCAGAAGTCAAGAACATTGTCGAAAAATTATATACACGTATGTATATATATGTATGTAGGTTTGTTTACAAGATTTATTCACAAACAATTCTCAAATGTTCGTGTATACTACTCGTAGTATACTTGTACTACTTTGGCACATATCAAGGTCGTTGCTTATCAATTCGATAGATTATAATAAAAATAAATAAAATATTTAGGACAGAATAAATTTTGTGTAAAAAAGAAGAAAAGAAGAAAATTGGGCGTTAAAAATTTAAACTAAAAAAAATATTCGTCAATCACAAACAGAGTCTTCCTAATCGCCTGCAGTGATTTAAGGCCGATAGAGGAGTCTATGGTAGCAAGCTTGACGAGTATGTAACTAGAGAAATTTCTTTATTTTTCAACTTCATTGCTTTCGATTTCTTTACTTACATGTTGATCTTCAGCAGAAAATGCAAAATTACTTTGCATACAAGCATATTCTGGCAATTCTTCCGTCGATGCATAATATTGAACCACATACCAGAATCCCATCATTGACTCCAGATCGAAATTTCGAACTGCACGAACCTGTAAATAGACGAGGAGGACATACATATGTATAGTATATAGATACAAATCTTAATAACCTAAGATTAAACATTGGACAAACAAAATCTGACAAAAGGATATCAAAATATGGGTTTAATAAATACTCCCACGCGGCAAGTTGGGAGCAGGAACCCTGACATTTTGTTGCAGATGGGAAAGTTAGCTGCTCTCCCTTAGATTGTATTATGATAATAGTAAAGTGTGCGTAAAAGTTGGACTCGCTGGGTATCTTTGATCATCCGAGTGTTCTTCAAAGTGTAAGACGAACTTCAGAAATTTTCAAGTCAATTTTTCTCATGTCGTAATCTGATCTTCTGGGTCTTTTGTATGGAAGTCACATTCGCAGTTATGAATCTTTTTGGTTATTTGAGGAGAGCAGTACTAATCAACGTGGTCCATCCAGGTAGTATCATAGAATTGTAGTTTTTTCGACCCCAAATTATCCTTCAAATGATCCTGCTATTTTTTTAAGGGCTGGGTTTTCATTAAGGAATCAATCCAGGTGAAGGAGCCGTTAAAACTTTGACTAGCATTCAATCAGAAGTTTGTTGCTTTCAGGGTATGCACACACAGCTAAATTTGATTCAAAAGGAATCAGAATATAAATACATTACTCTCTAGCGACTATTGGGAGAGCTTTTTATATTTTAGGTTAGGTTACATTGTCCGGCTGAAGCGCTTTACACAAACCAGTTGGTCCTTCGCAGTGCCAGATGTAGGTCCATTTTACTGCGAGTCGTCTTATCTATTTAATTTTGAAGCATCCTCTAGTTCTTTGAACAGCGAAACTCCGAGATATCTAAGACGAGTTTTTGGTACTAACGAGGTGTACTAACGTCTGACTCATGCCTTCCTCCCTGCATTTCATACATGTGTCACTGCTACTGGGCGTCATTAGACCCATAATCCTTAATCTTCACGTGAACGTGTACTCCAAAATGGGTGCTTCCTTTGCTGCTATTGCACATAATCTAGGTGGTTTTACAGGGGTTTAACCCAGCTCTTTCGCAAATTTTATTATAAATCGGTTTTGTGGCCTGGGGCCCAGTATAGCGAGCAGCCGTTTACCCTCAGTCGCCTTATCTAAAGCCTCACTGCTTTCAAGAACATTTTCTAACGCGTGATGTGATGATGTGAGATTATTGGCTTAATTGCCGCCTGGCTGCCTATATATGTATATATTGATACTCTCCCTATATGGCTAACTGCGTGGCTCTAAGTTATATCAGCAGCTTTCTATATAGTGAAGATCTCTGTGTGGAAAATACTGTAGTAATTCGGTGCTTGTGGTCTGATTTAGCGTAATAGACTCCGTCGTCCAATCCATCAGCCATTTTTGATACGCTCTCCTTGAAGTTTGTAGCTTGAAACCTATTTCTCCAAAAAAGAATGGATAAGGCCATGGTGGATTTCGCTGAAGTCTTAGGACAACTACCATTTGTTCTTGCTTCTGATATGTGGTGTCGTGGGCCTGTGTCGTAGCCTCCAAGATCGTGCAATTTAACAACGCTGGACTAATGTTTTCAGTTATGCCCGTGACGATTGACGCCTTGGAAGATAATTTTTTGGTTTATTCTTGCTTCTGATATGTTGTGTGTGTCAAAACCTAAGGATCTTCGGTGTTAAGTCATTTACAAATGATAGATTTGATTGAGAACTCTAAAGCTTCAATGTCTATCATCATTATTGAGAGTTTAGAAAACACGATTCTATAACTTTTCCCAGATGTCGCTCTAGTGGAGACTTCACTCTGTATAAAACTCAGCTAGAAAAGGTCTTTCGTGATGTACTTGACAGAACACGGCTTGTGTTCCGCGCTTAGAAATTGTCTTAGTCTGAAACACTTGTGGAAGGTTTCCATCAATAAAATTGAAAACCCAAAGCAACAGCTCGGTTAAGGAGAAGTACGAGCGGGGGGAGAACTCTATAATGAAAGATCTTATAATTTTTCGTCACTTGCCTTGAGTCGGTAGTATCGCCCAATCGTCTTTATGAGAATTTACCCATTTTTCTCTACGGCCGAAATGAAAAGTCTAAGGGGGAAAATACAACTACTCCACAATTCATCATATCATTTTACTTTTTCTTTCGCAGGCGTTTCACTTATGATCATTAAAAAGTCAATTATCCAACGCCCACTAGAATCTTAAACCAGACGAGTTTTTTAAGTGTGAAAAGTGAACAAAAAAAGAAACAAACTAAATGGATCACATTTCGAATGCACAAACGCGATGGCATTCAGTCAACATTCGCAATAGTTCTCCACTTTTGGCTGACCGTGAATTTGGCTCGAGCGATGTGAGCGCGCGCGCGCGCACAGACTTGGCCATTTAGAAAGTGTGATTGATTTTTTGGCGCGGCTCAATGGATGGTACACGTATGTGTAAGTCGCCCAACGCATGCGCAAAACGCTCATGATTGCCTCACGTTTACTTCATGTGTTTGTACATACATATGTAGCTATGTATGTGTAATCGTAGATGCTGGCGCTTGACGCTTGGCCCACTGGACTATGATATGCTCGTGATGGGCAGCAGTAGCGGCGGTTCACTTGTCTTGGCGCATTTTGTTACTACTACTTTTCCGTCATTCTGATAAATGTGCAATGTCGCGTGTAGCGCATATTGATGAGATTCCATTTGATGAAAAACGTATTTACATTAAAAATTTCTATTTCTTCTTATTTTTCCTGCTTCTTTTTTTTCGTACGTACATTACATTATGGTCGGTCGGTCGTCTACTGCCTGATTTCGTAGAGTGAAGCCTCCTGTTGTTGTTGTTATTGTTGTTGTTATTGTAGCTGTCGCTCAAGCAAAAGGTATTTAGAATGCGAGCACATGCCGCCGCGGCATCCGCGCAATGCATGCGAAGGCGCCCGGACATGTGTGAGTGTGTGTGCGTGTTTTGGAAGGTGCGCGTAACCATCCAGCTCAACAACGCGTCCAGATTAGCAGGCAACGAACGAGACGACTCTAACGCGAAGAGGAGCGGAGGTATATACGAGTTAGTATGAGCACATATACACACATATATACATATGCATGCATGTTCATATATACATACGTGTGTGTGTGTGTGCGGCATGTTTGGGCGTACTGCCAAGTGCAGAAAAGAAAGTGTATATTTGGAATTATTTGGAACTCTTTCGGCGGCCACCTGCCACCGCTCAACACTGTACTCGTAGTAGATATACTTTGTACGAGCGTCGACCGCATTTCTGTCTCTCCCTCCCGCTTGACAAGCGATTCTTGATCCCAGACTGGAACGTCGCATCGGTAGCATTGCGCACGGCGTCGCACATTGAGATCTAGTTTCGTTGCAAAAAGAAGACATTTAGCGTAGTCTCACACCAAGAGAGTTTAGCAAATATTGTATGGAAGCGGCGTCTCTTTATGGAATGCAGATTATTTAGAACAAAATCGAAAATGTTTGTGAAAATTTGCATATTTTAATTGAATGTTCCATTTGGCACCGATTTTTTGATTTATGCGATGAATTGTAAATTTATTGCCGAAGCATTAAATATGTTTTTAGTAAGCGCTTATAATTTCTGGGTGATTTCATTAGCACACATTGTGCACTTTCATTCGAAATCATAAAAAATTAAAAAAAAATGAAAATATTCCAAAATTGTTAGGTTGGAATCTGTGCTGATCTCCAGGCATTCCCAATTACTTACTTACTTACTTTACTGGTGTAGCCACCGCTTGCGGGATTTTAGCCGAATTTATAACAACGCATTATTCATTCCTTTTTCTCGCTGCTTGACACCATTTGGAGATACCAAATAGAGCCAGGTCCCTCTATACCTGGTCTTTCCAAGGAAGTGGAGGTCTTCCTCTTCATTCCTCTGCTTCCACCGGCGGGTACTGCATCGAAAAATTTCAGAGCTGGAGCATTCTTATTCATCCGAACCACATGACCTAGCCAGCTTAGCCGCTGTTTCTTGATTCGCTGAAATATGCCAATGTCGCTGGATATCTTATACAGCTCATCATTCCAACGGCTGCGGTATTCGCCGTTACTAACTCGTAGAGGACCGTAAATCTTACGCAAAACCTCTTTCCTCTTGAACGCCGACTCATCAGATGTTGTCTTTGTCCATGCTTTCGCACCTTATGGCGAGACGGGAATGATGAGGGACTTGCAGAGTTTGGGTTTCGTTCGTCGGGATAGGACTTTACTTTTCAAATGCCTACTCAGTCCAAAGAGTGATTCTACGTTGAATTTCCAGACTACGATATCTACGACGTTAAAGTTATGACTGTTAACAATGACGCGAATGCGATGACTGTTTGTGTGATGACAGGAGATATTTCGTCTTGCCCTCGTTCGCTACCAGACCCATTCGTCTCGCTTTTTTTATCCAGTCAGCAGCTGTTCACTCTTATAGAAGATTGTACCTTCTCTATTCAGCTCTGCAGCTCTTATTATTTTCTCCAGCAATAAATTAAAGAAGTCACACGATATGGAACCACCTTGTTTGAGATCTCCTTTCTGATCGAACTGCTAGGATAGGTCCTTCCCGAACCTGACGGAGCTTTTAGTGTTGCTTAACGTCAGTTTACATAACCGTATAACCTTTGCGAGGATAACAAATTTAGACATAGCTGTGTAAAGGCGGCTCCTTTTCGTGCTGTCGAAGGCGGCTTTAAAATCGACGAAGAGGTGGTGGGTGTCGATCCTCTTTTCACGGGTATTTTCCAAGATTTGGCGCATGGTGAATAGCTGGTGACTTACCAGATCCAAAGCCACACTGTTAAGGTCCAATCAATTTGTTGACGATGGGCTTATAGGAGATATTAGGGAGGCTTATTCCACGATAATTGGCGCTGATTATGGGGTCGCTTTTTTTATGGATTGGGCAGAGCACACTTAAATTACAATCGCCGGGCATGCTTTCGTCCGACCATATTCTGCAAAGTTCTAAATAGTTCTGCCGGTAGGCCGTCAGCTCTAGCCGCTTTGTTCTTTTTTAAGCGGGCGATTGCTACTCGAACTTTTGGAACGTCTTTTCCATATTCATCGATTGGAGTTTCGGGTTCACCATCTCCGGTTATTCCATTTTCACTGCTATTCAGCAGGCTATAGAAGTGTTCCCACCATAAATTCAATATCCTCTGGGCATCGGTGGCTAGATTCCATCTTTGTGTCCTTTCTCGAAAAAAAACCGGCAAAATATTTTGCAACCTGTGGAGTTGATTAGAAATGGGGTTTTTAAAACCAAAGCGGCTTAATGGTTAGGAAAGCTTCTTTGGAGGCCAACGATTATGCTGCAGATATTGATATTCATCGTACTAGTACTAATATGGAAACTGCAAGTTACATATGAAACGTTTCTCAATATAAAATTCTCTTAATTTTCAACAGACAGGATCGGATTTCTTCGTGTGGGTTTCATCAGGCAATACTTTTTTCGGAGTGGTTTTTTGACAAATATTACTTGATTTACACTCAGTTTGGTATATTGGTCGCATTTGGACTAATTACAATTCACAAGCCTTTGTTAAGACGCCGTTAGATCCTCAAAAAGTCCTTATTTGGTGTACTCTCTGGGCAGAGGAAATCATTGGTGTATATTTTTTTAAAAGTGAAGCCTACCATAAATGTCACATTCAATGGGGAACGCTATAGAGCCATGATTAATGAAGTTCTTGTGTCTAAATTGTAGAATGTAGATATAGACGACATTCTGTTCCAACAAGACGGCGCTGTATGCCATGGAGACAACGAAGCAATCAATTTATTAAAGGAAACTTTTGGTGAGCGCACTATCCCCCGTTGCGGACCTGTGATATAGCCTAAAAGATAGTGCGATTTAACAACGCTGAATTTATTTTTGTGAGGTTATGTGCAGTCGCTTGTCCATGCAGATGTGCCCAAGATGATTAACGCCTTAAAAAAAGATATTTTATGGCGCGTTATTGTTGTCACTCGGCCAAAGTTACTGCAAAGAGTGATCGGAAGTTAAACGATCTAGCCGCGATGCGGCGATCACTTGCATGAAGTCACTTTTAAAACATAATGAGAAAACTCGCATCCTTATAATAAAGGTAAATTCTTGGCCATTTCTTGATGTTTTTCCAACAAATGAAGGGACCTGCAGTTTATTCTAAGCCGCCTACACACGGCCTATTAATTTTTATGAGGAGATTTTTTTGTTTCATGTGAGAAATACACTCGGAGAGGTGGATACTTTCTGCCGAAGAGTGACCGCAATTAGCAAAAATTAATTTTCTTCGAACCAGGACTCGAACCCTGACCATTCGGTCGCATATATGTACATATACTTATGTATATATGCCTATATGTATGTAGCTACAACATTGTTTACGATACTTCATCCATGCAAGCCACGCAGACGTCAGGAAATACTGATAACAATATTTTTTATTTAAAACACAGTTTCCGTCTGAGAAAGGAGAAAAAAAACAAACGAACACACTTACACCAACACAATCACGATATCAACATTTCAGTAATTATTAAAAATAAAAATACACTCACATCTGGGCAACGTTTTTTCAAATCGGTGCGTTTCTTCGATACATAACTGTTGAAATTCATCCAAGGTGAGACGAATTCAAAACTCAACAATGTGAATAAGAAGAAGAAAAATGTTGCAGCGCGCCAAGAAGCCATTTTTTATTGAGACTTTTTATTTTAATTTTTAGTTTTATTTTATTTTTTATTTTTAAATTTTTTTTTTGTTTTCTTTTTTAAGTTTTTATTTTTTATTTTTTTTATTTTTATTTTGTCTTCTTTTTAAAATTTTTTTTTCTATTTTTATTTTTAGTTTTTCAATAAAACTTTGCTCATTAAATCCACTTTATATTAAATACTTTGCTATTTCACTTTCTTTCCTCTACCGTTTGTTTACTACTTGTCATACAAAAATATCTATTTATGTAAATATGTATGTATGTACGTATGTATGTATGTAAGTGAATTGATTCGCGTTGCTTCAATTATAAGCGTTTTGGGAGAAGAACACCGACTGACAGTGAAATTGCCAATTTTTAACAATTCAATTCACGTAAAGGCAACAAAACAAAACACAGCACAACACTATCCATAGAACTATTTTGACAACACATATTTGTTACAACAACTACTACTTGTAAAATTGTATGCTCTTCACGCCATTCTCGATGAGCAGCGACAGACGGACTGCTTGCGATTTTCATATGCTAAGCGTTGAATGGCGCGCTGTGGAGGCGCTCCAGCGATTTGTATTGTAAATGGTAGCAATGAATGTGGAGTGTAAATTCACATACATACAGACATATGTACTTATTAATGTACAAGCAAAGAGAAAAAATAGCAATTAAAAAATAAAATTAAAACCACAAAAAAAAAATGAGTAAAATGAAATAAAATTGCGGATAAGAACACCCGCCACTCGCTTTAGTTTTAATTGTTGTTTTCTTTTTTTGCTGATTGGCTGCTACATACATATGTATGTATGTATAGTGATTGTCGTCGCTATTGCCTTGGTGACGCTGTTAGAGTGAGCCAGCAGGAATCATGAAAAATCATTTAAATGGTCAAGTAAAAATTAAACTGTTATTTTTGTATTAAAGTGAAGGATTTTTAGATACCATAGTTTTCGGATTTATGGCAGATATGCAACGTTTTGCTCGAAAACTTTGTGCCATTTTGAAGGTAATGCCAATATTAGGTCAAGTTCGTTCGGTTTTCTTATTGATTTTTCAAAATATGATAAATTTGGTGTACTTTTGTCCGATTTCAAATATGCGCCGTTTTGTTCGCAAACTTATTGCCAACGAGATGCCAACTTCATTATACCCCTCTCGTAGAAGGCAGCGTCCCTATTGGCAAAAACCTCGGAGAGCCAATTTTCACAGGCCTCTCTTGAGGCCAACTTCTCACCATTAAGCACGTTCGCCATGGACAGGAAAAGATGGTAATCACTTGGTGCCAGATCCGGACTATAAGATGGGTACATTAGGACCTCCCATCCGAGCTCCTGGACATTCTGGCGCGTCACCAAAGATGTGTGGGACCTGGCGTTGTCCTGATGGAACACAATTCGGCCTCTGCTGATCAAAGATGGCCTCTTCTGGATGAGCAGCTCGTAGTATATGATTCCTTGCCAACTAAACACACAGCAAAACCTTCCTGGTCGTCAATCCTGGCTTGGCCACCGTTTCCGCCGGCTCATCGCGTTTCGACCACGACCGATTTCGCTTGACGTCGTCGTAAGTGATCCACTTTTCATCGCCAGTCACCAAACGCTTCAGAAATGGGTCGATTTTGTTGCGATTCAGCAGCGATTTGCAGATGGAAATTCGGTCCATCATGTTTTTTTGCGTTAGTTCGTGTGGCACCCAAACATCGAGCTTCTTTTTGAATCCAAGGTTATGCAAATGGTTCCAAACGGTTTTCTGGCGGATCTTTAGTTCCTCAGCAATTAAATAAGTGCTCACGTGACGGTCTGTGTCCACTATTTCCATGATTTTATCGCAATTTTCGACGACAGGCCTCCCGACGCGTGGTGCACCTTTGACATCGAAATTACCGGAACGGAACCTAGCACACCACTTTTGTGCTACACGTTCGTTTACAGTATCGGGCCCATAAACTAAATTAATTTTTACAGCCGCTTTTTCGCCTTGATCGAAGAGAAATTGTAAAATATAACTAATTTTCTCTTTGCTGGTGTCCATCCTTGACCCATGGTGAACCTATACATCGAGCTTCTGTGTGTATCCAGCCTCTTTCAAATGGTTCCAAAGAGTTTTGTTGTGTAATGTTTAGCTCCTGGACAAACGAAACAATAGTCGTATCTTTTACATCAAAATTACCGAAACGAAATCGATGAAACCATGATTGTACACGATTGACTGTGACAGTATCTGGACCACAAACACTATTCACATTTTCAGTTACCTGACTTGAGTCTTTATCGTAGAAAAATTTTAAAATATAGCGTATTTTCTCATTGCTGGTGTCCATCTTTGGAACGCGCTCTAATACTACTGAGTTAAGTGATCAACACTTCCCTCAATATATTTTTTACTCCATAATCTCATCTTTCTAACGCCATCTAGTGTAATCCTATCGCACTTATAGAACGGGAGCCACAGATAACTAAAGAAATTTATGGCAAAAATAATGGATTACTTTTTAACTTAGGACTTTAGGTAGTTGCTCAGTTTATAGAAAAAAAAAAACGTTAAGCCAAAACATGATTGCATGTTAAGTTTTCCTAGGCAATCGCGATTTGTTGTCTTATTTTTCGTAATACGTTTAGTTTCAGTTGAGCCAGCAATATACTCGTATGTAGACCCTTGCATATCACCAACTTCATGTTCACACAGGCCAATTACGTAAGATAATTAAGCTTTAAATTGTAGATATGAGTCACTACTTCGTGGCCAAAGTCTTTCACGAAATCGTCAACCATTCGGATCTATGCTTTAGCACCCTCAGAATAATGAAAATGCCAATCGAGCAAACCTATGCACGATCCATGCTTATACGTATATCCAAATCATATTATTTTTTGTTAATCTGTCGGTGATCCCTTTCCCGTAGAGAAAATATGATATAACTATGTATATATTTCGAGCAAATCGAATTTGGTTCCAGGTCTCCGGTTCATTTCAAGGAAATAAAAGTATTCCATTAAGGCATAAAAAAATAACTATAAATAAGATTTTTTCGTAAGAATCCATCAATGTCCGAATTTAAAGTAAATTGAACCAAAAATAAGATTTTTTCAAAAACGTAGGTCAGTCCTTGGTTCACCTCACGGAGAGAAGAGTAACCGCTGTTCCGAATTTCAAGTAAATCGAACGAATAATCTACTTCACGAAATATTTTTATCGTATAAACCTTTCCAGGACCCATAGAAACAATCTGATAAAATTTCAAGTCAATATATTGACTATAAATAAGTAAAATTTTCTAATTGCGGTCGCCCCTCGGTAGGGAATGTCCACCGAGTGTATTTCGGACATGAAATAAAGGCTCCTCATAAAAAACCATCAGCCGTTCGGAGGCGGCTTAGTATAAACTGTAGGTCCCTCCATTTGTTGGAAAAACATCAAGACGCAAAACCACAAATTGGAGGAGGAGCTCGGCCGAAAAATCGCTTCAGCAGTTACAAAGCGCCAATTATATATAGATATATTGACTATCTGTACCCTGCAAAGCTTCATTGAATGTATGGAAATGATGAATGAAAACATGGAATATCTTTTCGTCATAATTTATGTAATAGATTTTTGGTTTTATCATCGGCCACGCAAATAAAAAGGTTATCTGGTTTGCCAACCCTGCAACATGCAACATACAATTGTCCCGGTGTGAAAGAATCCGAATTTAAATGTAGACCACACAATTCGAAAGATTGAGCCGGAGCTTTGATGATAGTGGTTGCAAACTAGTCTAGTCGGACAGGGAATGATAGAGATTCGAGGAATTCGGCTCAACCTTGGACACACCAAAATATTATCTCTTGCAGAAGTGCCAAAGGAGCTAGACTACACCACCACCTGTATGTTCTTCGAAAATCTTTTCTCCACGAGAATGCCAAACAGGTGAAAGTGGGAAACTACCAACACCCCCGACCGGGGAGCCATAGCCATCTATACAAATGGCTCGAAGCTTGATGGAAAAGTAGGCTGCGTAATTTATTCTCCCATGCTTTCATTTAATATGACCAGACCACTGTAGCATTTTCCAGGCGGAGTTCTTTGCAATCATGGAGGCCGCTGAGTGGTTGTATAAAGCTACGGCAGCAGGACAATCGGTTTCAATATACTCCGACAGTCAAGCTGCATCAAGCAGATCTCTCCAATGTAATGGTACCACGTCAGAAGTGGTCATAAAATGTAGGAACTTTCTTAATATACTCTCCACTAAATATTGCACTGCCGTTGTCTGGGCTACTGGACACAAGGAAGGAACCCTTCTACCCACGATTAAACATGCACACGATGCTGGTTTACCTCTGTCCACGGCAATGTACATGCTTAAACTGGCTTTTACCAGAGAAGCTGACTCAAGATGGTTGAACGAGATCACGTGTAACGTGACCAAATAGCTATGGCCGAAGCTGGACGCGAAAAAATCCAAACATCTTATCCTTCTAGTCCGGTTCTCCATTAGCATAACGACGGGCATAATAACTGGACACTGTTTAATGGAGTTTCACGGGAAAATAATGTGATACCATTCTAATGATTTTTGCCACAGCTGCAGGTACGAGGAAGAAAAGGAGACCATCGAACACTACCTCTGCCACTGTTCAGCCTTGACATCAACGCGACTCAAGTTTCTTGGGAAACATTTTTTCGACTGTCTCACTGAGATATTCTCATCGAATATTGGAAATCTCGTTTCCTTTATAAGGCACACGAAATGGTTCGATCATCTGAAAAGGTGAAGGCAGGAATCTCAGCGCTATCACACTGGGCCTATTGGCCTAAGTGTGCTGGTAGCAGCAGCCGCATCAACTCAACTCACTCAGCTACTCACCCTAAAAATAATCTGACGAAATTTCAAGTCAATCGGTCGGGAACTTTTCCAGATATGCGGATCTTTGCTAACGAAGGTAAGGTTTTTTATATACAATATATATAGATTGGCACAGGCACCTCTTCATTTCACCGTTTGACGCCAATCGGAAATACCAAGTGATCTTTCAACGTTGTGGTGGTCTCCCTACTATTCTCTTGCTTCTTTCAAAGCTTTCGACCACTCATCAGATATAGTCATCAACTAGGCCAGGACGGAATTGATGAGCGACTTGTAGAATTTTGTATTTGTTCGTCGAGAGAGAACTCTACTTATTTATCGCCTTCTCAGTCCAAACTAGCATTTCTTAATGAGAGTGATTATGGTATGGTTTGTACTATTGGTATTAACACCACCAACTGGTTCCTAAACACACGAAAATATCGACGACTTCAAAGTTATGATTATCAACATTGACGAGCCGATTGTTTGATGAGAGGAGGTATTTCGTATTGTCCTCGTTCATTATCAGACTCGTTCACATTGTCCAACCTGGAGAGAGCAGAATTACAGGCGCGGTTATTAAGGTCAATGATACCATACCTCTTTAGCCTTGCAGCTCGTATTATTTTCTCTAGTATTGAGTTGAAGAAGTCGCACAATAGAGAGCCACGGTTTGATATTCATGGCTAGGATAGGGCATTTCCGATTCTAACCGTTCTTCTCGTATTATATAACTATAGTTTACAGATGACGGATGGTAAATATCTAGTCAAAAATGGATTAACCAGGTCTGATACACGATGCACGATACGATAGAAATTATCTTTTGTGATATATTCCTGTCGCACTCTCAGGTTCCCATCTTCAGACATGCTTTTTTCCGACAATATTCGAAAAAGAAACAGGCGCATGCACCTTTTCAGCTCTTCGCCAGTAGCTCAGCGGATAAGCTGTCTCCTCCCGCCACCTTATTATTCCTCAAGCTACTCGAACTTTGTATTAGACAGCCATCTCATCGATTACGAATTCGAGTTCATGCTGGACATTGGACACCGAATTACGTCCTTACATAGCTATACTTCAATCTGGAAAACTTTTTTAAGACGTCTCAAATTTTCACAGAATTTTCGAACATTATACCTGTCGGCCAGCTTCGACAAAAATTAGAGTGTATAATTCGTCTTCGGTGAATTTAAACTAAAATTCAGAACAAATTCTTCTTCATTGGCTTATGCCTCGAGTCAACGAAAACGCCCCACTGCTCCCTTCTTCTCGCAGTTTGACGGTAGCTGAAACCAGGTTGCTCTCCACCTGATCCTCCCAACAAAGTGGAGGTCTTCCTCTCCCTTTGCTTCCAACAGTGGATACTGCATCGAATAATTTCATCGCTCAATCGTCTGCGGTCAATGCGCAAAGGCCCATAAATCTTACGCAAAACTCTTCTCGCGAAGACTCTCAAGGCAGCCTCACCGGAGTCGACATCGCCCACGCTTCTGCACCATATACTATAGATAGCAGGACGGGAACGATGAGGGACCTGTAGAGTTTGATTTTGGTTCGTCGAGAGAGGACTTTGCTTTTCAATTGACTACTCAGTCAAAAGCAGCAGCTGTTGGGAAGAGTGATTTCCCGTTGGATTTCAATGCTGACTTACTATATTATTGGTGTTGATGTTGGTTCCTAGATAAACGAAATTATCTATGACCTCTATGTTATGTCTGTCAATAGTGACGAGGGAGCGGATGACTGTTTTTTTGATGACAGGAGAAATTTCGTCTTGGCCTCATCAGCTTCTTCATTAAGTATGGAGAAAGCAGAGCGCCGTTAGTTAGTGGTTAAGGCCTATGATATCAAAGGCATTGGCATACACCCGTATTTGTGCACTCTTGAAAAAGATTGAGCCTTGGCCATTTAGCTCTGCAGCTCTTATTATTTTCTTTGGGGATGGGGACACGTTTTTGATTGCCATTCACCTGGAAGTAGCCAGAAATGATTGTTTTGCATATGGTTCAAGCAGCTCACGACATCCGGTATGTCCTCTGGATAGCCAATAAACATAATCTCCAGTTAAATATAAAAAAAAGCCTCGGATTCAAAACGAATCGAGAGGTTAATATTTCAACGACATCGAGGAATAGAGAAATTTAGGTGCTTTTGATGAGTAAAAAGAATCATGTAAAAACACACTCTCGGATGGCTTGACATTCCCTGCTGAGGGTCGACTGTAGTTAGAAGAATTATTATTTTTTCGGTATTAATTTACCACAATTTCGTATGTTGGTCCCTACAGGCCTTCCGTATAGGTAGTAAGCGAGTATTTTCATTCAACGGAGGTTTTTTCGAGTGACTTTCTCTCAATTAAATTTTTCCTAAAGGGTGTCTACTACTCGTTAACACAAAATACCTATGTAATACTTGTTTTATATAATATATGTATATGAATGTATGTATATATGTACATACATATATGAGCGTTTTTACGAGTATAATTATGCTTAGAATTTTAGTATTATTTTATTCTAAATTTTTTACATTACACATCAATTTGTTTTGTCTTGACAGCAAAGTTGAAACATCAAACGCGCAATAATAATAAAATTTATTATTATTTTCAATTTCAAATTGTATGTACTTAGCATGTACACATGTATGCGTATATACTTATTATTAATATGCGATCTTTACGCTCTGCTCATTGTTGTTCTGCTACTCATGCCACATAAATACATACATATGTATATGTGTGTAGAGATGTCAATGGAAACATAATCATTGAGCAATACTAATAATTTTTAGAAGCATATGTATGCATGAACATACATACATCCGCATAT